>OW443304.2:15005000-16255000 GCA_937001585.2 Brachylomia viminalis
TAGAGTTCACAGACAGTCCTAACCTCGAATTTAGTGATTAATATCACATTTTATAAGTTCCGGTTCACTTCTAAACTTAAAACAAGCGCACCGCTGTGCGGCGTCTAATCATCGTGTGGGCGCGGCTCCAGGAAACCGCGCGCGGACAGCGGGTCCGGCGCAGGCGACGCGTGCGGCGCGGGCGACGCGGCCGGCGACGCGGCCGGCGACGCCGTGCTCAGCGGCGAGGGCAGCGTCGCGTACACCGTGGGCCGCGGCGGCTGGTACGACGGCGCGTACGAGTCGCTGCGCGGGTTGTAGAAGGGCGAGTCGTCGGTGCAGCAGTCCAGGTTGGGCGAGTATGGCGTGGCGGCGCCGCAAGAGGGCGCGTCGTCGCTGGGCCGGTAGGCGGGCGCGACGGGCGCGTACACCGTGCGGCGCGGCGGCTCGGCCTCGGGCCGGTGGTGCGACGAGGGCGCGTACGCGTCCGACCAGTTCGCCTTGCTCGGCGTGAAGTCGCCCTTTATGTACAGTTGTATCGGTCGCCGGAAACCTTTGCTCGCGTGCTGCGGAACGCCCAGTATGCAACACTTGCTGAACCCAACTTCGGGTGACAGCAAGTAATCACGAAATTTGTTCGGGAATAACTCGATCGAATTGAAGTTCTCGTATATTGTCGGCTGAAAACAATGAAATTGGCATATTAATGACTTGCATTTATAAGCTGAACTATTATTAAAGAAATGCTATAAATCTAGCAAGAGAACGCATGATAAAAATACATACCGTCAGACGGTTCTTCTTCTTCTTATAGCTAGCCCAGTTTTGAGCTTCTAGCACCAATTTCCCGCCTGGACGAAGATCAGCGAACATTCGTCGGAACGCACGTTTGAGGCCCGCGTCGCCCCAGTTTAAATGCATCCACTTGGTGGTGGACAGGCACAGGATCAGATCGAACTGAGGACTGTCGGGGCCGCTGCCGACCGGAACCTCCTCGCGAGGGACATAGTTGCCCTGGAAAACGACAATGTTAGAATCAGATTATGCTACTGCACTTGAGCTGATGCATCCATAATTACACCATGACAGAGAGTGAATAACACAACATATTGTAACGTATTTCACAATATGAATAGACATGACGAAATATTCAAGTACATCGTGGAATATTTTAGCATTGTAAGTAAGTTCTCAATAGAAGTACACCATTAGATGAAATAGAAACGTACCTGTTTGAAAGTAACATTACAGGGGAACGCCGGCGGAGTCACCTCCGCGGTCGAGTCTCCCAGTGGTCCATACAACATAGACATGGACATTGGGAAAAAGCATTGGCCATGTTCTTGTTTATGCACTGCCTTCCTGTTTTTCCTTGGCCTCCGTAGTTTCCTTCCCGGCAAAGGGAGAACCTTCTTCAAATCTTCGTGTTTGTCGAGCTTCGTATCAATGTTACAATCATCACATTTATCTTCCTTACACTTATCGCAGTCTCCTTTCTTATCGTCTTCTAAGTCTGCTTTCTTATCATCATCCCTCTTTGGTTCAGTTGGAACTGGAATGAAGGACTTCAGATTCTTCCTAGCCCGTCCTGGAAAGAGGAAATGTTTCTATGATTAATGCATTTCTCTCACATTATCAACAAAAAAGTACAGATACTGGGCGAGTTATTTTACTTGATAATAATAAAAGATTGCTGTAAAAGATAACTTATACAATGAGAAGTAAATCATCAGGGAGAAATCTTAGATGTCACTCAGATATCCTATTAATATTTTGCTATCACACTTTTTTTATTAGCGTCATTACTTGAACAACCATTGTTGCAAAACTCATAAGAAATTGTTTTTGGAATAAAGTTCCTTAACGCGGCTTGCGATAGGAGTTTACGAGTAGAAATCGTCACGTAAGGAAAAAGTGTTATGCCCCCTCCATGCAACTCTCTCTCTTTCTGTCTCTTTCTATTATATACGAGTGTAAGTGCGTGCGAGTATCGCGTAAGGAATTTCGTTGCCGACGGGGGGACCCACGACCACACACGTTTTTTTTTTTAGTTTGTTTTAAGTTTTACATTTCATTTACTATTTTAACATTTTTATCCAATTCTTACTAGTTTACCAGTTAAATTAAATTATTTAAAAGTGTCTAGTGGCTTTACTATAATTATTACTGCCCTGAAAAGTTAACAAATCACACAACATTGATGTGATTGGATCCCAGCCAAAAGTGAATACCTTCTAATCAGGTTAAGTCAGTGGCCTACACAAATAAAAAAATAGTGCAGTTTCATATCTATTCAACTTATATTAGTTTACTGGATACATACCTATCAGCACAGAGTCGATATCCATGCCAACAACAGATCGGGCACCAAGCGTGCGAGCCACTGCTATTGAAATATGACCCACGTTGCACCCTATATCCAAGACATCTTTGTGCTGGAAAAGATGCCGATGCATCTCAAATACTTGCAGCCGAATGTCCATCATAGCATTCAAGTTTCGGTAACCATAATACCTGTAATATTAAAACTTGGAGTTATAAAATCATACCCACAATACCTAACTATTAATATGCTCAAGATGTTTTGTTGCTCTCCTTGAAATTTAACTTTTTGAAATCATTAAGAACTACTTATTCATACCGTATACCATAATAATGAATGACAAAAGATTTATTTAGAGGTCAAGCAGTTGTCATGCAAATATTACCAGCTGGCAAAATAACAGAATATCATAAAAGCAATTGAAACATTTACATTTAAATAGTTTAATACCTTCCCCTAACAGATTAACTGTCAATGGTTAAAAAATGCTTTACCTGTCATAATTTCCATACTGGTATTTTGAATTTTTGGGGTGGAAAGTGGGCAGCTTTAGATCCTCATCGGTGCTACACTTGAGTTTCGTGCGATGTGGCGAGGCAGGGCGCTCGGGCGGCACCGTGCGCTGCTGCGGCCGCGCCCGCATCCATGCTCCAGGCTGAGGCACAACTGGGCTTACTATTTTATCTAATGAATCCATCCGACGTAACTTTTTGGGATCTTTTCCTTTCTGTGATGCATTATCACTATCGCTACAAGATCTTTTACGTGATTTACATGCTGATGTCGACGGTTCTGGTGGTGGCGGCTCCTTGATACCTACAACAACCACTTCAGGCGGCTCCTCTGTGGGTGGAGACGTATTATCTGTTGTGCGTCTCCTTAGCCTAGCCTTCTTGCGTGGCTTGCGTCGCTGCATCTCAAGTCTCTTCTCATATTCCTCATTATCCAATGGTTCCATTAAATTCAATGGGTCCCTTATATTAGGAGGAATAATAACATCAATCTTAGCCTTGTGGCGAGGTGGTGTAGGTAAAGGTGAAGATTCTGGAGTTACTGCATTCATGGCTCTATTGATGTCCTCATCCTGCAAACTATTTAAATTGAGAGGATCTGATATATTTCCCCCAAGCAAAAATTTTGTAGGTGGAATGAAAACTTCTTTGCGTGGTCTCTTGTGGGGTAAGAAAAACTTTGAAATTGATGGAAAGCTCTGTGCCCTTTTTCTTCCTTGCTTGAACTTGGTACCAACGTAATTCGGTCGGCGTATGATACTCCTATCAGGATTGTCCTTCGCAGGTGTGTGACCCTTCTTACCATGACGAAATTTCTTCTTGGTCTTTTTTGAATTTCCCACTCCTGAATCACCTTCCTTGGAAGTGTTGGCATCACACGAATTTAGAGCATTGGACTCGCTAATAATTAGAGAAGTTTCTGTCGAGTCGCCCACTTCGTTCTCAGATATATCGCCAGCTGTTTCATTGTCAGCATTGTCTACAACGTTGCTTTCACAAGGAATTACATTTTCTTCCGGGCTACCCATTACTTATGCTTACCACAACGGTAACTACATTATAAAATTATAAATCATTTAAAAAGTCAAATTTGCCGCCACTTCACTTCTTGCAAAAACTACAAGGACATCCGTCAATGGTGATAAACAGTTTAACAATGCGGTTTGTTTTTATTATTACTTGCCACTGAAACGTATACTATAAGATATTAGAAAGCTATGAAACGATTCTAAGAAAATATTTCACTTTACACTTAAACCCAATAAGATAACTATCCACTTTTCAAAATTGAACACAGCACTTCGTGCAATACTTTGATAGGATAGCAATGGCAATTTGATTTCATTTGTTTTAGTTTTCACACACTACTGTAGAACTGCGTGCTGCCCATAACCTAATTTTCTTATTGGTTGCAACACGTTTGTTTTCTATTACGAGCCAATAGGAACTACGAAAAGATAGACGGAAACATTACTTTGCCGCTTGCATAAAGTCAGAAGAACGAAGTAGAGTTGCCAGATTTAAAAAAACCCGAATTATTTGAGTGTAAAATGTGGTAAAAATAAAATAATAGACAAATATTCTCGCATTGCTTACTTTTCGATTTCAATACAAAGTAGCGTACACACACATTTTTGAGACAGGTTCAATACCATGCCAGGAGGTAAATAATAATAATAATTAGGCTGCTCAGTAGCGGCTGTTCACACGGCGCACAGTGGGCTGAAATTTGATTTTCATAGACAGTCAAATTTTTTTTTTAGTGACGCTCTTTTCGCTTGGGATCGATAGAGAAATACCTATATAATGAACTTTCAGGTTTATAATCGTAAAAAAACAGCGCACTCAGATTTTTTTTCGAATAAATTTGTATGGAGTCGGCATAATAGATGATGATATCTCCATTATCGCACAATTGCGCCTAATATCCTCTTAGGTTGTTAATATATGAACTATTTTGGATTTATTGACATACTTCATGCCAAGGTCAAACATGCGTATTTTTTTTCAATTTTTTTGTATTTTTATTTTTCGTTTTTTACTAATATTATAACCTTAACATGGATGTATAGCCTAGACATTTACGCAAATCAATAAAATTAAGTGCCATATTAGAAAGTGAAATTCGCTTAAAACTTATTAGCTCTGAAATTATTATTATTATGAAATCTGAAATAGTAATTATCTAATCTAATGATTCTCAAAATTCCCAAAAAAATTCAGGAAATTTTTGTTTGTGACATTTTAACCACCTACTTACCGACTTTTTGAATACCTATATCTATTAAATAATTGGGTTCTTATTAGTTAGCAATTAAGAGGGTAGTTAGTAAATTAATTTTTCGGGCACATACATTAAAGTCGATCGCAATAAATAGGAGCGTACTAAAAGAAAATCATTTAGTATTCTTCAATCATTGAAAGTACAAACATCATGGCAAACTTAGATTTGTTCGTTATTTTGAAAAACGGTCACAAACTCAGTGACTATATTTTTTTGTTTCAAACCGTGCTATCTCGTTTAAACAACAGTATAACTGAAGAAGATTGTGTGACTTTAAAAGAATTTTGCCGGAGATTCACTAGGGCTGCACAGAAACGATATGAATCAACACAAAGGAAATATGAGAGGTTCCGAACTGACTACGAAAGTTGGCTCGAGGCTGATGTTGATTGGCGGAGTTGCTTAAAAGTAAATTTATAATCGATTACTCAAAATGAGGGAAGCCCTATAATGCCAATTTCGGAACCATTACCAAGTTCTAACATTACTATTTTGGAATCATCGTCAAGCGCTACTGGTTCTCTTTTGGAGCCATCTACATCATCAACTGGAACAATGACGAAACGAAACATCTCAAATCGTAAACATTTTGAAGACTTGGGAACGAAACAGAAAAAGAGGCGGGGTGGAGACCTGACAGACAAAGATTCCAGTGAGCTCGTATTTGCAACTATTTCTACGTTTAAAGATGAAGGCCAAAACAACATTGCTTCTGTGATTGAATATATGGTGAACCACCCAGAATCAATCGAAAAACTTCAAGATTTAATTAAAAACCAACCAGTAAAGAAACGTTTTCACCCCAAAAAGCACTTGGTTTACTGATATCTCTGAAATTATCAAAGTGGCAATATATAACTCTGCGAGAATCAGCAATTCGAGAAGGCCTTAAGCACTTGTACCCTTCGTATTACTGCGTGCAAAAAGAGAAAAATGTGTGCTTTCCACCTGAACCGAAAAATTCAATTACGGTGACAGATTCCTCAGCAAAAATTTCACTGCAAGCTTTGCTAGATCTGACAGCAAAAATAATAATTAAATATTTGCCAGAAAGTATACAAAATAAAGAACTCATTTTAAGCAATATCCCTATTCTCGAATTCAGGTGTTTGAAGATTCAGCAGATCCAATGTTTCATCAAACAAATGTTTCTTTTTTTTGCATCCATCGTTGTTCTTACTGCTGAAATAAGTGGATCTGACGAAAGAAGAAGGAAATTAAAAATATCTTCATTGGAACTCACTCTGCTCTTCTTACGTGAGTGATGTTCTCTGAATCTTCTGAAGTCCTTGTTCCTTGCTTCTGAAGCTTCTTCAGATAAACTTCCAATCGGTACTATTGCGTTATAAGCAATAATTTCGGCTCCATGAAGCAGTATCGTTTGCACTGTTGATGACGTCATGTAGTACCAGTTGTACAATTCAACATATTTCTCAGCAGTTATGTACGCATATTTTTTAAATTTCGAAATATTTATGGGTTCTCCTGAAGTTATGGCTTGCAAAATTACAGTAAATCTTCGGATCAGATCTTTATCTAGCCCTGTGATAGCCGCAGTCTTTTCAGGAAATTCAAATAATCGTCGTGCAGTGTTGCCGAACCATGCCGTGCCATAACCTTGTTTTACGACATCGACTTATTAATCGATGTCGTAAAACAAGGTCAACCTATTGGTTGAGCTCCGTTTTGAACCTGGTTTGGATAGTTTTCTTTCTTGCATCCACTGCAGCTTTCTCACTATCCCCTCTAGCAGACCACTTCGTAATATCTAATTTATATGCGATATGCAAAAGACATTCCATCATGTTTATGCGTGCATGTAGTGAAGAAAGTCCGAGCTCCATCAAGTCATCTTCTGTTGATTTCTTTTTAACTTCTTCCAAGCTGTTCATCTCCGAAGGTTTCGCCAAACAAATGTAGCACGCTGCATTCGATCTTACGTTAGGAGAAAGGTATGTTTTTATTTTAGCATCTACCGTGGTGAGCATTAGCTTATGACTCACCATATTGCTATCACAATCAGATGGTTGGAGAGCCGATATTTCAGCTTTGACTCTTTCATTTTCTCCCTTCAACACTGTTTCACTTTCTTTAACAAAGGTGAACTGTACTGGGCGACAATACGCTGCTGAGCAAGGTATCGGGTTCTCCCACACTGTGATGACTTCACATGTCATCTTCAGTGGTGATAACGAAGGCATGAAGATACTAGAGTCGTCTTGTGTAGAATCCATCTTTTGTTTGTATCTGCTTTGGCTGGATGCTCCGTCGAAACCGTATTTTGATTTAAGTAAATTCTGACTCTGAGTTCGACTCTGAAGATAGTGATTCAGAATAGGCAATATTTTTAAATAATATATTCATTGTTTTATTAATTTTACCATATATTTTTATTGTTTCCATTTTAATATTCAATTTTTTCATCATATTTTTGGTTTTAATGAGATGTCATTAATTTTTATAATTATTTGTATTGCACAACTACAAAAAATTAGTTTTTAGTGTATTTCTAGTACCACAAAAGAATCACAAAATGTGTCTTATGATGTTTAAAATTTATATATTTGACAAATATTACCAATTACATGTAATTTTAAGCCTAATTATCCAACAGATATTCCAAAAGACAGTAGTTAAAGTATTGTTAAATAATAATATTTTACTTAATTGGGAATTTTGAGAGTCGTTAGATAATTACTTTATCAGCTCACCATTTGTAATACTTTGTTGTTCATCAAATTTAAGTCGTTATGCGTAAAGGTTTCTATGGTATAAATATTATCAGAAGGTATTGTATAGCTATAATACCTAGGCAAAGTAAAAAATAAATAATATTTCATACATTACCTACACGTTTTAGGTATTCTATACATTGCCTAGGTATTGTATAGAATACCGGATTATACAGGTTCCCGGTAACAAATAAGGGATAAGTACAGGTATTAAGCCAATTTTTTATGGTTTTTAATGAATTTCAATTTCTAATATTGCACACAATTAATTTGCGTAAATGTCTACTCTAATTACATACATGTTAAGCTTGATGCTAGTTATAACAAAACAATAAACAAAAAAAAAATAGTTTGTTTTTTAAAGATAAAAAAAGCGCACGTTTGACCTTGGCATGGAGTATGTAAAGAAATCCAAAATAATTCATATATTAATAACCTAAGAGGATATTAGGCGCAATTGTGCGATAATGGAGATATCATCATTTATTATGTCGACTCCATACAAATTTATTTGAAAAAAATTCTGAGTGCGATAAGTCAATGGCTGTTTTCGATTATAAACCTAAAAGTTCATTTTATAAGGCATGCAGTAGGTATTCCCAATCGTTACCAAGCAAAAAAAGCGACACTTCAAAAAAAATTTTGAATGTCTATGAAACGCGAATTTCAGCCCACTGTGCGGCGCGGCGGCGCTGTTATGTACGATATTTTACGGCAGAATGTTGGGATCACACATCAATATTCACTGTTCAAACAAATAATACAGAAAAATTTTGTACTGATCATTGCCGTGTGAAAAGATTATAAGATTTACAATGCGTTAATAATTAAAGGTCTTTTTCTCTTGCATTCTATTCCATAAGCTGGTGGATACTAGTCTTGGGGTGCCCAAGCCCCCCCATGATGTTATTAGCAGGATGCCCTCCCCCCTAACTTTTATTTGGATTTTAACAGTTTCATCAAACTGTTTTGAAGAGTCTGGACCAGAAATGAGGTTAGGCGTGGATACGTGAGCTCTCACTTACGGCCTTGCGCCTCCTAAGTTTATGCAGATTTCATAAACTCATGAAAAATATTCAACTAGGGTGACTCAAACCCTTCAATGGTCAAAAGAAAATTTAAGCTGGTGCTAATATTTTTGAGCTTGCTATGCCCATTGTGCATTCTAAGAAGTGGCTCAAAACCCAACAGTCCACACCACGATATTTATTATTTCATTCACGCAACATCGAAAGTGACTAGCGTCAGTCATGTAATTTTTGAATTTTGAATTGAAAATATCCGTTGTGATTCGTGTTGACAAATGATTGTTCAATTCAACGGAAGGTGAGAAATTTAAGATTGGTAGGTAATTACTCCAGTGAATGCACTGACTCCCGAATAGAATTTAACAGTTAGTGTAACATCAGTGAAACATTAGAAGTTTTTGCCCAACATATTTTCATCAAATTCGAAAACGTTCGAAAAAGTGCAACGAATGTAATTTCGAATAACTAATTCGTATTTCAGAATCGTCGATATTGTTGTTTACTACGAATAAACTGGCTAATACATTGTGATGAATAAGGTAAGAATCAAAAATCTATCTATAGTCCTAATAATGAGCTGTAGGTAGCTCTTTAATGCGAAAGTAGCTTGCCGACAATGACTATTCGCAACTTCAACACAAATTGAAAGTGTAGAGATAATGCTTACACATTTTTGAATGCGCTTAAGTACCTTTATAAAAGGGAGTGACTACCGAGATGACGACTATTAGAGAAGTAGCTATGGAAGAAAAAGCAACCCAAATAATTTGGTATAAGGGCAAGAGATGATGTTAACTTACTTTTAAAAACATACAATTTATTTAGTTACTAGCAAGTTTTAATAAGTACTTTAAATAATTTCAGATGTCCCGAATACCCAAAATGCCAGTGACTGCCACTAAAGAAAATAAACCAAGTATGTTAAATCGTCGTCCTATGGCAAGGACACTGGTCAGTGCTCTTAGTGATGCTGATAAAAAGGATTTGATAATGAACCACACCAAGCCTGCGGGTCGCGGTGGGCCTTCCTGTACAGTTCCAGCTCAGCGCCTCAAGAGATCAGCTACTGCACCGTCATCTGTCTATGTGCCACCAACAAAAGTAACGAAAGTTGAAAAGAAGACAACTGTAGCTCCTAAAATCGCACCATATGATTTTAAGGCAAGGTTTAATGACTTGCTTGGAAAGCATAAGAACATGAAAAGTGAATTTGAAGACTTGAAAGAAAAACATGTTGACATGTCTGACAGTTACGAGAAGACTAAAGATTCAGTACAAAGTTGCATTAATGAAAGAGACAGACTAAAAGAAAATTTATTGAAATCCCTCACTGAATTAAGAGAAAAAACTACAGAGTTTGACAAAATTAAAGTTGATTTTGATATTCAGAAAATGGAAAATGAAAACCTCCAACGTAAGACTGTATTATTGGATGAAATAACCAACAGTCTGAAGCAGAAGACAGCTGAACTGGACAAAGTACAGTTAGATTTTACTGAACTGAACAGACAACATAAAAGTCTGAAGGAAGAAACGGAGGCATTGAGAGTCTTAACAGATCATCTTAAGAAAATATCTATTCAATTTGACAAGTTGCAACTTGACTATAAAGAAGGACAAGAGACTATTGCTAAATATAAGTCAGAATCAGAAATATTGCAGAATATTTTAGCTGCAATGCACAAAGAGCAAAGAGACTTAAGAAATACTATTCAGGATTTGAAAGGTAATATTCGAGTGTACTGTAGAATACGACCTCCACTGGAGTCTGAGCAAACAAAGCCAAGATTCAATCTCAATGTTCTTGATGCTTGTTCTATAGAGGTTGAAAAGGTTGAACTATTGAATTCTGTTAGAAAAGGGAAGCCACAACATGGTTTCACTTTTGATGGTATATTTACACCACATGCATCCCAAGAAGATGTGTTTGCCGAAGTTTCAACTATGGTCCAGTCTGCATTAGATGGGTACAATGTGTGTATATTTGCATATGGTCAGACTGGTTCTGGTAAGACATACACTATGGAAGGTGGTTGTGGAACCGAGGAGTATGGAATTATACCAAGAGCATTCAACATGATATTCACATGTATGGAAGATTTAAAACGCATGGGATGGGAGTTAACAATAAGAGCATCATTTTTGGAAATATACAACGAAATAATTTACGACCTGCTAAATTCTAGCAAGGACCAAGTATCTCATGAGATTAAAATGTTAAATTCCAAAGGAACTGATGTGTATGTTTCTAACTTGAAGGAAGAGGAAGTTAAGAACTCACATGATTTCATCAGGCTGATGATATTTGCACAACGTAACAGACAAACGGCTGCAACCCTGAACAATGAACGCAGTTCCAGGTCTCACTCAGTCGCCCAAATTAAAATATCGGCGATACACGAGAAACGTAAAGAAAAATATACGAGCAACTTGAATTTGGTGGATCTGGCTGGGTCAGAGAGTGGGAAAACTACACAACGAATGGATGAGACAAAGCATATTAATAGATCTCTATCAGAGTTATCTAAAGTTATATTATCACTGCAGACTAATCAGTCTCATATACCTTACAGAAATTCTAAGCTGACCCACTTGTTGATGCCAAGCCTGGGAGGTAATTCAAAAACACTTATGTTGGTAAATGTCAACCAATTTGATGAATGCTTCAATGAGACTCTTAACTCCCTACGCTTTGCCACACAGGTTAATAATTGCAGAGTTGTTAAGGCCAAGAAAAATATCACTATGTTTGACTCATAATAACAGTTAATTCTTTTTGTTAAATTTATTGACATTATAATAATTTATGTAACTATTAAAATAGAAACTAGAGGACGTCTCCTTTCTTAAAATTATTTAGGACATGATAGATTGAAAGATAACTATGGTATTGTTATTGATACTACTTCATTTGGGAGCCCTAACTAACTAGGCTTTTATTTGACCCCTAATGTTAGTATTTTAATCTTAATGTCTTGGAATCCAAGATCTAGGATGCTATAAACTTAATTCATAATTTTCATAGACATTAAGATGTTTATGTACATTCATACTATGACGATATTATTAACATGTATTTTTCGTCTTTTGTATTGAACTCGATTGCTACAGTTTTATCGTTTAGAGGTGTTTGTACACCGCTTTAATCAGTAATTTGACTTATTAATAGTGCCTGTTTAATTTAATTTTCAATAGCTTTATGTCAAACGATTATGTTATTATTAGTTTTCATGTGTAATTGTATTGTTTATTAAATATAATATACCTAAAAATTAGTATACAACTTTGTATTTTTCGCACTCACGTACGTAGGTACGGCCATAATTTGCTTGCGCCCACTGGCGGCATCACGGTATCCATAAGCATGCCGCGACGTCCCTAGGCATCATCATTAAAATTTCAATTGTATTGTCAAATTATTAAGATAAGTTCTATTGGTTGCATATAAATCCCTTGCCGAGCCGTGCCTTCAATGGGCGCAGACCCTAACTGTCTATCAATTTAAGAGCGTTTATACCTTATGAGTGGCAACGTCGCTATTTAGTGTCATATTTCGTGGTTTTCAATTTTTATCATTTAATCGGAGCTATATTAAAAAAATCTGTTTAATTAACTTTTTAGAATTACGTGAAAGTGTTTAAAAAGTAAGTAACCGTAATGCTTACAGTTATTTTGCAATGAAAATAACGCCCTGCAAGTTTCCAATGTATTATTTGCATATAAATAGAACTGTAAACGCAACGATTTCTTACCTTTTACACAGTTTTCACATAATTCTAAAAAGTTAGGTAATTAAGCATATTTTTTTAATATAGCTCCGATTAAATGATAAATATTTAAAACCACGAAATATGACACTAAATTGCGACGTTGCCGCTCATAAGGTATAAACGCTCTTAAGGCCTGCGAGCACGCGCAGGTTAAAAATGTCCAGCTTGTTTGTAAACCTAAGCGTACCTTTTGATATGGTTGGACGTATTGTAATGACTACCAATTGAGACGTTAGATGGCGCTAGTAGTACTAAAATTCGATTGCTAGGTCTACAAACAGTAGGTACTGAGTACCTACCTACCTACCTTAGCAATTTTGAGTTTCTGTCTCATAACTCTTAAAAAGTGGAAAAGAGCTTTCTAGGCAAATACCTGAAATTCATTGTGTGAGGCGAGCATTTTTCTTCAGTGTTGATCCAACTCTCAGATCGCGAAAAAAAAATCAACTGCTCCTCAGAACTGAACTCGGAAGAAATAAAAATCAAGACATTAGATGCTGCGAACAATACAGTGAAGCATGGTAGCGACCCTGCCTTCTGAGCCGCTGGTCCCGGGTTCGATCCCCGAATAAGTCAAACATGTGTGTGCATGAACATGCCTGTTTGACCTGTGCCTGGGTTTGTATATGTATATCAGTCATCAGGTTACCGTAGTACAGGCTCTACCTAGTTCGGGACCTGAAGACCTTGTGTGGATGTTGTCTCATAATATTATTATTACATTATAATGATGAGTTTAATGACCCCTTTTCAGATTTTCAGCTATTTCGATTACACATTCTCAAGGTGCTTATTTACTGTTTGTCCTTTTTCTTTGTTACATAATTTACTTACTAAATCTTACCTTTTACTATTTACGGCTTATTACTGAGACTTCTTCAACGACGATGCTTTCAGGATCGTCTTCCTTTTGAACAGAATTTCGCCTGAAGGAAGGTGAAAATTGCCGAATGAACTACATAGTTTAGTTATTCGTGTATTTACAATAGTTACCTCCTACCTAGCTATCATTATCAGTCTGGCCATGGATACAAACTGCTTATACAACTAACAATATTTTCCTGTAAGGCAGTCGCCATTGCAGCTTGCAGTCATGGATGAGACCGATAGCGACCGCGGCGTGCAGTAGAATTGAGGGAGCCTGTTTCGTTAACGCAAGTTATAAACTAACGGCTATGCAGCCGATAACCATTTATGATTCAATCAAAAATATAGCTTTTAAAGCGGTAGGTTACATTACTTAATATTGCACAGCTAGCAGTGGCTATGTTGGTTAGGTACCTACCTGTGGTCCGGATATGGAATGCTATCTCCCTGATCCCGTTTTTGGAATGTTCTACGTTTCTTCTAGCTACGCTTTGATTAGATGAAACCTCACTATGTTGTCGTCTTCACATAGTTTATGATTTGAACACGTGTTAGGCGATAGATGGCGTTAGTTGTACAACTGTAACTAAAATAATGTCTTTGTATATTGCTTATAGTTTCCCCCTACGTTAGTCTCAGCTAATACCTTAAACAGGGCGAGCCAGCTTAAAACCATTTAGGAATGTACCTACTGTGCATTTAGAGCTCGACCTGGGAATCGAACCCTGGACCTCACCCAATACTTAATAAAGTTTAATTTTGTAGTTTCAAACTGTCAAGTTATTATTGAAGTCATTGTCAATCAGAAGATAGCCTCCTCCCTTATATTAGGTTCTATGATTTCTGTCTGCACTCATTTGTTTCAGTTCGAGCGAGGATATTTTAAATGTCTTATGCCTATTCTACGGTATATAATGAGATTATCTAGTTTGATTATACGGAGAAAAAAAGAAACAAGTTTTATAAAATCATGACGAGTTTATTTAAATAATTAAGGACTAGATCGAAACATTAAGCGATAAATCGCAATTCTCTTCATATGCAAAAATATACATAGTGTTTTATGATACATCTCTCCGTGCGTCGAATCGGGCGCTAGTGGAGCGGTACTAGGGCGCATGGCCAGGCAGACGGTGACAATGACCGAGGGGCGAGTCCAGGGTCTCTCGCCAGATTATGTTCAACGTGATACATCCGGTTCTGTCGCTGCTTCGTCGCCCGGCGTCGGAAGTTTTGCCGTTTCTATAGTGTGTATTAGTCTATCCAAGCCGTAAAGAAAACCTTCTTCATGATTGCCTTGTTGCCACTCAGCGCGATGGTCTACCTGAAGACCTTCCGGTACACTTCTAGTTTTCGCAAAGTCGATCAGCCAGGCTCCAACACGTTCATCATCGTAAATGATGAATATACTGCTGCCAACGATTTCATGAGTTTTGAAGAAATCAGAATGTTCAAAAAGTTGTCTGATTTCGCGCAGCCGCGTGATGATAGCACGACGCGCCTTTTCATTATTGCCCAGGAACCTTGCCACTGTGGTTGCAATTTGTTGAGGTTCACGCACTTTTTGCAGATCGGTGAGAGGTGGTTGTCCCGGAACTTTCACTGCTTCAATACGAAAGCCTTGCTCAGCTGAAGCAGACCGCTGTTCACGGAATTGCATGTAACGTAGTTTTGTAACAGCACGAGCCTCGTGCTCGGCTTCGGTGGGAGCTTTCGGGTCCAGACGCACCATTTTCTCGTATAGATCCGAACGAGCACGAGCGTTGCTAACTTCATCTTCCAGGAAAGTGCGGGTGCCCATCTTCACGTCCATGACGTGAGGATCTCTGAAGCCGTGCAATAAGTCTTGCAGTTCGATGAAACGTTCACCGCCATATTCCAGTTCGCGGTAGTACCTCGGGATGGCGGAACGCATGTGGGGGCAGGAGGCGAGCGCCTCATAGGCGTCGCGCTCGGGGTTGTGTGCCGGGTGGTCGCCGGCGGCGCGGCGCTTCCACACGGTGCCGGGCCCGGCGGGTGCCAGCGAGCCGGGGTGACCGGCCAGTTGGAACCATTCCGACGAGCGCGATTTCAGCAACGCATCAGATGCGGGTGCTGATAATTCCAATGCATTCTGCAACAATAGAAATATAACTATTAGCAACGAGTTCAACATCCATGAACATTTGTTGTTTTTTCTTCAAATCTCCCTATTTGGTTCTGTATTTTTTTTTGTTCTTTGTAATAATTGTAAGTAATACAGTGTAGTTATAGCAATACTTACAATAGCTAGGAACTTAAGTAGCTCCGAGGGTTGAGGGGTGGGCGCAGTGGGCGTTGGCATGGAGGTGGGGGCTTCAACAGTGGATGGGGTGCGCCGCCAACGTTTGAACAGCGCACCTTCATCCTTGCTGCGCCAGCGTTCCTCTTCTTTGCCAGGTACAGCGACCTGAGGACAACCAAAAACACACGTTTAAACACCTTGTCACACACCATGGATCACTTAAGGAAATATTCACTTTCACAAAAAAATTCGAACACATCACATTTCGATGACGTACCGCTAAAATCTTATTGGCAGCGTAGAGTAGCCCGCCAGGGCCGAGGCGACTCAGCACGGACTGGCGGGAGACACTATTCATCTTGCTGGAGACGGTCATGGCGTACGAGTGCGTGCTTAGATGGCGCGAACACGAGTGAGCGATAAAATAATTAGAGCGCGGGTAGCGAGCGAACGAGCGTGAGCAATGGACTGCTGCTAGTCAGCGTGTGATGTAAGTGGGAGGGACGCAGGCGGTTTTATAGAGACCTCGGCTTTCTCGTGACGTACGCGACGCGGCCCGCTCACGGCCCCGCGCACACCCCGCCTCGCCTCTGAGTTTTCCTAGCGCTTCTGTTTTTCTCAAAAAAACGAACTGCATTGATGCATCGGACTGTGAGAAAGATGCATGTCATGATTTTAATGGCTCCCGGAGACAGGCGCGTCGCGACTCCTGTAGAACAATTTCAATGAAGTTTTCATAGACATTGTTCTACTAGAGTCGCGTCGCGCTTGTTTGCGGGAGCCGCTATGCGTATTTTATATTCTTTTATACGGTGTATTAACTTTTCAACAAGTAATATTTCCTATTCATACATTTATCTTTACAATGCGTTTTATTGCGAATACTTGAATAGGTATAATATATGAATATACCTACGAAAATATTTATGTCAAGGGCGTGTTTTCATTAGGGGTAGGTACCTACCTACTTACGAATTATTCACATTCATATTAGTGCAGCTGCAGAGACTGTTAGTAACAAATTTATCAATGTGATCACATAACATTAAAAAACAAAATATCTTAAAAGCATTGAGGACAAACTGGGAGAAATCTTCTAGACCTTTCAAGTGACGCTGTACATATAAATATGACTAACAAATATGGACCACATTCGTAAAATTTGCCCCCAGAAACTCCTTCAACTGGTAGCAGTTTGGTACATAAGGACTATATAGGTACCTACTTAAGAACTTTCACCCTTTGAATAGGAACTTTTTATTGGCCAATGCATTGTCTAGGTCTCGTGAGATTGTTAAGGATCAGCAAATCGTCTAGGATGTGTTTGATAGCTATCTGACCGCCTTTGATGTGGTATTATGCGCTCTTGATTGTCCTTTTTTTTGGCTTGGAGAAATTTAAAATATCACATTTATCGGTATGAATTGTAGCGCCATACGAAAACATAGTAATCCAGCTGACTGTTAGCGGAGCTGCGAGAAAAGCTATGAAAAACGTTACGTTGCGGCGCGGCGCGGGTGGCGCCACAAATCCTATACCTAGGCGTCCAGACAATCTATATTCCTGACATAAATTGTGTATTTCTTAGACTTACTTATATTTCATTTATGTTCCCTCATTCAGCTCATTTTTATTTATTTTTTTTGTTTTCCCACCGATTGTGTATATATTCAGACAACTTATGTATTAATTCTTGTCGAGAAAAACAAATATAGGGAGTCTATATACCTAATGCTTTATCAATACAGTATTAAATTCACTAATTAAACTTTCTACTGTTATGTGTGTAAAATATTGTTATGTACCTAACCATTAATCCAATAAGTACTCCAGTAAGTAGTACTTAGTACTTAGGCCATACTAACGGTACCTACAAAATAATGCTACTGCCTAAGGCTACTGCTTATGTAAGTATCTAGTTTCGTGTGACGTTTTCTTTGTCTGAAATAACAAACAGAATCGTTTCACATTAAATAGTTCTAAAAAATGCTAAATAAATGTCAAAAATCTCGTTCAAATTATTCAAACATTTTTTATTAGCTTCCTACTGATACATAAACGTGCCGTGAGAACCAAATCTTGTTTGTCATAAAGGCACATTTCTTATGCGCAAAACATTTGAAAAACTTAGATTAGTCATGAAAATCAAGCCTGAAGTAATGACGTAATCACGAATGTCCTTAGTTCATGACGCAGGGGGAAGGAAGGCGCGAATGCGCGTAGTATGGCGTGCAAACAAATGACGATAGCGATCCAGGCAGGCACGACCGGCGAGCGCTGAATGCGCACGACCCGCCTTACTCAAATAGTGACGTAGCACGAACATTTCATGTCTATTAATTTCGCGTTTTGTACTAATCAGCTAATAACTGTTATTTCCTTTAAATTAAGTTCAGTTTTAGATGCTAAATGATAGATAATTTATATTAAATTTATGTCTGAGTTGGATAGATAATTATTGAAAGGAGTCTTCATAAGAAAACATTGTTGTGATGCACCCACTAAACAAAAACTTGAAGGTGATGCGCCGAGTGGCTTCGTTTCATACGTGCGAGTATGATCTCTACTCACATTACGTTGAAAATTGTTCAACAATAAACTATGTTTCCTTACTATGTGACTATGCTGAACATAAGCCTAATATAATAATATGTATGAACCCAGACCGATGACCTTTACTAGTGAATAAAACAATGAAAGTTGAGAAAGTTGCGGAAGAGTGCAAAATATGCGGTAGACCTCGGAGCGCGGCATTAGTTACCTAGTAGTTTGTAGGTAGGTACTTACTGGGTGTGTAACGTTATGTAAGTAAATATAGATTATCGAAATACGGTAGAGAAGCTATGTCGTTTCAGTTGCTTTACTTGTGATCCCTGTGTAGGTACCTACTCAGGAAATCCTAAACCTTCTAAACTAATAATATAAAGAGAAATAAATTGTTTTTTTTTTGTATGTTTGTTTTGTTACGATTTCACGCTAAAACGGCTAAACGGATTTGGATGAAATTTGGCACATGGGTAGACCATGACCTGAATTAGGACATAGGAGACTTTTTATCCCGATATTCCCACGGGATCGAGACTTATGCGGGTGAAACCGCGGGGCGTAACTAGTAATTAATAAATTCCTTTGCAACTTTTCTTTGTTTAAAACAAGGACATTAAATGATAAATTCTAGTATTTTATTTATTTTACAGACAAACGACAGATGTTTAAAAAACGACAAAGGTGTTGAAAATGCAACTTTTAATGATATAATCTCGACTCTCCGACCGTCAGGATATAAATTGTTAAAACAGGAATGTGGCTGACTAGGTCGTTGATATAGAGCATACTGTTACACAACGGAAATTTTAACTAAGCAGAGTTAATATTTAACTAAGATACGGACAAAGTGAGGTAATAATCCTGAGGCAATTCATCTCATTGGATAAACTTTACTATAGTGCGATCTGGAACAGTAGAGCAATTTTCTCTTAATACTGATGCAGATGAGCAGACAAATTCAATGATGATTATTTTTAGCGACAATTAATTCCTCTGGTCATCAGTGAGTATATCTACTTCAACGTAAAGTGAGTTTCATACTAAGTTAGGTAAGTGATTTACACAACAGGTTATCAAAAAGCTATAATTTTAAGTCGCAAAAAATCCATAAAAGACGTAAGAGACAATTTTTTATTGAATTAATAAGTGCGCAATTATTTAAACATAAATATTTTTGTGCGTCATGAAAACTTGGTACAGGTGTATTTGCAAACTTGTCTGCAATAACCTGCAAGTAGGTACAAAGGCAGATAGGTGAGTACTAGAACATACTGATAAAGGTGACACACCGTTCGTCTGTGTTGTAATATCATAAATTATGCACGCCATGGTAGCGTGGGCGCCATCAATTGTATTGAAATCGATACGAATATTTGATCAAAATGATATTAATAGAGCATCAAGACCAAATGGCATCTGTGATTGTTATCAAAATTCAGTTTAGGTACAACGAATGAATCTATTGCAATCTAAAAGCCACGATGTAAGATGATGATACGGTTTCAAAAGTCAATAGCCTGAACGTAAACAGTTTTGTTTAGCCAAGATATTTCCCAGTGTCGGTTATGTCGGTACAAGTCAATCTTTTATATCAATAATACTACGTAGGCTTTACCAGGCTGAAACATTACACTGCATTTTCGTAGACATTTGAAAATCTTAGAACACTACATTTGACCGCCTTCATATGTTTTTTTTTTTTTTTTTTTGGCGGCTTCGCGCGGTTTGTGCATTTAGCCAATGTCACGTTTAGTTATCGAGAACAAAGGTAGGGAAACGAAAGAAAAAAGTATAAAATATTTATGATCAATTGTAACGGGATTTAGGATTGGACGATTTATAGGATCAGTGTATTTTATAAAGATGAATACTAATAGTGAATAATGAGCAAATTACAATGACGACAATTTACAACTTAATATTATTTAATGTGATGAATGAGACTATACATTTATAAACAGGGAAGCTATTTAATACGTTTTAGGATAAAAAAATATATTTTTTTAAATGTTTGAAGCATTAACCGTAACATCAAAGTACTCATCACGGTAGCGATATTGCATTCAAGACGCGAGCGCCGCGCGTCGCAGCCGCAGTGTCTCTGTTATAGGGCGTAACGATAATCCCGACATTTTTAACATTGCCTTTTTTGTGTTTTTTTTTTTAAACCAATGACGTTTTTTTCTATTAGATGCTATAGAATGGTTGTAGACCATGGTCTGAACAACTTGTGTTCTAGCAAAACTGTGTTTCAAATGTCACCGTGTATACGGATACCTAATGAGGTATTTTTCATGAGATTTTATGGTATTTCCATGTCACTCATTAATATCATAAATGTTTAGTTATGTCCGGGTCAACGGGTTACATTTTGCGCGTGTTGTTAAATACTTAGTTCGGAACGCAATTCTTCGATCATCTGTCCATCAGTGTTTTTGGGCTTGACTCGGAATCTCTTGACAAATAGCTCCAAAAATAAAACCAGTCGGTTAAAAAGGCAAAAACGACTGAAAGAGCAGTGAACTTTGTTCGGAGAAGTCAGACTTATTTAAAATAATACGGGTAAGATGAATAACACATTTCTGCGAAATGCCGACCAAGTTGTCCTACCAGAGGTCAGGTCAGGGTCGCTCCATGAAAGTTATTGCTAGTTGCTGTGCTGTTCCACTGCACCGCACTTAGGGTTGAGAAAAAGCCGCGAACATTCTAGTATTATAGTATTCTATTTTTTTATACGTGTTGGTTCGGCAGACCTCCGTCAAGAACGAAGTTCCTTACACATTTTCTTCAACTCGAAAATTTTAAAATTTTCGCAGCCGCCTTTTTGAATTTTCATTTTGACCTCAATATCGGCTTCAGCGCCGTCAAAAACCATGAAAACGACACGACACCTATGATGAAAAATTTGAAAATTTTCTCAGCCGCCGTCTTGGATTTCCATTTCGACCTCACTATTGGCTTCAGCACCCTCAAAAACCATGAGAACTATCTCTCTCTCTATCTATTTCTATTATTTATATATTATTAATATATTATATTATATATAAACAGGGTGGCAGAGACATCGACGCTCAACCCAACCATGGATTCAGTACAAGATTCTGAACCCAGGTGCGTTGAAATGTTGGTCGCTTATAAAAAAAAAAAACATTTTAAACCCGTAGATATTTTTGTTTTGATAACTAACGAAAAATTTCTCCCCGTCTAGAAATATGTGCTTAATTCATGGTTACGGTTTTCGCGTCGATCTCCCCGCCACCGTGTATGATAAAAAGTGTGTATTGGATCATTGAGTTCCCTTCAAAATGGTTGAGCTGAATGGTGCTGATCCATACGTCATGTTCGTGAACGGGCGCCGTCAGTAGGCACTGGTCATTTCTTAGCTGCCACGGCTTATTTTAATTCCATAATTGTTTTTATCTTTTTATTACGGACGCTTTTAACGTGCACGTCTTTCTACATCGTTCTCACATGTATAATTACAACATGAATGATGTAACCACTCTATTGTAACAATATTTTGATTTAAAAGAGTGTCCATGGAGTTTCTTGCCCGTTCTTCTCCATAGGTACCTACTACGCTTTGGAATGGGCAACTAGCTTCATCTTTCTGACTGACCGACCCCTTGACAATTCAAAAGTGCCTGTAATTGGTTTATTTGAAATAAATGCTTTGAGTTTTTTTTGAGTCACATGGAGGGGGCATAACGCCTTTTCGTTACGTGACGATTATTTTCATTTTCGTTACGTGACGATTTCTACAATTTTCGTTACGTGACGATTTCTACAAGTTTACTCCTACAGCACAAGTTGCGTTATAGAACTTCGTTCCAAAAATCCTGACTACGAGATTGTGCACCTACAGGCACCCGACAGACGATACAGTAGCAAACATTTTGGTGACCTAACAAGCTTGAATTTTTTAGGCACTTTTTTAAGCGGATATTCTTCTAACTACATTTTGTTATTGCATCCCTAGATGCAATACCTAGTGCATTTATGCACCAGACCTCGGCGCGTGGACTTAATGCGCTCGAACGCAAGTCTCGAGGTCGTGCGTTTACATAGATCTCGTAGGTACTGCACTCTTTGTTTCGTTAAAAAAGAATACATTACTTTATTTGTTATTGACCGTGACTGCACATTGCCACATAATATCTAAATGAAGACATAGAAAAAGTTGTATAACGGACTTTAACTCCATCTTAATAACAAAGATCATTTTGATTACTTTATTATTCACACCTGCTGTGGTAGGTGCGTAAATTTGTTCATATGAACATATTTTTCCAGCTAAAGAGCGCTGAGAAACATCAAAAGCAATGGAATGAATTTCACCTGCCAAAATTTTACGGTTATTGACAGATAATAACACTTTAAAACCTTCCTTAAGATCCCTCGGCCTTAAATTGACTTGCGTTACATTACTTTTATTATTATTAAATTAGCTAATTTACTTTTATTTATTACTTTACAAATACAATTCTGAAGAGGACTGATTCCAACACAAAATGACAAATGAGCCTAAATCACAAACCAATACCATAGACCAACTGCATTTTATTTTTCAATCTCCACACATGTCTGACCGACAGTGAGAAAAAATACGATTCGTGCATAATCTGTTACCCAAAATTTTGCGTAGTTCGGCGTAGCCCCGATCGTAGCGACGTAGACCCTCCCCCAATTTGTTAGAAACAGTCAAACTGGCTAACGAATCTTTTCTATAGATAGAATATTTCATTATCTACCAAATAATGTTATGTATTCATAGTATTGGAAAATAAATATAAACCGATACATTAATTTTGTCATAGAGGACCAGTATAAAAGAATGCTGTTAACTTTTATGGATTCTACGAAAAGTATTTGAAATGTTTCCTTGAAATGGTTGTTTTATACGCAAAATTAATTACGTGTAATGACACAATACGACAAAATACTTCGCAGTCAAAGTTGTTTTCTATGTCATGACCTTAGAAAATGAACTGGCACGCCGCAGTTATAACTCATAACACGCTGTCAAACGGTCAAAAGAAATCTGACATTCTTGATATTTTAAAACCATACATATATTTTTGAGATCCGCGAAAGGATGTGGTCAAGGAATGCGATCTTTTGCGCATATTATGTTACAAATTCATTCTGAAAAATACAACGTAAGTGACGTTCAAAACAACGCAACGTGTGTAAAAAAATACAAATAAGGTACTTACTTACTCTACTATAACATTACGTTACGTTCCGAGATAAATGAAATAATATTATCCTAAAAATAAGTACATTTACAACTATTCATAAAGTATGAAGAATTTATTTTTAGAAAGAAAAAGCATATCCAACAGCTTATGCCTATCCACAAGGGGAAGCATATCATAGTGTTTGCAGTCCCGGGCATAGGAATCATGACGTTTCCGGGATTTGTAGTTTTGTAAAATTCTTAAACTACAAATCCCGGAAACGTCAAATGATAAATGATACATAATTTTATTTCTGTAAGTAGGTTTGTACAAACACTTTAACACGTCAATCCTATTTTTAAAACTAGATGAGGTCGGCGTTTCCTATCTGACTACTCTGAGAAGAAAGGCCGAAACAAACTCAAAGGTCACAGTCTATTTTAAAGTCCAGACATAATCTTGGTCAGATCATGTGAAGACCATCATGCTTGATTCGAATGCCCGAGACTGCAAACACTATGATATGCTTCCCTTGTGGATAGGCGTAAGATGTTGGATATGCTTTTTCTCTTTGATATCCTGCGAGGTCGCCTGGACAGCAGTGAGTTACTATCATGTCTAGATTTCTGAACCCCGAAAACACGTACCAGACACACAAAGTTACTCAGTGTCCCTGGCTTCCGTACAAAATACGGGAGAAATGTTGTTCTGACCCGACTGCCTCCTAAAAGTTTTGAAAGTGTCGATATATTTCATTCATCCAAACAATCATATCGGAAACAAGTCATGCAGATATTGTTTAGTAAACAAATTGTGCCATAACTCATTCTTATACAAGGTGTCTTTTTGCATCCTCGTCGTTTCGAGGAGGTAACTATGCTAATGATTCTCGACACGAATCAATAATAAAATAAGTAGGTATTATTTTTTAATTTTTGGAAATCGTCATGTGTACTTGTGTAGGGCCCGTATGATACCGCCCTGTAACTGCGCTGTAAGTTTTGTAACGCACGCAAACAGCGACATAGTCGTGTGGTACTGGCTACCGCATACGCAACGGGGCGATTGTGTTCTTTGAAAGTGGAGTATTCTGAAATACTGCCAAACTTAAATATCTAAAAAAACAAGTATGTATTAACTATTGAGCAGGATCGTAATTTAATTTGATTATTTATGTCTTTCGTAACAGCCTCCTGAAATTTGACGAGGATGCAAAACGACACGTTGTATGATAAAAAAAAAATGTGAGTAATGTGTCAACAATCGCATTTTACTTATTGATATCTATACTTGTTTAAGATTTTTCTTTTGTGTTCTCTCGCTACTTTCTAGTTACTTAGCTTTATTAATGCCCTGAAACTCTGTTATTGGCTTAACTGATAATTGTCATCATCTCGCTATCACTGAGCAGTGTATGCAGACTGTAAGATGCTGTAACTTTGCGGCAACTGCATTGATAGTGGGGTGAACATGAATAACTCATTTAAGTTAATTAAAGCTGTTGAGTTTCCAAATAAATAAATAAAAAAATACATAGTGTTTTCATGTCGTGCTCATTTTTGTGAAACGCGTAGGTACGCGGTACGTGACAAAAAAAAACAAATAAAAGGATTTTTCTTTTCTCCAAAAGTACTAAAACTCTCAGCGCACTAATTCGGGTTTTAAAAATTGTGTTCCATTAGGTCATGCTCACGGATGGCTATTTTCGTGCTAATAACATATCCCCTTCGAAATAAATTAATAAATATTGAAAAGGTTTCTTCGTCAACTTTTTTTACCTGCAATCAACCGCACGGCTGATTTGAAAAGGTGTAGGTACATATGTGTTACGCATGTTTGTGTATATGTGTCTTTGCTATATATTGATAAATGATTTATTTCTGTAAGTAGGTTTGTACAAACACTTTTACACGTCAATCATATTTTTAAAAACTAGATGAGGTCGACGTTACCTATCTGACTACTCTGAGAAGAAAGGCCGAAACAAAGTCAGAGGTCTTTCAAAGTCCAGACATAATCTTGGTCAGATCATGTGAAGACCGTGTAGATTGGTGTCTGAAACGGTACGGAACGGCCTGGAACGGCGGTATTTTGAGGAAAAACCATACAGATTGAGCGGACCCGTCCAGTCAGTTATTATTAGTTTTAAGTATTATTTTAGTCTCCCTAATTAGGTAGGTATTTCCCCATTGATTTCATACATCGAAATATACGTCAATTGCAAAGGTTACCTAAATCTGAGAATCCCACTCGTCATTTGAAGTGCTTATTCAGTAAATCGGTAAGTACCTAATAATTATTATTTCCATGAAATCGAAATACCTACTTCAGTTTTGTAACATCTGCTTATTATTGACGTAAGGAACAGACTTCTTAATCATACTGGTTAGCTATACATCTGAACAAATTGCCAATATTCGTGGTGCTATATAATATACAATACCTATACATACGCTATAAATTATGTCTAAGACACTCTCTCAGAGAGAAATTTAAGGAGATTAATGTAATGACTGTGCCTTATCAGTATATTTTATTAAATCTTTTATATGCCCAAAGAAATATAAAATTGTTTAAAAAATACAGTGATATTCATAATATAAATACTAGGAACAAACACAAATTTGTTGTGCGTCGTCAATGTATTAGCTTTTATTATTTATTATTTTATTTTAACTTCCAAGCCACGTTAAAGATCTAAGCCTTCATAAACTCAAATCACTCATTAAGCGTAAGTTGTGCCAGAAAGCCTTTTATACCGTTAAAGATTATATTGAGGAGACAAAGGCTTGGAATTGAGTTGCTCCATTTTTTGCATACTGAATGTTATTATTTTTTTTGCAATCTTGTTTTATTTATTTTTTATTTAACATACACTTTGAAATTTGATGATTATTATAAATACAATGACATGAATATTCTTTGTGAAGTATAATATTATAAATTTAATTATTTTGAATGTGTGGACTATGTGGGTCATTGTTTCAGTTTTAATCATGGTCTGGCAGCTTAAGTAGTTTATGCAGCCTACCCAAATGTCCTTTCTTCGACGAGATCCTTGAGCTGCACGATTACTGACACATGCGTGCACTGACTGGACGGGTCCACTGAATCTGTGTGGTTTTTCCTCAAAATACCATTTCCGATACCAATCTACTTGGGCTTCACCTAGTTCACCTCATCTAGTTTTAAAAATATGATTGAGTTGTAAAAATGTTTGTACAAACCTAATTACAGAAATAATATAATTTATCGCTTACGCGTTTCTAATTCGTTCCAATTCACAATTTTTCTAAAAAAAGATAAGATCTAGCTTGCTCAACGAAACGAATAGCGTAAACTTTGTTTTTGTGCTTGAACAAGTTGTTACTGCAATTATGTTTCATTTGTTTTCCAAAAATAAAACAAAACCAGTTTTAATCTAACTAAGGTTCACGTGCGAAGTCATATTAACTGCAAATATTATCACCGTAAACAAGTGATCCAGTTTTAACCGATCTGACTCCATTATCACAAAAAAAAACAAAAGAACTAGGTACCTACGGTCCTATCTAACTATCAAAGGAAAATATCGCTAAGTTCTGTTTGTAGAAACTCAAAAATCGCCTTTATTGTTTCGTCCATGGTTGTGACATACAAACATTTTCTTTTGTTATGAGCACAGCAAAAGAGTGGAACTCTCTACCTGCGTCTTTGTTTCCGAATGCATACAACCCTAATCTCTTCAAAGTAAGAGTGAAGAGGCTTCTTCTGGGTAAGCTCACTCCATCGTCGACTCTGTCTCTGTCACCGCTGACCTAGACTAGAGTCAAGAGCAAACCTATATTATATAAATAAAAATAAAAAAAAACTATTTATTTCTTATTTAGCGTGGTGAACTACTTTTGGCTTAGGTACTGTGCAACATAAATGCTAGTCGTTTATCGTGCACACGTACTCACAGCCTCCTGCCGACGTACTTTTCCAATGTTTGCGATGCCAGTCTGGTCTTGGCGTTAACACTCGTTATGTCCAAATCAAATATGTTTAACAGTAGCTAATAGAGCATAATTTGCTCTAGCTTAAGACATGTTCAATACAGTTTCATCATGGGGAACGATAACAATATTGAAATAAGTTTATATTTAAGCAACATATTTGCCGTAGTAAAGGAATGTGCTCCATTTTGCAATATCAATTACCGGGATGGCTATTAGTGCAATTAGTTATTTCTATGACGGGCTATTAATAACGTGCTTCAATAAATAAAATCATCAGGTTTATTAATAAATATTCAAGTTATGATTTTGTTGAAAGTAGCTCACTGTAGAGCGTTAACCTCTATGAAATCGTTATGTTCAATGGATTCGAAACGCGCCTTAACGCACACATGCAGCTCATGATATTTGTATAACTTTTATGCGTGACAATGATTATGATATAATTTATTTTTTGTTATGTAGGTATTAAAATGTACTTATCTAAATTATCATACAAAGACTGGCTAAGTATTTTACACTAAGATGCCAACGTTTCACTCAGATCTAAGTTAAGAATTCCTCACATGCCATAGTAACGACGATATTTTTTTTTAAATATTTTTATTTATTTATTCAAAATCTGTAAACAATAACAAACATAAAGTCTGCCAAACTGCATAACAGTTTGTCGGCAGGGAGGGAAATTGGGAGGGCATTCAGGAAAAAAACCATAATGTTCTCTGTAAAATCATGAATCACTCGACCGGTTAAAACTTTATCCCATACCTCACGTAAAACTGAAACTGAAATTTAGTCAAATGAAGTTCTATTCAAATTCTGAACTCAAATTAATTATTATTTAAAACAAACGATTGTTCTCAAGTCTCGTGTTCCCTTGTGTCCTAATCGAGTGTTAGTAATTATTGCAATGAGCTCACAATACTCTCTTTGTCCAGTCGTGTCACGTGACGACCAGCGCCATTTATCGCGTTTCCTGTGGTATCGCACATGTTTTAAACGCACAAATTACTATTTCAACATGCCGTAGTTATTTGTTTTTCTCTGTGCGCCATTTCAACAAAGTAGAGAAAGTTTGTTCGTGACGCTATTCAGTATGCCTTAATTTTTGACAGATACCTCAAAGTTTTAGCAGACTCATTTCAAGTTCTAATTTTAACGAATAATTATAGTACTTTTATGCAAATGTAAAGGGAATTTCATTCAAGTAATGACACACATGTTACGGTTACAAACGTAAGTAAGTATTGTTATTTATCGTCGATGAATATTTTACTTAATGAATGTAATGTTATTGAACGGCTCGCGTGGTGGCAGTGTCGAAATTAACCAGATGACGTAGGATGGAGTTTAGCTCTGCGCAGGTGTAGCTGTTGGTTCAGTTGCTCTGCCACAACTCGCCTAAGTTAGTAATAAATATTTAAAACTGTTCGCCATTATGAGTCATCTTCACTTGCACTAGAAATATTTTGGTCTAGCCAAGTGGTGTTAGTAAATGCTACGATATGCCACAAATTTAAGACTAATCAAAACAAATGTTTAAAGAAAATCTTACGTGGTCGTAAATAGGTAAAGTTTTAATTAAGTATTCCAATTAGATTATTTACGTAATTACTTAAATATTGTATTAAGACATCATACATAAACTTAAGTAAGTAATGACGCTTTCTGCTTTTAATTTGTATCTATAATTAACGTAACTAAGTGTTTTGCCGACGCAACGTATGAATAATGGTGTTTCTATACAACTCAGGTAATTTAAACACCTGTGTACTTACCAGCCCTTTCTAAATAAATATTCTACTTACGTACACGTACGTTTCAATGCCAAGTAAATCTTTCGTAACGTTATGAACAGACGGACACAAACAGATGTCCCAAAAGTTTCACAATAGGCCGTAAGCCATAAGAAACGGGCGTGCAGGCATGTCGGGTGCCTTGCGGACCGTAACACCGTAAGACTAACTACCATAAACATACCGTATGTATGTTCGAATATATTTTAAGCTCACTCACTAGTAGTTACGTAATTGTTTCTTTTAAAATCGTATTGTGTCAAAAGTTCTTACAATTGTTGTGGTTTGACGTTCAGCCTTGCTGCTTCTGATGGTTGCAAAAGGTCGTGAGTTCGTGACTGTATGATCGCACCTGCTTTTATTGTGTCTGCGGTTACAAAGTTAAACAAATATCATGAATGCAAGGTGATGGCGTCAATGTAGATTGCTTTAAAAGTGTCGGAGAGTTGATAGATTTTGTCTGTGTCAGCAAGTCAGCATTCAATTTCGAGCAGCTTTTTCCAACGATATTCCATTAGATATTCTATAAAGATATTCTGTAGAGATATTTTATTTTATTATTAAGTAGTTGGATAGTTTAAGGTATCGTTTTTCTTTAAAGTAAATTTGAAAGCTAAATAGCGTTATTTTAAAAAAGTCTTGATCGTCATCATACATAGGTACATACCTAATAGCAATGTATGCCTACAATTTCGAGCAGCTTTTTCCAACGATATTCCATTAGATATTCTATAAAGATATTCTGTAGAGATATTTTATTTTATTATTAAGTAGTTGGATAGTTTAAGGTATCGTTTTTCTTTAAAGTAAATTTGAAAGCTAAATAGCGTTATTTTAAAAAAGTCTTGATCGTCATCATACATAGGTACATACCTAATAGCAATGTATGCCTCATCCACTACCACGGGCCATAAAATTCTACGACAAAATCCGTCACGGAAATCCTATGGCACTAGAATTAATACAAGAATCCTCCAATCGATTCCAAATGATATATTAGTATGTCTGGCGGCAAATTGTGCAGTCGGTTTGCACAAAACGTTGGACAATACTCAGCCAATTCGGGGTCAAATGTTAATAATATCGGCAAGCGGAAATCTGTTCTCGAGAATACAAAATAACAAACCAAGTGTGGCCTGGCGGAAGATAAGCTCGCCATGGCTTGAGGATAAATGAGGCCGACTAACAGGGCCAAGGCAGTAAGTACTACTGTGGAAACTGGCTTTAAATGTGTACCTCGTTTACCCTACAGAAAATCATCCAGTTTTTTTTGACACCTCCTTACTAACACGGAAAGTAGCGATTACAGTAGCAATGATATGATGTAATAAGGTAATTATGGTTTTATAGAATATAAATAAAACTGTTGGTGAAATCTCTAAGTTATTATGAATTTGCTTTTAGGGTTACTCGAAGATTCACCCGTCTTTGACTTCTTAGCATAATTCAAATATAATATTATGACAAAATGATGAGTATTCATCAGAATCTTTGGACTTTGCGTACTTAGTAGACATGTCGGTCTGTTAATAAAAATAAATGCTTTTGTTAATTTTAGTTTATTTTAAGAATTCATGTCATTATGTAATCTCTAGAATTTCTAGTTAATTAACATTTAATTTTTATTTAACTGTTACTCATCTGTAAACGAAGATCGCATTGCTGAAATAATTCAGCAATGCGATCTTCGTTTACAGATTTAAAAAAAAAACTGAATTTATTTGCTTTATTCGCCATCGACACGCTAAGAAGAAGAAGAATTATTAGCAATATTATTATGTACATAAGAAGTTTATTGTAAAAAATAAAATAATGCTGTGTCTGTAGTTATCATTGTACGCAGCGGTTTGTAATCAATCAATAAAAGGATGCATGATTGGTGCCAAACGATACGCTGTAGAGGAAGTATTTAATTTTAAGTGCGTTGCTATGACTCATACAGCTGTCGATGTCTGTCACTTGCCGTGCTTCAAAATAATGTAAAGCCCATGCCAAGTGGACAAAACAAAACACTTGCGGTGTACAACTGCCAACCCTTTTTAATTGCAACCACGTTTGTAAAAAGCTTTTGAAGTGTTTATTGTTTTAACCAGCGACCCGTTCCTGCTTCGCACGATTTTTACGACTTGACAAAATATCGAGATTTCTTTATTATATATAAGTCTAATATAAATGTATTATACATATAAACCTGTTGAAACAATCTTCTATAATTATGATGTTGAAAACCGCATCAAAATCTGTACCGTAGTTTAAAAGAACAACGCGGTCACACAGACAAACACGTAAAGCGACTTAAATTTATACGATATTATTATTATATATGATAATAATAAGCTTTATGTGATATAAATAAGCTAAGATGGTTAACGCTTAAATTAAAAAAAATATATAAATGATATAAATAAGCTAAGATGGTTGAAGTTTACATTTGTGTACATAATTAAATAACACATCGAAAGCTTTTTTAGTTTCATAGGATATGCTAAATTAAGTTTGATAGAAATTAATTATGTGTTCATCCAAACCCATTAATCAACTACAGTAATGATAATGTCATAATTTGCGCGTAGTGACTAAATAAAAACAATAACAGGATATTGTATAAATCTGTAGGTAATAATAATAATAATATGAGGCAACATCCACACAAGGTCTTCAGGTCCCGAACTAGGCAGAGCCTGTACTACGGTAACCTGATGACTGATATACATACTTATATACATATACACACCCAGACACAGGTCAAACAGACATGTTCATGCACACAAATGTTTGACTTGTCCGGGGATCGAACCCCAGCGGCTCAGAAGGCAGGGTCGCTACCAACTGCGCCAACCGGTCAGTCAAGTCATCAGGTACAACTATTATGTTAATATTAAGATCATGGGAAATCGATGGCGGCTAAATGTTAACGAACGCGATAAATATAATATTCAATATCGTTTAACGTTTATTAATATACATTGTATTATTAATTATATATTCGGTACTTATATTTTAAAAGCACATTTATTATATTAATCGAGTTCTAAGTATATGATTTCTTTGGTCAGTTGGGTGAGTAGTTATGTAGCTACTTACATATAACAAATCAACAACATTGCTGGGTGGACCTCTGGGTGTTTAGGTACTTTTAAATACCTAAGACTTTATGACAACTAATTGAATTGGTATTTCTATTTCAATTCTTAGGTAGGTAGGTACGTATTTACTAGTATTTAGTGGAACTTCGCAGCAAACATTTTAAATGTGTTTACTGTAGTAAGTGAATAGGTAAATAAATACTAATTCAAGTCATGTAATTAAAATCTGTAAATCTAATACTGCGCATTTGCTTGACTGAATTACAAAAGACAGGTATTTTTCAGTCATTTTTCTATATTCGTAGACTTGAAATGCATAACTGTTTTTCTCTTTTTTCACTTAGTTGCTAGACTTTTAATATTAGAAATACACAACGTACACGACTTGATACTTACGCACACGATAATGTAGGTAAATATTATTTCTTTGTAAAATACCGCAATACTTAACATCATGAGTAATACCAATTAATAGAGGCTATGAGGCTGTCAGACCAGTCTCCTCATAACTATTTGCGCACGGGGACAATACTACGAGAATAACGAGTTATTAGTCATATACTTGAGGTATCAAAGTTACTCTTAGAGTTTCGGTGTATGACTCCAGCGTACTGGAGTAAATAATTACTGGTATGTAAGGAATGCAGTAGGTACTATGGTGTATATAGGTAGGTACCCTCTTCAATGAATATTGCACATACCTACTAAGGTATTAGTCTGGCCTCTTCACTGGTTTATAGGAAACGTTTCGGGACACAAACTCGTTACAAGAACACGTCGTTTTGTAACTTGAATTTTCTGTTTGTAAGTACCTACGCATTGATATTTTCTAAGCAAGTCCGTTGCATTATATGTGGAGAAATATTAGTTTCAGAACTAGCGTAGAATTTATAAAATTATCTTTCCACTAGCGTAACTTATACCGTAGTAGGTACCCTTGTACTTATTTCCGAAGTTTGTGTAAAAAGACGACTCCATAGCAAGTTTAATAGCTTAATATGCTCGTTTTTTTAAACATCTATTTTAGAATAAAATACCATGCAAACATGAGAATTAATTACTGACTCACCACGTTAGCAAATAAAAATAGAAATGTTCGTGTGTATATAACTACTGTAGCGAAATAAAAAAGGAAGTTCACCACTTTAACACATACAATTTATTAGTATAAAAATCGAATAAAAAAAATACAAAATGTTAACATTAAATGTTATGTATTAAAACAGTTACAGAACAGGTTGGCCTAATCGAAAAGAGAGTACCTACGAGAAAACTTAAGGTATTTATCAGGTGGTAAATCTTTGTTACGTATTTGGTTTCCTAACTAGGGAATCGATTACAATCGATTGTTAGTTTCATGGCCGCTAAATTACGTAAACTTTCAAATGAATATTATCTTATAAGTAAAGATTATCTAAGATATCCCGATAGAAAAACAGTAATGATTAACTATCGTTCGAATGTAAAACCTACAAATATTAACGATTAATATAAAGAGGATGGTTCCCTGAATGATGACGAACCATAGTCTCGAAGAACTGCTCGCCTCGACGGAATCGCAGGTGACACGACAATCAAGTGTCGTGGGCCAGAAAGGACTTGCCAGTCTCGAACTCCAAGGATTCTACGTGGCTGGTACTGGTAACAGCGACCAAACAGCTCGCATGCCTCGTGAATAGTCCGGTACACGGAAAAGGGGGCGACGGCAGCCCTTTTTAACTGGTTCTACACCTACGTGACCAATAAAATAGGGTACTACACCAGAAACTAAAACTTCCGTTATGGGAGAAAATAAGGAAAACTACAAACCAGGTTCGATGAAATGTTACATCATTTGTGTAAAGATAAAAAACTGGGTTGACTGTGAACCAATTACGGCAGTAAAATATGGTGTTAGACACGAAAGAAACTGCTTGACTCAAATAGGATTGGTCACACGGAAATTTATAAAAAACGACCTGAAACCGTTTAAAATTTTCTGCAACTGAAATGTTTTACAATAATCAAAAGGGCCTTCTTTACGTCAAAATGTTAAAGAATTCAGAATGAAAATTGATGGAAACCGTAGAAGCGTAGAAGTCACGCTGCACGCTGCATTACCTATCGTAAGTCATTAAGGGTGACATCAAAAGCATACCCAGAAGCATAGACTAGTTACATCATAGACGATTAGAATGAAAGAGCTCGCAATGTGTTGTTCATTACTAAATGAAAGCAAAACTCCTTTCAGCAAAGTTAACAATTAGTTTAAACGAAGAAAACATGGTGACAAATAAGAAGATTAACATGACAATATCGTTTATTCATTGCCATATGTAAATACTCTCGGTCTCACTTATTACGTAATTTTTGTTTTTACGTTGTAGATTTTACGTTTTACAAAACTACGGGATTGAATTGAATTATTGTTATTCTGAGACAAAGTTATAAAGCAGTCAAGGGAACCCTCGTGATCAAACATAGCTCGCCCAACCATACACCTCATCAGACAAGAAGTGTTAAGCGATTTTGAACCATGTGCGGTCACCCATAATATTACTGTCACCTCTACCTGCTCGTGCCTAAACTACACTGCAAGCGGCTTTGGTAGTACAGGCCCTGGACAAACTCCGCCTTTTAAAGTAGGTACAATCAGTTTTCCTTTGTCGATTGAAGCTTGGTTTAACTCATAGGTTCTAAACCTTATTTTGCCTACGGCTCACTTTGATATTTTTTTTCTTGACCCCCAATTTTTTTTACTTAAGCACGAAGTCCGTCGTTTCGGCCGAAGTTACGGACGTTTCCTCCTCCGTATCACTTACGGACATAAGATAAGTCCGGGGCCCGAACTAAAAATTAAATGACATAACGTTTAGACAGTTGTCGTTACTCCCGATGTGGTTTTGCCCGTCTGAAAAAGTTAATTAATAGGGAGTAGGGTTCACTTTTGAGTATCGAACTATTTTCGGACGGGCCCATATCCTCGTTGATGGACTTGGAGATTAGTCCCCTGAAACAGCTATTGCCACGGTGATATTGAAACGTGTTATATTATAATGTAGGATAGGATATGATTTTCTCTGGGTCTTCCACTGCCCGCCTGAAAGTGTCATACGCCCACGTGTTGGGTTTAACATCCACGTAAAGAACCTATGATTTAACTAATAAGAAATAAAAAGTTGAAAACAAAATTGAAAACACTACCATACAATTACGTAATCCTCTTTGCAAAATGTAGAGCTATGTCAGAGCAACTTGCACTTTTGATAAGCAAGATTTTCCTTATTGTTGGACAAAGAAACCATGTCAGCCTAAGCGTAAGAAAACTCAATATGAAAACAAACAGCTGCTGCACGTCAAATAAATCAAAATTCATGGTACATAACGGAAGGGGGAAGCTGCGAATGTCCTTACATCCTTGTGACTTATCCTTGCAAGTATCCTTTTGAATAGATCATACAAATATAAATGTGCTGACTTCGCCTTCAGGCGCAGTTTACGTCTGTTTGTCTATCGGCTTGATAGTCCTACCGGAAAAAAATAAAGAAAAAACTGAAAAAAAATTTTTTGTTCAAAGTTTACAATAACGAGTACCTATGGCTAAATAGTTTGTAAGTAGATGCAAGCTAAACAAGGGATATTTATAAACGCATTATCGACTTTTATGACTAACAGGATTCACCTACCTATCTTCACATAATCTTAAAAAGCCAGATTTACCTACGTCTATTTTATTCTATTTTTCCGCTAGTCTGAACTCCATAGATTATAATATACAGTTCATGGCAAGTACAAAAACTATACAGCCTTGTGAATCTGAGTTCAATCACTCCAAATTGTAATATTTTTTCAAACGTCAAACGTGGAAGATCGCGACATTATTCCAAAAAAAAAACTCTATGGTGTTCGGCCGCATTTGGAATGCATAAGTTTCAGAGAACTATTAAATACACAATTACAATCAATTAAATATTACTGACTTTATTCAGCTAGGCCAAAAACGTGTCTGTGTCATTCTCATTTTTTTTTTTCCTAAGATTATAAAACAGATCCAATTTCCGCTGAAATCAGAATGTAAAAACGTTACACAATGGCCATTTATTTATATCACTTTGGTGTGTGATTAAGTGATTGTGAGTGAGTAAGTGAGTAATGTGATTAAGATCGGAATTTATTCAAGGACTCGATTAATATGATCCGATGTTTCGTGTTCTGTAACATTGATCATTTGTCTCATACACGTGATCCGCAAATCAAGTGAAATCAAAGTGTTCGCATAATTGAGGGTCGACCTTCGGTTTCGCGAGTTAGTGCACTCGGGCATTAGAATGCAGCCGTCGGCAAATGCCTTTATTATTAGTTAACATCGTGATGTTGTTGAAGATAATGAAGTAGTTAACAAGCGATGCAAAGATAAGAAGCATTCATGAATTTTAAGTAGCTAGTGTTGTTGTAAAGTAATAGTGACTACATTCATAAGCATATCATACGTGTTCCTCGCCGTGTGTGCGCCGGCGCCGGCGTGCTTGTGAAATGGGGCGCATCCACAGCTCACAAGGCTAGAGCTTGCGTCAACTTATCCACATTATACACGAAACGTTTCGAAACTGAGCCTCAATTTATTGACTTGAGGCACATACATATTTAATCGCATTTTTTTGTCCCTAAAAATGTTTCACTTAACAAGAGTTCGCGGTTTCATACTGTAAATATATTTGGGGAGCTAGTAAACTTGCCAACTACATAATCAGACGGTGTTTATCAACCATCAGTATACGATAAGTCAGGTGTCAATGTAAAACTGGCCTTTAGAATCAAGTAATAGCTTTGGCTGCGTTTCTTTACGTTTCGTATGTGAAGTGACATCGATTGCCGCTGGAAGGTGTAATATATTTTTTGTTTTTTTTTTTGTTTGTTCACTAGACCACACACAGACCCTTGTTAGGGCAAGGTGGCAATTTGTAAAGTTTAAAATAAATAAGAACTTGAGTGAGCAACAGCTTTTTGTGTGCCATCGATATTTTACAGAATTAAGTCTCCTTCAAACAGGCCCGGCACGTAACGCGAAGCGCTCGCGACTCAAAGGCACCGCCTCCTGTCGCGAGACGAGCGGTACGAGTACCTTAATGTCGCGTGCAATTCGCGTCGCGCGCCGCGTCTGTTTGAAGGAGCCTTTAGGCCTGACAGTCGTGATATTCAGTAGCAGATAGTTAAAGGAAAATGTGGCAGTAATAAGGGCACCTGCACTCGCAAGCTCATACTTCATGAAAGAATAACAATTTGTATGTATTTATTTGTGTACCTACATTAAAATTATAGCTGTATTGTTTCATTCTGCTGACGCAAAACTATTTGAATTATGGCATCGTATACGAGTAGATACACATGAAGTTGTTTGCTCCCTACTATAAAATGCATGTGGCTGTTAGAGTTTCTGTACCTAACCTATACAGGGTTACTTGTAATTCGACGGATATCCGTCAGGAGCTGATAAGGGTGTTAAAATGGAACAAATTGAACCCCCCATATGTATGGCCGAAATTCAATAGTTTACGAGATATGTATTTGAATTTTAAGGGTTTTTGATATTTACCCAAAATTTTCCAAATAAAAAAAAACTACATATTGAATTGGTAACATTCAAAAATTATTTTGTAGCTGGCACTTCAATTACGCTAGGAACATAATTGAAAGTACTTAGGTCAACAAAATCATCAACATGTCAACTCCTGACGGATATACGTCGAATAAACATTACCCATATACAGGGTTACTTGTAAGTAACCCTGTATATGGGTAATGTTTATTCGTACAAGCACGTACACTTGGCTTGTCCTTCCAATACACCCGTTGCGTAATGGGGTAATACACGATCGGTAGAGCATTATCTACGACTCTAGGATATACATAAAACATGGCTATCGTGTGCAAATAAACACTATCTTTATGACGTTTTGTAAGATATTGTTTTATGTAGTGGAAGATTTTTGAATTACTTATTTCTTTTATTGGGCTAGCTGTTATCTTCCAAATCGGGACCTACAGACACCTACTAATATTTAGTTATCTTAGAAAAAAGAGTTTCACGATTTAGGTACCTACTTAATTAATGTGGCCATGTCCGTAAATCTTCTCCACGTGGATACGAAGATTAAGAGGGCTATCACAATTTTTCTTGTATTTGAGTGTTTGAAGAGTCACACACTCAAATACAAGAAAAAATGTGATATTTATTTAGAACACTCCCGAGAGAAATAATCAAACTTTCCCGGGCATATTTTTTTTTAATTTTGTGGCCATATCTAAACCATAATCAAACATCAAAATTTGATGTGTGATTATGGTTAAAAAACAAATACGCCCGAGAAAGTTTGAGTATTTCTCTCGGGAGTGTTCTAAATAAATATCACATTTTTTGTTGTATTTGAGTGTGTGACTCTTCAAACACTCAAATACAAGAAAAATTGTGATAGCCCTCTTAACACAGATTTTATTACTTTCAATAAACTCAGCCTATCGCAGTGTACTGCTGGTCATAGGCCTCTCTCAGACTGCGCCACAACACCATGTCCTCTGTCCCAGTTACTTTCTTAAGGTCGTCGGTCCATCTAGCTGGGGATTTTTATTACCTTCATCATCAGCCTATAATGTTCCCACTGCTGGGACACCGGCCTCGGTATAACCTTAGTAAATCCTAATCCAAACTAATGCGAAAGTGAGTTTCGTTTGTTACGCTTTCACGCAAAAACCACTGAACGGATTTGGATGAAATTTGGCAGACAGGTAGCCTGGGACCTGGAGATGGACATAGGGTACTTTTAATCCTAGATCGCAGACGAAGTCGCGGGCAACCGCTTGTTGATTTATAGATACTGTAATGGACCGGTCATTATCATTTTAAGTAATTAAATGTCTAATTGATTTAGTTACGGACACTTAACGTTACCTACAGAAAATAAATTAAATTAGTCTACATATATTTACTATAATTTATTGTATAGTATGTAATTTGATGGTTGTCGGCAATATGGGATTTCTACATTATAATGAACACATGATTCAATAAAGATAACATTACTGAAATTGAAATTAGGATAAACAACGGGGGCAAAGTCGGCAGACGTATTTGCAAGTGAGCTTGAACAATAATAACGGTAGCTAGACAAACAGATGTTATCCTTATCACACACATAGTACAGGTACCTACCAGCTACCAGCATGTGTAATCACTGCATACTTACCATTGACTTCTACGCCGTACTTATACGCAACAAAATAAAAAACAAAAAAAAATGTATGTGATTAATATTGTTAGTGATTTATTGATATTTATTTAGATAGGTACTGCTTCGATTTAAAACGCACGGCACAGCTGGTGCAGTGGTTAAGCGATTGACTGCTGCGCTGCGTGTCGCTGTTTCGATTCCCGCACGGAACAAATATTTGTATGATCTACAAGTAGTTGTTCCGGGTCTGGCTGTTCGAGTACGTGAGTTTAAATTTTTGTAAACGCACCCATAATACAGAAGAAATTCCTAGTGCGTGGGGCAAAGTAAAAAAAAAAACTATTTATAAGTAATAGACATTGTAAAAAATGTAGCATTAAATTGTTTTTTATAGAAGGTATAATGACTATTTAAAACTACAGCACTGTTATTATTGATGCTAGGTGCAGAATTAAAACTTGCTTTTCTTAAAAATATTTGTATGCCAGCCCATGGCGAGACATGTAGATCACAAGACCATTATAGTACATTGTATTAATGCAAATAATTATATTATATTCTACAACTATAAAGCAACTTACCTACCTTTATGTTATTCTTGTAATAGGTACTCTAGGAGGTCTTGCTACATCGCTTACATCGCCATTCATGTCATAATGGAACACAATAGAGTATATTTTCCTAAATAGAAAGAAAACACGTATATTTTTCAGAATGGCGGCAGTTACACAAGAAACCAGTTCATAATGAGCCATGACGTGTTCTTCTATTATTAAAATGTTGTTTATCCGTTGTATATTAAAGAGCAGACCGCTTAATAAGGACATAGAGGTCGCTCGTAGCAGTTCCAAATACAATTGTAATGTTCGAAATGTATTTTACTAAACGTAACGGCAGAAAAAAGAGGAGCTTGTAACCGAGGGGTAGTGGGGCTTGTGGCTAAGTAATAACAGCCGCATGAGTCGATCAATCAGGTTAAGTTACGCTTGCCGAGGTTGGTCAGTGGATGGGTGACCATCTTTACATACCAAAAACCCTCCGTGTCTCGGAAAGCATGTTAAGGCGTTGGTCCCGGCTGTCATTCATGGATCTTTGACAGTCATTACGGGTCGTCAGAAGCCCGAAAGTCTGACAACCTGTCTTACCAAGGGTTCACAACTCAAACTCAAAGCATTTATTTCAAATAAACCAATTACAGGCACTTTTGAATTGTCAAGGGGTCGGTCAGTCAGAAAGATGAAGCTAGTTGCCCATTCCAAAGCGTAGTAGGTACCTATGGAGAAGAACGGGCAAGAAACTCCATGGACACTCTTTTAAATCAAAATATTGTTACAAAAAAGTGGTTACATCATTCATGTTGTAATTATACATGTGAGAACGATGTAGAAAGACGTGCACGTTAAAAGCGTCCGTAATAAAAAGATAAAAACAATTATGGAATTAAAATAAGCCGTGGCAGCTAAGAAATGACCAGTGCCTACTGACAGCGCCCGTTCACGAACATGACGTATGGATCAGCACCATTCAGCTCAACCATTTTGAAGGGAACTCAATGATCCAATACACACGCCACCACCAGAGACACATTTGAGTGAGCATGACATACTCTCAGCCGCCAGGGCACATTCAAGTCAATGAAAGACGAACCCAGTAAGCTTTATAGTGGGTACATAGTGCTCACACATGTGCCAAGGCTAGTAACTGGGTTGTGGAGGTCAGATAGGCAGTCACTCCATGTACAATACTGGTATTCAGCTGCATCCGGTTAGACTGGAAGCCGACCACGACATAGTTGGGAAAAGGCCAGGCAGAAAACTGCCTCATCAATTTATACGAAACCACCGTTCCGAATTAACACAAGAAGCACCATTCACGTTCAGCCGATACAGTGATAACGTTGCTGAATTTACAGATTTAAAACTCTGCTCACATATGTACTAGTGTACATGAAAACACAGTATTAAATATTATACTAAACATAACGTTATGCCATGAGAACAGTGGAAACGGCACGATTTACGACTCCTAGGTCGTAGCTTCAAACCCACGCAGGTACTTTACTTTGTGTAAATCATATCATCACCACTTCTCTCAAAACGGTGAAGGAAAACATCGTGAGGAAACCGGCATGTCCTAGAACTAAAAAGATCGAAGACATGTGACATCTATCAACCCCACTGGGCCCGCGTGCTGGATAACGGCCCACTCCCTCTCACCGAGAGGAGGCCTGTGTCACAGTAAATACAATGAACAGTACGGAAACTACCTACAAAAGCTCCAAGCGGCACACATACATGTGCAACAATTATTTCATCAAATATGCTTGGTTTCCGTACTGTTTCATATTTATACTGTGCCTGTGTCCCAGCAGTGGGAACGTTATAGGCTGATTATGAACGTCATGTCTTATATATAGGCATAGGTATGTTACTATCTGGATTTCTAAAATAGCTTTTTCATAATCAAATTACCTGGATAAGTCTCACTACATTGAGATTTAAATGAAAAAGACAGGCAGAGTTTATAAAGTGTTACAAGCCCGTGTGTCAAGTGTCAAGTTGGGGTCTAAACTTTCACGCTACTATCAGCAAAATAATGATATTGTCTGCATTTCACTCGCTCATTTACATAGAAGCGCTTATGATTTAAATAACACTAAAATTACGTAAGAAAGTTTGCATCATTTCGTCTTAAAATATTCTTACAATACCAGTTATTGTGAGAACAGATAATTAATTATTTTAGTCTGGCGCCATGTTGTAAAACATAAATACAATCGATCTAAGCACGCTTAGCATAAAAGTGTACCTACATCATTACAATGTACCTATTTAATGATTGATTACGCTTGACCATGTATAGCTGCTAATTATTGTGACACTAAGGGATTTACATGATACCTACGATACGTTAACTACATATCTAATACCTATATGTAATCTTACTGATCTATGATCATGCGAATAATTCTGAAACTAAGGATATTTCTCGATTTTATTAATCAATTATTAAATTGGAGATGTTCTTCAACACATCTGGCATAATCGATAGAACGTTTAATATACTATAGTCTCGTGTATTATTAAAGTACATATTTGATAAAAGTAATAACGCGTCTGTTAAAATTTATAAATAGAATGTACAACTTGAACACTTTTCCAAGTTAACATTAATTGAGAATCATTTTTGCAAACAAATAAACAGATAAGTAAACATATTCAGCGTAAATAAGGCTGAAATAGGCCTATACCATACAGGGAGTTTGAAGACAGACTTTTCAGTCAATCGCGTAGATTCTATGTAGGTACCTAGTTCTTAAAGTAACAAACAATATTGATACTAATTTTAATCTTATGTATGTCTCAATTTATAAGATAATATATAATCGAACGTAACGTGCGTTCACGGAATTGCAGATAACGCTTCAGGTTAAAGGTGCCAACTAGGAAGTGTGCACAACCACGCCATTATTTCCGGTATTATCAACGACGATGTAAAAGGTACTCGACTAACATGTCAACTACTTGTAATTCATTACAAACTATATAGGTACAATGAACATAGAAATGCCTCCTATTCGTAATAACCTAGTAAATGGAAACTGGCCAATAAACTCGACGTTTTATTTCGAAGAAAGAACTCGTTGCATAAATTATGTAAATGGAATAGCAACCGAGTAAGTAAACGACGAAATCTCAGCTATTTTAAACGAATTGGATTGAAATAAACCAGATCCGAATTCTATTGGGATAATAATCGAAAACCTGGGCCATAAAACAAATAAAGCCTTGTCGCTCTTTTTTTAGAAAATATAAAATACTTACCTTACTGTGCATTTATATCTTGGAATCGTGTTTGTTTGTGTTCAAACATAACAGTATTTTTCAGCCGGCGACAAGCTACTATGCCCCTCGATTTTATAATACTTACAAGCTGTACCAACCCAAGACGAATCTCACACTCACATCCAATGACTAATAAAGTGGTTTAATTCTCTTTGCTCACATCCAACAACAGGTATCATTTATGCATCAAATTGTAACAAAATTCAAAAAACATTAAAAACACTACCATTTTTAAAACAAATAGACTCATTGATAAATGCTTTTATCTACTCTCATATCGTAAAAATCGAATTACAAACTTCAAAAAGAGTTTATATTGACACACTTTTTAAACACAATAACGAAATTTAAAACTAGAATCATATTAAAACAAAGTGAGCAGTGGTGGCCCAGTGGTAACGGCCGCGACTTACGAGTTGTAGGTCGTAGGTTCGAACCCCGACAGGCGCTTTACTTTGTGTAAATTATTTCATCACCACTGCTCCGTGCCTCGGAAAGCACGTTAAGCCGTTGGTCCCGGCTGTCATTCGTGGATCTTTGACAGTCGTTACGGGTCGTCAGAAGCCCGAAAGTCTGACAACCAGTCTTACCAAGGGGTATTGTATTACCCAGTAACTGGGTTGTGGAGGTCAGATAGGCAGTCGCTCCATGTAAAATACTGGTATTCAGCTGCATCCGGTTAGACTGGAAGCCGACCACGACATACCTAGTTGGGAAAAGGCTAGGCAGATGATGATGATATTAAAACACTTTTTCTCTTTCAAAATAATGTTAAACAAATTTTTTTTTTACCAATACGATACAGGGCAAATCCAAGTAGTTATATCACCAAGGAGTCTCTTTCTTAGAATTTTTCATATAAAAATTCTTAGCTGGAAATAATTCAAAGTTTGACGATTGATATGAAATTTATGATTATTATTCAGTAATTATATAATTTCTACAGTCGCGAATCGCATTTTGATCAACATACAGAGCTTCAATTTGCATAAAACCAAAGAGTATTTGAATTTGGCGGGCTACAACTGAGGATCCACCAGAACTTTCTGTACCTTATTTATACAAATAAATTATTTAGTTTTTTATTTTATTATAAAGAATAAAAGTTCAAAAACTTACAGCCTAGAGCCATTCTATTTTTATTCATAAAAGCTTGCTAATTTATTTTGACTATCTTTTGTTCTAAAAAGAGCTGCCAATTTTAAATGGTAGCTGTATTGTATAAAACGTCAATACCAAAAAAACAGGTGCAGGCATCATCGGGCCTCGCGATCTCAACTAAGATTAGTAAGAAAAATACATAAATATTTTCGCCATCGTTTTACGCAGCAAGTGCTACGATTTCAGATATTAGGTAGATACTTGACAAACGGAACGGGCGATTGACGAAAATTTTCTTCGGCTTTTGAAAATATTAGTTAGTTTTGCAACATTTTTAACCACATTGGTGTAACGATAATTGTTGACTCAGCTTATCAGCTGAATTATCTAGACTTTCATAACAAACTTAAGATAACGGGTTCATGCCTTTTCCTCACATTAAACAAAATTGTATTTTTTGGGAAAACAATGTCAATGATACGCTACTTATCTGACTTCCAGCGGGCTTCTACTGATCGTATGAGGCTGACGTCACGGGCACAACAACCTCGTCAGAATGGAGATACATATATGTTTTATACCAAGCTAATATGCGCAGCGCGACAAAATTTTGTCGTCACATTAACTCGCATTGAAATAGGTGTAAGCATTGTCAAACCTCGTTTCAGCGAGAGATAATGTGAACGAATGTTGTTGTTCGTGCATGTCACCCTGGGTTGTGGCAATATTAGTCACCAGGAACAACAAAATGACGTTGCAAGTTATGTGAATATTTTAGTTTAGTGAATTTATTATAATTCCATTAGCTCATGGATAAGATCTAAATCGAGAGAACGTTCACCTTTGATTTTGAACTAAAACGCACGAGGTATTGTTGCTTGGACATCCTGTGTTTGTCTACGGATTTGGGGCTTTACTTATGGTTTCAAACATTCAACAATTAGATCTACATAATTATATCTAAGTAAGTACCTGCCTATTTGTTTTTTGCATGAAACTTGAGTTGATAACGGTTTGTTTTAAGCTTTGAGTACATTCAATAAATATTATAAGAAATTTTACTAACAAAGCATTTAGTGTATTTACGAGATGAGCAGTCAGTACCCATAGGTTTACTCATTCTGCTCTTTCTGAAGTCCGCGAATAATCGAAGTTGTTAACATACAGCTTCAAAATAAATTTTGAGATGCCCCATTAATAATATTTAACTACAACCATGAGTTGCCAAAATCTATGATTTGACTAAAGACTCGAGACCGTCTGGTATTCAATAAAAAACTGAAAAAAACGGACATTCGTTGTTAAACATGAAAGGACGGATTCAACACAGCTTTTGTTCGCCTCTCCCGTAAACGACCCATAAATATTATTTATAAAAGCGTCGCTGGCGCGCGGCGCAAGATTTTGACCTGTAGGTAAGTACATAATCGGTTGCGTGTGCGTCAATGCTCGTCATATTCGAGTCCGTCGGCCGGTCGAGCTCAGGCGGCTTATTCAACAATGACATTAATACCAACCATATCAAGGGTTATCTATATTTAAATATACGCACAAGTTACATTGCAGTGCTCTTTTTGTAGGATAACGAAATTATTATCTCCTAGCGTCAAATTATGGCCTGACATTATTCCTATTAATGGTTAATTTTTGAAGTACCTATTCATTCAAATAATTATGAGTAATGATGAAACGTCGCGTTCAATTGCTGTTGTCCGAAGGTGGTCCTTAAAAATCGTGAGCGAGTATTATCTTATAGACCTAATCATTATTTATTATTTTTTATATGTAGGTACAAATTGTACAATACAGAATATATTAATAAATAATTCAAATCTCTAATGTAAACTGTTTGACCTGGGCGTTGATGTGTCAGTCAGTCAATCACCTTTCCTTTTATATTATATACATTATGGTAAATCCAGGATCTTTGTATCGATATCGACCTTTTGCCTTTTGCGGACTCTGAAACTCAGGTTTCTTTTTTCTTTTGTCATTATTAACTTTAGTTTACTATTAACTGTAGGTTTTATTTGACCCATCGCTGTGTATTTATCATCAGCCAGTATTGTTCCCACTGCAGTGCTGGGACACAGGCCTCCCCTCGGTGAGAGGGAGTGGGCTGTAATCCACCACGCGGGCCCAGTGCGGGTTAGTAGATGTCACCTTTCGAATTTTGGGTTCTAGGACATGCCGGTTTCCTCTCGATGTTTTCCTTTACCGTTTTGAAGAGTTCTGCAAACATAAATGTAGGGAACAGCTGATTTTCTTTTCGCGATTTCTTCAAGTAAGTTCTTCGCAAAGAATTCGCAGCAGAGTAGGTACAAATTTTTAAGATATACTAAATTTCTTTGAAGTAGTTACTATTAAAATACATGTGTATGTACTTAGTAGAGCAAAATAATAAAGATTCTGAGAAACAATGTTTTAAGCCATGACCGAAATTCTAAAAGCCACTGAGAGATCAAACGGAGATTTTTGCGCTGCCAATTAACTTTAATTAAATATTTCACGGAAAATTTTCAACAAAACTGGTTAACAAGTACAAAAATAACCATGTTTTTGTGGCACCGTTCACTTTACCTAAATATCTCCATCATTAGTTACTCATGTAGACACTGAAAATACGCATTTCTGAATTCAAAATAAAGGTAGGTAATTTCAATTATGTAAATGTGAATAAATCCTTAAAATAGACAACAACTCTAATTAAATTAATTAGGTATCGTTAAAAGTAAGCTGCTGTTTTGTTGAAACAGACACAGGTACTTATTTATTTTGTTATTTCACTCTTTCGAAACAAAAATCCAAAGATAGTCTAAACTAGATACGTTACCTAGCTGTCCCAGTTGATAGAGATAAAGATATCCTGGGTATTTAAAAATGTCTAATAACAACGAATCCTGCTTTATGCCTATATCTTTTAATTCTGTTGTAAGAACAAACGACGATTAATTTGTGAAGAGATGATATTTAGTAAATGGCAAGGTTGCATGATTCCTGATATAGATTTAAAAAATGATATAAATTGTCAGCCTTTTTTTTTTTCTTGAATAAGATATTATGATTTTCTAAGGCTGGTAAATTTCGTCAGAACGACTTCGTTCAGTATTAGATACTGTCAGTACAACAGATACCTACTTACATGAATGATTTCCTATTTTTTCCTCGAACTGATATTATTATCGAGATCTGTAAGTTGCAAATACAAGTTAGGTGAAAGTTCAACAAAAATTACCATCACCATTAATTATTTTAAAATAGTTACAATAATTTTTGTTGAAGTAAGTACCTACCTACTTTAAGACAATATATAGTTATCAAGACAACTTATATAGCAGCCTACGGTAGCAACTGTAGGATTAGCTGTTACTAGCCGTTGCTGAATCAAGCGTTAAAAACGAAGCTGCCATATTTTTAACAAGCTAGGTACAAGAAAAGTTTACATGCGGTGTTGTGACATTTTGTAATATATTTCAAACAAGATTAAAAACCTGGCTGTATTCTAAATAATAAATTGTTTTATAATCTATCTGATTCGAGGTGGCGCGGGAAAAGAGTTCCTGGAATGATTTGGGGAACAAAAAAACAAAAACTTTTTCGTAAGGTATACTAAACAAGGAGTTATTGGTCCAACCCTATGCGGGTCTATCGGGGATTCGAAGTTCGAAGTTTATTTGCGAACTAAGTCGCTGGCAGAAGCTTATACTATCGAATTAAGGATTAGGAAAACTGTAATCTAGCGTCTCAATTAAGATTAAGACTTAAATAGTCTTAATCTCATTAAATAGGTCGAGCATTCTATTTTTGGCGGTGATTATCGTACTGAAAAGTCGGTTTTTAAAAGAACAAAGTAGGTAAACACCAAAGTAGTAAGTTTTTTCAGTATACCTAGTAAGATTTATTTACAGAAGTAAGAGTTGCAACTGGAAGGCAGTAAATTTCAGTTTTACTAGAAAATCAGGACCCTCGAAGTTACATATTGAGAATTATTTTCTAACTTTTGTGTTAACATTTTTGAACATATTGATACCCACTTTAAGAAAACCTTGTGCAGTTTAGATCTAGAAAGCTCGTATACATTATTGTCAAACACTTATATACCATTTTGAGAAATTCGCTTAGACAACCTTGGTCATAGCTATGCAAAGTCATTATACTTCGAAGGGTTTTTTGTTAAATCAGCCATTAGAATTGAAAAGAACAAAAGCAAAATATCTGAACCTCGTGTACTGAGACCATTGCGCTCATCAAATAACGAATTTTGGCGACTTTATGTATAACTGGTTATATAACTGTTGCATGTCTAAAGAGTATAAAAGGCGACAGAACCGTTGTTCAAACGCGTTCGTCAGTTATGCGCGCGGAAGTGTCTAATCAGCAGAATGCAGAGAGAGGTGGTTGGCGTCGTGGTGTTGGACCAAGCGGCCGGCTGCGGCACGCGGGCGGCAGGAAGTGTCCGGACGCGGAAAGGCGACGCGACGTGCCCGCCAGCGATCGAATTTCGAATACTATAGCGTGCCCAGCATATCTTGGCATGTCTCGAATTAGAGAACTAAATTCAAATTTTTGAATCAGACATTTGGTTTGACATTGCCCTTTCCAAGCAGCGCCGCCATGATCGACCCAGACAAAATGGGCCCCTTGATTGCCACACCGCGATGCCTTTGTCACAAGTCAGTATCGATCTGTCAATGGTTGACAGATCAACAAAAGGTTATGTACTATGACGACAACCCTCGCCCAAACGTGGTCACGAAGTCAATCCATTTAAAAACGGTGCGCTACTTTTTAAGCCGCGGCTTTGACGTACGTAGGACCGAAACCGGTCGGTTCGAAATTAAAAAAGCACATGTTTGGGTACTATGTAGGTGCCAAGTGCCAACTAACTAAGCTATCGGACACCAAGGTGACTTTTATTGAGAGCCGAAGGATTACTTATTTGTGTTGCAGTAATTTCCGTGAGATGCGCTCGAATGTCTCTTCTCTTGGATCGGTAAGTACCTAATGTAACATATCAAAAAAGTATTTTTTTTAACTGTACCTCATATATTATTCAAGTAATATCTAGTTAATAAAATATTTCTTTAACGTTAAATATGATGGAAGACGCTGTAATGTCAAAGAACTCAAAGATAGCAAACTAAAGACGAAGAAACCGATGAAAATGTGAGTACCTATAAGGCGTCTATTCTGCAATATACAGAACTGTGATAAATGTAGCCAAAAAAAAAAAAACAACTGTTGTTTTGCAGCAGTTGTTTTTTTTTTGGCTACATTATTTAATTATATGTATTTACAAATAAATAAAGTCTGTATGTACCGTCAAATGGGGTTACTTTGATAATAACTTTCGATTTATGACAAAATATCTTTTTATAATATCTACAACACCAGTTAAAAAATAAACTATCAGTACTTGGCACTACTGATAGTTTCTTTGTATTATAACGTTCAAAACTCAAAAAAAACTCAAAGCATTTATTTCAAATAAACCAATTACAGGCACTTTTGAATTGTCGTTGTAGTTATTATAAAATTAAGTTTTTCATAAGCCTAAAGTTGTTATCAAAGTAACCCCGTAGTATCAAAGTAACCCCATTTGACGGAACGTCATCGCACTTCAGCTTAGCCTTTCAGGGATCAGCGGCTTGGCATGGCGGATACGGTACGTTTTTTTTTTATTGCATACCTAAGTACTAACGCAACGGTGTCACTGTTGATTGGATCTGTCACTTCGGTTGGAAGTTGTCTCTTGTTGATTGACTTTGTTGTTTACAGCATGCCACTAAATAGATTTCACTAAAATGCTACGATGTTGGAATGTAAAATGAATAAATTATCTACATGTTTAATTTTGGAATAAGTTAAATTAATTAAATGCTCAATGTCGGTCTTCATAAAAGAGCTGGATGTGTTGTAATTTGTTACATACATAATAATTGTTATTATAAGTAGTTAAATTATATTATTTAATAATAATTACAACCAAGGTCATACGCATAATACCAATGTACACGTGTCGCTGTTATTATAGTATCATAATGAACGTGTCAATTGTATACTTGCATAAGAGAGCATAACTAATATTTAAATACTGAACATAAGAAATTTTCCGTCTTTTTTTATTAATATGAATATCACGTATTATTCGACCTCTTAATTAAGTTTGACATGCAATGCAATATTTACCAGCAGAGTATATTTACCAAGTGTATGCACTCGGTTAAATGCAAATATTCAATGACGCAAATATTCCAAGCGCACTAGCTTCGAATTTATTCCTTAGAGGCAGTGGGCGGCGCCGGCGCAGACCTTGAAGCTGATAAAACCCTCGACTCGACCGAGATTACCTCACGCGTTGTACAGCGACATACTAAATGGTACAACAGATCGTTTGTTGACGAACTTAACGATAAGCTTTTAAAAAAAAAGCTCAGCTTCAAATTAACTGGCTTAATGTGAATAAGAAATAACAAGATCTGAATTCGCATAATCATATCGTCGAAGGTTTGTAAGTTTGCGAGTGTAATGACTCATGATATGATATTAAAGCTTTACAACCATACCATTTAGACCCTCAAGAAAAAAGTTATGTCCGTTTGTGGTTCATTGATGTTAATATCACAATTCAATGTTTAATTTTAAAGTTAAAGTAGACACTAGACATTAACGGTCTAGAATTCCTGACGATGACGATCATGAATCTTAAAATATCTTATAGGTATGTGGTAGATGAATATATTGAGGTGCGGTTTAGTCTCAATGTTTCGGAGTTAACTCATTATTTACGTGGAACTTACAAATCATTTTGATAATATAAACAGTACCGAAGTTACCACAGTCAATTGAGTTAAGTACAGGATATATTATGGCTAAAGATTGAATATTGAATATTGAGTCATGCAACTTACGGACGTCAGCATGACCATATTCATCAACTCAGTCCCAGTGTTAAATTTTCCTCGTAAGGAAACAAAATGTAAAAACCAGACTGAAAAAATGCTAATAGTTCCTGTAACCGTATCAGTATTAACAAGTTCGGGGAACCAGGACTCCCCTTTTTATCTGAGAAAATATACCACCTAGGTATTAATAGCATGTTTATTCAATGTCTCATGTGTGAAGGAGACAAAAAAAATCAATCAATGCATGCGCAAGGTTATGCTTACTTAATTACATACAAATTGCTTATTTGTCCTACAAATATTTTTAGTTAAATAAATAATAGAAAAAATATATAATAAAAAAATTGTCTATGCGTAGCAGATAGTATGTTTGCTTAGCATTAACTTAATTAAATAGTTTTGGGAGCGTTACGATGGAACTATAACAGCACAGAATGGATAAAAACGAAGTGTAGTGACGTCAATGCTTACTTTGTCTTTGGATGATAGGCGTCTTAGGTCAAGGAGCTTTTGGTACTGCCGTAGCGCCCGCAAGTAGAGCCGGACCGGGAACTCGGCCGGCATGGAGACGGCCTCCGGCGCCGTCCGGGACGCCACCCCTGCTCCGCTCATCGCAATCCAACACGAGCAACGCACAACACTTGTTCTTTATTCATAAGCACCAAACTGTCATAGACACGAGCGCCAGTCGCGCGTCCGAAGTGAACGTTGGTTCCATGCAACACTGACGTATCGCGCTCCCCGCGCATGCGTACCCAGCACGCTACGTTTGCAAAAAAGAAACTACAAGTTATCCACGCTCGAGTGACTTTCCCTGCTCCATCCGCCGACTGCTGGCCACGGACATGACCCGCTTTTACTGTGACCACAGTTGGTGCAGTAGGATGATTACTAGCTAGAGATGACAGACGTATTAAAGTCACTTCTTGTAGAAATTCGCAAAAGCTTTTCACAACATTTTCTTCAAACTTTAAGAAAACTGTGTTTTTTTTTGGATTAATTAATTATAAATGATTAAAAAAAATGTGTTAATGGTGCAAACATAGGTATCGTTTATTTCATAAGCCATCCCATAAAATGGCGACCATACAGTTATGAAGATTTATAGCTTTATTTTTATACGCTACAGGATAAGATTATAAATGATTTATTGACATCTTATAATAAAGAAAACTTTTCCAAATGATAGCGAATTATAAAACAAAAAGTAATTAATGCAAAAGCCAGCTAAAGAGGAAGTCAAAGACCAAAATAAAATTTTCTACTTATAAGTACTGAAAAATGTATGCAAAATAGTAGATTATTAACCAAGGGGATAAAGCAGTGTCTTCTGTCGCGGGTGACGATTTAAATCGCGAGCGTAATGAAGGACTCGAGGTTTACTCCCGAGCGTAGCGAGGGTGTTAAAAACTTTAATCACGAGCGAAGCGAGGGATTTAAGACGAGGCCTGAGTGTAGCGAGGGATTTAAGTTCACCCAAGACTAAGACAGCTTTATCACCGAGGAAAATACTCTACTTTTCGTACCATTTGCGAAAAAAATAACACAATAATAATATGAGATAAGCATTTATCAAAAATAATGACAATTAAACGTATTTTTAGAACATTAACTTATTTATAAAAATAAATTAAAATAAAGTTAACGTTTATGTATTTGAAGAAAACAAAAACGCGGCAAATTCCTAGACTAATATTTTTTTGTCGGAAAAGCAAAGGCATCAAGCTCATACGGCCTCGTCGGTTTTCGTAATTTTATTTAATAATCATAACTGCATAATAAATGCGTATTCCTTTTTCAAAAAGATGTAAAATGCTTTATATACAAACTCAATGGTGTAAACACAGATGTAGTTCAGTATAAATTTCGGTAAGTATTCCAAATTTAAATCACACTCTCCCCCTAGAGGATGAATGAAATTCAGTACAACTTTCTTTCCCTGTTTTTAACAGATTAAAAATGACTATTGTTATGTTCGCTTTTTGTGGCATAGAATGTCACTTTTTTGAGCAAGTGGTACGAAAAATACATTAATTATAATCTAAACTAATATTACAAAGAGAAAATATTTGGTTTTTTATATGATTTTTTGTTACGCTTTCTCGCTAAAATGGCAGAACGCATTTGGATGAAATTTGGCACATGAGTAGACCATGACTTGAATTAGGGCATAGGTTACTTTTTAAATCGATATTCAGACGGGATTTAGACTTATGCGTGTAAAACCGCGGGGCGACTCTAGTGTTTAATAAACTGACAAAATTTTGACTAGAAACATAATATTATAAGCAATAACAGCAACAACTTAAAGTGTACCTAAATACAGGAAATGGTACAGCTTTCCAAATTTCGGTCATGTCTCTACTGCAACGTATGTTCTTCTTATCAAGTTGTGTAAATAGGTACATGTCGACGGAACCGCCGACACGTTGTATAATATTGACATTCGTCAATATTATACAATTGTTATCATTAAAAACTTACGAAAAACTTGTTTAAATGTGTCGCTATATCTTGACAACAAATCATCCGACTTAAAATGGATAAATAAGGACAAAATTGCAATTAATTCAAGCTGCTTTTGAACGTCACAATAATGTATTTAACAACTACCTCAGTATTCAGTCAAATCCTAAAATAAATTGCATTTCTTTATTATTTTATTATCTGCCTTTGAAATAAAATTAGTAGAAAATATTGCAATATAACATGTATTATTAATTAAAAGTGATGTTAAATGCATGTTTGTTTATCGAGAGGCTGACGAGCTCACCAATGGGCGGCACTAATAGGGATGCTGTCACCACACCGGATAATTGAATTGATTATGCATTGTAATAGGACGGAACTATGACGATGACGATACACTTATGTACCTTAGTATCTACGTACCTAACTACGTATGTTATATCAACTAGTATACCTTGGGACTGTGGGAACAATCGTTCTTTTTATACCGACTACGTATCTCATGCCTCTGACAGAATAGGATAAAAAATTATGAATGATTTCCGATACGAGATTTACCTCTTTATTTATCAAAACTTGGCATTTATAAAAAGTTGAATAAGTACCATCTGTCCTTGTCAGTTTCATTTCAATGAAGTGAGATATAATTATTTTGATCGACTTGTCGCTCGTAACATTTGTTTTTTGACAACTAACAAACTATTACAAATTCATTTTTGCTCACGGTTAGACCCGAATAAAATAACAATCGGGCTTAGTATCCATTGCTGTTTATTTCCATATGTGTCATGAAGAAAGAAAAGCTCAGCCATATGGTTTGTGAAGCTTTAAATCAGAATTGCAAAATCGAACAATCTTAGGATTAAAGCACTTTTCTCCAAGGGTTCCCTGGAAAATATTACAGGAAAGCTACTAGTCTGATTATAGTCTTGATACTTTACTGTATTTTCAACGAAAGACACTTTACCTGTACATTACCTCTTTTAAAGTATCAAAATGGTTGTCTCATGTCTATGCTAATAAATGAAGACTTGAGTACCTATTGACAAAAATAAGACGATTATGAACGAGACATACTAATGACGGTTGGCAAAAGAAATAGGTCACTAGAATATAGATTTTATACGGTGCATTTAATTGTTTGTGGCATACCATAATACCTACCTAAGTTGAAGCAACAATAAAATTTGCACCGTCTAACTCAACAGTCTTTCAACTCATTACAATTCATTATTTTGTTGCTTCAATTTTGTTGTAGGTATGCAGGCAAGAAACTTACATCGGGCAGTGCTATGTGTCAATGGATTGATCAGCATACGTCTCACTGTCGTAGTCTGAAAGCTTAATGTCTAGACTCTACGACAATGTTCCTTCACATAATAACCTTTAAGTATGTTTTATTTTGACCCTATGGATTATCATTACTTAAATAAAGCCATAATATTAATAATACTTAGACTTTACCTCTGTTTTGATAATAATATAATAAATTTAATTATGTTAATTAAACATGGTCTACGTGATACTGTACTAGGAAGGTATAATATCCCATACAGATATCAGTTTGTTTATCTTCAATGTAAACAACATTATAAGGAGAACCTTTATCCATCAGCTGCTCTTTATTTATTTATTCACTTTAAAATGTAAATTATGTCCTAGGAAGTAGATTACACTGATTATTTTACTAAAACCATCAAAAATGTCACGACTAATGGAAACCCTTTTCAATGAGCACTAACAAGCCGACGCTACAATGTCCATAACGTGAATCATAGAGTTTATAGAAGATTTATAAGACAAATAAAATAATACTACACTGACATAATTACAATTTCTAGTTATGTTATGATACAAAATAGCGGAAATAATTAACGAACACTGTTTACTTACTTGTGACCATATCTCCTTCGTCAACATAACCTCTTTTCACAGAAATGTGCACAAATTATACATGAAAACATGAACAAAGTGTCGGTGCTATTGATTTCACTTTCGTACTGAATATTTGAATGAAATCACGTATTGGGGAGCAATATTTTATACATTTTGGTGCTTGGTGTGTGGTGGTTCGTACGTTCGTGTCCGTGGTACGCATGCACTCGGGAACACCCCCCGACCCGCTCACCCCGCACCCCGCCGTTTGTCAGAGCCATCCCGAACTCCCGCTCTCCCGTTCATCGTAACGGTGATTCTTATTATAACCTACAAAACCCAGCTGCGTCACGAACATTTGGCGGGTTAACATTCCCAGTGTTGACGAGATTTTTAAATAAAGACTCGGTTATCAATTGCTGGTTTTCTTAAATTGTTTCCTGCCGTTATTTACTAATCAATAAACAAGATTCTACACGGTTAAACGTTAAACTAGTCGACGTTTTTAAACCGTTGGTAAAAATCTGTGTAAGTCCTGCAATTGTTTTTGTCAATGATCTAATCGTTGAGCATTCTTATTGTAACTGTGCCTGTAGTACGATAATGTTGATAGTCACGTTTAAAAAAACAGCTTATTATGGCCCATAATGTATTTACTGTGTGACGTTTTAATTTAATTAGAATATTTGGGCTTACGTAATGAACTATTGGTTATCGTTCCTCATTTGTTTATTTTTTTGTAAACACTCATTCATTATACATTAACGTTTTAAGTTGCATTAGGTCATGGTTACCGACTGACGTCAAAACTACAAGGAGAAAGTCAACATTAGATAAAATAATTGAAAGTAAAAGTAATTATAGTAATATCTCTGAACCTATTAGGCGCGCCATACTTAAGTACTTACGGGTGTTAAAAAATGAGCTGCTTGGTAATTGAATAACTGTTTACTCTATCGGTTAACTAAAATTTATTAGAAATACATGAAACGTATATTATCTTGGTGACACACCTAAGTATATCGAACTAGGTATTTAATGTTTTCGTCAAACCATTTTCGGCTTTAGGTAGGTCCTACTTGACATTGTAACTTGAAAAAATGTAGTCTAGTAGGTGTTAATTAAAGAGCTTTGAGCAATTGCACATTGCATTTGCAATTGTCGTGAGGCACACATTATTGTTGTTGAAACATTATTGTCACTTTTTGTTTTGTTATTTTGTATCTTGTGTTTCACGAACTGTGTCCAAATAAACGTTATTCTTTCTTTCTTTCAATATTATCTAATAAGGAAAGAGTGTTTTCAGTCAATTTCGTCATAAAATTGCGATTAAAACAATGACAAATGATGTCAAACAGTCGACAGTGAATCATGATCATCTTAAAAAAACGCTAAATAGCGGTATCCAGACTTAAAAACTTTAAGGTAAAGAGACAATTCAGCAATAAAGCAATAACAGTGATCTAGAATTAACAAGAACTTCCATCAATCCGCGCCACGATAATGCAGTTTAGAATAGGTATATACATTACTGCAGCGGCCTGCAAAGAAGGTATCGATGGACGAACGTGAAAATGTGGGCCGAGGCGAAGCCTAGGCACACATACGTAAGTCCATCAATGCCTGGCTGCGGTCAAGGCTTATAAAGTTCTTTTCACGAATAATGCGCGGAAATTCAATCTTAAGTAAATTAATTGAAAATTCCAGAATAACAACAAATTTTTCACGCGCTAATATAATTGGCTAGCCTGGCACTAAAGTGGCCTATGATACAAAATAAACATTTTGAGCTAACAAACGAAACGCGTTTGAAATCACTGTGTACTTATGAATGTATGTTATATTGATGATAAACATTATGTTACATAGAGCACTTTAGTTCCAGGCTAGCCAATTATGTTTATTACTTGAAACCGCTCTATTTGCAAGCACGTTCGAAATTTAAATAAAATCTTTGACAAGTTATCTCCTTGGTTGCCATGTTTCGAAGTAAAGTGTTTGTTCCATTTATAAATTACACGATAGATCATAATGAGTTTTCCATAGTAATTTATTCGGCCGCTAAACACAAAACATGGATTTTCTTACAACTTTTGCCGACCGCTCGCATGTATTTGGCCAGTACAGCAATTTCGATTTATCTCGAAGAAGGTTGTCAAAATAATGCTCAAATTTCCAAGCATGTTTGAGAAAAAGAAAGTTATTATGCCCGCCTAAGTATACAAACAAATGTCATTTGAATTTGGAGCGAATGTTTTTTTTTCTCGATACTACACTAGAGTGTGCGCCAGATAAGTCTGCGCGCGTGTTTGACCTTCAAGTCTAAACCTCTGCCAGCACTTGTAATCACTTTCCGCATTATGATGGCGATTATTTTCTTTGGAAGAGACGGATACCAACACACTCCTGATATGGACGTCGAGACATAAGTATTCAAATGAACGAAGCCTTTTTCCTATTGTAATTTTTACAGACAGGGAAAACATTTGAACTGCCCGTTTTTTGGGGTCCGTACCGCTAGGGTGCCAACGGAACCCTATTACTAAGCCTCCGCTGTCCGTCCGTCTGTCAGCGGGCTGTATCTCATGAACCGTAATATGTAGACAGTTGAAATTTTCAAAGTGTGAATTTATTTATATTGCCAACATAACAACAAATAATAAGAATAAAATTTAGTAAAAAAATAAAGGGGTCACCATACCAGAAAGGTTTTTTTTTTCGGGGTTTTTTGCCTGGTGGTACGGAATCCTTAGTGTCCGAGTCCGACTTGCATTTGGCCGGTTTATTTTCGAAAATGAGTTTACTTATGTGACTTCGAAGTGTAATCTTTTATAATAAGAAAATTATGAAATTCAGCTACTCGCATATTTAATTCACTCTTTCTATTAGAGTGACCTCAAAAATGAGCGATTAGTATTACTAGCCATGTATACGATTGTCCCACGGGTCCGCATGACCGCACCTAAAGCACACTTCATTAAAGAATCGAACAAAATAGTAATTAAATTCATATGGTTTTGATAAAGCATGCCAAATGTATCCAACATTGTAATAACTCATAAAATATAATAAATAATTATAATAGATAATTATAATAGATAATAAATAATTTATTTGCACGTCATACAGCTATTCAAGTTTAATGAGGTTTTATAAGGATGACCACCCAGTCGGTGCCATTGTCTATCTGAGACATTCTTAAAATAAAAAAAGACCGCCTGACTCCGTAGGTCTAGTTTGGAAGTGCTTATCCATGAAGTAACAACTAAGATACATATATTTCAAAGCTATGCATAGCATAATCAGCCAAAAATGTCTCACTGCTGGGACACAGGCCCTACGATCTATTCTGCAATTATCTCACCATGAAAAGTTAGACCGGCTGCTCTCTGTGCAGAGAGGGAGTGGGCCATAATAATAAATGCAATGGAAGCTATGATATGTCTCGAAAATCGGTTTTTAAAGCAATCGTTTTCATTTTCCATCACTACACAAAGTATTTTGATAGCTGTCAAATCGGACTTCTTAGATTGTCAGGAATATAAGGGCTGATTGTACCAAAGTCAGGTATCTTTTATGCGTGGAATAAAATTTATGTCTGACAGTTCTTAATTTAAAAACTGTCAAAAAATCAAAATTTATTCTCAGGATAAGACTTATTCTAGGTATAAAAGATAGGTGAAATTCTCTAATCTTATGGTAACAGCAATATTGTAACCACGAAATTGATCAAATTCATTAATGCTTAATGACATAATTGATTAGCACTAACTACCTACGAGAGAATGCTCGTGCATATTGCAACATTAAAACACATAATCTGACGCCGCGGCTCTGCTAATTGCAAAATTAAACAAAATTCTTCACAGTATATAGTAGACGCCGAGAATTTGACTGTTGACTATGTTAAGTTTTATAACTTTGGTTGCTAAGCAGGTAGATAGTACCTAGTAGATATTAAGTATAATCGTCTTAGTTATAATATAGGTTAGATATAATAAAATTAAAATAATGGTATTTTAATTTCAGTCCACAATCCGCTACACGGCCCCAGCATAAGGAGGGAAAACATTCCTCTATAACAATTATGTCCATTGACGTAGGTAATATTAGGTAATTTAATTGTATGTTATTGAATGTGACTGAATAGGTACCTACAATATACGAGCTAGAAGTATTAGTTCCCGACGAATAATCACTCCGCAACCATCCTATAATTTTTCTTACATCTATCATACAAAGGTAATCTCAAATTCATTTTATAGCTAGTGTTTTTTCTTGTTTCCGTAAAAAATACCTCGGATATCGTTGATCTTCCGATAGATACGCACTGAACAAGCACTTGAACAGTTTTTATAATCTCGTATGCTCGTGCTAAAATTTTCCGAAGGCTAAATTACTTGACCACATTTTTGTTTGAAAGAAAAATCAAAAGGTAGGAGAAAACTGTTACATCCTCTGTCCTCAGACAATGCGGTCCAAAGTATCATACCATGCAGATATTAATCGCCGTTTCGAGGTACATCATAATAGACAACGAAACTGTTAATTAAGACTTATGTAAAGGCTCCCACAGATAGGCGCGACGCGACTTTTGTAGAACAAGTTCCATGAAGTTTTCATATGAATTTACTAGAATCGCGTTGCGCTGTCGTGTCGCGCCTGTTTGTGGGAGCCTTAAATCACTAAGCAACTCATTTGCAAGTAAATAAATTGCCTCCAACGAGGTTTCTTAAAGCTTATGCAACACCTTTTATTTGTTCACAAGAACACCAACTAGGACAGACCTTCATTGTCTTTAAATTTCAGAAAAAAATACAGGTTTTATCGTACGTTTGTCCGGTCAAGATTAGAAACGGCCTAATTCTTTAAAGTAACTAACGACAAGAGATATTAGGAAATAAGATAAGCAGTAAATATCCTCCAATGCACTGAGAAAAGATAATAATCGATTGATTTGAGTATGCAAATTCAGGACTGTTTGAGTACCTAACAATTAAGTACTGCAGAACAGACACAAATGTTGTACACTTTGAGCCACATGAGTAGATAACTCATGTGCTTTGGGTAGTGGAATATTCCAATTTCGTAAAGGTTTTAAAGCGGCAGACAAACATGTTATATGAATTTTCTAATAACTTAAAAGGTTTCTTTATAGAGGCAATAACCTACTGTGTGAAACTTAATCAGTCTGGTAATTAAATAATAATGAAAGTGACTCGTCACGTTTTCGAGCATTTGCGCTTTAACGCTGTAGCAATTTTGACATCAAGAATTGTATTATGAGTACATTGATCACTGAGCGCTGTTTACAAATCGAATAATCTTTATGCATAGGGGCGTCAAGCCAGCCCGCGAAATTCAAATTTTCTTACGTTTTTTCGCGGCCGTAACAAGTATGTATTAATAGAATTATAATCATTCAAATAAGCAATACAATCCTCAAGTTCATATTGCCCTATAATATGACTATTTTATGAAACCATAACATTTGAGGTCAATTCTAACTTAGAGGGTTGTATTGATGATTCTTATGATTATAATTACGTTAATACATACTTGTTACGGCCACGAATCATATTTTGATCAACATAAAACCTAATACTGACCAGCAAATTGGAAAAAGCTAAAAAAAAACAATTTCGTGGGTTATGTTGCTCTGGCGCATTCGCCTTATTGTTAGTTTTTGCGAGGTTGTCACTATAAACGATATAGTCTCAACGATGCGACGCGACGTGACGAAGGCCTGTAGAATTGCTAACCCACCGTTTTCAAGTAGTAATACGACCGTCCCCATATTAAAAACATGTCACATTTTTTTTCCACAACTTTTTTTGTCTTGTTTTCATCGTGCTTCGAAAAAGTGGGTATATGTATCCGAACAAATAAGAAATAACCGATGATAAGTGTTTGCAAGTATTGGCTTAGCTCATTAGCGTGCCGTGACGTAGAATCAATAATCCTATGCCGATTCGAATCAGACAGTAGATATGATGCATAAAGCGAGATGATTGAAACTGTGTCCATCTGTCTATCTATTATTCTACTATGAATGTGTGTAGATTGAGTCACGACTTCGACATGAAGCAGCATGAATATCTCGAAGCGTTTCCGAGCTGTTGTAAGCCATTTTGTTGTTTGATTATTTTGTCTATTGGTCAACAAAAAATACTCTATTTTATTACTGTTGGAAAGGTTATCGCTACTCTCGACTTGCTTTACAACTCTGCAATTTTGTTGCATTTATGAATGGCAAAATCTCGTTCACATTTTGCATTTGAATAGATGACGTTAACTGCGAAAGATTTATATACGCAAAGGCTTTCTATATTTACAAAGTAAAGGAAGATTTGATCTAAGTACTATCTGATTACAGTGAAGAAATCAGTTAGGTATCTATCTCCTCTCCACAAAAGGCTTGGTTAAGATATAGTACTTACGCAAGTCTTTCTTTACTCCAGATATTCATCTGCTGTCGTACCGTAGGTACGTGCGTCCGTGTCACGTAAAATAAAATAGATACATACTTATACTTAAGTTTTCCAGCCCAATACCTATGTTACCTGACGATCAGTGCTGATCGTCAGCGGTGAGTTCATCAGTTCCTCCCGAGACTCCCAAATGAAAGCGTCAGGGCACACAGGACGTGCGGTCCATGGCCCTTTTGGCGGAGCACCGCCGTGTCCTCGTGGAAGCAATCGGCGGTAGCGATCTCTCGCGTCCGGCCCTGGTCCAGCCTACGGCGTACCGACGGAGCGAGAGGCATGGGAAACCGTCGCATCCTTCTGCGAAGCAGTAATGCTCGCGAAGGAGGAGGCGGAACGCGTGAGCGAGAGGCAAAATTCGCGCCCTCACGCCCCTGGTCGCCGCAGGAGACCCCCTGGGCGTCGGGAATCCCAAGCCGACTCCCGGCCTTCCGGCCGGGCCTTTTTTTTTTTGAGGTTGGGAAATCATCAAATAACCTTTCCCGCTCTAGGCAGAGCGGGAGGGCGTGTCAGACTCTTACTGACTAAAGCCCCCCCGGGTTGCTTCAGTTGCCTGTACCAGGGGCCACGGTATCCCTCTCGGACTTTCCCGCAACCCTGGCAGTTTGTAGCTGACTTGACGTATAGGGTTCGGAATGCAAGGCAGCTCGATTTTACAATTCAGTTGGTTCAATGTCTACGTTTTAATTATAGCAATAGGTATGTTCTAAAACGAAAATTAAATCCGAATCTAAAACCATTCGTTAATATAACTTTAAGGTGTTTTGCTAACGGTCAAGACATGTCTTAATAAACCTGTGAATTAAAGTTTTATGTTCTTCGTAAACATAGTTACATTACATTTTTACGAAGATTTTATACGTTTTTTGTTCACGTACAATGCCACATATTTGTATATTATGAATTTATGATACAAGAACTTAAGAATAACGTGTTCATACGAGTACATTGTTACAGGCAGTTAAGTAGTTCTCATTAGCTTACATTGATGATTTAGATTTTTATTTTTATTGAATTTATGCATTTTTTACCAACTACAAGAATATTGTGCAAACGAAGGCCCGAAGGATTCAAAAGCCACCTTGAAATATTTTGGAATTGTTTTTTCACATCTGCCTAATTATAAACTAAACGATCCGTAAATCAAAATAAGGATTTTAAATAATAATCATTTCTCGAATAATAAAAGATTTATTTGTAGTTAATTTAGAAGTTCGGTTATATTGTTGTCCGACCCTGTAGGCTCTGACGTCAATGGCTTGCCGTGATCCACCTTCAAGATAAGCGCGCGCGCACGTGAACCGACTAAATTATACATAACGAAACAATCATGCAGTTTAGTTAAAAATAATGGTTCGCTTTGATTAGTCAATCAATAAAGATTTGACTTCATATGTCTTATTTGTTAATTTGGCAGTAACTTAATTAGTATAGGCAAGTCAGAAATATAAAACGAATAAAAATAAAACCTTGAAATATGTATATGTAATGACTGACAGAATGACAACATGCTTTCTGAATGATCGTATTTTCAGCGTAGACGCTGACGCCACGTAGAAGACGCGGAGGCGCTGAGGCCTCGTAGGCGCTACGCTGCGTAGCCACTACGCCACGAAGCAGCTACGCCGCGTAATCACTTAACTACTTAAGAGCTACGCCGCGTAGCCGCTATGCCAAGTGTCCGCTACACCGCGTAGCCGATGCACCAAGTAAGTGCTACGCCGCGTAGCCACTGTGCCACGTGGCCGCTACGCAAGATGCACTGTATCGAAATTACGTCGCGTCTGCGCAACGTCTATGCTGCGTAAACGTTCCACAAACGCCAAGGCGGAACCAATACATACTTAAAATAAACTCGGCAACTGGCTACACTTAAAGTAACTCTAGCTAAAATAAAAAAAAATTACAAGGTTAATCTGGTTAAACGATGAAATTACATTTAAAATGTTAAACGGGTTAAGTGAGAAAATTTTACAATCAGTGTGAACATGTCCTTAAGGTGATACTTATACTCTTGACAAAATGTTACTGCCACGAAAACTATAATGACGAGGCCACCACGAGGCGAGCTGAGAGCTCTTAACATGCGGCGCATGTGGCATTTGAGAGCGTCCACAGAGTGTGCCTACTCCAGCAGTTGTGAGGTTGTTGTTCTTTGGAATCACATGTGACTGGACCCGTTTTGGAGTTGCGTGAAATGGCGTGGTGACGTTGAGAAGGTTTTTTGGTTCTGTACCGAGTAAAAATAAACTCGTTGTTTAAATCAAATGAAACGTGTATTTCATAGAAAGAAAGAAATCGATTATTTGCCATGAATTTGGGTACAAAATAAGGTGTAAATATTGTACAGGCAGTTCCAACACACTCTACCTTACGGCTGTAATGTTCTTCTTAATAAAAGATGCAATTGTCTTGGAGATCACGTATTTATTTATTGTTACTTTTATACAATTCCATTACGACATGATTATGACAGTTGGGTCTTGATGGTCGCCTGCGTCCAAGGCATCTCGCAGTTGGCCTTGAGAGGCCGTGACTGCTTAACCGGTCAATCCTGTGGTACCTTCGAGCTAACTCAAAGCCTCCAGCCAGGGGGGAAGAAAGAGGGAGAACCCATCTTGGAATGCCTTATACAGGTTTGTATAGGTTCGCCAGAGGCGGCGTTCGGAAACGCTTAAATTTTATATTTTGCATTCGGATACACTCACTACAACGGCATGCTAAATTAAAAACATATTATAATCTACTCAATTATACAAACAAAAAAACATAAAAAGTACAGTTATGTGAATATCAACATCCTACCTTACTTAAACCAAACAACAATCTTTATTAAGTAGTTCACAAGTTATTGGTTAAATTGATTATTTTGCTTTTATATATTAAAAAGGTACATAATGAAATTTGAAATAAAATAATAATATAACATTATAAACTCTTATCATTCAAACAATCTTGTATAGAATAGTAACATTTTTCTATCAGTAAGGATGTTATCCTCTTTTTAAATATACTTATTGATTCTTCTTTGTAGCTATGAGGTATTTTGCTATAGATAACTGGCCCCATTGATAGGAAGCTTTTTCTTCACAATGCTGTTTTATACCTACACGTAAACATAACATTTCTGTATTGCGATCAAACAGATCGCGGACATAGAAATAGGTACATTGTTTAACAAAAGTGAGATCTTATAGTCTAAATGTCACTGTATTCTGCGTTTTATTTATGTAACATTTTCAGTATGTTTGCCTACATTATTATTTTAAGTTCGTTTGTTTCTAGTTTGTACCTGAGATTTTTTTCATATTTGCCATTTCAACTTTGCAAATTAATTTACATTCTGAAATTTAGATACGAAATTATCAGCTTGTTTATCTAGAAGACATTCATAATTAAAATCCGCAACGCATTCCTAATATCACAGTCAACGGAAAGCATCTACAAAATAAATATGTAGATAAACTTGGTTAAATAAACTCTAACTGTATGTAGAGGTGACATATTTGCTATCATTTATCTTGTCACTAGCTCAGGTGTGATACCCGATACCTATAGCTAAGTCTAACAGTCATAGGTATAAGCCTTGACCCCTATACAAGAGATAAGATGTCACGACACGACCACTCACGCAGTCAATACGTTTACAAAATAGCTACATTTTCCAGATTTGACACTATGCCCCGGTTCAACGATTTATTAACTATCACTATCCCAATAATAACATACTGTATCATAATCAGTACATCGCTTATTTCTCTGAATTTTGCTTTAATCTTTCTTATTACAAACAAAATTGACTCGTTATCGGAATTTTGAATACAAACAAATTTATTATTTCATTTCTTAAACATTACTTCAATGATTCCCAGTCTAAAAATTCTCGTTAGTGGACAGCTACACAACTTTCCGTTTTAATAATAGTCTACATCTGCTAACCTTGAAATTATTCAAAAATAACGTAAATACATACCAAAATAATACGTCAAGAGAACTGCTTTATCATTAAATGATAGCTTGGACGATAATAACTTACTTAATCACAAAGACTAGTATTTAAGAAACTGCATAATTACACAAATCAATTAAATAATAGTAGACAATAGCGATTTTAAAACCTATGATTCAAATGCATGTGATTACCTACCTGATGAGAGAGTGTTATAGGCTCATAAAGCGTAAAATTATAAATGTATAGGCACTGTTATATACTTCAATATACGTAGGAGGCTTGTAAATAACACTCCAATATATTCTGTAGGTAAGAACCTAGTACTTACGATATATGCCCGACTTGATACCATGGATTCAGTACACGATTCTGAATGCCAGGGTGGGCACGCCACAATTGCGGCAATAAGTCCCCTCTATGAGGAGTGGCTAGAGAGGCGCCACGGCGTCCTCACCTTCCACCTGACGTAGGCCCTCACCGGGCACGGCTTTTCGGGAGATTCCTGTTCCGGATAAGGCGGGAGGAAACGCCCGGGTGTCACCATTGATCGCCCGGAGGACACCACGGTGGAGCATACGGTGAAGGTCTGCCCTGCTTCGGCGGAGCACCGCCGTGTCCTCGTGGAGGCGATTGGCGGTGGCGATCGATCGCGTCCGGCCCAGCCGGTCGATTCTGTAAAAATCTCTCCGTGAAGTGAACACTTAGGTGAAGTGAGCTTCGAGCGTGGAGTGAGCTGTCAGTGTCAGCCCACTGATGCTAGGGATTGACCAAGCATTACATTTACAATCATAATCGATATTTTAATTATATATTTTTTTATGTTAGTTCTGTTGATATTTTTGTATTATTTCAAAGCTAGTATTTAAGTGGCTAAACATTACTGTTTACGGGTTTTTTAAATAAAACAGCAAAACGGAAATTCAGTAAGAAACTCAAATAAGTTATTTTTTTTCCTAAACTAGCTACTAAAGAAAATGCGCATGGACATTGTTTGTTACCGATTGCTATAACCTATTGCTTAATATGACTATTGGTCGTATTCATGGTTTTCGTGGTTGCTAAAGCCGAAAGTGAGGTCAAAATGAAAATCAAAGTTAGATTACCGTCATCTTTGATTTTTATTTAAAGAGAAGTAAAATTGACTTTCTGTGTTGCTGTTTTATAAAAATAAAACTCTAAATAATAATATTTAATAAATAATAATACTTAAATACTAGCTTTGAAATGATATAAAATGATCAACAGAAATAACATTAAAAATATAATTAAAATATCGATTATGATTGTAAATGTAATCCTTGGTCAATCCCTAGCACCAGTGGGACTACACTGACAGCTCACTCCACGCTCACCTAAGTTCTAAGTTCACCTAAGTTTTCACGGTGAGATGGTTACAGAATCGCAATGCTGGTCCAAGCCATGGTACGGAACGAGAGGGCTTGAGAAGCCGTCACCTCCTTCTGCGGAGCTTAAGCCATTAAATCGATGTCAAAAATAAACAATTCGTATAAAAAAGACAAACGATAACTTAATAGCCAAGTTACGCATGGAGCAGATTACTTATCAGAGTTGATGCAGTTTGATCCGGTTTAATGTGATATCAAGAATATGGCGCCGCCGCCGCGCCGCGCCGCCGTTGCCCTCAGCCACTCATACAAACATACAAAAATGGTCACATTATCGTGAACCGTATCAAATAGGACCGAACCGACTTCCTTTATCTCTCTATTACGATTGCTGATGTCCCAAGAAATCTAAGTTTATAAAGCTCAAAGTTCAAGTTAAAAACGTCACAGGAGTTGGGTAAAATATCCATATTTATGTAGGTAGCTGGTACCAAATGTTTACACTACTTAGTCATTTTACATGTCAACAGTTTTGATGACGGATTAATCTACATAATATATAATAATGACGTATGTAGATACTTGCGTTAGAAGATACCGGGTGTAAGGATTCTGCTCGGAATTTATTATTTGCGTCGAAATTAATATTTGCGTCGTAATTTGCTCCTACTGCAGTAGCGCCAAAGTGATAACCCGTTTCGATATTGTGTGAACAAATAAGGCGCTGTCAATTTTTACTTGCAACGTTGTGTGGGGAGCTTCTTCCAGGTGTAAAGAATAGCCAATGATTTGCAGTTCTGATCACTCAATTAAAGCCACTTGGCAATATCAAGATGCAACCGACTTACTACAGATTTCAGTTTAAATCTTTGACCATCACACATTAGATGATGAATGAAATTACCAATATTGACACGCCGGATAAATATTTTGTGCTCTGAATATCAACCTACACCCATTTAGATCATTCACATCTGCCGGTCAGCAAAGTTAAATAGTTCGGATCTTACATCGAACGGATGGCCCCTTGTCCGCACTTCCGAAATTTTCCACAAGTGACGATATAGTATTGCTAAAAATATCGAGCCCATTATCACAATACCAATCTATTTTTACTCCAAATACGTTAAGTCAAGCCACTGCGGACAATTCATAATTTTTTCTCAAGTCGTGACAAAATCCCAATGAACTTATGGACAACAATGCAACAAATATTTGCCATCAGTTAGAGCCTTTCAAAATGGACCTAAACTATAAATAATATGGACTCTAACAACATATTTGTGATAGAAATTAGCCTTTTAAACTGGTAATATGAGCCATGTCATACGAGAACCACTTAAATATCGTTTGACAAAGGCAGTTATTTTCCTCAACAACTTATACATATACTTGCAGTATTTAGGTAAACTGATTTAGTTACTACGTGAAAATAGCACGTTATTATATCGTGATTATCACACCGTTGTTTATAAATATACAAACACGTGTATTTTATATAAGTAATTGTGCCAATAGCTCACTAATTAATTGCCACTATTGTGTCAAAAATCGTTCCCCCTTTATTGTTGCCGATAACCTTTTTAAAGATAATAGGTAAGCAATAAGTAAGTTTTAAAGATGTGTCGTAAAACAAATAATTAACATTGAAATCAGTTAGACCGTGACAATCATCCGCAAAAAAAATCTAACGCATGCTGCCGCTGCCGCTGGCGCAGTTGCACTTTTTTGGTTACAGCGCTTATTCTATCTGTAGCGCGCCGACATAATAAACTAGCGCAGCGCCGCGCGGCGCTGGCCCGCAGAGTGGTCAGCAGTTGGTCACTTCATCACTTGCTTGCTGGCGCCCGAACCTATACTTTTTTTTTTTGAGGGTGGTAAATCATCAAATAACTTACATACATACAATAACCCGCTCTGGGCAGAGCAGGAGGGCATGTCAGACTCTTACTGACTAAAACCCACCCGTGTTCCTTCAGTTGCCTGTGCCAGGGGCCACGGTATCCCTCTCGGACTTTCCCGCAACCCTAGCAGGCATCGGCCCTAGCGGACCCCGTCATTGGTGCTGATATCTCTTTGAGGCGCGCGTGGAACACAACGCGCCGTCGACCCGGGCCTGGTCCTTATCGAACGGCGAGCTGCCCATTGCTCGCCATTCGCAAGCCCACGAATACGGTGGCCGGGAATCGGCCTGCGATTCCCGACGCCCAGGGCGTCTCCTGCGGCGGCTAGGGGCGTGAGGGCGCGAATTTTGCCTCTACCTCATGCGTTCCACGTCCTCCTTCGCGAACATTACTGCTTCGCAGAAGGAGGTGACGGCTTCCCAAGCCCTCTCGCTCCGTACCATGGCCTGGACCAAGGCCGGACGCGAGAGATCGCCACTGCCAATCGCCTCCACGAGGACACGGCGGTGCTCCGCCCAAGCCGGGCAGACCTCCACCGTATGCTCCACCGTGTCCGCCGGGCGATCCACACAATGGTGAAACCCGGGCGTTTCCTCCCGCCTTATCCGGAACAGGAACCTCCCGAAACAACCGTGTCCGGTGAGGACCTGCGTCAGGCGGAAGGTGAGGACGCCATGGCGCCTCTCTAGCCACTCCTCAAAGAGGGGACTTATCGCCGCAATTGTGGCGTGCCCAGCGCTGGGTTGCGATAATCGCAGTCTCCATGACGCCCTGAGATCCCGCCGGAGCTCTGTCCGCTGTACCGTGATTTCTCGCGGCAGCGGTGCTACGCCCCGGCGTTTCGCTTCCTCGCGCCACTCCCAAATGTGCGCGACGACTTTTGCCTCCAGATCCCATGGCGGTAATCCGACAAGGAGGCTCGCCTCCTCACCAGAGACCGTACGGTATCCCCGGACCAGCCGGGTGGCCATGACCCTGTGGGGCGCGTTCAACCGGCGGGCTGGCCGCCGCCTCAAGGAACGCGCTCACACCGGTGCCCCGTAAAGGGCCATGGACCGCACGACCCCCGCATAGAGCCTCCGGTAGGAGGCGTTTGGCCCTCCTAGATTGGGCAGGAGCCGATTCAAGGCAGCCCCGGCACTTTCCAGTCTGGGAGCCAAACGTCGGAAATGCTCTACGAAGTTCCACCGGCTGTGTGTGACCTATACCTACTGTTGTACAGTTGTTGTTTAATTTACCTACTGGAATACTTCCTATAACGTTGTGAACGCCACACTATCTATTTATTTCGAAGGGGGAAATTGATAAGCGAAAGAACCTAGACGCATAGAATAATTAGCAAAACACATAAAAGCCTAGCACAAATCAAAAATATGTTTTTGAAGAAAATGCTAGAAAAAGTGGAAAACTGTCGGTAGGTACAGTCCGTAAAATTAGTTGATAATCAAATTGACACCCTACGTCTATTGGCCGTGTTATAGATATTGCGTACAAGAGTGACAGTTGTGGTTTGAATATACGGACAATTTATGTTGATAGTAATTTGCTTAACAATTAATTTTCCTGAGTTTACAATACCTCAGTTATATATATCTAGGTATATATCGCCTATGGCTCCTAATCATAACAAAACGTTATCATTTGTCTGACTTGAAGTTGTATGTTTACATAATTTTTTCCTGTATGATGAAAACCAGAAAAAAAAATGTGTCGTATTCAGGCGTCATGCGCGTGCGCGTGTATTGCAGACGGAGGGTTATCTCGAAGCGGGGCTCTTTCCACTCGCTGTCGGCTAGTCCGACACGAGGACCATGTACACAAGCATCTTCTTTATTTTTATAGCTTTTTACTTTTATACCGTATCGAATTAATACTAAACACGTATAGTATACGTAGTGTAATGTAATGACCCGCTGTCATATCAGCTCTGTATTATTTAGCTAAGAAATAAGCGTTTCTAAAACGAACTTTCTTGCCTAAGAAATGCCATTTCCGGAGACTTTGAAAAGCACTTAAAAATGCAAGTTCAATGATTAAGAAGCTTACGAGTATATAAGGGTCCGATTGCAGGGCAAGGTCCTCTCCTCCTTCTACTTGTCTCTGTCTGCTGTCATCTAAGGCCAGTCCTTTAGGTATGAATTCAGTTAATCCCTCTATTTCCTGGGCCTGCGTTTGCTGTTTACTGCTTTTGGGACCTACTGCGTAGTTATTTAGAGCTTAGCTTTGCTAAAATTAAAACAATTATGTTCACGATCGCTGCGTTACAATGATTTGCTTATTCAATGTTGTCCCACTGAGTGACGTAGCCGGATGCCAGCGTACAAATTGGTGTTTCCGCCGGATTATATGATTATGAATATTTAGTTACAAATTATCAATTTCCTCTTGAATAATAGATTATACTGCATCAAATATCGTGAAACTTGATCTGTCTGTGATCTACCTGTGATTACATTACATTAAATGCTGACTGACTACGAAACATTCAAACAACCAAGGATGCCAAATGAATCTCGCCATTCCAATTCCATGTAGTACAATTGGTAGTACATTGTATTATGTTTCCAAATAGAAACTACCTATCTACATTCAAAATTGCATCGCAGGGCAAAATGTTAAGTGCATACAATCTGCATAAAAATTACATGTTATCATAGTTCACATGACTTATTATCAGGAGCTGATCACGTGGCCATACATGCTGGGTAGCGAGTGTCATTGCCGTGGCATGACCTACGGTAATCGCAGCTGAAAGAACCCCTAATAATGTATATATAATTATTTAGCGACAACGAAAGTTACACAAGACTGACAAGACACAGTTAACTGCATGTTAGGGTTCCACAATCATGTGCGCTGACATGCGCATCCTGGGCCTGGACGACTCGGTGACGGAGGGAGAGGTGGTGGCCGCCGTCGTTAGGACTGGGGGGTGCTCTGCCGAGCAGGTGAGGGCAGGCACCATCCGTCCTGACTTCACGGGGATGCGAGCCGTTACGGTGAGCTGCCCCGTGTCGGCGGCCAAGAAAATAGCTGAGGGCCGTAGGCAACTGGTGGGCTGGGTTTCCGCGCAGGTGAAACTGCTGGAACCCAGACCTCTGAGGTGCTTCCGCTGCCAGGAGGGCAACCACGTGGGAGCTAAATGCACCTAGGAGGTGGACCGCAGCCACCACTGCTTCCGCTGTGGTCAGCCCGGTCACAAGGCCGGCTCTTGTAATGCCGTGCCGCACTGCACCATATGTGCGGCAGCTGTCAATCCGCCAGAGCCAGGGGCAGGGGCAAGCCCTCCGCCACCGCCGTCACTGCCGCAGCCGCCGCCACTGCCGCCGCCGCTGCCGCCTCGACCGCCGTCGTCGCCGCCGTCGCCACTGCGGCGGGGCCCTCACAGAGGGCTCGGGAGGAGGCTGACATGGAGTGCAAATAACGGCCCCATTACGCCTCCTCCAGGCGAACATCAACCACTGCGCCTCCGCTCAGGATCTGTTGCTCCAGAGCATGGCGCAGTGGTCGATTAACATCGCCGTGGTTGCTGAGCCGTACTTTGTCCCGCCCAGGGATGACTGGGTGGAGGACCTGAGCGGCTCAGTGACCCTAATTTCATCGGCCGCCGCCGGTACTCCGTCCCTCGAGGTTGTCACGAGAGGACGGGGTTGCGTGGCAGCACGGTTCGGGGAGATTGTAGTGGTAGGGGTATACTTTTCCCCGAACAGAACTCTTGCCGAGTTCCACAACTCCCTTGCGGAGTTGAAAGTCGTCGTCGTCGGGTTCCGTTCCCTCCCCGTGCTCGTCCTCGGGGACTTTAATGCCAAAAATGTGGCTTGGGGTTCCCGGTATACGGACACACGGGGCAGGATGGTGGAGAACTGGGCTCAGGAGACAGGCCTGGTCGTCCTAAACCGGGGTTCTGTCCCCACGTGTGTGCGGATGCGGGGTGAATCGGTGGTGGAGGTCTCGTTCGCTAGCCCCGCTCTGTCGCCGCGTGTCCTTGACTGGCGCGTCATAGCATGGCGCTGAAGCAGCTGAACTGGGAGCTCCTCCTGGAAGCCTCGATCTTGCAGGCCTGGGTGTCATCACCGGACAGGCCTGCTGACATCAACGTCGAAGCGGAGTGGTTCCGGTAGGCCATGTCCAAAATATGTGAGGTGGCAATGCCCCGGGCCCAGCCCGGACGTGCCCAGCGCTAGGTGTACTGGTGGTCGCCGGAGTTGACGACTCTGCGCAGTGCGTGCGTCGCTGTGCGACGCCGGTACTCCAGGCACCGCAGGCTCCATATTCGCCCTCCGGATACGGAAGCCATTCAGGCGGAGCTGTACGAGGGGTACAGAGCGGAGATCCTGCGGGCCAGGGGACTGGCCCGCGAGGTGTCGCTGGAGACTCTGAACAGGGACCCGTGGGGACGCCCCTACAAATTGGCGCGAGAGAAGCTCCGCCCATGGGCTCCCCCGCTGACGCAAAGTCTCCGGCCCCAGCTCGTTGAGGACGTGGTGAGCGCTCTGTTCCCTTCTAGAGGGGAACATATCTCCTCGCCCATGGCTCCGCCAACTGCGGTGCTCAATGCGGACCACACCGCCAACGACGGCGACGATGCTCCGGGGGTGACCGAGGTAGAGCTGCGAGTGGCGGTACGTAGGCTGAGTTCCAAAAATACCGCCCTAGGACCCGACGGCTTACCTGGGAAAGCCTGGGTCCTGGCCTCGGAGGCTCGTGGGCCTCGACTAAGGGGGCTCCTAAGCGCATGCATGGAGAGGGGTCAGTTCCCACTTCGTTGGAAGACGGGGAAACTGGTCCTCATCAAGAAGCCGGGGCGCCCAGCGGACTCTCCGTCCGCTTACCGGCCCATCGTGCTGCTCGACGAGGTGGACAAGCTCTTTGAAAGAGTCATTGCAGACCGCCTCGTCGGGCGGCTGGTGCGGTTGGGGCCGGATTTGGCGGAGCCCCAGTTTGGCTTCCGCAGGGGGCGCTCTACGGTGGACGCCATCATGCGCGTGCGGGCCCTCACGACGGGGGATGCTGCGGCCCAGGGTGGGGTCGTCTTGGCGGTGTCTCTGGACATCGCCAATGCCTTCAATACCCTGCCCTGGAGTTGCATCAGGGAGGCACTCCGGTATCACCGGATGCCGACCTACCTCTGTCGTGTGTTCGAGGCCTATTTGACGGACCGTCATCTACCCCCGTCACCAGGGAGTATGAAACCGGCAAGAGATGTTGTGCGGTGTCCCACAGGGATCGGTCTTGGGGCCGCATCTGTGGGACATCGGTTACGACTGGGTGCTGCGCGCCGACCTCCCCAGCGGCGTCAGCGTGGTTTGTTACGTTGACGACACGCTGGTCCTGGCGCAGGGGAGGTCGCACCAGGCGGCGGCCGAACTAGCGACACGCGGGGTTGCGACAATCGTCGAGAGGATCCGGCAATTGGGACTCGAGGTGGCCCTGCACAAGTCCGAGGCCATGTGTTTTCATGGTCCTCAGAACGCGCCACCGTCGTGTTCCCAAATAACGGTAGGAGGGGTTCACATCGGCGTCGAGTCGAGATGATGTACCTGGGACTCATCCTCGACAGCCGGTGAAACTTCGTGGAGCATTTCCGACGTTTGTCTCCCAGACTGGAAAGGTCCGGGGCTGCCTTGAAGCGGCTGCTGCCCAATCCCAAACGCTTCCTGCCGGAGGCTTTACGCGGGGGTCGTGCGGTCCGTGGCCTTTTACGGGGCACCGGTGTGGACGCGTTCCTTGAGGTGGCGGCCAGCCCGCCGGTTGAACGCGCCCCAAACGGTCATGCCCACCCGGCTGGTCCGGGGATACCGTACGGTCTCCGGTGAGGAGGCGAGCCTCCTTGCCGGATTACCGCCATGGGATCTGGAGGCAAAAGTCCTCGCGCACATTTGGGAGTGGCGCGAGGAGGCGAAACGCCGGAGCGTAGCTCCGCTGTCGCGAGAAATCACGGTACAGCGGACAGATCCCGTCGGAGTGATTGTCGCAACCCAGCGCTGGGTACGCCACAATTGCGGCGATAAGTCCCCTCTTTGAGGAGTGGCTAGAGAGGCGCCATGGCGTCCTCACCTTTCGCCTGACGCAGGTCCTCACCGGACACGGCTGTTTCGGGAGGTTCCTGTTCCGGATAAGGCGGGAGGAAACGCCCGGGTGTCACCATTGTGTGGATCGCCCGGAGGACACGGTAGAGCATACGGTGGAGGTCTGCCCGGTTTGGGCGGAGCACCGCCGTGTCCTCGTGGAGGCGATTGGCGGTGGCGATCTCTCGCGTCCGGCACTGGTCCAGGCCATAGTACGGAGCGAGAGGGCTTGGGAAGCCGTCACCTCCTTCTGCGAAGCAGTAATGTTCGCGAAGGAGGAGGCGGAACGCGTGAGGGAGAGGCAAAATTCGCGCCCTCACGCCCCTAGCCACCGCAGGAGACGCCCTGGGCGTCGGGAATCGCAGACCGATTCCCAGCCACCATAGGCGTGGGCTTGCGAACGGCGAGCAATGGGCAGCACGCCGTTCGATAAGGGCCAGGCCCGGGTCGACGGCGCGTTGTGTTCCACGCGCGCCTCAAAGAGATGTTAGCACCAATGACGGGGTCCGCTAGGGCCGATGCCTGCTAGGGTTGCGGGAAAGTCCGAGAGGGATACCGTGGCCCCTGGCACAGGCAACTGAAGGAAAACGGGTGGGTTTTAGTCAGTAAGAGTCTGACACGCCTTCCCACTCTGCCCAGAGCGGGAGAAGTTATTTGATGACGTCCCACCCTCACAAAAAAAAAAGGCTTCCACAATCATATAGCATGGGTTATGGATAAAATTATCGTATTGGAAAGAATTGGAGCAAACACCGCTGGTGGGTAAGTATGACCTACTTGCTCCCTTTGAAGTCTGAAATGATAAATGATAAATGATTTTATTTCTGTAAGTAGGTTTGAACAAACACTTTTACACGTCAATCATATTTTTTTTTAAACTAGATGGGGTCGGCGTTTCCTATCTGACTACTCTGAGAAGAAAGGCCGAAACAAACTCAGAGGTCACAGTCTCTTTTAAAGTCCAGACAAAATCTTGGTCAGGTCATGTGAAAGCTATGTAGATCGGTGTCTGCAATGGTCTTTTGAGGAAAGAACCACACAGATTGAGTGGACCTGTCCAGTCAGTGCACGCAATTGTCAGTAATCGTGCAGCTGAACTTAGACTCAAGGAGCTCAACGATTCGACGAACAATACCAAAGAAAGGACATTTGAGTAGGCCGCATAAATTACTCAAACTGCCAGATCATGATTACGTTGAGAAAAATACAAAAATAAATATAAATAAATCAATGACCGACATAGTTCTCACATTCACAATAATTAGAATAATATTATAATAATCTTTGAGGACCATGTAGATTTGTGTCTGAAATGGTCTTTTGAGGAAAGAACCACACAGATTGAGTGGACCTGTCCAGTCAGTGCACGCATTTGTCAGTAACCGTGCAGCTCAACTCAGAACTTAAGGAGCTCAACGATTCGACGAACAATACCAAAGAAAGGACATTTGGGTAGGCCGCATCAGCTACTCAAACTGCCAGAACATGATTAAAACTGCAACAAAAACACACATAGTCCTCACATTCACAATAATTTAAAATAATATAATACTTTAAATAGTAAATATTAGTGTCATTGTATATGTAAATAAGTATAGATACTTATAGCAAAGATTATAAGTAGAAATAGTTAGCGAAATAAAATAAATTAACATTGCCTGTGCTTTATTGGAGCAACTCAATCCCAAGCCTTTTTGTCCTCAATATAGTCTTTGACAGTATAATAGGCATTCTGGCATAATTTCCTTTTTATAAAAGATTTGAATTTATTAAGGCTTAGTGCTTGAATGTGGCTAGGAAGTTTATTATAAAAACGTATACATTGGCATCTAAACGAGCCACCTATTTTCTTGAGCCTGGTAGTAGGAACAACAAATTTGTGCTTGTTCCTAGTATTTAAATTATGGATATCACTGTACTTTTTAAACAGATTAATATTTTTATGTGCATACAAAAGATTTTCATAAATATACTGAGAAGGCACAGTCATTATATTAATCCCTTTAAATTTGTCTCTGAGGGAGTGTCTGGGACTTAATTTATAAATTGAACGAATTGCCCTTTTTTGTAAAACAAAAATCGTCTGAATATCGGCGGCATTTCCCCACAACAGAATACCGTACGACATTACACTATGAAAATAACTAAAGTATACTAAACGGGCTGTCTCTAAATCAGTTAAACCACGAATTTTCCTAACGGCGTATGCTGCAGAGCTAAGCTTCTTTGACAATTTATCTATATGGGGGCCCCATTGAAGCTTGGCATCCAAAGTTATGCCTAAGAATACTGTGGTATTTTCGGGTTTCAACTCTTCACCCTTTATGAGAATACTTGTTTCTACTTGTCTAACATGAGGTATCGTAAACTTAATACATTTCGTTTTTTTCTCGTTAAGAAGAAGGTTATTAACATTAAACCAGTTAACTACTTTTGCGAGGGCACTATTTACATTGTCAGTAACCAGCTGCTGACGTTTGAGTTTAAATAAAAGTGAAGTGTCGTCTGCAAACAGCACTATATCATGTTCATCCTTTATGAGGTAAGGCAAGTCATTTATATAAATAAGAAATAAAAATGGACCTAGAATTGAGCCTTGAGGGACCCCCATTCTTACTACCGATCCGGGAGATCTTTTCCCGTTAACATCAACTCTCTGAATCCTATCACTTAAATAAGAAGTAAGAAGATCCAGAGAGGCGTTCCGGATTCCGTAGTGGTGCAGTTTCCTGATTAATGTTGCATGAAGAACACAATCGAATGCCTTGGACAAATCGCAAAAGATGCCCAACGCATCGCATTTGTCCTCCCATGCATTATATACATGCCCTAGAAGTTCAACTCCGGCATCAGTAGTTGAACGACCCCTTGTAAAACCGAACTGTTTGTTATGCAGTAATTTATGTACATTAAAAAATCTTTGCATTTGATTTAAAATAAGTTTTTCAAAAATTTTACTTAATTAATTTAATTGAAGAATGGAGGGTTTTGCTAGGCTAAAATCCGGCCAAACATCCATTGATCATCATTTGCCATTTTCAATGGCATATTTTTATACAACATGGCTTTTCACACAATAAGTATATGACTGGTTTCTACGTAAGCCTCATTCACACAATATATAAAATTACATTGAGTTAAGAGCTGTCCCTATTGCTGCCAGCCACTTGCTGGCAGAGGCTACATCGTTTCTAACCGTGTGAGATTCGTACAGTTCAAACACCGTATTCAGAAATGTGACCATAGGTAGATCATTCATTTAACAGCTATGTTTTGCGATGTTTCAATGAATTACCGCAGCACATCGCAGAACAATGGTTCTCACAGCACATTTCCGAAATATATGTCATGATCTCAAACTTTGCGAATAAACTAGAGTTACGAAGATAACTACCTACCTGAACGACTGACGTTTGACATCGTCACAGCCGGGGCACATGACATTGACATTACCAGTCTACGAACCACGAGCCATGCAAAATAATAGCCGTAATAATGGTTATCAACACTTCAACAGTTCAACGCTATTAGTCTATTTTTATAGAAGGCGGTAATAAAGCGCCATAATTGAGGATATCTCACAGACACGCGATCATTGCCATTTTGTAGTCGAAGTTTATAATATGATGTTATGTTCTTTTCAAAAAGTTTCTTTAATATTTATTTGCAGTAAAGGTAACAATATTGTTTTAGGCTAAGTTTTTTTTATTATTTTTGGTGTTATAATAAGGAAGTAGCACACATCGTATCGTACACTTTTCCTTAGTAGAAGTGAAGCTTAAAGTAAACATGCTGTTATAACAAAATACGTATTGTAACATGTCGCCATCCTCCTAATTAGGTCTAAGAATGTCACGAAAATATTCCATGTACTGGTTAGAAGATAGTTTGGGAAGTTGTGTCATTTACAGGAACATTCCGGCTGATTACGGCGACAGACGCGTTCCTAGACAGGCCGCGACCCTTTATCTGCGCGCGCGCGCCGTATGCAATGCGTCCGCGCCGTCTCGCGGCCATGACATGCTTCATTAAACCCAACTTTTGAACCGATTCATTTCTATATCAAAACAACTATATAAGGTACGGATAAAAACAGTCAAGTCAAGATGTTTACCTTTTATGACGCACGTAAAAGCATCGCTTTGCGTAAATGTAATTACATAATGCAGCTGTCAATACCAAAAAAAGTAAATACGATACTTTCACATAAGGTGTTTTTAATTCGTAACGTCTGCATTTTCGTATGACTCACTCGTAAACAAGCAATGAATGAGAATTCGGAAACCTCCAAAACAATAGCTAGTTTAACTAGAATACCATGCTCAAATAATTTAAGTAAGGTGCTAAATGATAAATGATTTTATTTCTGTAAGTAGGTTTGTACAAACACTTTTACACGTCAGTCATATTTTTTTAAACTAGATGAGGATGAGGTCGGCGTTTCCTGTCTGACTACTTTGAGAAGAAAGGCTGAAACAAACTCAGAGGTCACAGTTTCTTTTAAAGTCTAGACAAAATCTTGGTCAGATCATGTGAGGACTATGTAGATCGGTGTCTGAAATTGTCTTTGAGGAAAAAACCACACCCAGTGAGTGGACCTGCCCAGTCAGTGCACGCATTTGTCAGTAACCAGCTCAACTCAGAACTTAAGGAGCTCAACGATTCCGCAGATTGACGCCTCAAAGAGATGTCAGCAACAAATGACGGGGTCCGCTAGGGCCGATGCCTGCCAGGGTTGAGGGAAAGTCCGAAAGGGATACCGTGGCCCCTGGCACAGGCAACTGAAAAAACACGGGTGGGTTTTAGTCAGTAAGAGTCTGACACGCCCTCCCGCTCCGCACAGAGCGGGAAGTTATTTGATGATTTCAAACTATAAAAAAGGAGCTCAACGATTCGACGGACAACACCAAAGAAAGGACATTTCGGTAGACCGCATAAAATACTCAAATTGCCAGAACATGATTAAAACTGGAACAATGAGCCACATAGTTCTAACATTCACAATAATTAAAATAATATAATACTTTATACCTACAGTAAATGCTGAATAGGTGGTTAATTAATATAAAATAAATTAATTGAAATTCTGTTCACCCACTGCTGACAATACCTCGCTGACGCACCTGTTCTTACAAATGTCTAACTCAATTAGAGTGTAAATAGAAATAGCCGATAGAATTGTTTAATTTTGTAATAAATTCTCATAAGTCAAGGTCTTTAAATAAATCAGTAAAACGCTTTTTTCTGTGATTAAGGTTGACTCGTACGTTGGCTATAAAACTATAAACAACAACCAAGTAGGTAAAATCAGGGTGAAATTGAATTCATGGGCAATATTTTAAATGGTCATTGTACTCACCAAACCAAACCAGACAAAAAAACCTGAAATCACAAAAAAAATATAATCTGCTGTTCCCTACATTTATGTTTGCATAACCCTTCAAAATGTAGGGAACAGCTGATATTTTTTTTGTGATTTCGAGTTTGGTTGGTTTCGGATTGGAGTACAATGACCCTTTAAAATATTGCCGATGAATTCAATTTCACCCTGTATACCTGTCAAATTCTAATTATTTACACTAATATTATAATATTATAAATGTGAAAATAAGTTTGCTTGTTCCTTTGTTTGTTACGCTTTCACGCTAAAACGGCGGAACGGATTTGGAAGAAATTTGGCACACAGATAGACCACGACCTGAGTAAGGATATAGGCTACTTTTCATCCTGGATCGCAGACAAAATCGCGGGAAAAAAAATATTATAGAAACAAACGACTAACACCAAAAGCTTTAGGTATATCTACGGCTTGTTTTACGTTTTTAGTCAAAATAATCATGAAACGTAGAGAAATGATCGTCAATCTTCTAAATACAATTGCTGCAGGTCTGAACTGCGTATTTAAAAGAATCCATGGCCAAATAACCACTAAATTCAAATTGGATCATTGAACTCGTCGGTGCACAGGTAATTTGGTGACATAACATTCGTGCGAAACTTAGCACGTATTCCGGAATTCAAACAAATACTTCAATTGAATGCTTGATGACGTATTTGACCCCGGTGTGACGTAGTTGATCCAAAATTATAATAAGGTTAACATAATTTATTGCCTGTTCCAAAACAGAAATAATTATGATCAGTGTTTAATGACGTTCGCGTTTATCTATTTATAACTTTAATGACATTGTAGACTGATCTAATCTGTATACTTAAGAGCGTTTATACCTTATGAGTGGCAACGTCGCAATTTAGTGTCATATTTCGTGGTTTTCAATTTTTATCATTTAATCGGAGCTATATTTTAAAAATCTGTTTAATTAGCTTTTTAGAATTACGTGAAAGTATTTAAAAAGTAAGTAACCGTAATGCTTACAGTTATTTTACAATGAAAATAACGCCCTGCAATTTTCCAATGTATTATTTGCATATAAATAGAACTGTAAACGCAACGATTTCTTACCTTTTACACAGTTTTCACATAATTCTAAAAAGTTAATTAGCATATTTTTAAAATATAGCTCCGATTAAATGATAAAAATTGAAAACCACGAAATATGACACTAAATTGCGACGTTGCCACTCATAAGGTATAAACGCTCTTAAGGCTTTGCTTTATCGATATGTTAATGATTAATAATTTTAACAGGTTCTATTTTAAATACCTATCTACTTACATGTTTTTCAACATAATAAGCAGTAGTATCTACCTATTTTACCTTAGTTCTGCTACTATTTGGACACATTGATAGTTTTATTTCATGCAACTAAAATATTTAATATGGTCTCTTTTCGAGAGAAGAGCAGCTTAGACAGTACTGGTACTGACCCAGTTAGCCTACATAAGGTACAGTACACACTTGAGCGAAGCATTAAGAGGATGGTTTGGAGTACATAGGTATTGGAGGATTGTAGCACGTATATATGTACCTACCTACTGTAGTTTCTATTTACACCCTCGAGGATAAAGAAAGTAACGTATTCTTGCATTATTCGATAAATAATAAATACCACATTAAGTCCTCAAACTTGACATCCTTAATTTTAGTCACATTTGAAGCTTGCTTGAGGCTGGTCACAAGTCTAGTAGAACCGACAATCGTTGGGGAAAACGAGTTTTAGAGTGGAGACCGCGTTTAGGCAAACGTAGTGTGGGACGCCCGCCGGGCCAGGTGGAGTGACGACTTGTGACAGGCGGCTGGCAGAGACTGGATGAGGAGAGCCGAAGTTCGGGCTCAGTGTAGTTCACTAGAAGAGGCCTACGTCCAGCAGTGGACGAATAGAGGCTGATGATAATGATGATTAAGCTTGCTTTGTTACTTCATAGTTTCGATTTTGTCTAGATTTTTGTTAAGTAGTAGGTCTAGAACCATTGAATAAATTACCTGTCACCATACGGAATAGCTAGCCACGCCCATTTCAGTCAGGTTTCAGAAACAGGCCTCATGCCTCGTTCACATTTTTATTATTCAAACGATTTTGCATATGCTGTGCACAATACTATAATTTTTTCAAATAAGTAATAAACACGAATCGATAAGAAATCTTCATTAATATGATTCAAATATTTTTATGTTAATACGAAACAACATAATTTGAATGCGCAATCGCAAATCGCTTTAAGAACGATTGCATACAATCTACGTCAACTATGACATAAATTGTATGCAATATGCGTGCTGTTTTATAAGTAATTGTACTATTTATTTCTGGCTATTTCTGGGGGAGAGTGATTTGATGAGGAATAAAGACGACGAGACGATTATTTCACCCAAAACCCAGCATAGCATAATCCTTTACTTCATATTCTTGGTCGTGCCCAATAGGGTATACTTATCGTCTTATTTAAATTTGGTTCAAATATTTTTATTCCGAATCTTTATTGACCCAACATTTGAATGTAATCATTATTTTAGTAATTCATATATTTTTTAAAAAGAAAATAAAATATAAGAAAAAAATTAAATAATAATATTACCTATTAATATTAAATATATTATAATTTTTATTAATAAAATTGCAAATTATGCGAGGGAAATTCAAATTTGTAAAACGCAACAACATTGGATCGAAAGGTGACGTCAAATACTATGTCAACAAGTTCGTATTGCTTACATTTGTATGGCATTGCAGTCTTTTGATTAGACAACATAGTAATAATGTGTGTTGTGAATTAATTTATTGTTTAAGTGTAATTTTAGCATACTAGTGAGATTAGAAATCATTTAAGACAATGGACTGAAAGTAGTTTTGTAAAAGCACAATCGGATAACCTGCCGAGAATAGATCCATTCATGATGTCGTCTTATTTTCTTTCAAATCCTAATTTTGCGTCCGCTGAAGTAATAGGAGTGAACGCTACAAAGTAATTATTCTATAATAACACATTATGAACGTTATTTTAGCCATAAATAGAATCCTAAATATGACGAGCAGTAAACATAACCTTTAAATTATTATTCACAACAATGTGAACAAGTTGTTGCAGATACTTTAACTATTTTGATAACCTTACACTATTCCTTACGTATTTTTGCAACTATCGGAACTGGAAAAAACACTTTATCAAGTGCACTTTTTTTTTTTGTGGATGGGAAATCATCAAATGACCCCTCCCGCTCTGGGTGGAGCGGAAGGGAGTGTCAGACTCTTACTGACTAAAACCCACCCGTGTTCCTTCCTTGGCCCTTTATGTTCCGGGTCAGCGGTACCCCTTATGGATGATCAAGCTTCAAGGTAATTAACGTATTTCAATTGATTTTCTTAAAGATAAATGTTCCAAAGCGTAGAAGGTTATTTCTATGGACGATTAACTAAGTAATTGAATAAATATGTGCATTTCTGAATCACGGACGAAGGAATTGCGCGATGTACATACAGCTACAGCAATCTCGTACTTTTATAAAGATCCTTTGTCGACCAAATATAATTTGGACCTTGCAGACATAATGATTACATTAACTTTGAAATCTCAACTTAGTTCAAAGACAATCTAATATATCCGATTTGGTAAAACACCTACGTTTCCTAGAACCAAATATTCGAAAACATGTGACATCTACCAAACCGCACTGGGCGCACGCGTGGTGGATTACGGCCCACTCCCTCTCACCGAGAGGAGGCCTGTGTCCCAGCAGTGGGAACATTATGAGCTGATTATGCTATGCTTATTTGCTCATGCCAATGTAAAAATTGAGATCCTTTGATCGTGTTGTAGTTTAAGAGGGCTATCACAATTTGTCTTGTATTTGAGTGTTTGAAGAGTCACACTCTCAAATACAAGAAAAAAATATATATTTATTTAGAGAAATAATCAAACTTTCTCGGGCATATTTTTTTTTTAATTTTCTGGACATATCTAAACCATAAACACATATCTAAACTGGGAGTTTTGATGTGTAATATTTCTCTCGGGAGTGCTCTAAATAAATATACATATATTTTTTTCTTGTATTTGAGTGTGTGACTCTTCAAACACTCAAATTATACAAGAAAAATTGTGATAGCCCTCTTAAGCGTAGATTGTAAATGTTATCGCCAAAATTTATTCACTAATGTTTAACTATGTTAGAAGCTTTTAAAATTCACTCACGATCGTGATGGTGGTATCAGGTTTTCTATATTTGGAACTACATAGCATTAACTTGAATCATCAAAAGTTTTTTGATGGAAGTATCTTGTTTTCGCAATACTTTATGGCCGTTGCGTTTTGGCACGCGATGTAAAGGATAAACGGTGTTTTAACGTAGTTATATTATAAATGTTTTATTCCAGTATTGCCAGTTTTCGTACTATTTAGAAGCAAGTCCAGTATTTCATCATGATGCTTGAGATGAACTACCTTCTTGCTGATCATTGGTAGACATACTACTCTAGACCTAAGTCACCGAATTACAGGGGCGATACTATATCTAACTAAAGTAAGGCCAACAAGACGAGATAAAGAATGTAAACAAACTTTCAGGTGTTCGTAACATTTTTATTTAAAGATTTATTTTTTCTTGGTGAATTGATATCTTTCAAAGTTTGTCTAAAGCTGTGTGTCAGGCTGTGAGTGCTTACAATAAAATCAACAACCACTCACAATAACAATAATAATCAACCAAAAAAAAACTAGCAATAACGGATTTATAACAACAAAAAACTGGGTCGCGCCCGTTTGGCAAAGCTACAAATACTTACCTATAGCGGTGTATCGCGTGCACCAGGTACAGTCAGCATGCTAAGACAATTTTTTAAGCAATGCTAATATTTGTTTGTAATGAAATAATTACCGATTTAAGATTTTTGTAGTGTTCCTTTTTTTAAATGTATTATCTCACTCTCCACTTTGGAACCGAAACATAATCATCGCCACACCTTTTTTTTTGCAGTTTTCAACAAATTCAGATTTTTTATATGACTTAAAATCTGGTATACAACATGACGAGTGTTTGGTTTCATTCACAATTCTATTGTTCACTCTTGTACTTAAACTACCACTGCACTTTAGTTGTTTATTACGACACCTCCAACGAATAAGTCCTTGTTTTTTTCTTATAGTACAATAACTATGCCCCGCATGAAACCAAAATTCTCCACCCCTTATACTTATTTTTTTTTATACTTGTGTGCCTCTACTGCCTCCTGCTTTCGCCATGGTAGCCAAGCGATAAATGAAATTAGTACATTGTAGTAAATAACGCATTTTGAACTAATAGTTAGTTACATACATACTTAATCTTTTCTTTCAAGAAGCTTCTTTTTCGGCTCGCAAAGTATTGTCTTGAAACGAGTTTTCGTTTACAGCTCATATAAAATCACTAACGATAAAGGCGTACTCAGAACCTTTCTGCACCTGCTCTTCTTTTGTTAGAAATGTTTACCTATGATTCTTAATAATATTGTCACTTAGATAAGTTATTTGTATTCTATGCAGTAGGTATTTAGTCATTAATATGGTAGTTTAAAAAATTAGAAAATTAAACGAATATTTAACAAATTCGGCACACTAGAACTTTTTACTCTGACTGTACTTTAACGTGTGCTCAGGTACGTAATATCTACAATCATAACCAATGTATATGTAGCGTTGCCAAACAGGAGCGTTGCCAAACGGGCGCGACCCAAAAACTAAACAAATACGAAAACGAACAAAAAGTTGTCACTTCGAACGCAAAAGTGCGGAGTGCGGACAAAGTGTTGATAGCTACTGTACTGACCGCTTTCCTGTACCACGAATCACACAACGACAGCCGTTGTCGACCAACTGGTGTCATTATTGCAAGCGAGAGATACAGACGGAGATAATAATCGCTCGATATCGTAAAGTAGCTCGGTAAAGGTCAGGCTGTTTACGTTTTTTACTCGTCTAGTTGGCCTTACTTTACGTTACATTTAACGACTAAAAATGAATAATAACTAATGCGTGTCGATAACATTTTATTATGTATGCAAGGTATCCGATTGACGTCAACGGCCTGCGCCGCGGAGGGGGGCGGTTGTCGCTGCGCAGGCGGCGTTTATGCTGACAACCCACAAACGGACATTTACCTCTTGATGTGGAGCATACTTCGAGACTATTCAACATAAATACAATGTATATAGTATGATTAATTCATAGACTTGCTAAATCTTAGGGAGACCAAAGTTTGGTTCCCAAATTTTCTGTAGTAATTCATAAATTTTGATAAACTGTTGTGGAAACAAAACCCAGATAAACAATCTATTATGCATCTGTTTCATGGGAATTCGTTTATAGTAAAATAAAAGATTGTGAAAACTTGAAAATGATACCTATATTTTATTTCCGAAACCACGCATATGTTTATACGTATTCTACATGATTTATATCGACGATGAGAAAACATTAGCCCACGTTGCCACGGACGTACAAATATCGCGGCGGGATTTTACCGCGCGTGGATTTTCAACGCTCGTCGCAAGTTCGCAACACCGTTCTTCGAGAAAACACACCGTTCAAAGTCAAAGTCAAAGCATTTATTTCAAATAGGCACAAAAAAGGCACTTTTGAACGTCAACATTTACATTAAAATAGAATTGATTCTAGTCGCCCCTTCCAAAAGGTAGTTTCGTATGGAGAAGAATGGGCAAGAAACTCCATCGTTACTCTTTTAAAATGTGTTACAATATTTGGTAAACATTTGATTTTTAACGTACGATACGTTGGATTTTTAACTCTCGGCGGCGCTAAGAAGAGCGTTGGAAATCCAGTGGCCGATAAAATCCTACCGCGATATTTATACGTCCATGCGAATGTGAGCTTACAATGTTGCAACGAATAACACTTGAAAAGAAAATCACTCCATCACCTCTGAAAATCTACTTCTAAAGAAAAGTCTACAGACACCTGAAAAATCTGTAAATCCGAAGACTTAGCTTCTGCCCCCAAACTCGTCCGCGTGAAATTTCGACTCCCGACCATTGATATACTATTTTATATATCAACTAGCTTTTGCCCGCGGCTTCGCTCGCGTTAATTTAGAATTTGACAATCAATTTGGGTTGTACTCTGTTTGTTGCTTGGCCGCTGCACTCGTGGGCTCAGAACAGTACTTTTTAAAATAAAATGTGGGTATTTTATTTTGTATCCCTGACAACGTATTTTATGACGTGAAAAGGTATCAAGCAAACAAACTTACTTTCGCATTTATAATACCTATTAGTTACACAACGCGTCGCATCGCATCGCCTGCCCGTGCTATTACTTCGATTTCGCTTAGCGTTCTTTGTTATTTTTTTTCTTTTTGCTCGGCTCCTAAGGGTCGTAGTAGCGTGATGTTAAATAGCTTAAAACATTTTTCAAGAATTGTTTTAAGTTTTAACAAATGTAAAAAAATATTAATGTTCCAGAGACAAGCGCGTTCGAACAATAAAAACAATTAAATTAAAAATTTAAAAAACCCCCGACACGGCACATTTGTAGAATTTTGGTTCTTCCATCCCCACTTTAACCCACCATAACTCTTAAACGGCTCAATCGATTTTTATAAAACATAGCTAAGATCACTCTCGATTAAGTCTCCTTTCATCCAAAAAAAAATTAAACTGAAATCGGTTCAGTGGTTCGGGCGCTATGATGCCACAGACAGACAGACAGACAGACACACAGACAAACAGACACGTCAAACTTATAACACCCCTCTTTTGCGTCGGGGGTTAAAAAAGCATAACTCTAATCAAAATGTAGAGAACGGTAGATTGGTTTTTCGCGATTTCAGACTTTACTGTACACCAGAAAATACATAACAAAAAAAAAGCATTTAACACTACAAAACATACAATGGGCGGCCTTATCGCTTTCTACGATCTCTTCCAGGCAACCTTGGAATGGTCAGTGATAGCGTGGACATAAAAATGGGGTTGTCATTGGTGCAAAATAATAAGTAAGTTCCTATAAGGATACAATACACCTTATTTGGTTTGGTCCAATAGTAAAAGCTGTTCATAATGATGAATACAATGACCCCTTTAAAGGAGGCCCATGAATTCAATTTCATCCTGTATCGATTCGGAGATGATACTCTTCTTTAGTGTCCCTATAGCGTCCCGTCCCTGATTCGCACGGTTATTTTCAACTTGACAAAACACCAGGTTTACTTTATTTATGTAAGTTTAATAGTAATGTATTAAGCACATAAGCCTTCCGGAATAAATTCTCTTAATTATGGTGAAACCCCCATCAGAATCCGTTGAGGAGCTTAGAAGAATAACGCGGTCACACAGAGACACTCAAAAAACGATTTTATCACAGTACCACACTTTTAAAATGTACACTGGCCAGTGTATATGTATATAGAAACATACAAGTATATATATGGTGAATCCTCAGCTGTACCCGCCAAATTAAAATTTTCTTGGTTTTTTTTTTTGCAAATTGCAACTCTGTTTTACGTGGTATGTTAATCAAAATGCGATTCGCGACTGTAGGAACGATATATTTACTGAATAATAATCATTAATTTCATATCAATCGTAAAACTTTGATTATTTGTTCCATCTAAGAATTTTCATACGAAATCTTCTGAAAAATTCTTAAGTGGAACAAATTTTCAAAAAACCAAATAAACAAGAATATTACAAATTAGAGGATTATATCCAAGATAAGAATGCTTGGAAACATGCTGGTCCAGCTCCATAGGACAATCTAGGGTCTAGACAAAATTAAACTTGTTGCTACTTTAATTGTATAGTTTATTATTTTTATGACATTGATTTACATTCTGTGATTACTTTAACTCACACACTGACATATTACTTGTTTACATAATTTAGGAAAATTGTATATAGTTTTACAATGTTTGTAAATATGTGAACACCATGTACCTATCTATCACTGAATTAACTTATTTATCATTGCTACGTTTATTAAATTCTTTTTACCTATTGTGGTAGGGTAATTTTTATTATAGGTGCATCGTCTTCACATGTAATTATATAATTAATGTATACAAAATATTGTAACACATTTTAAAAGAGTAACGGTGGAGTTTCTTGCCCATTCTTCTCCATACGAAACTACCTTTTGGAAGGGGCGACTAGAATCAATTCTACGAGTATTTAAATGTAAATGTTGACTTTCAAAAGTGCCTTTTATGTGCCTATTTGAAATAAATGCTTTGACTTTGACTTTGACCAAAGAATATTTGAATTTGGCGGGCTACAACTGAGGATTAACCTTAACTATAGGTAAATGATACCTACACCAAAAGTAAGCATGCATCTAATGACTTCGTAATTCGTGTCGTCAAGGCACTATCTCATTCAAAGTGTTAAAACCACAAAACGCTTCATTTTAAGACCATTACAATTAAAAAGTCATTAACAAATTCCATTCCCACAGTTTTCAGCCTTTGATAAATAAACAGAAATGTTATGAGAACGAACGAAGCCGTGGCTGGTGTTCAATGAACGATTACGGTGAATACAATCGACAATGTTTGAATGCTGAGAAAACAAACACTTTTGTTTGTGACCTGCAATCGAGGGGGAAAAATAGTATTGGGCTAACATTCGTGGATCAAGGTGAGAAAGGAACGCATTTAACGATTTATCGGAAGGTAAACGAATAAATAAGTAATCGTAAAGCGATTATGGACGATCGACGTTCGCGACTCATTCACGTATAATTTAATTTATTATTTCAGAGAAAATTCCTTATATGGAGCGCAAAAGCTTATATGCACCTGCATACAAGCTTTGAACGTAATTATATGGCATTGTAAAAAATGCTCCTTTGTTTTCTCATCATAGCGTTTCTTTTTTTTTGTACTAGATTGAATAAAAAGTGATATTTAGAAAGTTTTGAGGAATGTGCGTAGGTTTTTGGAAAACGCCTTTCAATCTTCAACATTTCATCATGGTAAATTTGATAATTAGGTATGTTTATTATACATTAAGTAAAAAATAAAATATAAAAAGCTTTTTTTGGATCAAGTTAAGTTTACAATTTACAAAGAAAAACGAAGATAGCCGCACAAGTAAAATACTGTGACGCAGCTATCAACGCCCAACTCAAAAATATATACAAAGACTTGTTCCAGACTTCCCAAAGAAAGTTAATTGGTAGTTAATTAAAGGAGAAATCTTAAAAAAAAAATGAGAATATACTCTATGCGGAGGTTGCAATGTAGTATAAGTGTAGAGTGGAGGTGGGGTGAAGTGTGTGTGTGTGTGTGTTTGTGGGCTACCAAAGTAGATATAATGTAGTTTCAGAAAAACAAATGTGTTCTGACTGGTTTAAGGTGTTAAGAACTCACGTTCATATAAATATGATAGCTGTAAAACCGCTTAATTAAAGTGCTCATAAAATTAAAAAAAAAATCTGTATACCTACTAATGACAGCAAATTATAATGAAGATTAACAAATAAGACATATTTTTTAGTGCGCTTCGAGGCAGGCTTCGGTACGCCGCAAAAACGACTACCTTGTTTGCCGAGAACCCAAAAAGCCTGATTTGGAAAACATGAAAAAAATATGTATTAGCATACCTATTAAAATCATTCGCAAGCAAGAAAACGTCATATTATCAAAAATAAATTTTGAAATCATTTGCTAAAGATCTGTTCATCGATTTCTCGAAACAAAGACTAGAGCTATTATTAAACGGTTCTCGGTAATATTTCAGCACTGTGTTTAAAAAAATACTACTTGTATTTGCTCAATTAAACAAAAGGATAATAGCTAATCATTTATGCTGTAAGGGCACCGCTGCACGTCATTAGGATCGCACGCGCAGAGAGATCCGTCGAGTTATTGTAGATAGAGGAGCAAGGAAACCGACGTGAGCAGCCTGTTAATGATCCTCTTTACGTAGGCTCCACATTACGTAACCAATGCAAGTGATATACTGGCGGTATACAGTGCCAACGAGGAAGGGATCCTGCCGCCCAGTCGCTTACATTACCACACAACCTACATTAACTACAATTCCGTAAACACATACCCATAAAGAAAACGGAGCTTATATTTTATTAAACGTGCATCCTGACTTATTTATAACCTACAATTGCAACTATAAGGAATGTATTAAAGTTATTTTACTCTACTAATAGCGATTTAATGAGATTAGTTATAAACCAGTTAGTTTCGCAAATCTAGTGGTCCACTTAAAATAGCTAAGAACTCATAGTCGGACCCGTACGAGATTAACTTAAATAAATAAAAAACAAGCATTAAAAAACATCGATAGGTCAACTTAGTTTTATTTTATTTTATTCTTATCTATTTTGGCTCCGTGACTACGAACTAACTACTTACCTCAGCACGTTTTAGGAAAATGCACATCAGCTGCAGCTACTAGATCACGCAGTACCTAAATACATAATTATATTATAATTATTTAGGTAAGAACTGAGTTGATTTCAAAGCCAATTATTATGTGTTTTGAACTATGCATCCTCGTATAAGCAATTCAATAAATTGCAAGAAATTATACAGCCAAGTTATTTATTCAAACAACATCTACCATATTAAATAGTATGGGGCGTCGACTCTACTTATGACTGTAGGTAAAATATTTATGTCATACTTATAATAATAATAGATTATTAATAAACAAACCTCATTGACACATTATACCTATATATTGGGGCATTGACGTCATAACTGAAAACGGAGATAATGAAAGCTATCGCTAGATCATCGCTTATCGCAATTCCATCAGCGATATCGTGCGGGTCGTGGTCATGCGCCAGCGTATCGTGGGATTATGAAACGCTGCACTCAGTATGACGTCAATGGCGGCAGCTACCCTGCACTTTCTCCACGAAACCGATTGAATGATGTACAAATGATACACGCACACTGCAACGCGTGGGAAACGTGAGTTTGACGATAAGTTGCTAAGAATTATGTGAATCGTGATTGTAGTTCCGATTACAGTCGGTATAAAGTAACGTGTCATGCAATTTTGATTAAAATGTCTCCATTCGCTCTTAGAATTGATTAACAGCGATTTTCCTTGTGGGTTAAAGCCAAAAGCGAATCTCACCACAGACTTAATTATATGACTTTGAGCTTTCCTCAAATCGCGTATTAACCATCAGGAGTTTTCGTTTACGTAAGTTGGTGTATTTAAAGACAAATTATCCTTGAGATAAGATCAGGAAGGAAGACACAAGATATATAATTTCTAATTCAAATCAAACGGGAAAAACTCATTACTAATACCTACCTACTTACGGAATTCGGTTCATTATGATATCAACTTAGGCTACTTAAAAAACTCTTCGTAGTGCTTGTGTGGTTTAACGAAAAGTAAAGCCCTTTTAAGTCGGGAGTATTAAAAAACTTAGGATTAGGTAGGTATCTATGCCAAGAGAACATGAAACAGCGTCATCTTGCTAAAAATATTTTTTTTTTTTTTTTTTTTTACAACATCCACACAATGTCTTCAGGTGCCGAACTAGGCAGAGCCTGTACTACGGTAATCTGATGACTGATATACATACTTATATACATATACACACCCAGACACAGGTCAAACAGACATGTTCATGCACACAAATGTTTGACTTGTCCGGGGATCGAACCCAGGACCAGCGGCTCAGAAGGCAGGGTCGCTACCAACTGTGCCAACCGGTTAGTCAAAAAACCTAAATACTAAAATCTAAAAAAAAAAAACTAAATCTAGATACTATAGGTATGTTTAGTGATTCGAATCTTCGATTGACCTTTTTATTGTAGCTGTCGTTGGGAGGCCCAAAATGTTGTTCCCAGAGTTCCTATAACAAATAGTTTAAAATAAAGTAGCTTTGTGTGTCTGACTTTGAGACCACTTAGTTCTTATAAACTAAACATTGAATATCTATGCCAAAAGGATGTGAAACAGCGTCCTCTTACTAAAAAGAAAAATCTAGATAATTCTTATGTAAATATGTTTAGTGAATCAAATATTTTTTGACCTTTTATGGTACCTTGCATGCAGAGTATCTTCTTGTTTTTATTAATTTATAATATATATATAATAATAGTTTATAACAAAGTCGCTTTTCGTGTCTCTCTGTGTGACCGCTTAGTTCTTCTCAACTACACAATGTATTTTGATGTGGTTTTACCATCGTGTAGAGAATTTGTTCCGGAAAGTTCATGAGCATAAAACATCATTATTTGACTTAGATATAGCACGGAAATATCGATGTTGTGTGGGTTCAATCAGTGAGTAGATTGAACCCGTGTGAAACAGAGGGCGGATCACTGGTTTCAAATATTAAAAAACTGCCCAGAGCGTTCACGAGCTGCTAAACATAATAATAACGTTACGTGTTGCGGGTTCGATCCCCGCACGGAACAAATATTTGTATGACCTGCAAGTAGTTGTTCCGGGTCTGGCTGTTTGTGTATGTGAGTTTAAATGTTTGTAAACGCACCCACGATACAGGAGAAATTCCTAGTGTGGGGCAACGTTTTAAAAAGAAAGAAGAAAGAAAGAAAGAAATAATAACAAATTGCGTATCATCTACCTCTTATAATTTCCATAAATGTTAATAGAACAGTGATTCGAGAATTTAATGGTGACGCACATAAATATCGCGAGAGTTGCAAAATTACTTTTATAGCCAGTTTCACATTATTTACTGTACATAACCAGTTACTGACGTCAATGGCCAAAGGAGCAGGTTCTAAATTAAAATACCGTCTACCTAATGTTTTTGTTTGTAGTAGATTACTTTTGTATAATGTGAAGATAAAAAAGTGGCTCTTCGATATTAATATAATAATAATTATAAGGTAAAAAAAACAGTAATCAATACGAAAACAAATTAATTATAGTTTTAACTTAAAAAAAATAAAGTAATTCAAATTCAAATTTATTTATAAAAGAATGATTCAGATGCTGACTGATTGTCAATCTAATTTTCTTTTAAATATGTAGGTACTTAATTTTGTACCAAGGATAGGTTTCGTTTATTCGTTTATAAGGATAACTGTCATTTAAGAGTCATATCCATGTTATTATTATGTGTGTCATGTCCTTCTGCATGGCCAAGGTGTCCCTTCCCTCCTTCCACTCACTCCTATCTATTGCTGTATGTGACCAATATTTTTGGAAAGGAGTCGAGTTCGTCCCGCCGTTTCCTCCTGGGCCTGCCGCGTTGCCGTTTACTGCTGTTTGGGACCCACTGTGTGGTTGCTTTTTAGGGTCGCGCCCGTCTGGCAACGCTACCGTTTGGGAACGCTACATATACTTACGTATAGCGATGTATCGCGTGCACCAGGTACAGTCAGTATGCTAAGACATTTTTTTAAGGAATGCTAATATTTGTTTGTAATGAAATAAGTACCTACCTATTTAAGATTTTTGTAGTGTACATTATTTTAATGTAATATCTCACTCTCCACTATCTTTGGAACCGAACCATAATCATTGCATACACTTTTTTTTGCAGTTTTAAACAAGTTCTGATTTTTTATATAACTTAAAATCTGGTATATGACGAGTATTTAGTATCATTCAAAATTGTATTGTTCACTTTGTACTTAATAATAATAATAGTATAATAACTATGCCCCGCATGAAACAACAACTCTCCACCCCTTATACTTTATTTTTTTAATACGGGTGGGCCTCTACTGCCTCCTGCATCCGCCATGGTAGCCAAGCGAGTAATGAAATTGGTATATTGTAGTAAATAACGCCTTTTGAACTAATAGGTAGTTTTTTTTTTTTTTTTTTTTTTTTTTTTACATCCATAATCTTTTCTTTCAAAAAGCACCTTTCTTGTTTCGCAAAGTATTGCCTTGAAACGAGTTTTCGTTTACAGCTCGTATAACAATCACTCACACACACGATAAAGGCGTACTCAGAATCTTTTTGCACCTGTTCTTCATTTGTTGTAAATGTTTACCTATGATTCTTAAAAATAATGTCATTTAGATAGGTTATTTTTATTCTAGGCAGAACTTAGCCAATATGGTGGTTTTAAAATATAGAAAATTTAATTTTAATATTTTTTATTTTAATTTGAGACAACATCCACACAAGGTCTTCAGGTCCCGAACTAGGCAGAGCCTGTACTACGGTAACCTGATGACTGATATACATACTTATATACACACAAACACCCAGACACAGGTCAAACAGACATGTTCATGCACACAAATGTATGACTTGTCCGGGGATCGAACCCGGGACCAGCGGCTCAGAAGGCAGGGTCGCTACCAACTGCACCAACCGGTCAGTCAGAAAATGAAACGAATATGAAATGAATTCGGCACACTAGAACTTTTTACTCTGACTGTACTTTAATGTGTGCTCAGGTACGTAATATCTACAGACATAACCAATGTATATGTTGAGTTGCCAAACAGTAGGAGCGTTGCTAGACGGGCGCAACCCACTTTTTTTAGCACAAAGCTCCTCGCACATGAGCAGTTTCATTTAAGCCTGGCAGCCGTGTGACCTACATCAGTAATATGAGTTTTAGAACGCAATATCGAGTCCCTTATGCGATCAGTAAGTTTTAACTCCTAGGATACTGCGTTCCATTGCTCGCTGACAGACCCCGAGTGCGGGATTTTAATGCTTGGTTAGTGACCATAATTCGCCTCATATGTGAGGTTAGGAAGAATGCACATGTCCATGAGTTTTCCTTCAGTGAGAGAGGAAGAGGTGCCTTCATTATTTGATTCAACGACCAATAAATAGCTCTTCCAGGTATTCTTAGTGCCTCGAGCAACTTCTGTATCTTGTCTTGCCTGGAAGGACTCATGGACATATTCAATCCACACACTCCCAGTTCATATGTTGCGCTTGGCGCTGTTGGTCATCACCTCCGTCTTCGACATATTCATCACTAGCGTGACCTCGAGGCCTGCTCAGGGGGCCTCGAGGTCAGGCTATAAATTTTCGAAAAACTTCTTCAAGCGTGGCTGTGAAGAGCTTTGATGAAAAAGGGTCTCCCTGCTTACCCTCTTTTTGTATAGAAAATCATGGTCCTGCGGTATTTATTTTTATTGCTGCTGTGCTATTTTGATATATTTTTTGTAGTAAATTAATGTAGATTCATTATATTATTTTTTAGAATCACAGACGGCGCTGTGCGATAAACTATCGAATGCTTTAGAGTAGTCGATGAATGCGAGGTATAAAAGTAGGCTAAATTCCTGATGTTTCTCTAAACCTGAATTAGCGACTGTAGGTGGTCGGTAGTGGAGGCCACGGCGGAAAGCGGCCGGCTCGGGAGGTTGGTGACGACCTAATTGGCCAGATATGCAGTTTTCAAGGATTTATTTGATGTAACGTGGTCTTTACCTGAATTTAATTAATTTAATAATTCATACAATTATCTGAATACAGTAGTTTTGCAGTTTAAACCGATTTAAAAAAAAGAAGAAATTTTGCATAGGTACTAGGTACCTACCACAATTTTTTTTTTTCATGTTTCTATGTTTCTGCGTGATTACTTTACATGATGTAAGTAATTCTTTTTCCATTTGGTAGAGGATACCCGTGCAGTGATTCCATACGAATTTATTAACATAGCTTGAGTAGTTTTCGAGATATCTTCAATAAGCAGTAGGTTTTTAATTAATTTCGTCTGTGTTGATCTTTATTATCTTCACAAGTTAAGTATTTAGTTTAAGCATGAATATGTGTCGGATACTACAGCAAAAAAAAATGTAAAAAGCTTTTTTCCATCTTTTATCGCTTTTGAAACTCTGATTTCAAAAACAAATGCATATCAGTGTTTTCAGGCTTCAGACTCTAATAAGTAAATAGGCTATTGTTATACTTACCTATTTAATAAATACTTGAGTAAATTCCCTTTGACTATTTTATAAATATCCGGCGTTTCGTAAAACTTGCGTGAATAATAAATATAAAATCACGAATGAATTCCCCAAAAGGTCACGCAGACTAAACCTACCTATAGTAAACATGCAGGCATGAATCATATCGAATCGGATTAAAAGTATGATCATGATCACACACACTTAGAATGACGCTGAAAAAATCTTTAGGGCAGAGCCTTCTATTTTTTTATTGAAGAGTTTTTACCTAAACGTTAATGATACCAGAACCCTAGATGGTTCTCTGACGTAGGTAGCCTTTACGGGTTCTGAGTATTCACAACTACATGGCATGACTCCATATCTACCATGAATGACAATCAGTCACAAAGTAGGTCCACATTCAAGAGAGGCGGATCTACATTCACAACGGAACGTACCTACATCTCTGACACAAATAAATGAGGATTCAGAACTAAGTAATGAATCATACTTAAAAAGAAAGCAGGATATACCAGACAATGGCGAAAGGGCACTTTTATGAATCCGTTAAATTAATGATGAATTCGTTCCACTTTTAAGATTATCAATTGAAAGTCTTAAGCGGAGAGTGGAAATGTCATGTCCACAAGACTCTTAACAAATAATATTGATAAAAAAATAAATCTGGTCTACTTATAAATGGAACTTAGCTACATAATCTAGAAACCACAGTGAGTTCCATTAAGCCAAGAAACAAATGAAGAGCTTTTAACTAAGTATGAATCAAACCATGCTGGTGCGATATATTAGAAGATATTTAATCAGATATTATACAGCCCTATAATACATTTCAATCTATTTCAAGATTTGCGGTTGACTATTATAGTCTTCATAGGTGGGCGAGACGATTAAGCGTACAATGTAACTGTCAGGACCCCATAGCGAATTAATAACGCAATCAATATGCAAGAGGTAATGCGAGGGTCCTCCTCGATCAAGAAGTCGGCGAAGACATAATTAGATTAGACCTCCATGATTCAATAGATGAGTTGGTGTATGTTCTACAATTATTGTTTTGTGCTTTATTTTGTCCAGCTATAAAAACATCCGGTATGAGATACAGTATTTCACTGACACATTAACGTCACTTGTGTGCGACTAATATTTTTTCTCAAGCTACTATAGGTACCTGCTATTATTTCCACTGTATGAATAGTGCGTCACACATCCTAAATATGGCAGCATCCGTTAAAAAGTTAGATCTCAAAAAAACTAGAAGGAAAAGTTGAAATCCCTTTAACACAAGGGGAGAAAAATCTCAACACCTAGCGAAATGCCTATTAGCATAATTACCTAATATTCGAGACGAGGTTACCCACGATATTGTGAGGGTCCTAATCTACTAAGAAGCCCGTTGAGACATAATTTGAGTATGAGACTAAGAAGAAGGCAGAAGAAGTTTTTTTAGGACTCGGGAAATAAAGTTAACATTGTTTCGAATATTCCTTTAGTCCCAGACTCCTAGGGACCAAAACAATTCTCCTGATTGATAGTACGATAGGTTATATGTAGGTATGCTCGCGCACATTTGGGCGGCGCTGCCACTCAATGCATAGCAAAAATCCTCCTTCATCACAATCAAACATTTTCTATGAACCAACGCACACCTAAGGCGGGCCGCACCGCACTTTTTTGTATAAAACCGCGTTGCGCTGCGGCTCGTTGCAGCTGTAATGTGCGCTTGGCTTTATATGTATAATTGTTCTTCCAACTTACCAACTTGATTAACCATATGTACCTACCTGCCTACTACTTCCGTGCGTCACACCACGCATCCCTAATAAGAAAGCATCCGGTGTAAAAATTAGGTCTTAGAAAAACCAAATGTTAAGAGTGGGAACCCCCATTTTAACAAAAGGGAGGAAAATTTGTCATACACAGCGTTTCATTTGAAGTAGAACAATAGACATAAAATTATTTTTGTAATCGCGTGTAACAGAGTCACTTGCGGTACCTACGTGTGTCCGACAATCCGACCTCACTGATTTAATCGCGATTAAGGCGATTACAAGATGTTAGCAATTCCAGAAAAGACACGTCATTTCTATTTATAACTCCCAGGAGTCGGGACACATAAATATGTACAACTTTTATATCCATTGGGCTCATTGCTTGCCAGTCCACTGTGAAACCTTCCTTTGTGAAACGATGTTGGGATAAGCATTGACTAACTGTGACGGGTAGGTAGAGATGGCCCATAGCCTAGAATAAGTCCATGCTATAACGAAATAGTGACATTAAGTGTTAAGGTTTATAAGCGATTACACAGTATTTCTCCGAAACAATGTCCGAAAGACTGGCAGTTGGTAGCGACCCTGCCTTCTGAGCCGCTGGTCCCGGGTTCGATCCCCGGACAAGTCAAACATTTGTGTGCATGAACACGTCTGTTTGACCTGTGTCTGGGTGTGTAAGTATATCAGTCATCAGGTTACCGTAGTACAGGTTCTACCTAGTTCGGAACCGGAAGACCTTGAGTGAATTTCGTCAAAAAAAAAAAACGGCAACTTTAGCTACCCAATTCACTTTCATGTCAAAATAGATGAATACGTTTTGGACGCAGGAAATGGTTTCGTGGTAGTACCTACTACAATATCAGCATCTGAAAACTAATGAATTGTATTGTTAGTTGGAACCTATTCACCCAATGCCTTTTTAAGAACAATAGTGTGATAACACTATACAAGCCCTATACAGATCTATCTTTTGTTTGTATTCTTAGAATAATTTGTGGCAGTTTTTCTGAAAGTGATTACGACAATTTAAATGAGAGATTTTCTATATTCGTTTGGAAGAAGCCTGCAGACTTATGCCGTGTTACGCAACGTTCACGGATAAACCCAAACCACAGAGAAACAACAAGGTTTTATTTGATAAATTTATTAATTTTTTCACGTAACTTGTTGTCAATAAATTCTTGCTTTATCTTTGCTTCATGGCTGTTCAAATTCAGAATGAATTGATATGGAATCAGCACAATCAGCAGCTTTGCAGTTGATATGCAAATATTTAAATATGAAATTTAATCTGACTGCAGTGCATTAATTACGCGGTTGAGATTAGGAATCTAGTTATAACTTGTTGTCAATAAATTCTTGCTTTATCTTTGCTTCATGGCTGTTCAAATTCAGAATGAATTGATATGGAATCAGCACAATCAGCCATATATTCCTAATCTCAACCGCGTAATTAATGCACTGCAGTCAGATTAAATTTCATATTTAAATATTTGCATATCAACTGCAAAGCTGCTGATTGTGCTGATTCCATATCAATTCATTCTGAATTTGAACAGCCATGAAGCAAAGATAAAGCAAGAATTTATTGTCAATGCGAATAAGTATGTAGATAAAATAATCGTTAGATTTCAGATTATCTTAAATCTGATAACTAATTTGGATAATTTGGGCACTGTTAATTAACTAGATGTTTTTTACCATTCTTAAATTATGATGTAAGGTACCTTACATCATAATTTAAGATTTCAAACCAAAACTTTGCTCTGATTTTATCGATCATAGATTATATTATGAAACTGTTGTTACGGATTCAGGGGGCCTACTCTCTGAGTCCGTCGACGAAGATACGGGCCCGTCCGAAAGTACTTCGATATTTCAATGAACTCTACTACACATCATCATCTATACACATCGGGAGTAAGGAGAGCTGACAAATCGTGTTGTCATTCATTCTTAGGTCGGACCCTGAACTAATCTAACGTCCGCAGGTAATACAGAGTATGCCCGTAACTTCGGCCGAAACTACGGATTTCGCCCTTAGAGAGTAGGACCCCAGGAGCGATAGACAGCAGCCCGTAGACTCAACGTCATCAATGTTTACGAATAGATTTTCTAGAAAGTACTAAACTATGTATGTTAAATAGTTTCACCTATTTGAATAGATCGCTTCAGGTTATAGCCGGTTCACGCCTAATAAGAATTGAAAATCTCGTCAGGCGAAGCGTCAAACGGACGGAACAAGACAAACAACATGACAAGGCAGACAAGACTGTGACACAAGACACAAGTCAGTGTTTTATCTGAAAAAAATGTTTAACATGAGATTCCTAGAATGAATATAGTGCGACATCGGCTGTAGACAACGTGTAGTTGGAATACATTATCTTAATATTTTTTGTGGAATACATTGAACCCGGGTGTGCTCTGCGCGACCCCGTCTGTTTAAGGACTGACATGCACTCTCCTAAACGACACTTTAATTTAATGCGACAACAACTCCACATGTACACAGGGTGGCAGGGATCGAAGCGCGCCGTGTTACCATAGATTCAATATATGATTCTTGAAAACCCCTGCCGTTGTTTTATCGTCGGTTATTAAAACTCGGTCGGTTTTTACTGTGTGTACATAGATAATAATAACAAAAAGAACTGCTGTTTCATAGAAAAGTGCAATAACTACGTGTGGTGGACTGTACATGGGTAGAGTTGGAATAAAAAAAATCTTCCGGGTTCTTCAGAATGTATTCTTTACTTGAGCTTGAGGCCGACTGTGTTCAAAATTTCTTCTTGTTGATGTTCACTTGTTGAAGGCTGGAGACCGACTGATGTCTCATGTCTTCGTCAAAACGGCCCTTCTTTTATACAATTTGCCATAATAATTCTCGGAATTTCACGATGAGTCATAGGGACTGTTCAAAGACTCAGCCAATCACGGCACAGCGCGATAAAAAATACCGCATGGTATTTTTATGTTACGTAGGTACGACGAAACTTTACCTAACTGACAGCCGTCGTCTAAAATTGAATATTCTTACATCTATTACATTATCTTATCCTAACCTATACCTATGAGATAATACTTAATAATAGACTAACTTAATTATTAAAACGTCTTCGACCGTGTATTGCTCGGCGTCCGTTACATACGCTGTTAAAATGTACGGCACAGCAGATTCTTTTTAAATAACCGACGTAAAATTTCAACGCCCCTTGCGTTGAAATTTTACGTCGGTTTCAGAATCATGTACTGCATCTAGGGTTACTTGCAGTTTGCGCGTCGTTTTCTACACCCTGTGTACAGGTTTTGTAATGAAACATTTAGGATCTGAAACCTGCTTTTTAACATTTATTTGATTTCGTACTTAGCATTCTACAGGTCCAGTCTAGGTTCGATAGCACGTGACACAGTTTTTTTTTTTTTTTTTTGAGGATGGGAAATCATCAAATGACCCCTCCCGCTCTGGGTGGAACGGAAGGGAGTGTCAGACTCTTACTGACTAAAACCCAGCACGGGCCTGACCCTGATCGGACGGTGAGCTACCCATTACTCACCGCGCGCAGGCCCGCGCCTACGGTGGCCGGGAGTCGTCACGCGGCTCCCGACGCCTGAAGCGTCCACCGCGGCGGCTTGGACGGGAGACTCTCTCCCTCTCCCGTCCCGCCACCTCCCTCGCTAGCATGACTGCTTCGCAGAAGGAGGCGACTGCCTCCCACTCCCCCTCGCCGGCCGGGCATGAGAGGTCGCCGCCGCTGCCGATCGCCTCTACGAGGACACGGCGGTGCTCCGCCCATGCAGGGCAGGCTCCACCGTGCAGCACGTGACACAGTTTAGACGAAGATTGCGGCGACACGTTGCAGCTGTATCCACGGACGTACGACAGGTCGTCAGTTCAGCGCGTGGTGATCAGACACTGTCCACTGTTCGCGCAGCTCGCGTTAGTAAGTACACACGACTCGCTGGATGAGCGATCCATGACCGAGGTCGCGTTGAATATGCAGCAATACGACCCACGTTTAATATTAATAGAAGCTTCTGAAAATACTACCTGGGGGACAATCAGAGCGATAATCGAATGTAGATATAAAATGGGAATGTAGATGGGGCGGTTGACCTGCGTGCCCTGCGCCGGCGCACCGATCTACGTAATTTGGGATTCCGCAAGAAGTGAAGATGATGATGAAATTATGATAAAATTTTATTGAAATAGTTGCTGTAACTTCCTGTCATAATTGTTATACTACCCTGAAGAACAAGCTCTATCATCTTTTATGATACTAGGATAATTGATATAGATATTTCGATGAAATGGATTGTTGAGCCAAGCTTTTTTTTTTTGTGGTCGTTCGGTATCGTATGATGTTCAGCAAACACTAAATGATATTCATATACAGATTCTGGTAAAATCTAGGTAAAACAAACACTTATAAATATGTATTCTTCATAACATCTCTGCATATATTTGTACAAATTCAGTAAATACTCGTATAAAATAGGTTGAACTTTGGGCACATACAAAATGCTTAAAATGTCATATTTAGACATTGTTGTTAGGATATCATAATATTTTATGATTGAGGCACTGCTCATTGTAGGCACTGGCATATTTTGTCAGAACTTTTTTTTTATTTTTGACTGTCGGAAATCATCAAATAACTTCTCCTTACTGACTAAAACCCACCCGTGTTCCTTCAGTTACCTGTCAAAGCAAAGTCAAAGCATTTATTTCAAATAGGCACATAAAAGGCACTTTTGAACGTCAACATTTACGTTTAAATAGAATTGATTCTAGTCGCCCCTTCCAAAAGGTAGTTTCGTATGGAGAAGAATGGGCAAGAAACTCCATCGTTGCTCTTTTAAAATGTGTTACAATATTTTGTATACATTAATTATATAATTCTATGTGAAGACGATGCACCTATAATAAAAATTACCCTACCAAAATAGGTAAAAAGAATTTAATAAACGTAGCAATGATAAATAAGTTAATTAAATGATAGATACATGGTGTTCACATATTTACAAACATTGTAAAAGTATACGATTTCCCAAATTATGTAACCAATTAATATGTCAGTGTGTGAGTTAAAGTAGTCACAGAATGTAAACCAATGGTTAAAGTAGCAACAAGTTTTAATTTTGTCAATACCCTAGATTGTCCTGTGGAGCTGGACCAGCATGTTTCCAAGCATTCTTATCTTGGATATAATCCTCTAATTTGTAATATGCTTGTTTACACAGTGAACTTTTTATATGAGTTTTAAATTTTCTTTCATTTAATTGCACCTGTGCCAACCTTCCCATGCCCTCTTGCTCCGTACCATGGCCTGGACCAGGTCCGGACGCGAGAGATCGCCACCGCCAATCGCCTGCACGAGGACACGGCGGTGCTCCGTCCAAGCAGGGCAGACCTCCACCGTATGCTCCACTGTGTCCTCTGGGCGATCCACACAATGGTGACACCCGGGCGTTTCCTCCCGCCTTATCCGGAACAGGAACCTCCCGAAACAACTGTGTCCGGTGAGGACCTGCGTCAGGCGGAAGGTGAGGACGCCATGGAAGGGGGTGCATGCAAACCCTTTTTTTTTTTTTTTTTTTGTGGGTGGGAAATCATCAAATAACTTCTCCCGCTCTGGGCAGAGCAGGAGGGCGTGTCAGACTCTTACTGACTAAAACCCACCCGTGTTCCTTCAGTTGCCTGTGCCGGGGCCACGGTAACCCTCTTGGACTTTTCCGCAGCCCTAGCAGGCATCGGTCCTAGCAACCCCGTCATTGGTGCTGACATCTCTTTGCGGCGCGCGTGGAACACAACGCGCCGTCGACCCGGGCCTGGTCCTTATCGAACGGCGAACTGCCCATTGCTCGCCGTTCGCAAGCCCGCGCCTACGGTGGCCGGGAATCGGCCTGCGATTCCCGACGCCCAGGGCGTCTCCTGCGGCGGCTAGGGGCGTGAGGGCGCAAATTTTGCCTCTCCCTCACGCGTTCTGCCTCCTCCTTCGCTAACATTACTGCTTCGCAGAAGGAGGTGACGGCTTCCCAAGCCCTCTCGCTCCGTACCATGGCCTGGACCAAGGCCGGACGCGAGAGATCGCCACCGCCAATCGCCTCCACGAGGACACGGCGGTGCTCCGCCCAAGCCGGGCAGACCTCCACCGTATGCTCCACCGTGTCCTCCGGGCGATCCACACAATGGTGACACCCGGGCGTTTCCTCCCGCCTTATCCGGAACAGGAACCTCCCGAAACAACCGTGTCCGGTGAGGACCTGCGTCAGGCGGAAGGTGAGGACGCCGTGGCGCCTCTCTAGCCACTCCTCAAAGAGGGGACTTATCGCCGCAATTGTGGCGTGCCCAGCGCTGGGTTGCGACAATCGCACTCTCCATGCCGCCCTGAGATCCCGCCGGAGCTCTGTCCGCTGTACCGTGATTTCTCGCGGCAGCGGAGCTACGCCCCGGCGTTTCGCCTCCTCGCGCCACTCCCAAATGTGCGCGAGGACTTTTGCCTCCAGATCCCATGGCGGTAATCCGGCAAGGAGGCTCGCCGCCTCACCGGAGACCGTACGGTATCCCCGGACCAGCCGGGTGGCCATGACCCTTTGGGGCGCGTTCAACCAGCGGGCTGGCCGCCGCCTCAAGGAACGCGCCCACACCGGTGCCCCGTAAAGGGCCATGGACCGCACGACCCCCGCGTAGAGCCTCCGGCAGGAGGCGTTTGGCCCCCCTAGATTGGGCAGGAGCCGCTTTAAGGCAGCCCCGGCCCTTTCCAGTCTGGGAGCCAAAGGTCGGAAATGCTCCACGAAGTTCCACCGGCTGTCGAGGACGAGTCCCAGGTACTTCATCGTCGACTCGACGCCGATGTGAACCCCTCCTACCGTTATTTGGGAACCCGACGGTGGCGTGTTCCGAGGACCATGAAAACACATGGCCTCGGACTTGTGCAGGGCCACCTCGAGTCCCAATTGCCGGATCCTCTCGACGATTGTCGCAACCCCGCGTGTCGCTAGTTCGGCCGCCGCCTGGTGCGACCTCCCCTGCGCCAGGACCAGCGTGTCGTCAGCGTAACAAACCACGCTGACGCCGCTAGGGAGGTCAGCGCGCAACACCCAGTCATATCCGATGTCCCACAGATGCGGCCCCAGGACCGATCCCTGTGGGACACCGCACGACATCTCTTGCCGGTTCCATACTCCCTGGTGACCAGGGTAGATGACGGCCCTGTCCGTCAAATAGGCCTCGACCACACGACAGAGGTAGGTCGGCATCCGGTGATACCGGAGTGCCTCCCTGATGCAACTCCAGGGCAGGGTATTGAAGGCATTGGCGATGTCTAAAGACACCGCCAAGACGACCCCACCCCGGGCCACAGCATCCCCCGTCGTGAGGGCCCGCACGCGCATGATGGCGTCCACCGTAGAGCGCCCCCTGCGGAAGCCAAACTGGCTCTCCGCCAAATCCGGCCCCACCCGCACCAGCCGCCCGACGAGGCGGTCTGCAATGACTCTCTCAAAGAGCTTGCTCACCTCGTCGAGCAGCACGATGGGCCGGTAAGCCGACGGAGAGTCCGCTGGGCGCCCCGGCTTCTTGATGAGGACCAGTTTTCCCGTCTTCCAACGAAGTGGGAACTGGCCCCTCTCCATGCATGCGCGTGCATGCAACCCCTGGGGTTGGTTCTATCAAGAAAAGCTTATTTTTCAAACATTCCGCGGTACTCGTATAATATCTGCTGATCTACGTAATTTTGAATGATAGGTACTAACCTGGTTTTATCTACATATTTCAGAGTTCAAGAAACTCTGTATTTCTCATAAGAATATATTTCAATGGACAAGCAGGCTCACTACAATATTTAATGGCGTTGAAAATTGAGTAGTACCTACTTACCTCGATCTTCCAACAGGAGTCAGCGCTCGAAAGGTCAGGGATGACCACCGGCTTCATTATTCAAAATGTTAATGAATATAAATTAATTCATTGAACCAACATAAAATGAAAACACGTAAATATGATTTTTAATACGACAACAATAAATATGTATTTCTCCATATAAAAGATTCGATGTCTCGAAACACCATGTTTTACATATTTAGGACACCAAATAATCTGAATGACGTCAACATCGAAATTTTAACTAATTCAAATTAGGCATATTTGCAAGCTCATACTCTTTTCATGAGAATAATGTATGTGATTTTATCAAATTGCAAATGAGCCTCCAATTGAAAACTTCATGGAAATTGTTCTACAAATTCGCGTCGCGCCTGTCTGCTGAGCCTATAAACCTTTATTTTTCAATAGCTAAGTATAAGTATTAATAATCAAAATCAAACTTAATTATCTAGTTATCTACACAGAATCAGCCAGTTAATTTGACAAAGAAATTAATCATCAAAACGAACGGTTTTGTTATTGTAAAGTTGCAATCAGTTGAAGGTATTAAATATTGTGATTTTATTAGAACCCTGTACCAAAGTTATTATGTCACCAAAATATCTTCAATGGACACCCTAATATTAAACGCGCTTCCCCGTCTCTTACGTCACTTGTTAACTTTGGTAACAATAATAACATCGCGGTAGGTCATTAAAAAAAAATAATATCTATACTCTAAAAATAAGCATCAATTATGTAGACGAATTCACTGCAGGAGATGCTAAGTACTCTCCCAAGTTGCCACAGAAAATATCCCAATCTCGATATCTGTAGAATTGTACCTACAACCTAATTTAGCGATAGGTACGTCGGCGGTGGTCGGTCTCTAATTACCAAAATATCGATATTCATAAAACATGCATTCGTTTTATAGCTGTCCACAGCAGGAGACAGTCCTCTCCCAAGTTGCAACAGAAAATATCCTGACTCCAATATGGACGGTAACGTTGTTATAATAACCACACACTGACACACCTACGCAAGTTAGGTATACCTTAGCAATCAGAGACCAAAATGATTATAAAAATATTTAAAACAAGCACCAACTAAATACTTCTGCCACCGACAGCGGAGTCTCCCAAGTAGCCACTGAAAATACAGGGTGTAAAAATATCCATCACGTAGCCGTCACCTACGTATTTTCACATAATTCTAAAAAGTTAATTAAACAGATTTTTAAAATATAGCTCCGATTAAATGATAAAAATTGAAAATCACGAAATATGACACTAAATTGCGACTTTGCCACTCATAAGGTATAAACGCTCTTAACGAAGCTGAAAGTAATTTGTTCTTTCTCTTTTTAACCTTCTGGTTTTGGATATTATTAATTACCGTATACAGCGATTTTTACAGGGTCTTTGTACAAGACTTTATTCATAAATATAACAGCCACACCCACGGCTACGCAAGGTATAGCTGGACAGTTGTTATATTAATATCTATTAGTTCTATTTATGGAATGCCATTCCTTTTAAAGTATAAGTATAGGTACTTGTGTATTGCGGTGGGGCAACGACGATGATTGTGTTGTGATTGTAGTGAGTACCGCATATTGCGCGGGCGACGCACGGATTCATTGCGCCGTGAATCCGTGATTGATTCGACCAACCGCTCACCACCCACGGGCGCACACAAGACTTTATATTGTTTCTTTTAACGATAAGTAATTTTGACGTGACTAAAGATAGTTCTAGACTGGCAGTTTTTAGGTTACCAGTAGAAATCAGTGAAATATTGTTTAAAAAGTTATCGTCGTTGTCAATATGATAAAAGTTTCTTAAACGCAATAGTAGAGAAAATCGACGGCTATTGAAGTTCAGTATTTTTTTCATAATTACATTATTTTTCAATATTCTTTCCCGAAAACACTCTTGTTCATAAATTTTAAGAGACTGTTTGGTGAAATTGCTGTAGATAAAAGTGTTTTGAATGCTAAAGAAAACGAATTAAATAGGAAATCGTACTTATTAGGTACTACTGAAAACTTTTAGGAACGTTTAACAATAACAGGAAATCTTCTCACTCCGCCCTTTTTCTATCTTTGATTAATTTAAGCACGGGTGTCAGTTAGGTAAGCCTCGACATCATACTTGTAACATCACAGTAATCTTACCAGACAAAAATTTTAATCGTAAACGTTTTCATGTCTCCGGTGAGTGTGCGAGCCGCCTACCTCAAACACGCAGCAAAGCCGTGCTCCACACAACGTTTCATATTAAAACCGAGAGCCTGTCACGCCCAATTATGATTTAACCCGTGTTTAACCCCAATTGGTTAACGATCACTCATTTTCACGCAACGTTACATGATCACGTCGTGCTCCAGATTTATTTATAAATAGAATGATTAGGGAAACTGGTTTTATCTTTTAAAACGGTCACGATATCAGAATTTTGATAAAAGGATCAATCGTTGCTCTGATTCGTATTTAATCAGTCTTTTCCTGTATCGAATCTAATCTTTTAATCGAAACTGTTTTGAACTGACATCAGTAAAATTTTGACATCATTTATTATCTTTGTTCCTTAAAAATCCTAATGCTCTTATTTGTTATTGCTGTCGTTTTTAAAATTTAAATTTAAATTAATAGTTGCAAGCTCCAGCGAAAGAGCCAATATGGTCTCCGACACACAACACCCTTTGCTCGACATTATCCTTGTGCCACAAAGGCTAAAAAGCCGAAACAGCTTTTTAAAGTGTGTCGTCCCACTCACTGGCGAACGATTAAAAGAAATGATGAAGCTGTGGCGGTACAGTGCTTCGTTACCCATACCATTTTTTCCACCCGCTGTGGATCTCCGACCTGGACACGAGTTGCCTTGGCTAACCTTACGAGTTGCTTTGGTTAACCTAAGGAAAACCTGTTCAGATGGAGATTCCACAATCGTTGGGACACGTAATATCGTGACCTGCGTGTCCTGTCGTCTGCATATTACAGCTGATGGACGCTAGTAAAGGCGCCAAACACGTAGCCGAATTCTGGGCCGAGTCCACTTAGATTACCATCGACTCGCTAAGAAGATGATGATAGCATTGTGCAAGAATCAAGATACAGTTAAATATTTGCACATTATATGCTATGGTAGAATATAAACGGGCCGTTATAGTTTTAAGATCATACATTGTATGTATGTACCTACTTTCTGGCAAGTATAAATATGAATTTTTGAACTTTTTTTTTTTGTTTTGTTTTGGCTTCGCACGGTTTGATTTTTGAACTTTAAAAAAACATCCTGAAATGTCATAACGTTATAGGGTGTTTTAAAAAAATACAAAACCAATAGCGTACTATTCACGTCTCTAAAATGAATAGCATATTCGATATAACTTAAAATACTTAATTAAGTCCTTATAAAATCGGCCTCGGTTGCAAATAGCTTAGTAGCAAACATACTACTCCTGAATTCTAAATATAGTACTTTTAACATAATTGGTTTCGAAGCTTTACCAATAATTGGTAATGATAACCTATCCTACCTATTAAATTTCTACGAGTATAATTAGCCGTAAGAAGTGACCGCGGGATTATCAATATCTACTACGGTGGATCGTTAGTAGTAAACATTCCATTGGTTTACTAGCTATTTAGAGAATGTTACTAATTACAACATTACTGTACACCTACTAGGTATCTACATTGAAATGAGCAACACGTAAATTATATTATCATCGGAAATCAGAGCGTGTGTGCAAAGTACGAGTACCTACATACAGCTCAATCCTAGGTTAGTATCTACTAGCGTACTTACACGTATCCATACAAATATTTTAAACTCGAAAGTAACTCTGTCTGTCTGTCTTTATGTAACTGTTTTCACGAATTGTATCGAAATCCGTTCAGTGGTTTAGGACAGAACAGATAGAACAGAACAGACAGAACAGATTGAACAGATTTCGATAAAATTTGGCAGGGAGGTAGATGGCATACTGGCACAGGACATAAGACTACTTTTTGGCTCAAAAATAATACTAAAGGGGAAGAAAGTTTGTATGGGAAACCCAGCATTTCTTAAGTTAGGGGTATTAAAATTCAAATTTATGCTTTTGGTAAAAAATAAATAATTACGTGTTTCAGCGTTTTTGTAAAAACATCCCCCATGAGGGTAAAATAGGGGTGGTATATAAAAAAAAAACATGTAACTTTGATTTTTTGTGTACCTACTTCTTTTCAAGAGATTTAAGGGATTGGAAATATAATCATAATCCGTATCTTGAAGTCCATGGGTTGTTGGGGTCCTTGGTGCTGCTACCTTTTCATGTCTTAACGGCTGAACAGATTTAGTTGAAAGGCATACGAATAGGCCATGGGTTGGGTTAGGTTTACTAAGGATACTAAGAATCCCGGTAGTACGTTCCTGTGGAATTATTTCCGACCTTTACGCGGGTGAAGCCGTGGGCAAAAGCTAGTAGGTAATATTCTAAAATGTTTTCAAACTTCAGTAGCCTCGCACCCGCTTGAATATCTGAAGGAATTCTCGTAATTCATATTCATAATTTCTAATACTGAATGATGACGGAAAAGGGAGCGTCAAAAACAAGTGATAAGTATTCAGTGAGTTCAATCTCCGGACGCGAAAACAAAGAATAACAATCTACCTTGAGAGTATGGGAAGCTAACGCCACCTATTTTAATAGATAGGAACTATTGGAAAAAGAAACTGAGAGTTTTAAATTATGCCAGTCACCGGTCAGTCCGAATTTGAACTCAAGAAATTAAAATAAAACCTATGTCTTCCGAGCTTTTTCTCAGATTTTCAGCGTTTATTTTTCACGTACAAGTAGTCATTATGGCAGAAATTAGTCCCGTCCAAACCAGCTATGGGCAAACCGGATTTCCCTCTGAACTAACGCATACATAATTTGAGGAAAGTATCTAATGAAGAACCGTTTTGCCTTTCGCATGATCAATTTACGAACCATAGCAAGTCAAATTAAGGCGCTGCACAAACGTAGGACACCGTAAAACGCTTAGTTTTTTGTCGCACAGTTCGTATTGGTACATACTACAAGTGACTAAAAAATTTTGTGTATTGTTAAATGTTCAAAGAAAATACTGATTGAAGAATATTTCATAAAAAATAAAATAGTATCGTAGATATAATAGTATAGTATAGAATAGTATAGTAGATAAAACAATCGTAAAACAGAGCTCAAAAAATATTTCTCGTCGCATATATACTTAATTCTCAAAATTTTGAGCGTTATATATCACATTTTATGTAATGATTATAAAGGGAAATCAATCAACTAAAGAAATACCTAAAAATAATTCCACTGAGCCTTGCATTTATTATTTAATATAATTCAAACTGCAAAATTACTTTTAATTTGGTGGTCATTCGATTGAACTATAATCAAATGCATCGCTGTTTTGATCCTTATTTGTTGCCGAGATGGGCCATTGTCAATTACAAAACAAATTGCTTCTTACCGCGCCTTAAGTAAGTGCCATAACAATTAGTGTGAAGTTGTTAATGACGATTCAAACAGAGATCAATAGGCTTAGGTACATAATATGTTTTGGAAGCTTCATACCACGTAGATTAACTACGTGTTATCAAAATGATAGCTGTGACCTAGACCCCACAACACAGTTCAGTAGAAGGCAGTCGCCCTTAATTAATTAACTACAAGGCAGTTATAACATTACTCTATCGCTATTGTGCCATTAAATCTTCACGTGACTATCGAACATCCATGTTTAGACAATCACGAGTACTACTGACGCACATTTATATGATCATCACTTTATAATTAGTCCTCTTTTTCATTAGATAACAATTAATTGGCTATTGTTTTACTTCGCTAGCGCCATCTTGGATATTGACAACAGAGGTCTCGTGTAGAGCGACCCTATGGAGGCTACGACTGGCATTATATCTGTCACTAGTACACATATACCTATTTACGAGTACTTACAGTAATGTGAAGTTACGATACATTCCTTTTTAATAGTTTTGCCAATAACATCCATAAAGCAACTATTTTAAAGACCTGTGTGATGCAAAATCAGAGGTAAAATAACTCTGAAAGGACTTTACTTGTTTATTCTTTTATATAAGTTACTGACCTTCCATAATCTAATTTAAAATGTTCTTGAAACAACAGAGGTTCAAAACCCTATACAGGGAAACTGAATTAATAACGTTTCTCTTATTTCTGAGAGGTGATGCATCCCATCTGTGTCCAGAGGATGTGAACGACATCAGACGTCACCGATTATACATTCCCGGACTGCTAAATTGCACAACCGTACATTTTTATTTCTAAAACATCTAAATATTGATAAATCTGAGAAAAAGTTTTTATGCAGCTTTGAAGGTGCATAAAAACTTTTTCTCATTCTTCATTCACTCATTCATTCATTTCATCTCAACACTGGCCATCATTTCGGTATTACCTTTGTTCCAAATTTGAGTTCACGAATTTAAAAAAGATCAATATTGGAGTTTGGTCGTTCTTAAAGAAGCATAAAATGAATATAGATGCTCTAATCAAAGCTTGATTAGAGCATCTATAAGCCAGTTTTGTTTTGCACAAAAAGAGTATCGAAATTGTTATTCCTTACTTTTTTATCTATTCTGACGTTCCAATCATGGATACTGCACCTGAAGTAGCCGCGCAAGCTGTGGAACTTCTTCAGTCCGAGCATAGTCAGCGAAACGTAAGTGCACCACTACATGTAAACCGGGCTGCCGTTCAAAGAATTTAATATCGATACCTGGAGACTGATAGCTTCGTGCGCCGTCCAGGAGGACCACGAAACATCACTACAGCAGGATTAGATCGGTTTATCTTTACCACCAGCCTGCGTAATCGTCACCTGACGACTGACTGTTGGCGCTCGAATTACTAGAAGTAGACTCGAAGAACGTGGCCTGAAACCTCATAAGCCAGGCAATTGTCCCAAACTGACCCGAGCTCACAGAATAGCGCGCCTTCAGTTTGCACGCGAACATTTGCATTGGACTCAACGTCAATAGAGCCAGGTTCTTTTTGCGGATGAAAACGTAGGAAAGTCTACCATAGATGGGGAGAACGTTTCCAGCAATGTTGCATTGAAGTGAAGGTGAGTTATGGCGGTGGGTCATGGACAGTCTGGAGCGGAATTGCTATCGAAGGAAAAACTGGCCTTGAGGTTGTGAAGAAGCCACAGTTGCCATCACTAAATAGCGACCGATACATTCGTCGATGCCTAGGGGCTCATCTGATGCCATATGCTGAGTTTGTGGGTCAGGATTGTATGTTATGCACGATAATGTAAGGGCACACACTGCAAGAATTGTTCGAGAATACCTGCACGTTAGTATCGCCGTAATAGAATGGCAAGCAAGAAGCCAAGAGCGGATCCAGTGGGGATCATGGTGGTTATGACTCCCTCTGGGCTGTGTCTAGGCCAACCACTGATAATTTTTCTGATGTTATGAATAATTTGTATGATGTGGCCACGTATGTGTTGGCCACACATGCGCGATCGACACGCATATCCAATACGACTAAGTGCGGTTATTATAATTATGTGATGCTGGACCGAGTAATTTCTCTTTAGGAAACGACCAATTGGAACCGTGTACCTAGCTCCTGACGTTTCTCATCACAAAAAAAGGAATAAGTCCGATATATTTTCATTTGTAGATTTATAACTTTTTTTGCGATTGCGAAATTTTGCAGTTAGAGAACTGACCCTGACGTCCTTCGATGTATGGGAGAATATGTTTTTCAACTACAATGCTAATTTGGTTTTTGGGATCAAGTCATCCCAACTACGTAACCTAACCTGTCATTGTGCGTGGTCCGACACGCACTTGGCCAGTTTTTTTTAGTGTTCCGATTTCCAACTTGAACATGCCAACAAACTGAAAGGATAGTGAGTGACTGGCTTCAAAACCTCTTTATTTTTCTTTTTAGAACCATTATTTAAAAAGATGAAAATATGTGCAGGGTGGCTCGGTGCAGGTGTCCGGAAGTGTATTTTTTGATAATACATTCATGTATATGTTCCTTGTAAGTGGGGGAATTGAAAAGAGATTGTTTTTAATGAATTAAACTGTCAGCAAGAAAATGTAAAAGTGAGTAATGCATATAGAACTGATTTTTTTTTAAAACATTGGGCATCTACTTAAAGTTCCCAAAGAGTGAGGTTAAAATTCGTCAGTTTTCCTTAAAGTATGAAAGCTCCATGGTTTAGTGAGCTTGTACTACTACTGAACTACGTGAGTTTAATTTTTAAAATTAATTTTGTTCTGCATCGAGAACACAACTGATACAACCAAGTGCGTCACAGTGATGTGATAAAAATATTATTTGTTCAAAATGATGTTCATCCAGATCTTTCTTCATTTTTCTAATGCAAAATGAAGAACACATCTTGTGAAATTGCTCCAGTGCACCTTTACTTCAATATTATTATGAATCTTTTCCAAGAACCCACTAAGTACCCATAGTTCGAAATAATTGAAACCCTTTTCTTTTTTTTTTTGATGGGAAATCATCAAATAACTTCTCCCGCTCTGGGCGGAGCGGGAGAGCGTGTCAGACTCCTACTGACTAAATCCCACCCGTGTTCCTTCAGTTACCTGTGCCAGGGGCCACGGTAACCCTTTCGGACTTTCCCGCAACCCTGGCAGAAATAATTGTACCCCTAGATTCTTTATTCGCAAGATATGCTGAAACGCAGTTGTTATCACCATTTTCTCATAGCAGATTTTCCTTGTCGGTAACGCGTGTGATTTTGCAAAAGGGACCGCTGTCAACGTGTCAACATTGATGAAAGCAAACACGGTCCATTGGTCGGGATCAATAATGCATCTTCTGAATAATGCATTGACATCGGTCAGAAGTGTGTTTACCGTCTGCATTTTTGATATGATCCCGAACGGTGGTGCATTGCCCTTTGCCCTACAGTCCGAGATGAGCTAACCTACGGAGACAAATATAAGACCAGATAGTGTGAAATAAAAACGCATTGACAATAGTAACCTTTATACCGATGGCAGATGCGAATATAATGTTCTACTCCATAGCGCATCAATTAACTTGAGACATTAGCACTACAATAAATACCTGCGTCACAAGTACGTCACTAGAATTAAATTTATTCCCGATTAGTTGTAATCACCAGGTGATTGGCGCACATAAAACACTTTCACAGTGTATTTGCGGTTGGTGATAAATGGAAAACCATGTGATTTCATCTACGATGTATATTGATCCAAGGAAATGTATCTAGTAATGAGGAAAATCCGAAATGAAATTCCAAGTAGATTATTAATAATCAATTAAAAATTAATCATCAGGCCCGCCTATTGAAACTAATGAACTGACACACTTAGGTTTGGTCACGTACGCTCCGAGAAAATTTATTTAAAAAATATCCAAAAACCTGTAAATCAGAGCACCAAAATAAATAAAAATCACACTGGCCCTAATGGCCATCGGCAATTAATTAATAACCGAAAATAAAATGGATGCCATTACATTATCATTAGCTGCGTGGTGACGTAGGTATAACATGGACCATTCTATGCAACACTGAAAACTCTTGTTGCAAGTTTTCGGGTTTTCCGAGAGTTCAACAAATTGCGTGCACGGTGAAGCAAACATCAAGCTTAAAAAAAGCATTTTCCTTTACTCTTGCGATGTAAATAAATGCAAACATCCAAGTCAAGATAGGTGTTTAAATCGAACGTTGACTCCTGAATGTCATATAAATTCGTTAATCTGATTATGGAATACTTCAAATAAATCACAATAAACTTGCATATAATGTGTACAAAGTGGAGGAAAAAGTAATCTTTCAAAAATACGTCACCCAATTCAACTTTAAATACAACATACGTGTTTAAAATTCTTGTTAGTTTGCTGTTTCTTAGAATTCTGGAGCTCGTACATTACCCACCACGGTTAAAATAAGCACTTACTATTGTCTGTTTCACCCTGAAAATTATACACCTGTTTGCTACACAAAACTTGACCACGATGTGAAAACTTTTATTAATGATAGGACCAGTAATAACTCAGCTTTTTGCAATTGCAGCTTGATGACATAATTGGCTCGTTGTTGCATGATTCCATCAGTAATTTAGCCAGGGCACGCGCCCACGGTACATGGCCTAAAGCCTACGTGACTGTGGACAGGGCACGTAGCTCACGCATCTACCTAGCCCTAATCGATTCATATTCAGAATCGATTTGACAACCGGGTTTTTAATTACTATGACTAACTACAGAATTGGTTTAAGTTGGTGGAACGGGTTAACGATTTTAGTTAAAACAAATACAGGTAGTGTCGTAGGGATAGATAGCGAAAACCTCGTTAGGAAAGTCGTAAGTTTATTTATTGTGTGTGAGTGATTGTGCTTGGTGGTTGTACTTTGGGTTATATCAGAGACTTTGTTCTTTAACTATATTTTCCGTTGTAAGTAATCCATCTGTTTAGTTAAATCTTAGTTTTCTTTTTTGTTTGAGAGTTGAAGTTTGAATTTTATTATAAATATAAATAGCTAGGTAAGTATAGGCGTTGTCATCGAGCGGATGCGGTCTTACATTTGACTGTTCGACATATATATATACATATACATACTGATGGTTCCTTTATGTTCGGTTGCGTGATTTATTGATGTGATTTCGTGATGTTTCATTGCGGAATTCAGAAGGTATAGTTGTCTCACTGTAAGTGCTCGCCAGCTTTCATATAGGGGTTTTGTATGGAATCGGTACGGTTTGAAGGTCATGATTTTTAACATAGATTTTAGGGCTCTCTCGAGGTGTATAACGTAGTTTTACAAGCCGTGATACAGTAGCATATGATTGACTGTGCTAGTGCTAGATACACCGCACGGAGTGGCTCAAAGTTGGCCACCTGTCGAAGTAATACGCCTATATAAGCTTCCTAACCCGGGAGGCAGTCAGTTCAATATGGGGACGCCAGCTAAGCCAGCATCCCACCCAGGTGCCTACTTCATTGTATTTTGTTGTGTAATTGGAACACATGAGCATGGATGACTGTTTTTGGGGTCATGACAGGACTGTGCTTTGAAGCTTATTACCGTAGGTTTAGTTTTGGCGAAAGTAGTATGTTAACTTGCAGCCAGTGGATTATTTTACGTAAGCCTGTCTCTGCAGCTTGCCGTGCCGCGTCCCAACTCACTCCATGAAATACTAGTACGGTGTCGTCTATATAGCTAAATATTTTAGCGTTAGTAAGAGTCATTCACTTTTTATTTACTACACCAATCTTTAATTTTTGTTTACGGTCATTAAGAAAATCTGTAAATAAGCTTAGAGCCCTTCCCCTGATTCATTCCAGCATGCTCTAGCTTGCTCACAAGGGTAGGAATACTGACGTTGTCAAACGCCTTTGCTAGATCCAGAAAAACACCCAGAAATTTTTGCCTATCATCAACTTTTTCAGTTACATAATAATCAACGAGTTGGATAACTGCGTCTACGGTGGTTTTTCCCAGACTTAAAACAAATAGTGTGTCCGATTTTATTTTGTAGTGCTCTAGATATTTCATGAGTCTACGATTCAGCAAATGACAGTGCTGGCAAAACTGAGATAGGTCTATAATTGTTAATATCGTCTTGGTTTCCACATGGTTTCCACCCTTGTGAACAGATGCGATTAACGACGGGGAAAAACTCCTTGCTCAAAACGGGGTTCAATGAGCTTGGTAAGAGGTTGAACTAGTACTTCTTCATCCAGTTTGAGGAGTTTAGACAAAATAGAGTCCCACCATGTGGCACAATTGTTTTTTAGGTTAGTAATGACTGTTTCTACTTCGACCTCGTCCGGGGAAAGTAGGACCATTGCATCACGTGCAGGGGGTGTTTCAAGTTTGTATGCGGCAAGTGAGGAATATTGGTTTTTGATGTTATTGTCTGCCAATTGCTTTCCGATATTCGAAAAATAATAGTTTATTTGTTCTATGACATTAGGCGCATGCGCATCATCAGTGGCAGATAGAAGTTTGTCAGCTGATGTTTGATTCCTGGCTTGGTTTGTTATGGATTTTATTATGTTCCATATTTCTTTAGGTAGGTGTGTCCTTTCCGTAGATGTGTCCGTGGCATCACAGCGGGCCCTATCAGAATACCAGCGCTGTGGTATTTATTTTTTATATAATGCAGCATTATGTTGAGATAGGAGCCTTTTTGGTTTCGCACAGGTCTTTTATTTTATAATTTCTTGTTATTGTTATTTAATGTTAATTTTGTTAGTTTTAAATGATTTTGTTTTTTTTTTGTTACTGTTTGTATTGCCTGCGCGTGTCCCAAATAAAATATTTGTCTTTCTTTCTTTCTTTCTTTACAGTCCCTGGAAGATTTTAAAGCAGAACTTTCGTGATTTGTTTTTAATTTCCTGAGTAATAGATTACAGTGAGGGCTTAGGCTACACTTTACAGTTAAAGACTTTCGTTACTTTTGAGTGCTTTGATACCGTGGACATAAGGTATTCGACAACCCGTGTAGCGACTATATTTACTGTGTGTAATAAAAATAAAATCGGTGGTTTTTAAGTCTTCAACAGCGCCCACATAATAAACTATTGTAATGTTTCTTTTCATATGATTCTTGTTTTTAGAGGAGGCGTTACTTAGAAATACTCGTAGCAATACGGAGGCATGGTTGCTGAATCTATAACCATGACTGTTGCATAAGTAGTTGTACTAATCATTACGTGATATGTGGCGGTAAAAGGCCCATTTCTGCAGAAAAATTTTGATAGGATGATTTATATTCCTATTAAACTATTGGGCTTGTGGCTAAGCAATAACAACCGCACGGCTCGATCGATCAGGGCGGTTGGTCTGTGGATGAGTGACCATCTTTACATTACCAAGACCTACCAAGGGGTATCGTAGTGCCCAGTACCTAACTGGCTTGTGGAGGTCAGATAGGCAGACGCTCCATGTAAAATACTGGTATTCAGCTGCATCTGGTTAGACTGGATGACGACCTCAACACAGTTGGGAAAAGGCTACGCAGATGATGATAATGAATATTGATATCTCTTATCAGAATGATATTATTCGCTTTTAATTTACTTAAGATTTAGTTTTTAGCTATATTTATTTGCTTTAAAACATAGTATGTACATTAAGGTCTTATAAACACTAGGTACTAAATTAAATGACTAACTACTTAACTATACAAATAAATACAAAAACAAAAGGAAACTTAGGCGTCGAAGTACTCGTCCGCATCGCTGTCATCCGGAAACATGTCCAGAAGACTGGCAGCATTGCCACGTTGAATGACAATGTAATTCTTTAGCCAAAGAACAAGCCAGCCCTCTGGTCACGTGAAGTGTCGACCAGTCGACGAGAAATTTCCTTAAAAAGGAGACGCGCACTCAGGCCCCATGACGCCCAAAACCAAACGGCCAAACGGCTCAAAACTGTAGTTACCCATAAGGTTACAGTATTTGCGCCGCTTAAGGGTTTCAGCAGCTGCAGCAGCGGCACCAGCACAGCCCGCCGTGCTAGGAATATGAGATGGCGCAAACCAGAGGCCTACCGACCTTCCAAGGCAACAACGTCATGCCGTCTGGTCTCTTCGCATGGCCACGTACCAAGCCCTTTGGTTCTAATACCGCTGGTACGCCGGCGGTGACAAAGGCTCGACGAATAATATCGTTGATGCTGGCGTGCCATGCCATGCGACCTGCGCTCCAGCAGCAGGACAGCCCATGGTGCCCGAAGCTGTTGACAGTTTCACCACAGTGACACCGATGCGGAGCAACACAAGGTGTGCCCAAGTGGAGACACCTAGTGATCCGAAACGATGAGTCATCCATCATAGTGCATATGGTGGATGACGGGAGCGCCTGCATTCACAAGCCTGACTCCCATTCTCCCATAGCCAGCAGATGGGCTCGCTCAACCGTATTAGATGACGTGTTCAACAGGGTATTCCGTGTAGTACTGCAGAGCGGCACGTCCCACCGTCTCCGGGAGGACGAGTTGTCGGGCAATTCCATATGGGGACAAGCCATTTTCCAAGCATTCAACGCATCGGTCAAACGCGGGACCTCAAAATCGACCAGTGAGGAAGATAATATTTTCTTGGTTAATTTATCGGTACTGTGGCCGAGGAGAGGAAGGCCGGTAAACTTATACTTGAAATTTTGCGGACGCCGAGACCACCCAGACGAATGGGAAGTGTGGCTTGCTGCCACGCTCGGTCGTCCAGGGCAACATTTAGGATCGAATTTAGAGTGTTTCTAATAATTTGGTCTAATTTTTCTAATTCTTGTGGATGCGTCCGTATGTGGAAGGAGCGAAAGCTATATGTAAATTTTGGTTCAAAGAAACAGTATCGAATGAGTGTGAAGGACGAATTAATGTTAATTTTGAAAAGTATTTCCGAGACATCATTGTAATTTTGTATTTTCTCCTCAATGAACGTTGGAAAGGATTTGTCAAAATTTTGGGACCCTAGGAGGTGAAGAGAGTTTATTTCCGTAATTTTGGTGCTATTTTAATAAATTTTGCTATGGTAGTCTGTCTGTCAGTGGTTTGGGCAAGTTAAATTTTACATTTTGAATGGTTAAAGTCTAGGCCAAAGGAAAATATTTTTTCTTTTTAAAAAGTTAAATCCTTTAACACTGTGTCTACATCACCTCCTACGGTTCCGTCATCCAAATACCATACGTTGAATTTAGAATTTAGGTCCCTGGTTACGGAATAGATAGCATTTTTAATGTCAACCTTAAGGATGACCTCACATTCATCGCTATTCAGGTGAGTGGATAATGCATGTACCGCAGCCTCACAGCCTCCTTTAGACCCGAATCCCAGCTGTAGGGGCTGGAATTTGCTGGTCAGTGTTTCGCTGTAAAAAGCACAGCAAATTTTGGTTGCGATACGACGGTAACTAGACCCTACGGCATTGGGATGAATGCTGCCATCCTTATTGCACAGAGTACATAGATTTGCCTCATACAAAATATCAATGACGGCTTCGTTCACCGGAGAGCATGAGATTGATGAGGGCCGTCAGTTCCTTCAAAAGGGACTCACCAGCCTCCCCGGCCTGAGCACATTAAGTCCTTCAGATATTGAGGTATAAGGCCGTCGAGGCCGCCGGTGGATCCACTTCGAAAGGAGCACGTGGCCACACATACTTTTTAAGCAGTCATTTCAAGTGAGTTCGATTCCAGATCGGGTGGGTCAGGGAAGGCGAGGTCATCAGCCGGAGCGGGGTGTTTGCTCTCCAGAGACACTTACGGCTCTGGAGAGCAAACACTCCGCTCCGGCTGATGATCTCTCCTTCCCTGTACGGCGCAACCACATCGCTGCTAAAGTTGATCATAGCCGCACTTCTGATATCACCCTCGCCTAGTTTAGACTCTACATGGTGTAATAAACCTCTTTGGAGGAGATGCTCTGTTCATTTAGGGTCGAAATCTTACAATTATCCATGATTTGTGCTGTTAAAGTTTTATTTTTTGCCGATTTTTTTGGAACATTTAGATTTCTAAACGGGATGTCGAGTAATTGCTCCCAAGCACTTGTAGAGTTATCTCAGGCGGCGAGGCGGATACAACGCGCTAAACTTGAAGCCACGGATGGTCTCGCACCACGAGGAACTCTCATTAAAACTAGAGTTGAAATTTTTAATTTTGCAAAAGTTTTCCAAAAGGGTTGAGCGGGCAAATCAGGTGTTAGGGAAGTGGGTATAGTCGGGCAGAATGAAGGCACATTGTGGTGTTTGTGTTTCTTCCCTAAATGCACCTTCAAGCCTCGTTCACCCTTAAAAAAGCGTGCTTGGGGACAATGAGGGCAATTCACTAGGCCATCCAGAAACGTGGCAGGTTGACTGGCGCTTCGTACGGCATCACTACTGTCGTCATTTTTTAACATAAATAAATAAAGACTTTTCCATAGAAATAACACCAATATAACTTTAGAATCTAAAATAAAAATAACAAAAATTACAATATTGACACAGCTTGACTGAAGCACGATGACAGCGGCGCAGTCATAGAGTACCTACTTTTACTATGGGCGCAGTCGCGCTGGCCCATGGCGGCCTGGGGAGTCGCGCCGCGCCGTATGACTTTTGCCGCAGCCCTGGCAACCGTTGCCGTGAGGTGCGTCGCGTCCAAACGTCAGTTGATGCACAATCCAGGAGAATGGATTTACCATCTGCAGACTGCTTCAAGTATATTTTTCCCCATAGCGATATGTTTTAATAACGAAAGAGTCACTCTCGCACAGCAGGTTTTCAATGCCGAAATTGATTAATCAAATTTGATTTGCATGACCAATTTCTGTACAATTTTTTATTAGTTTGTATTAGGAACCGATTAAAAATAGTCTCAGACAATTCATTCAATAGCACTCAAATTTGTGAAATTAAATTTAATTTATTTCCTTTATATCTCAAAAGCCACCTGTCACCTCATCCTGTCATTCTCATTTCATGATTTTGTTAGATTTTCATTTACTTAAGATGCTTTCCAGGGAGTTAAGGGAAGCTATATGGGGATCTATAGGAAGCCGGAATTAAAGTGTCGGAATCAATTGTTAACAGAAGAAAATTAGCACCTATTGATTCTTCTACGGTGTACCGAACATTAGAGATTGCTTTTAACGTGTTATAATAATAAATGTATATTAATTCATTCATTCATAATCAAACACAATATTGAAAATTTTTATTGCATTGTATGGATGCAATTTTAATACCTATTTAGATAAAAACATGTAAATCCTATATGCATGTATCTACCTACATTTGTTTTTTTTATTGTTTTTTATCATAATTTTATTGAATTATGTTTCAGAGCATGTGTACCTACTCGATAATGTGTAAGCCGTGGTTACCTGCAATTTAGTGTGCATTACCGGATCACGTATTTAGTATACAAGTTTTTAGCATTGTAATAGATAATTATTGTAAGTAATGTATCTCGTTGGTAGTCCTTAAATAAATAAAATATATTATTGTAATGCCGTCGTTTTGATTTAGAAATTTTTTGGCTGGAGTATGTCACATAATTTTCGATAGTCGGTATCGGTTTATCATAACTTATCTAACACTCTGTCAGGACTATGATGTTGATTTCACACGATAGCCTAGCCAATTGAGCCTCTAAACCATTAAAGTTTTTATTATAGATATTTGGCATGTTTTGAGTTATTATTTTTAGCGATGCTTTAAAGGTTTTCATGATTTCGTTACAGGCGTCCGTATCACAGTGATGATAATATAATATGGCATTGTAAAGCTATCTTTCTGTGTTGAGATATACCTAATAGTGTCCGTATTAGCCATTGAATAACCGTGTATCTTTTTTTATTGCACGTTAGGGTGCTTATTCCTGAAAAACACAAAATGAGCCAGATTCGGATATTATATCAAACACGCAGAATTGCGGCGATAAGTCCCCTCTTTGAGGAGTGGCTAGAAAGGCGCCACGGCGTCCTCACCGTCCTTCCGCCTGACGCAGGTCCTCAACGGACACGGTGGTTTCGGGAGGTTTCTGTTCCGGATACGGCGGGAGGAAACGCCCGGGTGTCACCATTGTGTGGATCGCCCGGACACCGTGCAGCATACGTTGGAGGTCTGCCCGGCTTGGGCGGAGCACCGCCGTGTCCTCGTGCAGGCGATTGGCGGTGGCGATCTCTCGCGTCCAACCTTGGTCCAGGCCATGGTACGGAGCGAGAGGGCTTGGGAAGCCGTCACCTCCTTCTGCGAAGCAGTAATGCTCGCGAAGGAGGAGGCGGAACGCGGGAGAGGCAAAATTCGCGCCCTCACGCCCCTAGGCGCCGCAGGAGATGCCCTGGGCGTCGGGAATCGCAAGCTGATTCCCGGCCACCGTAGGCGCGGGCTTGCGAACGGCGAGCAATGGGCAGCTCGCCGTTCGATAAGGACTAGGCCCGGGTCGATGGCGCGTTGTGTTCCACGCGCGCCTCAAAGAGATGTCAACATCAATGACGGGGTCCGCTAGGGCCGATGCCTGCCAGGGTTGCGGGAAAGTCCGAGAGGATACCTGGCCCCTGGCACAGGCAACTGAAGGAACACAGGTGGGTTTTAGTCAGTAAGAGTCTGACACGCCCTCCCGCTCTGCCCAGAGCGGGAGAAGTTATTAGATGATTTCCCACAGTAAAAAAAAAAAATGGTGCTTATTTCTATGAACATCAATTTCAATCAGAACTACATAATTGATGGTGGTTTACCCAGACGAGAACAAATTAAATGTCTGTAAGGAATTATGTTTGTTAGATAGTAAGTACATGTAACCTGAAAACTAATAGATTAGCCATCGTTTACGATATATGTACCTACAAAATATTTTTGGCATGTTTATTTATTGCATTAACAGTCGGTAAATAATAACTAAATAATAAAAAAACGTAAACGGTTATTTATTATATTACACATTATTATACGTTAATACAAAATTAAATGTTTATAAAGTGTTTATAAAGTCATGAGGTCGATAAAATAGAATCATTGACGTCAGAGTCGATGGGAATACATATGATTCAACAACAGATTAATAATAAAAATATAATTTATTATTTTTATACTAGCTAACCGCAACTTTGTCCACATGTCAACGTTCATTTTTAACTTTAGAACAGCGGGGCGAGCACGGCTTCTATGATATGCTTGAATCACGCATTATAACACGGTTTTTGCTCTCAAACTGTGATAAAAATGTGTGACTCAAGCCTATCACAGTAGGCCGTGCTCGCCCCGCAGGAGGAGGTTCTCAGTTCGACTAGTATTAGTTTCCTACATTATACGTCCCTACGTATAATTTGATACTTTGATCGGATATAGTCAGATATGGGCTGATTAAATCTGGTTAAATCTTCAAATATAATTTCATAGCTTATCATTATATTATTGTACCTATTGTTGTCTTATATTGGAGGACCAGCTTTGCAGTTGAAGTTCGATTTTATTGTTTATGGTTGCTCAACAGTTACTAGTTCTATTAGTCTTCTATAAGTATGTTGCCCAATGAGGCAAATTGGTAGAGTAGAAATAGAGTACCTACCTACATAGGTAGTTGATGGGCAATTTAAACTCGACATTACAGATTTCAATTATTTGATGATCACGTAATATTTATGAAGAAATTTATGTTTATTTATTCAAAACTCATGTCTAAGTGCCTACTGTGAGTATCCAGGTATTCATGAATCCTACCCCGGTAAGTAGATATCATAAACCAAACATTGCTGATTTGTCATTTTAAAGTGAAAGTGCTCAAAAGCAGTAAAATCCCAACAGTCATTGTCGCTGCTTGGTAACAAACACCCACCTAAATGAGTGAATGTCTCACAACAATGATTTGAATCAATAAGGCATTCCGAATTCATAAATATTTTCTAGAACTATCGATGGTGATAGAAATTTAATGACAAATAATTGACTCGATCGCAGTCCTGCCGTAGGTTTATAGGCAAAATAGATATAACTATCATCAAAAGACTTAGATAATGACAAACTACTAACGTCATACTTAATAGTTTAGTTCTAGATTAAAGAAAAAAATATATTTGAATAGAAAAGAAAACAACACGACTTAACACAAGTTCTTAAAATAGCTTCATACATCAAATAGGTACCTACCTATATCTCGCATTACCGTTAGCAATAGGTACCTCTAACAATATTAATATTCCATACCTATCAATTAGAATTAACGTGGTGTGCTCGAAGAACGTAATGCCAATTTTAATTAAGGAGATTGCTTAGTCTTAGAGGCACATAAACTCCATCACGTACACCCCATAATTTTTTTAGGAGAACACATCTGGATACTTAAACGATAACGTTGTTATCTACCCTCCTACCATCCTACATAATTCCTACTAATACTCATTCAGATTAATAATTGGAAATATCAAAATATTTGAAAAAGTATTGATATCTACTTTTTCAAATATTTTGATATTTCCAATTATTATTCTGAATGATCTATTAGTTATAATTACCTACCAGTCCGTTATTTTCTACAATAGAGGACTTCTGTGAAAATTCAGAATCAGAATCAGAATCAGAATTATTTATTTGTTAAACATAGGTGAAGAACATATATACATTAATCATACATGTAAAACAAACAACAACATGATGTCATCAAATTATATCACTATTTCGCTAATTTCAAGTGATATTATATGTATTATTTAAAAATATTGAAAGGCTGTTCTAAAAATTGCTGACACTTCGGTATTTTGACAAATCCCCCTGGAAATGTTCGTATGGTTCTTCTGTAGTGATGTAGGGCATGTATTTCTTGCATATTTTCCATAAATAATATTATTATTTTTATACAATGTGGAGACAACAATACGACAATAAATGAAAACACTGGCAATACTAATGCATAAGAGTATTTTGAAACTATCAAATTAATCCTAACAACGAAATAACAAAAGGGATTTTTTCAAACAAACTAAATAAGTAGTAGTGATGGGCCGACTATGGGTTTTGCCAATCTTTGACTAGCTATAGTGCCTAAACTATTGGATATATTTGATTGAATGTTTGTATGCAGGCTGGGAACATCATTAGATATACGCAGTTTAATTTATTGTCGTATTGTCGTCTCCACCTTGTATATAAAAATAGGCTTAGCAGTTATGTGGGTTAGTTTTGATAAGGTAATTAATAATAAATAAAATATTTACATTTTGATTTTGAAATAAAAGCTTTACAATTTAATAGTCTATTTATTATTTAGTGTAAGACACGACAAAACACAATACACCTATTTACAGTTTACGACAGTATAAAACCCAAAGCCACCGGTATAATATACATACATAATTGGATATTTTTTAGTGTTGAAAAAGTGGTCAATCATGAAATAAGCCTCTAAGAAATAAAATAAAAATATGCTTAAAAATACATATTCTTTCCTTCAGTTTTTACTGAAAGACGTCATCTGGACATTTTAATTTCCAACCAAGTTTATGGAAAAAGAAAACGCCATCTAGTGCTAACGCAAGTAAAACTATTTACTGTTTATGTGTATTTAAAGAATAAAGTGATGACGGCTAAATGTTTAGTGGGACAAATCTTTGTAAGAGACGAGATAACAAGCTAAGCGAATATCTAAAAAAGAATGTTAATTTGTTAGTTGACGCATGTATTAACGTTGCCTCTCAAAGATTTCTAAGTTAGGCGTAAAAATATAAAATGTTCCAAATGTGTAGCTGTGTCACCATCTAGCGAGAAAGAGGTTGGGAGATCATTTATGTACGTCTATACACCTTAACGAATTTACCGCATTTCCGCTTTTGTTACTACCTTGACATGTCCTGTAGGGGAAATTAGAAGAAAGGTACATAGTCACGAATAATAACGATTAACTGTAGTAGATACAAACGATCAGTTTAACTAAGTCAGTAATAACACTTACTTAGATGATCATTGTAACCACTTTAGCCTGAAATGATTTAGCTTAGGTAGGTACTTATTTTATATGCTTTAAGGTAGGGGGCGCCTGATCAAACAGTTATTGCTTGATACATTTTAAACATCGTTGTTGCTTTTCGACGCTAATAGGCGCGCACGCGCAAAGTAGCTACGGAAATCGCACTCGGGTGCGATAATTATACATACCTTGCTCACTTAAAGATGTTAATAAACATACTCAAAAGAAACTAAGAATTATACATTTTATTTTTAATAAATATCCTACACAAGGTACTGGATAGGGAAATCTGAAGAAAATTTCTTCAAAACATTTTTATCAATTTAAACTAAGTAGTTTATAATATGTACCTACTTAATACAAGAAACACAAAACAACAAACATAAAATTGATCAACGATGAATTAATTTACTGAGATACCTAATGATGAAATAAGATGAATGACCTAGCCAACATTCAATTTCTGTAAAGAGGAAAGAAATTGCAAAGATTTTCAACTGTTTTTACTTGAGGTAATAATCAAAGGTAATAATATTTTGTATCCGACCAGCGACTGAGATATTGGTAGGATTGTTGGACATAAAGGACAGACAAGCCACCAGAGAACAAGCGACGAAGTGAATCATCCAGTAAGCAAGACCCCCTTCTCATCCTCCAGGCTACTTCCGTTTATTATCTAAAGGCTATAGACACTTATCGGTAATTTCAACCGCAGCATGAATCTTTTAACTTGCACAAGGTAGGTAGGCTAGGTACCTAAACTACAATAGACAACAATACAATACAATTTGTAGGTACAATATACAATTTACATATTTCGATACCTAATTATATATAGGAGTATTGTTTCATCATTGTAAATCAGAGACTAATAAAAGTTGTTAAAACATTTGAACTTAACAAGCGCTATACAATTACTACCACCAAGAAAAAATCAATAAAAAAAATGTATTCTAAACATAAATTCACGTAAAACACACGTTACGAATTAAATACCTACAAAAAAAAAACTTTTGCAGAGAATGAATAATTATTTAGAAAAAAAAATGTACCTAAATATAAAAAATCGTAGGTAATGGTTGACAAGGAGTTGCTACAGCCAGTTATCTAAGCACAGTTGCGCATGGCAGCATGCCAGTCATGAATGCGACGCGCGCGCAGCGTCGCTCGACGCCCGGTAGGTATTTAGCGGTCGTACAATGCGATCACGTGACTCCATTGACGTCAATACTGACCTCTGCCAACGGCGGCAACGCGCCTGCCTCCTGCATGCTTATCTTACTCGAAATACCCTACAATTACATTACACATAAAACTAACAATTACATTATATTCCTCACATTATTTAATAATAAGGTTATTTAAAACCAGGTGTGTGCATGGAGTTATTGTTATTGTTAATACTGTTTTGCTGCATTATTGCGTGTGATTTGCAACGAATAAATAAACTTAGTATTCATTGATTAAGTTTTTGTAGAAAAATACAAATAGTCCCTGTCCCTAGACTCTAAAGCTAAGAACCTTGGAAAAGACAGATCGTGAATGTATAAAAATGTGAACATTATAGGTGGTGGAAAAAACCCTTGTACACAAACTTCTTGAGTCCTTGTCTTTTCCTTGTTATCAATCTACATTATTCTACATGTATACCTGCACAAAAAAATATTTTTCGGAAATGTTTATATACTAGTTGTGGCGACGTATCACAGTGTAGCTTGGATAAGTATAATGCTTTCCTTCCCTACTTTAATTTCTAAATCCAGTCTAATTTAAAACAAAAGACACGTATTTTAATCGAGCCACAAATAATTCTCATTTTAGTTTCCTAAAAAACATCAAACGATACTCTGGTATAATACTTGTGTGTGTCTTTTTGTGATCCCTAAATAATTCTCATTACGATTTCCTAACAATGTGAATCAGCATCTACGCTAATTTACTTGATCACCTATTTGTGATGTGCTCTAAACCTAGTAATTACGACCAACTAGGATGTAAGCAGCCCTCGTCCAACGGCGACGCTCTGCCGCAATACTGTGTGTTTCGCTCGCTTGGAGGATCAAACAAAATATGTATTTGAATGATTATGTTTGTTATAACAAAAATTTCTTTACTTTTAACCTACTTACCTACTACTTAATAAAAATGAAGAGTTATGCTGATGAAAGTAAAGACAAGGATACTTTTTCTAAGAAAACGTTAAAAAGATTAAATGCGGTAGTAGCCGCGCACATCATCATCAGCCTACAATGTTCCCACTGCTGGGACACAGGCCTCCTCTTTGTGAGAGGGAGTGCCCACGCGGTGTCAGTGCGGGTTGGTAGGTCACATGTCTTCGAATTGTTGGTTCTAGGACATGCCGGTTTCCTTACGATGTTTTCTTTCACCGTTTTTGAGAGCAGTGGTGATGAAATAATTTACACCAAGTAAATCGCCTGTCTGGGTTCGAACCTACGACCTACAACTCGTAAGTCGCGGGCGCGCACACAAGTCGTAAAATACATAATGTTCCATATATTTGTAGGTACTTAAGTAGATTAAAAACCAAATATTACCTCACTGAGACTGTTTCGGCCTTCAACAAACACCGTTAACAAAATTCACGTTCCTGAAACCTTACTTGTATCATACTTGTTTTTCCTAAATTGTTGACGTTCAGTTGTATAAAGCAGCTACGTTATTATGGTTAGCATTAGGTATTGTTTTTCATTTATAAAAGTAAAGACTCTTACTAGAAATAATTACACATAGTAAGACGATTTTCCTTCCACAAATAATTTTGTAAGTAGGTATTTTTGCAGTTGGAGAACTTGATATGACTACTCATCAAAATCACTTAGGTACCGGCTATCACAACTTTCAACTTCTATTAATGTTAGATAATTCGGTTTAATCGATTCACAAGAAGTGTAGAAAGCACAAATCTCTTCAATCATCTAAAATGTTGAAGGTTAAAATCTCATGAAAATAGAATAGATACCTACTCATTTAATGAAAACTCTGAAAACCCATCCGACAACATCTATGCCATAATTAGGTAAGTAATTTAGTTCTTCGGATGAAATGGTATAAACAAAACTACAATATGCGAGAAAGGAATAGAATGGCGGTCTTCAAAACTAAGAGAAATTCAAAATAAGGCACTAATTTGTCAAGCTTGGAAAATCGCCCTTTCGACAATTTCATTGGCAATCGATACAAATTACCTTCAAAATTACAAAATCAATTAAATTACCATAGGTCACGACCGTCTTAAATAAATGTTGGCAAAAAGTCGGAAAGAAAACCAAAACCCAGGGAAGAATAAAGGGCCAAAGAACTGAGTGGCCAAGTGCTTTATCAGCAGTGGACTGTAGAGTGCACGGGGCTGTTGATGATAATTAGACAGTTTTACTATTTTTTAAATGCCTCATTCTAAGTTTTAGGTATATTTTCAGAGGAATTTGTTTTTAAGTTAAACAACTCAGAACAGAAACTACTATGTAGGTACATAACTGAGTGATTTATTAATTTTTTGCCGCCATTAGTAGGAATAGATGCGCATCCCTAATGACGCGTGTTCGCGGCAGCACCGACAGTATTCTCAGTGTGTTCGCAGATCGGTGGGATTACCCGATGATGAAGAGGTAGATGCAGCTCCACGCTGAATTTTAAGTGTATATCTGTAACCTACTATAACTAGAAGTTAAGTAAAATTGTTACTTACCCTATGGACTCCGGTCTGAAATAAAAGATTTCTATTCTATTCTATTGATCACATATACAAGTCAAATAATTAATTATTTTTATAACATATTACCTAAATTAGTGTCACAAAATGTAGATGAAATAGTAATCAGAAATTCAGGACAATCGAAAAATAAAGTAGGTAAGCAGATATCTCAAATATTATAATGAATTTCGAACACGTTTTTTCAGCGAGTGAGAGCAATGCAAAGTGGCCATTTACTTTCCGAAAAAAGCAGCCGAATCAACGTGAGCTAACACTTACTATTAATATTATGCCACACGTAGTTTTCCTTTTTATTCTAAACAAAATTTCGTTGAAATTTACAATGACGGTGAAAATACACCTACATATTTTACAAACTTTATAATATTTGCGCAGTAGGTCTGTTATACATCATTACATACATACATATACATAGGTATACATAAGTATGCACCTGCGCCAGAAAGAAACATATTTAAATACAAGGTCTATCTGAAAGGTGTGGTCAAAGAGGTTGTGGTACAGACCATCAAACTGAACTACTTTCTCCATGGGACCAATATCGTAATCTAAAAAAAAATATCAGCTGTCCCATACAAAATATAACTCGCTACGAAACCCCCTATACGGAAAGCTCTCAATCGATTGCATGCCCAAATAGGCCGCTACAGACACAATTTGTCGAAGTGGAGGGTTATTGACCTACCTACCTATCCCACACCCCGTGTGAGTGCGGTGCTTCTGACCAGACCATGCTCTACTTGCTGGAGTTTCCTAAGTTCCCGTTCACCTGCACCTAGGATGACATAAAGAGTGCCACTGATGCCGCAATCAACGTGGTCACACACAAGGCTTTTAAGCAATATAACAATAAAGAAGAAGACAGACTACTGAGACGACGACTACACGATACGCAGAAGTTCCAAGCCCACAAAGTTCTTAACTTTCTCATTTCTAGCGTAGGTAGGGTACTTAAGTACGTTGCATGGGTTTTTAATACACTGGCCTTCAAAACTTAGATATAATTTCGAAATAAAAAGGATTTCAAAAAGTATTTAAATGTTTATATAAAAACTTTATAGTCGATAACCTTCTTTTAACGAATAGCTGAAAAAAACTTTATAAACTAAAACACTCCTTTTCAAATTGCTGTCATGCTTTTGACTTTTTTGTTTCTGTTTTCACATTTATTTCTTGATTAATTTTCGATTCAAAAGCCAAGGTGTCTACAGCACGTAAATTTTACCTATCATGCTTCTTTCACCTGAAGAATGTGCAAGGATCATGGCTTTTCTGGAACTAGGCATCAGTATGCGTAGTACTGCAAGAATGGTGGGTGTAACATTAAGAACGGTCCGGCAGGTGTAGCGAAGGTACAAAGAAACTGGAAACCATCTGATGAGAGTGAGACCTTGTAATGGCACTCCCAGGTGCACTAGGACCAGAAAAGACCGCTATATTGTCCCCACTGCACTGTGTTGAGAAATCACCGTCACCAGGAACCGCTTCTTCAGACCCGAAGCGACTACATTAGTGACAGTACAGTGAGAAGAAGACTTGCTGAAGCAAACCTGAAGAGGGCATCGAGTAGTAAGACTGCGCTATGCTCGTGAACACATACAGTGCAGCGAAAAAGAATGGGCAAGATTTTTGTTCACTGATGACTCTCGATTCTCACTATTCACTTCCGATGGAAGGCGAAGAGCGTACAGGCGACCTGGTGAGCAATACATTCAAGCCTGCTTCACAGAAAGAGTTCATGACGGTGGCGGCTACACTTTTGGGCTAGCATCTCTTCAGATAGCACAGAGCTAGTGGCTGACTGGGGAAAGATATGCTCGAGGGATCCTTAATGAGTATGCTGAGCCACATTTGGGTGATGGAGCGATACTGATGCTGGATAACACCCGGACACACACTGCTCGGGTCGTACAAGAGTACATTCAGAAGGCTGGTATCAACTTGATGACTTGCCCATCAAGAAGTCCTGATCTCAACCCGATCGAGCACGCCTTTTTTTTTGCGGGCGCGAAATCAATAAATAACTTCTCCCGCTCTGAGCGGAGCGGGAGGGCCTGTCAGACTTTACTGACTAAAACCCACCAGTGTTCCTTCAGTTGCCTGTGCCAGGGGCCACGGTAACCCTTTCGGACTTTCCCGCAACCCCAGCAGGCATCGGCCCTAGCGGACCCCGTCATTGTTGCTGACATCTCTTTGAGGCGCGCGAGGAACACAACGCGCCGTCGACCCGGGCCTGGTCCTTATCGGACGGCAAGCTGCCCATTGCTCGCCGTCCGCAAGCCCGCGCCTACGGTGGCCGGGAATCGGCTTGGGATTCCCGACGCCCAGGCCGTCTCCTACGACGGCTAGGGGCCTGAGGGCGCGAATTTTGCCTCTCCCTCACGCGTTCCGCCTCCTCCTTCGCGAACATTACTGTTTCGCAGAACAAGGTGACGGCTTCCCAAGCCTTCTCCCTCCGTACTATAGCCTGGACCAGGGCTGGACGCGAGAGATCGCCACCGCTAATCGCCTGCACGATGACACGGCGGTGCTCAGCCCAAGAAGGGCAGACCTCCACCGTATGACACCCGGGCGTTTCCTCCCGCCTTATCCGGAACAGGAACCTCCCGAAGCAGCCGTGTCCGGTGAGGACCTGCGTCAGGCGGAAGGTGCGGACGCCGCCGCGCCGTGGCGCCTCTCTAGCCACTCCTCAGAGAGGGGACTTATCGCCGCAATTGTTTCGTGCCCAGCGCTAGGTTGCGACAATCGCACTCTCCATGCCACCCTGAGATCCCGCCCGAGCTCTGTCCGCTGTACCGTGATTTCTAGCGGCAGCGGAGCTACGCCCCGGCGTTTCGCCTCCTCGCGCCACTCCCAAATGTGCGCGAGGACTTTTGCCTCCAGATCCCATGGCGGTAAGCACGCCTGGGATGAGCTCGGGAGGCTGGTCACAAGCCGCAAACCACCTCCTCCCCTCAGGGCCCTAAAACAGGCCCTGATGGAAGAATGAGAGAATATTCCTCAACATCGCCTCCGAAACCTCGTCTTCAGTATGCCAAACCGGCTCGAAGTTGTTATCAGACCCCGAGGAGGTAAAAAGGCGTAAAACATACGTATAATTAATGTTGTGAGTTTTTTGCCAGTAAGTCAAAAATGGCAATTTTTTAGTTTTTTATCTTATTTTAGTTAAATACGTTACTAATATATAAATAAAGTATGATTTCAAAGAAAGTTGATTAAATTTGCTATAAAACGTTTTTAATTTAAAACTCTGACTTGTATATTTAAGAAAAATTGCAATTTTAAAAGTGTGGTAGGTACCTACTAAATTTTGAAGGCCAGTGTACTTACTTAGTTGTGACTATCAGCGAAGTAACAAAAATCTAGACTACCTGTATGTAATTTTTTTTTCTTTTGTTTTCTTTGTGAAACCTTCAAAAGGCAACCGACTTCCGGGGAGGGAGGTCGGGGAGTGTGGGATTTACACCTCACTAAAACCACCCCGGTGATCACCATCAGCACATAGAGGGGGTCCCGGTTCCTCTTAAAAGACCAATTCCGGAACGCCCCTGTGCAACGCCTATAAGGCACATCCCTGAGGAGACTGTAAAGGGGCCTCCCCTAAGCCTCGTCATGCACGGCAGCACGTGACCACTGAGCCACCGTCTTCCCCGGGGTCACTCGGTGGGCAGACAGAGACCACACTCTGTGCGCCCGCAACCCCAAAACCTCTATGTACCTAGGTAGGTACAAACAATTGAGACAGAGAGTTCGAGAAAAATTCTAAATCGACAATTCAATCATTGTAATGCTCATTTCTTCATTTTAATGCTGCACTTACAATATGTAATGTGCTCGTGATGTATAATTTCGTGAGTCCTCGTAAAATTTCACATAAACAACTAGAAACACGTGCCACTTTTTATGAAAGGCCCACAAACGGTACTTAAATATATTTGGTGGGTATTGTCAAATGACATTAAAATATCATGAATCTCAATTTATGATTACCATTATACTTGCTTCTTTCTTTTCGTGTGCTTGCACGTGATGCATGAAATAAACAAAGAGTAATTAATAGATAAAACTAAAACATTGTACCTGCCGCCTACGATGATAAGCATTCATACGGACTTACGGGACAGTAAATATTAATTAAAACATCGACAGACTTGTTGTATCGCGTGCGACCTGTCTCTTGAGTGCAACTCTTTTTAAGTAGGTACTGTATGTAGTCGGGGCACCAAGTCAGTAACCACAAACATACACTAATCTACAATAATAGAGGCCATACATCTAATGACCGAGCAGCTTACCTTCCTGGCTAACCTACGATGTGACTCTGAATGAACAGGGTTGGCAGAAAAATAAGATCAAGGAATGGTAATGTAATATAGTAAATAATTTAAAAAAAAATTGAACTAATGGATGGATTTTTATCTCATGGAGTCTTTCTTTCTTATTTTTTATTGTCATAAAATACAAGAGAATACATACATAGCGTTAGCGTTTTTGAAAATATTAAGGTACAGCAGCAAAGGGATATCGGGGCTGATTGCCCAGGGTACGCAAGACGTACACTATATCGTGTCGCCAGCTCGCCTCTCGTGAAGGTTATTTTTATGCACCCCCATGAATTGCGCCAACCCTCCTTGGGGGCAGGTGTGGGGCTATGTCAGACTCCTTCTGACTAAACAATCATAGTGATAGTGACGGTAATTCCAATTATAATAAATAGCAATACAATATTGTGAAAACAAATTATTTATTAATCAGTTTCAGCGATGTCAATCACTTTCACCGAATATTTTACGTGTAATAAATAATTCAATTAGGTGACCTAAAACAACAAAGCATATCTGCGAGGGGCATTATACAAAAAAGACATGCCATGGAATGTACCAGGCAAGTACTTGCACAAGATGTTTTTTTTATTCTTCCGGAGGATTTTGACAGAGAATATGCCTGCAGTAAGTAAGTTAAGTATTTAATTTGTGACGAATGGAATTGAATTACTTTTACAATTTGAAAGACAAGAACATAATATCTGAAAGTACACTTTATACTGATGTTAAAGGGTGTTTTAAAATAAGTTATACGAGAGTTCCGGCGCAACTTGTGCACCAATTCTGTACCTGGGTGGTCAGTCACGACACCATCTTGCTTTGTGGCTTTTTTAAACCGACTTAAAAAAGGAGGAGGTTCTCAATTCGGTTGTATATTACTTTTACCTCAGAACTCCGTCATTTATAAACCGATTTGAAAAATTCTTCTTTTGATTGATAGAGTATATTTATAGGGTGGTCCCATAGTCTAGTCTCTCATAGATCTAGTTCTGATGAGTGGTTTTTTAGTTAGCTTCAATAAATATGTATTATTTCCACTTAATCTATGTTAATAAAGCTATAATAACTTCCTGGCACTGTTATTTACTTAGTGAAGATAAACGAATTTGAGTGGGGTAGTTACCACAACTAAAAAGTAAAAAATAAGAAAAGAGATTCCAAACAAAATAAACGGATTTTCAAAAAAAAAACACTACATACTGGAAAATAACTTTAATTGCACTGCATGCACTAACAATAAATCATAGTTATCGTATACCTAGGTACCATTGTAGGAGACTAACTAATTAAAAGGACTAACTTTATTGCACTCATTTTGGCGGCTGACAACTTACCACTTTGAGCTGAATCGTCTCGTATTTTTTTCACAATTCAAAGCGCTTTATTTTGTAATGCTATCTCAAATAAAAAGATATCTGAGGGCATCTGCCTGACTTTGAGGATTGTGGAAACTAACACAAAAGTAAAAGTTCAAAATCAAAGAAAAACAGAGCTTTTGATTTCATGCCCCAAAAACAAGTGAAAAATATTTTTAAATGCATTATAGGTACATCATCTATTACAATTCAAAATATCGGCAGTTGATTTCCATATTTTCACTTTTGTGACAAAATGAGGAATTCATAATACGCTTACCAATTCTAATGCTCGTGGTACTCTTGCTAACTCTGTCATAATGTAAACTTCAATTATTCCGTCACGTGCATTAAAACAAATAGAAGAAAGGAAACTGTACTGTCCAGAGTTCCCTGGACCGGGAAAACGTGAGGCGGGAATGTACGGCTGTGCGCGCGCCGGTCACTCACCGCGCCGCACACGCATGATAGCAGCCTTCCCAGAATGTATCGACAAGTGACCAACAAATATCATCAATATTAATTCTTTCAAACGTTTCAAGAACTATTTATAAGCAGTCTAGGGACTCGTAAATGTTCTCTTACCGTCAAAAAACAATTTACGTAGGTATACAAATTAAAACGGATCTGTAAAACGGTTTGTACTTTAAGTTAGTTATTTTCCTCATAAGTTATCACTGACTTCGTAATGGAATTCCAGCTATGTTTTTCAAGCATAAATACATACTGCTGATAAAAGTTGACGCAAATGAAGTACATTATAAAAACAATGGCGAGATGTAATACTTCCGTATTGTTTTGTATTGTTGGTTCCGGAGTTTGTAAGGTACGTACATTTTCATTATATAGTCCGTCGTTTGTTTAAGAGCGTTTATACCTTATGAATGGCAACGTCGCAATTTAGTGTCATATTTCGTGGTTTTGACTTTTTATCATTTAATCGGAGCTATATTTTAAAAATCTGTTTAATTAACTTTTTAGAATTACGTGAAAGTGTTTAAAAAGTAAGTAACCGTAATGCTTACATTTATTTTACAATGAAAATAACGCCCTGCAAGTTTCCAATGTATTATTTGCATATAAATAGAACTGTAAACGCAACGATTTCTTACCTTTTATACAGTTTTCACATAATTCTAAAAAGTTAATTAAACAGATTTTTAAAATATAGCTCCGATTAAATGATAAAAATTGAAAACCACGAAATATGACACTAAATTGCGACGTTGCCACTCATAAGGTATAAACGCTCTTAAATAAATAGGTTTATTTTATGGAAATTGGAAGAAATTTAGATTTTTTGTTATTGTTTTAATTTAGCTATTTAGGTTTTCATCAATTCAGTCAGCCTAAGTCTACTTTCAGGTTCCTCCACTAAATAACTTAATAAAGTCATAACAGATCTATATTAGTGTGTTGTATGAACGAAATCGTCGACTTTCCTGGTTTTTTTTTTTTTGACGTAACAGTTTGTGTACCAAATCAGCCTTTAAGACACGAAGCTCAACACATTTCGATTAGGTACTTTGATCAAATGACTCATCATCATCATCATTTCAGCCGAAAGAAGTCGACTGGTGGACATAGGCCTCTTTGACCGGTTCTGTGCCTCTCACATACAGCGGATTCCATCGGCCTTCACCAGGTCTTCGGTCGACCTTGGGGGAGGCCTTTCAGCGCTACGTCTTCCGGTACGCGGTCACCACTCCAGAACCGTTCGGCCCCATCAGCCATCTGGTCTGTGAGCAATTCGTTCTGCCCACTGCCACTTAAGTTTGGTTATTCTTCAGGCTATGTCGGTTGCCTTGGTTCTCCTACGGATTTCTTAATTTCTGATTCGATCACGTGGGAAAACTCCAAGCATAGCCTTCTCCATCCGCCTTTGGTTGACTTTGAGCATTTTTATGAGGCCCATTGTGAGCGACCACGTTTTAGTGCCACAGGTCATCACTGGCAACACGCACTGGTCAAAGACTTTCGTCTTGACACACTGCGGTATGTAGGATGAGAAGATATTGCGTAGCTTCATGAACGCTGCCCAGCCGAGTCAGATTTGATAATTGACCTCTTCCTCGAAATTCGACCCACCTATCTAGACAGTTTGTTTTAGATAAACATAATCGTTCACTACTTCGAGTATAGAATCTCCGACCTTCATGAAGTCCACCCTCGTGAAGATCGGAGACTCTACACTCGTTTGTTACATGGGCGTTTGACCTGACATAATACAATGATGACCCATTCCTAAACATCGTCAAGTGTCTCTGTAAATACCTGCGTATGTAAGAATATAAATGATTTTGTTCTGATTATATTTGAATTAAAACAGAACACAATGACCTCAATTCAACTTGTAGTGCGTAAAATGTATCGTGATGCAAAATAAAACACTGTTAGTACCTGCCTTATAAACCATTAAAGGTGGTTTCCATCAATAATAATTTTCGGTTAACTCCTAAAAACTCCGTTTCTGTTTGACTAATCGAGTGTTTCATTTACTTGCGTAAAGGCAAATATGTCGCACTGTTACGCATCTAAATAATCATCTCAATAAACAAATATTATTCCGATTGGGAAAACCCCAGCCTCGGTCCGTATTTACCAAATATCTTGTATGTGTACTAATTAAACATACCAAAGTAAGTATAGATTTGCCTATGTACGTCACATAGGCAAATCTGTACATATAATAAAATGGTAACGAAGTCAATGCTGAATTGAATACTTTTGAAAAAAGTAAAATTGCTATCGAGTTTGATGCCGAAAATATAGTTTTTAGAATTGTTGTCCGTTTGTCTGTTTATGGATGTATGTCCGGATTGGCGCAAAAACGGCTCTACGGATTTGGATGAAATTGTTAGAATAGTTTATAACTTGAATCCCGGTAAAATATTACCGTGGTATATTTTCCGACAAACACGCGACCGAAGCTGCGAGCAAAGCTAGTTTTAAGATATGAATAAAACATAATGCACATAACGTTTACGTAGAGAACTACAAATATACATAATAGATGAATTTTTGAATAAATAGATCTTGCACCTACCTATGCAAAGAGGTAGGCAGTGGGTACATTCACATTAGACGTTCTTCTAGGTACGTGCACTAGAACGGTGCAGACAAGGAGTATTAGAAAATAAACATAAATAAGTAAGTAGGTATTGTGCCTGCCTCCCTAAGATGAACGAGCTATTGGTGCCGATTGTGTTGTACACCGAACTAAACTAACTAAACTATCACTAAAATTCCTTACTTTTGGCTATGAGAATCTTAACGCTATTCTGCAAAATAAAATCTCTAAATTTAAAAATAATTTTGACACATCTAAAATCAAATTTGGCAATTGCGACTCCACGTGATACTTGTTTGCCGTACCACGTGATTTTTTTTTAGAGCTAGAGTCGCGCATTATTTTGCAGCCTCGACATGTTTTGTATGGAAATTTTCACTTTTTGTATGGAAAATATGAAAAAAAAAATTTTTTTTTACCAACACGTTGGATTTTAGACGTTCCGGGGTTTTATAAAGGGGGTCGAAATTTTCATTATTTTTGCGATAGGACACACCGTTTTCGAGATATAAGCAAAAGAAAAGAAAAAAAGATACAGTACTGTTTTTGCATCTGAAGTCGAGGTGTTGGTATGAATTTTAGTTCATGACAACTAATTTTATTCCACACCTTTTTAATCGCGATTAAAAACGGGCAGATTTAGTTAAGACAATCAAAATTTTTGGTGAAAAACGTAAAATTCAGAATAGCAAAATTGCCATTTTCACTAAATTATAATCTCAGTGCCATCTTAGTGCTGTCAAACTAATATTTGGTTAAGTTGTGTCACTTTAGTCAATTTCAGAATGGGAAATCGTCGTTTGACAGGAATAAACGAAATTTTGGTGATTTTTAGTCTAGTTTAGAGAATTTTGTGACAAGAGAATCGGCACCATTGTTTCAGTGTACCTTCCTAGTTGTGCCATGGGCTCAGTGTCTTCTATCGAGATATAATTTAGCGGAATATGGACTTTGCACTTTTGTAGCTAGCATGCTCAAATGTCCATGCCACCATGCAGCGTCTGTTGGCGACTGTCTCGTAAATATGCGGTAGCAGCGCGTTCGTATGAGGCGATCACGTTAAGTTGCACTTAATCAACGCATTAGCAGCCTTATTGTGAAAGTAAAACTCGCCCAAGGCAGTACACCGGCAAGTTGGTCAGACGCGATTAGGAAGGCTGTTAGAGGCCGCATGTACCGAGCGGCCCACACTTCAGAAGACTGCATAACTCCGAGGAGCGTTTTTTGTGGTCGCGATCCTCAGCGTTGAGAATGACAAAGCAGAAGACGTTAGCAGCCGTATAATTTTAGAACACCCTATTTAGTGTTAGTAGGTACCTACATGATTTAAAGCTACGAAAAGTTGAATAAAGAAAAGTTGACAATACCTTATGATTGGCTGTGTGGTTTTCTTTCCGGCGTTTCTCCTTCCGAGTGAAGTTGATGCCATTCTGGAACTGCAAATTAAATAATAAAGAGATAAAAGTAAATTAAATAAAATAGCCTTGCCACGTTTATCTTCCATCGATCAATTTCAAAAATCAAAACATATACACAGGAAGGGGGATTCCACAGGGCTCGGTAGTTGGGCCAGTATTGTTTATTTTGTACTGTGCCGTTATAATTAAAAATATACATAAATGCAAATACCATATTTATGCCGATGATACACAAGTATATATCATTTAAGCCGGAAGACTATGAACAATCGTTAAACGATCTTAATACAGATCTTGAAAACATAGTGTAACGGCCCAATGCCAACACGCTTGTTCTGAACCCTACAAAAACCAAGTATATGCTTTTTGGAACCGATAACCAGTTAGGTAAAATTAAACTTTGTGCCAGCTATGTGACCGTTACGGGAGAGCCTATAGAACGAGTCTACGAAGCACGTAATCTAGGTGTTCTCATGGACACGGAACTTCGTTTTCACAAACACGTGTCTGAGCAATCCGTAATTGCTTTTATAGACTTAAGATATTATCCAAGGCCCGTCCCTATCTTTGTGAAGAATTGCGAGTCTTGCTTGTGGAGTCTTTGGATTTATCTAATTTAAATTATGCGGATACGGTCTATGGCCAACGACTACTGTCAAAAACTGAAAGAATGATCCTAAGACTTCAAAACGGCTGTGCACGCTTATGTTTTAAAATTCCCTTTAGGGGACATGTTACGCCTTTTCTCAATGAGCATTTTATAAATGAAAGCTATACGTAAACTCCACTTGGCGAGCTTACTCTTTGGTGTTATCAAGTCTGACTCCCCTTCTTACTTGATAAATGATAAATGATTTTATTTCTGTAAGTAGGTTTTTACAAACACTTTTACACGTCAATCATATTTCTATCCAGCGCCGCAGCCTCCTTATAAGCCCATTCCCACCGGCTTCCCTTCAGAAGTTTGGAACACAACCACTCTCTCAATGGCACAATCATTACTTTTAAAAGTAGAGAAAAATTACAAAACGCTTACACTGATGGACATTAAATCAACAAAATTTGCTCTTTTACAACATATTGCTATAAAGTAAACCGCAGGAGCGATCGGCTTATTCGCCGATAAAATCTCTTAGCAAAAGAACGTCATGACGTCACTTGAAGGTCACTACCCAGCCCGCCATATTAAAACTAAAGTAACCCGACTCTGAGCGTCTTACTCGGATAATCGAGCGAGATGTATATAGGAAATATGTGCGCGCGAGCGGGATGGGTCGTTATCCGTCGTTGAATTTCGTATCGAATCGGACGAATGTTTGATGACATTTTATGTTGACAGACAATTTGACGTAATTAAATTACATTAAAACGACCATAGCTTGCATGCGTTGTTGATTGAATTTATATTTGAATTTAATTGTTAGCTATTTTAGAATTTATTGCTTGGTATAAAATGGTGATTTGTGTATTTTTTTAGTTGAACTGTGTTTATTTGTGTTGTTGTTGTTGTGTGTAGTGAAAGCAGTTACATAGACGTACGTTGAAATTAGGTATTTGCGATAAGTAGATAGTGTAATAAGTTGAAATTACTAATTTAGAGTAAGTAGATTTACAAAGTAGCAGGTCAGTAGGACGGCGGATCTAATAGCTATAGATTGCTGCTTGCTGCTTGACAGATTATTTGCTTTGTGAGGAAACATGCTTTTCAAGGTTAAGTTTTCTGGCTTACCTCTCTCAATATTTCACCCTTCGCCACTGTTTCTATCTATATTTTATTATTATTTTATTTATATCTTATATGAAAACTATCCTGGACAAGAAGACACAGAATCGGTGACGGGAGAAAATGTTCTCAACAGCATTCCATCCCACAGTGGGAGACTTTTAGAAGCAGTTTTCGCTACGCAGCTACTAAATGGTGGATCAATATCCCTCCTCTCATAAAGTATAGTAAAAGTTGGACTTTCAAATTGAAATTAAAAGAATTTCTTTTAAGCCATCAAAAAGATTTTTGAAAATGTTCGAGCCGACATATCTGCGGTAATACGCACATATTGGGTATTTATTTGAGTGTTTTATTAAACTCAATACAACATACACACAACGTACACATGTTATTTGATTGTATATGAGTTTTTCTATATTATTGCATTTATTTAATTCTCATAATTGATTATAACGGACACACACCTCCCTATGTGTTTGTTATTCCAGCGTATGGCACTCGTGGGCTGCAGCTGAAAATCAGCGTCAGGTGGTATATCTTGTGTTGTCATCTGCCATTATGCGGACCTAAAAGGCCTGAGGCCCTTATGGCATTATAACTGTTGTTTTCTGTTTTATAGATAAAAGGTGTATTTATTTTGCTGTAATGCCAATAAACGCAATTTTTTTTCTTTCTTTCTTTTATAGGCTAGCATTAGGAAGTCTCGAATAATCTAATAATAACCTTTCAAAAACCTTGAAAAACGAATAACATCACATTTTCATGATTGACACTTCATGATCTACTCACTACAATGTATTTTTTTTTTATGAGTTTTATTGCAATATGTGGTTAGCTAGCGACCTCGACAAATGATTATACAGGATGTTTGAGAAATTGGTGCAAAGCCTGAAGGGGATGAATCTTAGACAATTTAGAACATATTAATCTAAGCTTGTCTTGGACGAAATCTGTTTCTTTTTTTTTAAACCGTAAGGTATCTAACAATAATACCCATTTTTTTCAATTGATTGCTAATAACTCTTGGAATTAGGGTGTACAAAGCAAATTGAAGACGAATATTTATTATTTATTTATATATATGGTAATGGATCTTTGGATCTGAATCGCAGATTACCTAATATGAGAGTGTTTTACAAAACATTTAGTCGGCTTTCAGAAGTTGTAATCCATCACGCGGAACCTGGAGTGAACTCGGTAAGACATGACCCAAGTGTCGAGGAAGACATTATTGCAGCTTTTGATGCAGATCTTACTACGAGCGTCAGAGTATAGTAGCTCGGAACCTCAACATTTCGGTATGGAAGGTGTGGAATACGATGCACCTAGAAAATAAATATACTTTCTACGGCACGGGTGTACAAGGTTTGGAAAATGAACATCCCCCACGAAGGATTCAGTTCTGTCGCTTTTTGCTAAATAGTGACATTGAAGATGCATGGTTTTTAAAATCCATCTTGTGGACCGAATGAGTCAAAACTTTCGAAAGAAGGTACTAGAAAATTTCATAACCACCATCGATGGACCTGCAAGGACAACAGTCCACACTGTAAGAAGCAAGTGTCGTTCCAAAGGAAATTTCAATTAATGTGTGGGCAGGAGTAATCAGCCGAACGTTGATTGGTCCCTACTTCCTACCAGATAATTGAAATGGAGACAATTACTTGCAAGTCCTCCAAAACTATCTCCCAGAGCTTCTGGACGAGGCCGGAATACCAATATTGGCAATGAGAAGACCAATGATCTTTCAGCAAGATGGTTGTCCAGCGTATTGGACCCTAAAAGTGAGAGAACATTTAAATAATCGTTTCCCAGTGAGCTGGAGCGGCAGAGACTGGCCCATCCCTTGGCCACCTCGATCACCTGATTTAACTCCTGTGGATTTTTTCGTTTGGGGACGGGCCAAGAAGCTCTAGACGAGCTCCTTGGCCCGTCCACACACGTCACACACGTTGAAATTTCAACTAGAGAAGAATTAATATGAAGAATCCAAACGGCTTTTCAAGTCATGAAGCAGTATTTTTATTATTCATCCCTGAGCAACCGGCAGCATGTTCCCCATGGTCCCTTAAATGTATTTATTGGTATATTGACGGTGGCTAACTGACATATGGCAAATTATTAAATTTAATGTTGTGTGTCTCGTAATTTTAATTACTTTGCATACCTACTATGGTATACGATCGATGGATTGCGATCGGTATAAAACCAAGTTTTTTCTAACTGAACAGACAGCTGTGCTGCAGTGGAGTTTGTTGCGCGACTTCTTCTTCCCAGCTAAAGCACTAGAAAGTGGTGAAGGGCGGGCGTTTTGGGGGACTGTCTTATGTTATTTTGACGTTCGAAAAGTGCCACTGCTCAGCCTAATTTGAATAAATGACTTTTGATTTTGATTTGATTTCCACTTTGAAACCCGTTTTCAGTGAGCTCTAGAAACGTCATATAAACTTATAATAATAATTTGTTGGTTGTCACTGCGAATTGCAAAATTATAAGTACCTATCTATAACGGGTTATTGTAAAGTTCATAGCGATGACGTAGACCTACGATTGTGTAACAAATACATGCAACATCTTCGGGAAAAATATGTACTAAGCTACTAAATTACTTTATAATTAAATTAAACGATGTAACCCGTTGTAACACATCATGGTGATGATTGATGTAGTAGCATGACCTTAGTGCTACGGCGTAGGCGTTCTACGAATATTGATTTATCAGACTGTGCGGTCAAAGATGCGATTTCTTTTGATGTGGTGGTTTTTTATTGACCAAAAGAGGAACGTGTTATGAGAACCACGTCAGAGTTTAAACGACCAGCCAAATACCTGTATTAATTTAATTCTTTAGTTCGCGCTCAAGCAGAATATGCTTGCATGATCTGGGATCCCTCTTACAATAAATATGAGACTGCTATAGAGAGAGTTCAGCGTAAGTACCTCGGTTCATTGCAGCACAAATGTCGCATCGTACGTCCATCTAAAAACGCTTTCAGTAAGTTTAGATTGATAACATTACGCTCTAGACGCTTGTTGTTTCAGGGAATGGTGCTCCATACATACTTGTACATAATAGATTTGATTGCTCAGAATTAATAAGTAAAATATGCTACATTGTACCTAGAACAGTAATGAGATGTGAGGCGCGCTCTTATCCACTGTTTGCTACAAATCCATGTCGTACAAATGCAGGAGAGAGAGCGCCGCTCCAGAGATTATTTCAAGCTTGCAATAATAATTTTAACGATATCGACGTTTTTGCCCTATCTAAACATACATTTAAAACACACATCGTTAAGCGCCTTGCTCATTTTTTTAAATTATTATGCATTGATTATTCATAATTATTTGGTTTTAAGATTGCGAAATAATTGTATTGTTGTTTTTTATTGATTTTATTTCATTTTTTATCAAAACTGTATGTGTTATATTCTAGTAACATGTGGAAACGTAGTGGATTGTACATTTACCTATAGTATACGTACATTTACCAATAGCATCCCAAAAAAAATAAAATAAAACTAAAACATATATTATTTATACTTTTTTTCATATTATATATATTACATAAAACTTATTTCTTGGAGACTTGCAACGCAAGTGCCAATTTCAAGACTAACTGTAGAAGCTGCTTAATAACACGTAATTAGATTATTATACACCAGTTGTGTATCATCATGCAAAACCAATAATAAAATCTTTAGGACTTGTTATACCAGTTTTATTATTTGTTTTTAGATGTTCAAACTTTAGTTTGATATTATTAACATTTTAATAGGTTATATTCGGTCTCCACGCAGGTGCTTCAATAAACTCGCTTTCAACTAATACGCGTTGATGACGAAAATCCCTGTAACTTGCAAATATAATATATTATACAGGGCGTCCCACGGATATGCCACATGGAGGGAAAGTACCTTTAACCTTTTCCCTTTCCCTTTTCCGTAGATGGAACATTTGACTGAAAAAAGACATTATTTTAATTTAAAACACCATTTAAACTGCATTCATAGATATTTAAATAATTACATGGTTGAACCGGAAATCGAACCCGTTACACGAGAAAAATAATCAGCTTGTAGCTTTATCATACCGATCGAAAGACTTTATCATAAGGATCATTTTTTGCTAAATAACATAGTGTCACAAATAAAAGGAAGACCGTGAATTTTAACATTTGATGTGAAATTTTGTTCAGAAAAATGAAACGCTGACATTGCCATTAAGTACATATATTACTAATAAAATAATGTACCCACTTGAGAAGAACGCATCATTTCCCTATTATAATCTGAGTGCATGATAAAATGATAAAGAGATACGTAATTAGTAGGTACCTGGTTGCATGCAACTTTTGATTATCGAATAATCAAAAGAGTGTGCCTTTGTATTCAACAGGAAGGGACTCATTTTGAGCATTTGATAAATTGATTAATTTTGTATTAATAATGATGGCATGGCGAGTGCAATTACGGCGATAAGTCCCCTCTTTGAGGAGTGACTAGAGAGGCGCCACGGCGTCCTCACCTTCCGCCTGACGCAGGTCTTCACCAGACACGGTTGCTTCGGGAGGTTCCTGTTCCGGATAAGGCGGGAGGAAACGCCCAGGTGTCACCATTATGTGGATCGCCCAGAGGCGATTGGCGGTAGCGATCTCTCGCGCCGGGCCCTGGTCCAGGCCATGGTACGGAGCGAGAGGGCTTGGGAAGCCGTTACCTCCTTCTGCGAAGCAGTAATGCTCGCGAAGGAGGAGGTGGAACGCGAGAGGGAGAGGCGAAATTCACGCCCTCACACCGCTAGTCGCGTCAGGAGACGCCCTGGGCGTCGGGAATCCCAGACCGATTCCCGGCCACCGTAGGCGCGGGCTTACGGACAGCGAGCAATGGGTAGCACGCCGTCCGATAAGGACCAGGCCCGGGGCGACGGCGCGTTGTGTTCCACGCGCGCCTCATAGAGATGAGAGATGTCAGCACCAATGACGGGGTCCGCTAGGGCCGATGCCTGCCAGGTTTGCGGGAGAGTCTGAAAGGGTTACCGTGGCCTCTGGCACAGGCAACTGCAGGAACACGGGTGGGGTTTAGTCAGTAAGAGTCTGACACGCCCTCCCGCTCCGCCCAGAGCGGGAGAAGTTATTGATGATTTAAATTCCGACCCTCAAAAAAAAAAACCCACATACAGCTCAAATTGTAAATGAATATTTTCAGGGCGTTGGCATCAATCGCATGGACCGGCCAGCGAGAAGCCCGGTCCTGAATCAAACTGAACACGTTTGGGACGAGCTTTGGAGGTGTGTGAGAAATCGAAACCCTGCCCCAGCTACACTTCCGAGACCTGAAACATGGGTTAGTGGAAGAATGGACCAATATCCCGCCACATCGCATAAGAACCTTAATAAACAGCATGCCCAATCGCCTGGCAGCTGTAAGAAGAGCCCGTGGAGGCAATACCAAAAAATTATTTTGTTTTTTTTTTATTTATTATTTTGTTTTAAAGTTCGTTTTTGTGTTGGATGTGAAATACCAACCGTTATTTTTTCAACGTAAAAGTTTTTGATAATTATGTTTTTTTTAAATGTATTTTTGACAATTAAACTAATAATGTTTCCAATATTTGGTGTTGTTTTATTAACTGGTAAATTAACTACAACATACAGTTTTATTCGTGCCGCTACCTCTGTTATTTTAAGAGTAATTTCAGTTTTTCGTACTGACCCGTATTCTTTGTCCGCGAGTGTACTGAAACAAGCTATGTATTCAAATCCTAATTAAATCACTATTTAATTTGTACATGCTGTACCATTCGTTTAGGTATTTTGTATCCAAAAAAAACGTATTCGTAAGTAGGTACCTAAAGGCTTTACTTAGTAATGTACTTACTTATAAAAATATTACCTATAGATTCAGTTGGTGCATGATATAATATTGATGGTTTTTAACAGTATTTAGCTACGAAATTTTCTTAATCTATATTTCCCTTCACCGAATATGGCGGGCGCTCATGATTAACCATAGTCCTGGTCCGTAGTCTCTACGTAATCTGACTCTACTAAACAGCAATTTTCGACAGGTGTGTCTCTACGCAAAATAATTGCTAACATAAAAAGAATAGGTACTTACCTAACCTTTAGATTTTTTTTTTTTTTTAAATAGTTAATCTCTCTCCATTTAGGCTGTGTAGCATTTAGTCTGTCTGTTCTAGCGTCTCTGCCATTATGGCGATGTCATCGCCTGTCCAATCCAGTCAAGCGTCTTAAATACGTCCTCCAACGCATTAGTGAACAATTTCGGGGATATCATTTCCCCCTGTCTCACCGCTCGGAGGAGTTGAATGGGGCTGCCGAGCGGCTGGAGCAGATAAACCCACTTTATGCGACCGAACTCTACCTCAAGTTCTTCAAGGTGACGGTACAGCCTCATCGAACGTCCATTATACGTAGCCAGATGTAGTCGTCGTTGGTGGCCTGCCGTAACCCGGGGATTCTTCGCACTCTCCGTCCCGCCAATACTGTGACCACTACCTTGACCAGGAATAGCGGGAGCACTGGGAACTGGAGGCCATTGTTATGGCACTTTATTCATTCCGTACGATGAATATGTCACTTCATGTAAAGTAGGTTGCCAAAACTTACATAACGCTTTCACTGTTAAAAAGTTATCAGATCTAATTTAGAGCCAAGCCCCTAACTCTACAAGGTTTACATCTTGGTCAAAATATACGGCTTCGCCGTTTCGGGGCCGTCGCACAGACCCTCCTATGGGCTTTTGGTAAGAAATTAAGTCACTGGTCTTTAACTTTTTTTCTTTGACAGACCGGTTGGTGCAGTTGGTAGCGACCCTGCCATCTGAGCCACTGTCCCCGGGTTCGATCTCCGGACAATTATTCAAACATTTGTGTGCATGAACATGTCTGTTTGACCTGTGTCTGGGTGTGTATATGTATATAAGTATGTATATCAGTCATCAGTAGGCCAATTCTCGTACTTAAAAAACGTTCACATTCAAGTCGCAATCTCATCTCAGCGACAGTCAATGTCAAAAACCTGTCAAAAATGTATGTAAATTGATTGTAATTTTGACAGATTGAGACTGATATTAGAATGCGTACGGTCTTAAAAATACGGGAATTGCCCCTCAGGTTACCGTAGTACAGGCTCTACCTAGTTCGGGACCTGAAGACGTTGTGTGGATGTTGTCTCATATTATTATATTATTATTAATGTTGTGTCATGTGATAGTTCAATGGATTTTTGCCTATTTTGCCAAACTTCATTTTGCCCAAGACATAAGGTTTGTAGAGTTGGGGGCTTGGCTACATTACATCTGATAACTTTTTAATAGTAAAAGCGTTATGTAACTCTTGGCATGAAAACAAAAAAAAATATACAAAACATACTTTACATGAAATTTACTTAACTATTTATCTTTATTTTAGCGGTGACATGTACTGATATTTATACACACAGGGGTCACACTGAAAGTTTTTTAGAATAGGCCAGTAAGAAAAGTAGCTAATGAAAAATTTATTTAAATTTCGAATTAGGAACTCTTTGGGAACCTGTAGATGTGTAACGAATTCATATTATGTCATTTGTTTTTACAAATTGGCGGCAATTTAAAAAGTGTCTGTCGCCATCTTTATTACTATACTCTTTGGTCTGGTCCAAGCAAACTCACTGATGATTCGCGAGAAGGACGTCCTTCTACAGCGACTACTGAAGATAACGTTAGTGGTGTGCGGCGAATGATTAAAGCTGATAGAAAGGTGACAACATCAAAAGATTCGGGCAGCTTTAGGCATTGGTATGAGAGTCAAGTACAAAAAGTTTTACATGAACATTTAGGCGTCAGAAAGCTTTGTACTGGATTGATACCTAATAATTTGACAGAAGATCAAAAGCGGGATTGGTGCCGCTTAATGCTTGAAAAGTATGACGGCGGTGACTCGAATGCTATGACATCGTCACAAATGATGAAAACTGGATATATTGTTACGAACCCGAAACCAAAAGACAATCTGCGCAGTGAATGTTTCCATTCGAAGATTTACCGACAAAAGTAAAGAAGGGCAGAAGTCAAGGGAAAAAGAAGATTGCCCCATTCTTTGGATGGACGGCTCATTTCGCAACAATCGTCCTAGAAGATAAAAAGACTGTTCCTGCAGCGCCCAAGAAGCAGGATCCTCCTTCACCACGACAACGCTCCAGCTCACTCCGCCAGACGGACTATCGAATATTTGTGTATCGAAAGTGTGAAGTTAGTAAGTCATCCTCCTTACAGTCCTGATCTGGCACCTTGTGACTTTTATTAATATGTCCAAAAATAAAAGATAAACTTAGAGGAATTCGTTTTATGAACCCTGAAGATGCCGTAGCTGAGTCTGAAAAAGGCGTGGAAGAAATCCCTAAAGAAGAGTGGGCCCACTGCTTTAGTCAATGGTTGCATCGCATGCGACGGTGCTTAGAAAGGAACAGAAATGACTTCGAAAAGCAATAAAAATATTAACAGGCTTTTTATTTTCTAAAAACTTTCAGCGTGACCCACGTACATGTTAAAATCATAACCCTTACTTCTTGCATAGTCGGGTGTAAAGGTATGTCTTGCACGCCAGCAGTTACTTTCTTCATAGCCAATGAAAATGAGTTTCTTCTTCGTTGTATATGCACGCTAATCTAGCTTTCATAACAAATAGAAGTGGATATACCTATTATCCGTGAGAAATACAGACTTGCACCTCCCTTTAAGGCGGTTGGAGGGTGAAAGATTTAGTTTTTTTTTTGTTTGTGTGCATATACTAGTCTGCATACCAAATTTCAGCTTTCTAGGACTTCGGGAAGTGCCTTAGAGGTTTTGATGAGTGAGTGAGTCAGTCAATGACGAAATCGACGTAGGTATTTCAGATATAAATAAAAAAAAAGGATTAAAGCTTGACAAATGAACCTTTGTGAGATTTATAAGTCTGCTGACTATATTTTATCCTGAGAATTTGAGCTCTCTAGCATTATCCAGGCCGAAGCTATGAGGGTATGGAAATATGACGAAACGTTTCGAGAAAAAGTAGGTAGTGCGACTGTTTTTTGTTTTGGGCTCGTCTTGGCAGGGGTATTATCGTGTGGTGACCTCTCGCATCCGGCCCTGGTCCAGGTCATAATCTGGAGTGAGAGGGCTTGGGAAGCTGTCACCTCCTTCTGCGAAGCAATAATTGCGAAGGAGGAGGCGGAACGCGTGAGGGAGAGGGAAAATTCGTGCCCTCACGCACCTAGCCACCGCAGGAGACGCCCTGGGCGTCGGGAATCGCAAGCCGTTTCCCGGCCATCGTAGGTGCGGGCTTGCGGACGGCGAGTAATGGGCAGCTCGCCGTTCGATAAGGACCAGGCCAGGGTCGACGGCGCGTTGTGTTTCACGCGCGCCTCAAAGAGATGTCAGCATCAATGACGGGATCCGCTAGGGCCAATGCCTGCCAGGGTTGCGGGAAAGTCAGAGAGGGATACCATGGCCCCTGGCACAGGCAATTAGTCAGTAAGAGTCTGACACGCCCTCCCGCTCTGCCCAGAGCGGGAGAAGTTATTTCCAAGCCCTCACATCCCAAGAACAAACTTAATATTGTAATTGAAAAACTTGTACTCCAACACATTCTAAGTGCAATTGTAAGTTTATACGCACAATATTGAAAGATTTACCATAAATGACTTTATGACCATAGACTTCTTATAGGTTTTCCTGTAATCTGTAAGCAAAGAACGAATAACTATATTTTTTTAACATTTTAGCCTCAGTAGTTTCGGAGATAAGAGTGAGGAACGGTTATTTTTTTATTTTCTTCAAAACCTTTTAAATAACTGAGACTTTAACAATAAACCCTTTCATTTCATATGTCACACGGTACTGTTTGCAATACTTTTGTTTTTAATTTTCTAGTTTGCCCCCCAAAAATTACCTCTATATTCAAAGTTCATTTACTTACGTTGCACGTCCGTGTTTGTCACAGAAATTTATACGTGTACCAAATTCTGGATTACCCCGCAGGACATGCTGGACACGATATTAAGTGCCTTTTTTATTATATAATATTAAGAAATTTTTAATCTGATGCAGGTCGCAGTTTTGTCTTTTAAGTTCACGATATTCGTGGACTTTTCAGATACTCGTACAATGTGCGGACTCAACTGTGAGGCCCATAAATGACAGCGTAGTCAAGGAGACGTATTTATCGAATTTGAACTCTATTTGAATTACATTAAGAAAGTACGTCAGTTTGAAAGAATACTTTCCGTTGACTACATTTTCAGAGCCTCACAGTTTTTCTTGCGCACGTTATATTCTACCTGCGTGTATTCTCCGAAGGGCTTGTCCGAGGATTGCACCAAGTAACGTATGTATACCAAGATTTCGCTCTTATGTTAAATCCCAATTATCAATGTCATTAACCGGGCACAAAGGCTATCTCCGGGTGGCTGTTGAGAATGAATTAATTAGAATAATATCGAGTTAGTCTAACGTAGTTATCAGTGGCGAAGGGTGAAATATTGAGAGAGGTAAGCCAGAAAACTTAACCTTGAAAAGCATGTTTCCTCACAAAGCAAATAATCTGTCAAGCAGCAACCAGCAATCTAAAGCTATTAGATCCGCCGTCCTACTGACCTGCTACTTTGTAAATCTACTTACTCTAAATTAGTAATTTCAACTTATTACACTATCTACTTACCGCAAATACCTAATTTCAACGTACGTCTATGTAACTGCTTTCACTACACACAACAACCACACAAAAAAACACAGTTCAACTAAAAAAATACACAAATCACTATTTTATACCAAGCAATAAATTCTAAAATAGCTAACTATTAAATTCAAATATAAATTCAATCAACAACGCAAGCAAGCTATGGTCGTTTTAATGTAATGTAATTAGGTACCGTCAAACGGGGCGAATAGGGATGCAGGGGTGAATAGAGACGAAACTTTACAAGGGATTGAAATAATATAGTTTGATTCCAACAAGGGCACTTAATAGTTAATTATATTACAGTAAACACATTACGAGTCATTTTTGGCAATAAAATATGTTATTTCAAGGATAACATCCCTTTTAAAGTTTCGTTTCTATTCACCCCTGCATCCCTATTCACCACGTTTGACGGTACGTCAAATTGTCTGTCAACATAAAATGTCATCAAACATTCGTCCGATTCGTTACGAAATTCAACGACGGATAACGACCCATCCCGCTCGCGCGCACATATTTCCTATATACATCTCGCTCGATTATCCGAGTAAGACGCTCAGAGTCGGCTTACTTCTCAGAACAATAACTAAAGCATAGAAGGAAGCTAAATTTAACTAATATAGTCGTCTCTGTTTTCGTATACACTCATAACAGCATTAGAAAGAGACAGATGTAGGTTGCTCAAAATGCAAAGCGTCACAAAGCAAACGTCAATTTGGCTACCTTGGCTACCTTTATGATACTAAGTTTAAAAGCTACTTAAAGTCTCAGGTTTTTGTGTATGACTTTGTTCATCGCATTTTTTCGTATAATGCTTATGGGCGCATGGGAGTTGAAGTACTTCGTTGATTTTACGTTTTTTTTGTAAATATAGTACAAAATTAATAGTGATTTAGTGTAAATCGCAAAGCTTAAAGATTAAATAATGTCCTGCTTTATAGTGGGATGTAAATCACATTCATCCCGCAAAGAAAATGATGCGGAAATCATAAGCTTCCATCTGTAAGTAATCAAATATGGTCATTTTATCGGTTTTGTATTCTCACTGTAGGTTATTTTGGCATTTTTTCAATTTATTTGAGCTTAGTGTACACGGTAGTGTTTTGAAATCAATATTTTATGTAATTAAATAATTCGATTCTAGGGAAAATAGAAATTTTAAATCGGCATAGAAAGTTTTGCAATAGTGCTTGCAAAAATAAACAATCGATAGAATATCGATAGAACTAGCGTCATCTAAATTATTACATTATTTTTCTTTACACGTAGTTTTGGGAAGGATTAAATATTTAAGAGTGAAATAAATACCTAAATACCTACGGTCTTGACAGCAAACCATACGTATGAGTAATGAAATGACAGTGGTCAAAATCCGTGTGGCTCATGGTATAATAATGTAAACTCATGTGTAGCTATGTTTTTTTCTTTTTAATTTTAGATTTCCCTCCGATATTGATATGAGGCAAACATGGATCAACGCTATTGCACGTGACTACTGGGAATGGAAAAAAACAACATCGTATTAGTACCAAACATTTCAGCGATGACTGCTTTATTAAAATATTGCTACCAACATCAATTTTTGATGATTTACTCGAACATTCATTCGATAATGATGTATTGGATGAACATAGAAATTTGTTGATTAAATTGATAAGCAAAGAATATTTAACAATTAGAATTCATTATATCGCGAAAGAATTATCTTCTCCTGTAGAAAAAGTAAGGACTTTTCTAACAAAAACTATAATTTTTAAAGGGCAGTGATTTAATTTTTTTTGTTACTTGTACCGGTGCCAATCGCTCTTTATAAATTATTTAAGCGTTTTCTTGGTAATTTCAATTTGTTAATAATTTATCCTGTGTTTATAATTATAAATAAATAAGTTAATCAGACAGAAGTGAGTTTATTTCACCTTAGCATATTTTAGATTTAATGCCAAGGAGCGATACCATAAATTAAGAAGTCGATATCGGTATTTATTTTATGCATAGTCACATCACTAGCTAATACTCTTTTGTCTATGACAGCGTACACTTCAATAATTGTCCTAAAGCGCCTTCTATGCTTTAGTTATTGTTCTGAGGCTTACTTTAGTTCTAATATGGCGGGCTGGGTAGTGACCTTCAAGTGACGTCATGACGTGCTTTTGCTAAGAGATTTTATCGGCGAATAAGCCGATCGCTCCTGCGGTTTACTAATATGTTGTAAAGGAGCAAATTTTGTTGATTTAATGTCCATCAGTGTAGGCGTTTTGTAATTTTCTCTACTTTTAAGAGTACTGATTGTGCCATTGAGAGAGTGGTTGTGTTCCAAACTTCTGAAGGGAAGCCGGTGGGAATGGGCTTATAAGGAGGCTGCGGCGCTGGTAGTTATAGATACAGAGTATTTGCTACATCGACTTCTAGAAAAAGTTCAACTTTGTAGAGCATCGTCTCTGTCACTCATTTAAGTGTGACAATCTATTTTTAAAGCTCGATGTGTCATATTTACGCCCGGGTACTGTAAGACACAAGTAAGCAAACGTTGCAATGATTTTTTTTTTTTTTTTTTGTTGAGATAGGTTTGCTCTTATTTATTTATTTAAACTTTTCGCACAAAAGGTACAGAGTCGACGGTGGATTTGATTATTTATTTTTATTATCATTCGGTCTCGTCATTGTAAGATCTTGATAGATTTTGCCTTCCTTGCCCTTTTGCCGTTTTCAATACATTTTACAAAACAATTGCAATAATGTTTATACCAACAGAGCCCCCCGTCAACGTCATTTGGGCGCCAAAAGATCGTTGTAGCAGTGTATGATAAAGGTTGAATAAACTTACAGCGCAGTGGAAACAGCTGAATAGCGAGGATGGCGGGGTGTGAACGAGCCCCGGCGGAGACCCCGACACCTCACACGAATCACTGAAGTTGCATTTCCCCACCACCTGCAGATACAATAAAAAAAATCGATATCAATTTCTGCCAAATCTGCTAGTTTTTTTTTTGTTATGTTGCTCGCACGCAAACCTTTTTATCACTTCTGTCGGAATATTATAATATTCGGTACCTAGTCGCAATTAACAATATTTTTTAAATATTTTATAAGTATTACCTATGAAGTTCCGTTTTACAATACTGGCCATTTGAAACGTAATTTATGTAGGTATGGCAGGCAATAAATTCTAAAACAAATGAATTAAATTGAAAAGATATGGAATTTTATTTTCAAATTCAGTCATTTGTTTATTGATTAGGTAGTGTTTTGTTTTCACTACATTTTTCAACAATATGGACACGATAATAACGACGAAATTGTGTTAACGCAGAAGCGCTATTACAATAAGAATACATGATTTATGATAATGAATGATATGTACCAAAGGTACTTATTTTCTCCTACAGTTTCAGACTTTATCATCATGAAGTCGGTAAACTGCAGAATGACTACTGATGGTTATGCGTCTCTTCCGAGGCGGCCCAGTAAACCAGACACAGACAAGATTGGAATGGATCTGGTAACCATTTGTAAATAATCGCTCCAGCAGGTCGGAATTGGTGAACATGTGTATGAGGTAGAGAAATAAAAGAATAATGTATTTGTTGTTTGTATTTATTCTACCTCTTTATTTTCAACATCTTCCCTTACAATTATATTATCAAGAATCTGTGCAGGCAGTAATACTTATGTTGTTTTGATGCCGAGCCCACCCAAGATACCATATGAACGTATTTACATGGTTCTCGGAGGCCTGTGCTGGCAGAACTAGGGGGCGCCACTACAGAGCTGGATCCACTGATGAATGGATTTGATTCTTGCGGAATTGGTAGTACTTATTACGAAGAATCCGTTGTCAGTTGCCGATAAGCCATTAGCCAATAAGCATGACATGCCCGGGCATTAGTTAGAAGGCATCTGCAATTGAAGGCACAGTTAGTTTTATTAATTCTATTGTGGGTGGATAATTATGCGAACAGAAAAAGTGAGTAGGTACATGACACAAGCTGGTCAAATTAAGCTTGAATATAATAATAATATCTATTATTATGGCATACAGATTTTTAACTAATTTAGAGTTATTTTAGTTAGAATAATCTACACAACAAGCAGGTACACTTACTTAAAGAGGGCTGATTATATTGGCTGAACAAATAAATTAATTTAGCATCACCATAATTTTTTCGATGAGAGTATCTCCCAGTTCTTCTGGCAATGGATACGCCACAACATACACAAACTGAATCATTGTCAAATTGACGTTCACCTATATTGCCTTCATTCCTGTTAGTTGATTCAAGAATCAATAGGCTAACACATTCTTGACATAAGTAGTCTTCATCGATTACCTAAAACAAGAAAAACTTAATGTTTTAATCTATACCGGAATTTGGTAAGTTGTTAATATTTCATACTCTTTTTTAATTTGATGATGGTTATGCTAATAAGGTAACTCAGCGTTTGCATGAGCCTGAGCTTCAACAATCGATTTTCTATGTGTGTTCCTCTGTGGCCGGACCACAGTTTAGTACTCAGATGCTATAGTTCGAAATAATACCTACCTAAAGTCTACCTTCATCGGAATATATATATATTTTTAGTACCTCAAGAGATATCTTTTTAATTAACAATTTATGTGGTCCGGCCTCCAGGCAGTACTCTCTGGCCGCGCCACATCAAATTAAATAGAGTATAATGAACTATTAATAAATCAATATCCCGAAAAAAACTACCTAAAGAGTACCTTGCATACGACAAATATGGTCCAATAAACCCCTTTAGTTAAGGAGTTATTGGTCGTAGAGTGTGGTCCGGCTGGAAGGTATACTCTGCAGCAAGTCAATTTTGCAATACTTAATAATAACTATCCATAAATCAGTTTCAATAATAGTACCCTTTCTCTACTATTCGTTGATATTTTTTTCTCTCAAGAAACTATTCATTTTGATTAATTAACCTTTAAAATATGTGGCGCGGCTAGAGAGGATTACTTTCAGCAAAAATAACGAAATATGCTTTATTTATTTATGCCATCGAAAACTGCATAATAAGTACTTTATCAAAAGACCTGGACTTTGTCTCTAAACTTTTATTTGTATTACCCACAATGATTTTGAAAAAGGTGCACTTTTTGGTTTTTGTTTACCTATCTACCTTAGAATAGTTAGTAAATTTGACGAAGTAAATGAAAATTTTGGTTTAAAATAAACAATAAAAAATTTGTGGAACTTTGTGTATATTTGAACGCCCTCCAATATTTTGTTAGCAATTTGTATTACAAGTTAATAGGATATGCGTTACAATGTTAGCAGAATGTGCAGGCGTTATTACAATAGTTTACGTACGGGGGTAGTTTGTTATTATTTTATCATCATAGCTTGAATATATTTTTACTTTAGTAGTTTGTTTCTATTCCTTTGTATCGGCCATTATAACCGCTAAAATGAGTGAAAACAAGAAAAAACGCGGAAAAGTGCTATCAGTTTCCCTTGATGAACAAAAATCAGAGTTCGTGAGATATGAAGACCAACTAAAAGATAAAGATTTGCTGCCACCACCATCAAGTAAGATTTTTCTTGATATTCGCAAAAACTTGTCATGTCGAATGAGCGTGAAAGCTATTTATCTTTCTTTAAAAAAGAATTTTGATTATTTCTTCAATAATACAGTGAAACAGAGGTCTTCTCCAGAATATGACGATAATTTGTCATCTGAAGAGTTTGATTCACCAAAATCTTCAGTACAAGATAAATATGCCGTTGAGAATTTTGAAATATCATTATCCGATTGGCAAAATATAAAACCAGTCACTAGCTATTGTTCGCGAACAGATAAAGATAGACCATCAGTAACACGGCACAAGAAGACAGTTTTACCTCAACATAAGTGGACAAACGTTATGAGTGAGATTTTATGGAAGGAAACAAAGCGAGAATGTACTTGGATATTTAAACGCAGTTCAGCTGTTGATTACAATATTCGATTCAGTGGTTATTGTAAGCAATGTGGAGCTAAAATTAGAGCGGAGTCAACAGAAGCGTCAGAAACTCATGCTAAAATCAAATGTATTATTGAGGTAGGTGATTTAAATATTGTGCATGATCCAAAGATAAAAAATAAATTGACTAAAAAGAAAAAAGAAGAGCTGTCTGAAAAACTGATTAATGAACATGCAATCGTAATTCGGAACAAAATAGTGAACAAAGTCATGAACGAAGATGACACCTATGAGCCACCATTTGTACCATCATTAAAGGCATTGCAGAATATAAGGCACCGATCTAAACACGAAGCTTATTTGGACAAGAATGTTGTACTTTCATTATGGATTATGGGTAGTACTTTATACAAGAATGTGATTCGATTATTTTGTGTTTTGCCTTTCATTTTATATTATTGGACGGATCTACAAGAAAAATATTATTGTCACCTTGTCAATTGTAATAAAAGAATAAAGCTCAGTATTGACGCTACAGGGTCCATATTTAAAAAAATAAATCCTCCTAGAGATCCTGCACAAATATATGTGGCTAAGCACATTTTTCTTTACGTGGCTGTATTACAAACAGGAAATTCTTGTGTGCCGGTAACTCAAATGATAACTGATTTGCATACGTTAGAAAATATTTACAAATGGCTCAAACAATGGATAGGCACCAAGAAAACTCCTGATGAAGTAGTTTGCGATGATTCGGCAGCATTAGTTGGAGCAATCATTAAAGCTTTTACTGACTTTGAATCTACCAAGGATTATATTGCATATTGTTTTGATGTCCTAATGAAAAAAGAAAAAATAAAAACAAATCATTGCCTTATTCGCTTGGACACGTCGCATTTTGTGAAAACACTTTATAATTACCAATGTTTTAAATACGTTGACGAAAGGGTTATGAAATTTCATATAAAATATATTTGCAAAATCAAAGATTCTTCATCGTTCGGCGAAATCAAATTGATAATGGAAAATCTTATTGTTATTGCACTTAATAGATACACAGGAAAAGATTCTAACGGCCATCCTACATTATGTAACCAAAGCTTACAGAAGTTGCTACAGACAGACACAGATAATACAAATAGAGAAAACGAAGATGATGATGAGGTCAGGGTGAATGAGGAAGTAAATACAATTATTAACGACCTACTCAACTCAGAAGAAATTGAAAATGTTACCTCAGACTTTATGAAAGAATTCACCATGAAAGTTGACAAAGTTTCACTTGAATTGCAATTATCTGAGATAAAAACGATATATGAAAACTTATATTACTTACCTGATTTTATTAATACCTTCAAGAGGCTAATGTCTAGATTGCCAATTTGGGCAAATGTGATGTTGTCATTTGTTTATACAGAAAATGTGACATCAACCAGTTCAGACGTGGAAAGTTATTTCAAAAATATTAAAACACTTTTGAAAAATCCCAACGACAGACTACGGGTGGACGAATTCCTAATGAAGCACCATGAATATATATCTGGGGATTTAAAGAACAAATTTAGTGATGATATTAGTGAACAGAAAACAAAGGCTACTGAAAAAGCTAAAGTTGAGTCAAGTGACTTTTCGCAAGAATCTGTCATGTCTGATGAACCCATCCTTCTAGAGAACTGGCGAGGCCTGGCTATAGGAAAACAGGAAAAACAAAAGCGAGAGATGAGGTCCAAAAATAAGTCGGTCGATGTTTTGGTAAATGGAAGTAGTAGTTCAACTGGTATTAAAGGCGTAGTTGTAGAAAATACTTGTGCCTTCGATTGTCTGGTGCAATCTTTAGCAGTTGCATATATAGATAGAATGAACATCCGCAAACTAATAGAAACAAAAACATCCGGTTTTATGACACTTATTAAGTCTCTTGCTAATAAAGATCCCACAAATTTATACAGCATACGAGCCAATATTATAAACAAATATTATTTTGACAAAACAATCACAAATGTCTTGACGATCATAAATTGTATGTCGAATATTACTTTTGTTTTAGACAAAATTTTATTAAAAGATATTCCTATAGTTAGATCGGAAAAACGATGCACAAATACACAATGCAGTCAGAACAACTCCACATCTCAACGAGTATGTTCGTACATGCCACTGAATGAACTAATTTTGTCTGATAAAGGCATTTCAGCCCTTGAAGAATCGGCTCAAACAATGTTAGAGATTGATTCAGGTGTGCTATGTGATAAAAGTAATGACGACGGTGTAAAATGTACCGGTAAACAAATTATTAACTACACATTGAATGATTTATTAATATTTGAAATTGATTTAGGCGTTGATTTAAATGACATTCCAGACACTATGACATTACAAGGAAAATTATTTACACTGTTGTCAGTGATTGAATATTTACCAAATATTCGCCATTACGTCGCTCACTGCAAGCGTCTGGATGATACTTGGGAAACATTATGATGATTTAAGTACTAAAGCTACAAGGACTAAAAACCAGCAAATGAATGTTCATTGTATTTTATACGCAAAATTGTAAATTTTAACTTATTTTTATCAAAATGATTATTTTTAATTTAGGTCTTGCATATTAAAGTTGGAAAATAACTTCAAAGCTCCTTTATTTGTAATATTGATATTCTATATTTTGAATACGCGGTTTTAGTACACTCTTTTTTTCATTGTTATTTCTTGTTTAAAGGGTTAAATGCTTAAATTTAATCTATTGACTTTAGTTTGTTATATAAAACACTTTTCCGTCATTTACAACACCTTGTATTAACAATTGTTATTATTTGATTATGAAAATATATATTTGTTTTTTGTATACTTATTGTTTATTTCAAACCAAAATTTTCATTTACTTCGTCAAATTTACTAACTATTAAGGTAGTAGTTTGTTATATAAAACACTTTTCCGTCATTTACAACACCTTGTATTAACAATTGTTATTATTTGATTATGAAAATATATATTTGTTTTTTGTATACTTATTGTTTATTTCAAACCAAAATTTTCATTTACTTCGTCAAATTTACTAACTATTCTAAGGTAGATAGGAATACAAAAACCAAAAAGTACACCTTTTTCAAAATCATTGTGGGTAATTAAAATAAAAGTTTATAGACAAAGTCCAGGCCTTTTGATGAAGTACTTATTATGCAGTTTTCGATGGCATATAGAAATAAAGCATATTTCGTTATTTTTGCTGAAAGTAATCCTCCCTAGCCGCGCCACATATTTTAAAGGTTAATTAATCAAAATGAATAGTTTCTTGAGAGAAAAAAATATCAACGAAGAGTAGAGAAAGGGTACTATTATTGAAACTGATTTATGGATAGTTAATATTAAGTATTGCAAAATTGACTTGCTGCAGAGTATACCTTCTAGCCGGACCACACTCTACGACCAATAACTCCTTAACTAAAGGGGTTTATTGGACCATATTTGTCGTATGCAAGGTACTCTTTTGGTAGTTTTTTTCGGGATATTGATTTATTAATAGTTCATTATACTCTATTTAATTTGATGTGGCGCGGCCAGAGAGCACTGCCTGGAGGCCGGACCACATAAATTGTTAATTAAAAAGATATCTCTTGAGGTACTAAATATATATATATATTCCGACGAAAGTAGACTTTAGGTAGGTATTATTTCGAACTATAGCATCTGAGTACTAAACTGTGGTCCGGCCACAGAGGAACACACATTTTCTATTGTCATCTTGCACAAATGTGGAAAGTATAATAATAAATACACTATAAATGTCACATAAAAATCAGTAAGTATTATTAAACTGCTGAGTGGTGACATGGTGACTGGTTTTAATTATGGGTATGCTGATTTTTAGCTACATACCTGTCTGGCAATCCATTCTTCTAATACAAAGATAATCTGAAGATCCATATGTGTTGCATTGTACCGATATTGTTATGTAATTGGAATAGCAATCCAAATTTAAAACCAGGTCAAAGAAAGAGTCTCCATAATTTATATACTTTCATAAAAATATAATCTCTTCTCGGGTTCAAACCAGTTTCCCAGCCACCCTACAAAAACATAACATGTCCTTTATCACGCACCGGTGGTCCTCCGAAGTAATAAAGCTAGAGGGCCACCGGTAGCTGATTGGTTAAGAATTTTGGGTGATTTGATTGTAATTACATTAAAAGAGGTTCTGCTGAGATATTACCATTACAAAAAGTATATTAAAACACTGTTTCATTTCATCATATCACTGGTACAACTAACCCCAAGAACGGGGACGTTTGTACCAACTCTCCCGATTCACTTAATGCAAAGTAAGTATGTTTGTAATGTTTCTACACGTCTAAAGGTATTGCTAACAACTAATAGCCAAGTAAACTAAGTATCTATATGAATATTGGCACTATTTATTGTCACAATATTAGCAGTAAAATCAGAATTTAAAATTAACCCTAAAATGGTACAATTGTCCGCGGTCTAGCCTAAGTAAACTAAAGCTGCCACTATTCAACACAAAGATTTGTTGGTAATCAGACGGTTTTTGAAAAAGTCAAAACCAGTTTACTGGTACCTAAGTCTTGAATAACATGAACGTCAAAAGAATCGGTAAAAAAACCCGTCCGCAAAAACACTTATCTAACTGAAAAGAGAAAAATTTGCATTATTATCTATTGAACTTTGTTTTGTGTAAGTGTATTGCAGGCGAGACCAACCCACAACCTAAAATATCGTGTAACTTTTGTTTGTGGGGGCTGCGATAAACACAAAACATAGTCCAATAGATAATAACGCTTGTTTTTGTCTTTTCAGTTAGGTTAGTAGTTAGGTTAGTTTTTGCAGTGGGTTTTTTTAAATAATTTGCTCTATTCTAAGCCTTTTAGTTTGATCAATTTAGCTTTTTTCAGTCCAAATTACATTTAAACACATAAGTCGGATATATTTTTGTAAGCTTTTTATAAAACCGTTGATACCTACCCCACTTGATAGGATTGGAGAAAAAAACAATTTTTGAAGACATAATTTGACGCCAAAAATCGGCCATTTAAATTTTTGATAATTTCGATATACACAGGGTCACAATCACAGTTAAGACAAATCTTGGTTTAAAGATTCTTTATTTATTCTATAAGAACATACATTGTTCACTTAGCGAATAAATACATAACTAAGGTATGTGTGAGCGAAATAATGAGTTGTAAAAATTGTAGCGGATTTTTTTGGAATGTTATTGATGTTATTTTTGTTTTTATGTAATCAATGTGTGCTTGCCAAATGAGTTTATTGTCTAACCTAAGTCTGAGGTATTTTTCGCAATTAGGACTTTTGATGATTTTAGTGTTGTTTATGTGTAAGGCTGGGTGGTCTAGATGTTTTTTATTTTTGTCTGAGAAAATAATGTACGATGTTTTTGATGCGTTTATGGTAAGTAAATTAGAGCTAAACCAGTTGTATAATATATCCAAGTCTTTTTGAGCGTCAGCTACAATGGTGTTTATGTTCTTACCGAAGTAGAAAAGGCAAGTATCATCGGCGTACAAAGGTAGATAACCAGTTAACCCTAAATCTTTAATATTATTTATATACAGGGTTACTGGTAACTCGACGTATTCCTTGCAGGACGTCATAGAAGGGTTAAAATGCAACAAATTAAGCCATTTAAAAAAAATTTTTTTTGTTCACTAGACAATTTTTTGTATGAAGTAACAGCAAAAATCACAAAAAAAAAATTGTTTAGTGATATTTGCCAAGGTTTCTGGCATTTTTGAACTTTTAAATATGAACAAAGATCTGCTACGGCATCAACATTTTATTAAGTTAAATTTCAGTACAGTCGCGCTGTAAATCATTTAAAATTGGCTCCAAATGATTTAATCTGGGATTTTTCATTAAAATACTGAAAATGTAACTAACTGACTCAAAAACTACTGAACTTCGGTAGAACATTTGGTGGCTTAATTTGTTGCATTTTAACTCTACTATGACGTCGTGCAAGGAATACGTCGAGTTACTAGTAACCCTTTATATAGCAAATAAGAGGGGGAAGAATATTATAGCAGAGATCCCTGAGGAGCACCAAATTCTATGGGAGATGCTCTACTCATCCCGCGTTCCCCATTTCAACTATTTGTTTCCTATTGTCAAGGTATGAGGAGACGATATTATAGGTACATTTCTCCGGTGTTGCCAATGCTTTTTAGCTTTAATAATAGAATTTTATGGGATACCGTGTCAAAAGCCTTTTTTAGGTCAATAAAAATACCAAGCGCAATGTTTTCTTTGTCAATATTTGTATTATTGATGTTGACTAAATCGATTGTGGCGCACAAAGTGTTAGATTTGGGTCGGAAACCGAACTGCCGATCATAAATGTAATTAATATCGTTTAGGTATTTTTCTAGTCTAGTGTAAATGAATCGTTAAAATTTTTTTGATAGTTCCGGTAATACCGATATGGGTCGATAATTCCCGGGATCTGTCTTTGTGCCGGCTTTGTATATAGGGTTGACTTTCGCAATTTTGAGGGTATTTGGGAATGTACTACTCTTAAAACAGTTATTGATGCAATTTGTTAGGCTGGCCGCTATTAGGTTTTTTATGCATTTAATAGTTTTAGTGGTGATGCCATCAATTCCTGAGCTACAACTTTAATCCAAATTATCAATTATTCTTATGATTTCAGTTCTAGTACAAGGCGTGAGAGTATCTAATTGATTTGTATTAGGGTTATTGTTAATTGTGGTGTACCTATGCTAAGTTATTGAGGAATTTGTGTGGTATTTGAGTGGCTAGGAGCTTCCCTACGGACGCAAATAAGTTGTTAAAAGTTCCGCATACCTAGATAGGGTCGCTAGAGGTTTTATTGTTTACGTTTACCTTAGGTATGTTGCAGGCGGTGACTGGATTGTTATTAGATAGATAGTTGATTAAGGACCACATCTTCTTTGGATTTGATTTGCATTTAGAAAATTTATTTTAGAAAATATGTATTGTCGTTTTACTTTCTTCATGCGAAGTGTTGAACTTCGTTTCTCTTTGTTATAAAAACTGCTTTAAAGTCGTTATTGACTGGATCATTTTTAGATTTCATCCATAGTTTATTTCGCTTGTCAATTTCCCTCGTAATTTTTCTGTTGATCCAATCGTCTCTAGGTAGGTTTAGTATTTTTGATTTCTTTTTTGTGTTCTTTTTACTTTATCCTTTATAAAACTCTCTAGAGCCTGGTAGTCGTCGTTTGTTGTTATGTAATTGGTATTAGAGACGTCTTGGTATAGGTTAGTGTAGTCAATGGCTGTGTAGTGATGTATTTTTATAGGTGGTCGTTTGAATTTCTTTAGTTCTAGGTATAAATGGTTGTGATCAGCTAAGGATGATTCAATGACAGCCATGTGAAAATTGTCTTTGGAGAGGTTTGAGCAGACAAGGTCTAATATTCTGGTCTGGTATTAGTGGTACCGGTAGTCATTGTTGAATATTTTTTATTTGTTTTGTTTAGTATTTTGTTCAGTCTCCTTGATCATATTTGTGTAGGCAATCGTAGTCCGGTCCGGTTTTGATAAGTCGAGGTTGAAGTCGCCGAAAACAATGCATCGTCGTTTCTGTTGGAGTTGTGAATAGTAGTATTCTAAAATGTTTTTGCAATCCGTATTTGTAGATAATGTCGACGCTCAGCGCATACTTTTCCAGGAAAATCCTAAGATAATTGTTGCCATCAATGTAGTTTTGTTGAATATCTTTGTGTTCAACGTCGTTGTGGACGAAAATTGATACCCCTCCGCCATAAATCTAACGACACCTCTCAAGCTAAAATCCATCAAGCCGTTTAGGCTTTATAGCGTGCCAAAGAAATATATATACCTACAAACATACATACACCCGAAAAACATAACCCTCCTTGTAGCGCAGTAGGGTAAAAATTGTTGAACCGTATTCAAACAAGTTGATCCTGTTATCAGAATTGACCAGTATTCTGAAGATGACTTATACAGGAAAAATATTTGATTAAATTAAACACCGCGACGCGACGGTAATAAAATTTTTCATCCCATCTATTTGAAAAGGACGATTTGGTTCGCCTTAAAGGTGGTGTTTTCTAAGAAACTTTTAGCGGGCAGTAATAAGTTTTTAATACTCTTTTAAATATCGAGGGGTTCCGGGCTATTTGTATTAACCGACATTTTTGAAACTCTACGCCAGAGCAGTTTAAAGTTACGATTTTTTGAAAAAAAAATATAACTTTAGCAAATCGCATTATTTTTTTAAAAAGAAGGATATTACTGTTTTTATAACATATTCCCCATAATCAGATTTTTTTTTTTCGAATATTCCTATTTTTAACGAAGATAAATGTCGCTTAATACAAAATGACCCATATATTACTTTTTTTTGTTCCAGGCTAAATGACTTAACCACATATGATTATTGTTTCTTATTCCAGACTAAATGACTAAACCGCCTACGTTTATTATTTCTTGTTCCAAGCTAAATGACTTAACCGCCTAGGCATGCAAATAATGGCTCTAAGCTAAGTGCTTTCAAAATCAAAATCAAAATCATTTATTTGCTTAAGTAAGGTATTTATTTGCTTTAATCAAAGAGTTGGTCATATTTCAAACCTAAGCTAATTGATTTAAATACCATATCTTAAACTTATTAATGTATGGCTAATTAGTTTATGCGACTGTTTTTTTACGTTATATTCTTGTATATTTACAAGGTAAAGCTAATTGTATTAAGCGACACTGGATAAGAATTTAACAAAGAGGCTAATTGTATGAAGCGACATTTCTATTCTATATATTTATAAAGGCAGGCTAAATGCTTTAACGTAAGTTGCCTGTAAATTGTTGCTCCAGGAAAAAACGTTTAAACGACTGCCTGGTATTTGGCAGTCAGCTTAAGTACACAGTTCCTAAATTTGCCAATATTTTTTGTCACTTCATACATTGCAGTCCAAAATGGGCCCAAAAATGCGGTTGTATTAAGCGACAAAAAAGTGTTCCGATCGTCACCAAACCCAGCTCAAATGACGCAGAAAAATTCGCTGATTCCAAATATGTATAAAAGTCTATATCGCTCAGAGTGTCGCTTAATACAATTAGCCCGGAACCCGTCGATATGTGCGCCGCAATTATCTTTGCCGCGCAATTTTTGAATTTGGAACATCTTCAGCGCCAAAGAAATCGAATGCAAATATTGTTTGAATAAAGACTGGCTGGTACGACGGCCCATAGTCGCGCCGCCGCCGCCAGCTGAATAAAAAAAAAGAAATCAATTTAAAAACGCGCGAATTTCAACTCGCGTTTTCGTAAATTTTCACGGATTGATAGAAATTCATGGTTTTGTTTTGAAAAATGAGTTCTTCAAGTGACAGTGAAAGTATAGAATTAACTCCTGAAAGTATTAGAACTGACGCAAGAAATGTGATGGATAATCTATTACCTACAAAATCCCGGGAGAAATATATGAAAGCCTATGGCAATTTTATTGAATGGAGAAATGCAAGAGGCGCCAAGAATTTTTCAGAATCTGTGTTTTAGCCTACTTCCAGTACTCAGCCAAAACTAAACAACCTTCCACTCTTTGGAGTACCTACTCAATACTAAAATCAACAGTCAGTTCTAATAACGACGTAAAACTGGACACCTATCCAAAATTAATAGCGTATCTGAAGAGTATGTCTGATGGATTTAACCCAAAAAAATCCAAAGTGTTCTCAGTCAAAAACGTGGAGACTTTCCTTAATGAGGCACCCGACAAAGTCTTTCTTGCCGTAAAAGTAAGTAACTGTGTATATGGTTAATTAGTCAAGTATAACCATAGTGTTTTAAAATGCGCTTTTTTTGTAAATTCGATACATACATGCACTTATTCACATTCGGTTTTGTTACAGGTGGCTTTTATTATCGGAGTACACGGAGCTTGTCGTGGCAATGAACTTTTAAAAATAACTGTTGATGATGTCGAAAATCACTCGGATGATTTACTGTTAGTAAACCTGACAGACACAAAAACAAAAATTTACCGATCCTTCGTAATCCGAGGAGAATACAAAACTATTGTACATATACATGGACCTGCGTCCTGCTGATATGAAGACCAATCGGTTTTTCATCCGTTATCAAAATGGCCAGTGCTTTTAACAAGTTATGGGAAAAAATTAAATTTCTAACATGCCACAAGTAATCGCTACTTATTTGAAGTTACCACATATCAAGGTGTATACAGGACATTGTTTTCGTCGTACTTCTGCTACTCTTTTGGCAGATTCTGGAGCGGACTTAACTGTTCTCAAGCGACATGGAGGATGCAAGTCGAGTGCTGTAGCAGAGGGGTATATTTATATAAGATTCCATAGAGAACAAGGCGAAAACATGTGAACGCATCGTGGAAAACATTAAATTGCAACCTTCAGTTAATCCATCCATGCCACTGTTGCCGCGCCCATCTACATCCAAACAACGAGATTCACCGTCACATTTTCCTCAAAATGAGCCAGATTCGGATATTATTTCAAACACGCAGAATTGCGGCGATAAGTCCCCTCTTTGAGGAGTGGCTAGAGAGGCGCCACGGCGTCCTCACCTTCCGCCTGACGCAGGTCCTCACCAGACACGGTTGTTTCGGGAGGTTCCTGTTCCGGATAAGGCGGGAGGCGGCCCTGGTCCAGGCCATGGTAAGGAGCGAGAGGGCTTGGGAAGCCGTCACCTCCTTTTGCGAAGCAGTAATGCTCGCGAAGGAGGAGGCGGAACGCGTGAGGGAGAGGCAAAATTCGTGACCTCACGCCCTTAGCCGCCGAATCGCAAGCTGATTCCCGGCCACCGTAGGCGCGAGCTTGCGAACGGCGAGCAATGGTCAGCTCGCCGTTCGATAAGGACCAGGCCCGGGTCGATGGCGCGTTGTGTTCCACGCGCGCCTCAAAGAGATGTCAGCATCAATGACGGGGTCCGCTAGGGCCGATGCCTGTCACGGTTGCGGGAAAGTCCGAGAGGGATACCGTTGCCCCTGGCACTGCGATGCGACGTCGCATCGTAAAAATCTCGACGTCGCACAATGGATATTATTATTGTATTCTATTGTAGTGTGACGTCGTTTTTGCGATGCGACGTCGCATCGAAGTTTTGTGTACAAGCCCTTAGGGCCAGGCCACAACAGTGCGTTGCGGCGTCGCATCGCAAAAATCAACGACGCCGCACAACGCATCGTGGAAATTTCCGATGCGCTGCCGCAACGTACAAATCTGCGATGCGACAACGCTTTGCCGTTTAGTCTGTGTCACTAGAAACTGAACTGACGGTTAGCGTCTTGTCGTACGATGTCGTATCCGATGAAATTTTTGCGTTGCGACATCGCATCGCATAGCTGTGCAATGTTGTTTTTGCGATGCGACGCCCCGCAACGCACTGTTGTGGCCTGGCCCTTAGTCCCGAGACGGGGTTTGGCGCCCGAGCGTAGCGAGGGCGCTAATAGTTCGAGGGACTAAATAAGTCTTTAACCCGATGTAAACACTGTGCTTTTCATTACGAATACAAGGAAAGTAAAAATAAAAACATGAACTAATTCATGTTTTTATTTTTACTTTAGCTAACTAAATAAAAAATGAGCCTCTTCTCTTATGAAATCAGGCGTTAAATCTATTCTGAATCAGATGAACTCAAGCGGCCTTATTACAAAACAAGGTTTTTCTTTTGACATGGTTTAAACCATCGAGCCTGTTTTTGAAATAAGAACATAACTGAAATCGAAATACAGTTCCTTTTACAAAACTGTCAACTTAGTCCGGTCTTAGATTGCCAATTTTGTATTAAGAACTTTACTAAAGTCGGCATAAAGTTCCAAATACAAAAACTAAATCGAATGTGTAGGTTGGGGCTAAAGTTAGATCGTGTTTTGTAATAAGACGGTATGTGTTAATACAAATCTCTGCTATACGGAAGTATAAACAAAACTGTACAACTCGAAAAAACAAACGAAGATCGGATTGACGCTTACCCGCCATTTTTTTTTTTTTGTGGCCGGCTTCTAGCTGTTCAGCCATTATTTTTCATTTCCATCATTGAATATTTTGCCCAAATCTATGTTATTTTAAAGAAATAGTTGGAAGTAAATTATAATAAAGGCATTTAAAAAAGATATTCTTTAATCAATACTTAACTTTTATGTTATTTCAATTTTACATCGCGCAGTAATTGGGTGGCTGTATAGGAAGTTGGAACATGGTTCAATAGAAATGGGAAAATAGAACTAGTTTTTTTTAATAATTTGACAGGTGTCAGTTGAAAGCGATTCTCCCTAGGGCTGAAAAGTATTACTTTCAACCCGCTCCTCAGGCAACTTCAGACTTACTTTCCGAGTATGAGTAATGAAAAATATATTTTTGGCTCGGGCGACGTACTTTGAATCCCTCGCTACGTTCAGGATTCTACTAAAGAATCCCTCACTTCACTCTGGATTCAAAAAAGCGCCCTCGCCGTAAAAATATTATTTTGCTCCCTTATGATATAATCTACTATTGCACTTCATTCGACTCGTTCGTTTATTTTAATTGCATTGACATTTTATTCTATATAGATATATTATGTTGTAGTTTTGCTAAATCTTATTTTATTTTATGTAATAGGGGGTTTGCCCGTTTTGTTTTTTTTTTTTTGTTTTTACTTTTTAATCTTAGAATCGATTTTGCAATAGCTAATAATAATACCTACAATGATCTTCCATGCGTAGGTACCTAAAATGAACTACAGTTTGTTGTCGAAGAAGGTATATTTAATCGCTTCGCCATCGCCACCCTAGACAAAGGTGAACGCTATAAATCAAATAATGAGTACCTAGGTTCCTACTTATATGATCTGAGGTCCTCAGGTTCCTACCTACGACATCCATATCACATCACATATTTATTTTTATCATTGTCTTGATATCTGCTACATAACAGAAGATGTACCTATCTGTTAAGTCGTAGTCGTCTTTAGAGTTATAGACGACTACATCTTAGTAGATGGGTAGGTAGAGTGGGACAGGATTTCTTTAGACTATTTGAAAAGTAAAAAAAAAAAAATACTATTTTTATATTTACCTGTACCTTTAAAAGTAAATCCAAACTTGACTTAAATTAAAGCCCTACTTTAATGAATTTGCAAGCCGAACTAAAGTGGTTGGCAAGTTGGCTTGCTGTGTTCCGATTTGTATAATTACCTACGGCCACATCCCACATGACACATTTCAGTTCTGCGATGCAGCCTATTATGTAAAAAAATACACGGTGAAAACTTAGGTGAAGTGAGCTGTCAATTCACCACTGAAAAACGTTCAAAATCAAGTTGCAATCTCATCTCAGCGACAGTCAAATGTCAAAAATGTAGATAACGCTATACATTTTTTGACAGATTGAAACTGAGATTAGAATGCGAATGTTTTTAAAAATACGAGAATAGGCCCTCAGATGCTAGGGATACGCTATAATTACAATAAATCTATGGTTATATAACAGATCGGCTGGTATTGCAGATGTCCATTATGTAGGTGGCAGGAACCACCTGTAACATCAGGTGGGAGGTGGGTCGTCTGGAACTTCAACACAAGTATCTGATTCACTCATTACAGTATAGGCGGGTATGTTTGTACTAACTACAATAGATCCAAAAACTGTCAACACCGTATACAGTCACAATTATCACTTTAATTAAGTGAATGCTCCCTCTGACGTCGGCGTTATTAGCGACACCTCGCCTGCTTTGGTCAGTGTCGGAATTGATCGGTCTCAGTGTCCGGTCTTCAAGCCAAGGCCGTATGACTGTGTTTCCAATCATTCCTAAATCCGGTGACTGGTAACAGAAACACAATAGTATCTAGGTAATTGTTATTTTATATTCAAGCAATTATGTTAAAACTAGCTGTGCCCGCGCCTTCGTTCGCGTGTATGTCGGAAAACAATGTGTTGTTTAGAGAAGTTTGGAGAAGAAGAAGTTTTAGGTGTAGAGACCACTCCTCCGTTGAAAAGGAAGATCTTCCAATCTTGCCTCCTGGGAAGCGCTACCAGCACCCTAATTGTGTAAAACACTATCAATTACAATCTGAATCATTTTGAAGGATATTGCTAATCCATTGCTTCATAAGTTCGAAAAATTTGTCTGCTCAACAGCGTAAATAACGCAATGAATGTTGTTGAACTGTCAAAATTAAAGCCATTCGTACCTACTGGTTAGCGTGTTACGCTGGGGTACTCTACCTCAGCCTATTCGAATGCAGTCACTGCATCTTCAGGGTTTATAATCTCAATGCGACAAAGTCACTTTGATTTTTAAGAATAAATAAAAATCAAGGCGCCTGGTAGAGGCTCATAATCAGTGCACCTGCCGTACTCAAAAAATCGACTGCCCGTCTGGCGGAGTGTGCTAAAGCGTTATGCCGCATTACCACGGCCCGCTTTCTCACAGGCCCGACCGCGCCAGGCCAGGCCGACAGGCCGTGGGAACCGTCGTATCCGATGTGGCTTGCGGTGGCCTGTCGTCGCCCATCCAATCCGTCGGGAGTCGGTAAACTCAAAGGCGCGGGTAGAGCGCCGCATGGGCACCTGTCGTTGCCTGTACGGCCTGTACAGGTGCGTTTTTTTTTGCTTTGTTTGTCAAATGATGAATAAAACGAATAATAATAATAAGTATTAACTGAATAAAACCACAGCGGTGGGAGTGCCCGGCACGGGCCGCGACAGACCTCGACAGGAGAGTCGTAGCAATGCCTGGCGCGGCCTGTCAGTTAACGGCCCGTTGGACCGCGTCCTAAAAAACACTATGTAATTATCAATATAATAATATTGTGATTATTGTGATTGATTGTATTTGTGATTTCTATTGTAGGTATTTATCTGTATCCTTTGTTGGAGCTCACAAATAAATAAATATCTTTAAAACTTGTTTTAATTAAGAAAATGCATCTCTGTCAATGAATGTTAGAGGTTGCTTGCCCCTTGAAAGAGCTCCTATTGCTGGAGTGAAAACCAACTCATTTACTGAGATCCACCTATTGTTGTGGCCGCCATTTTAGATTTCGATTTCCTGATTTTTGGCACCTCTTTTTACTCCCGAAAACCATAAAAATTACCCACCCACTTTAAAATTAATACAGAATTTAAGTGTCCATCGTTAAAAAAACTTTAATAAAAAAAAATAACCGACATCCTAAAACACGAGAAAGTGCAAATAACTTTAATTTGGGAAGTCGTTAGAAAGAAATTACCGAAACTAAAGATCTTTAGCACTTTGAAGTGTTTTGTTTTTGAAGTCGGTAAAAAGGTTTTTAATTTTTTTAATTGTGGTACCTACCTCACACAAATTCGTGTACTTTATATTGATACTTAGCAATTTTTTCCACATACCGTACGCGTACGATATCCCAGTCACAATAGGTAGGAAAGGTGTGTGCCGATCGGCGCCCGCCGCCGCCCGCCGACTTTTATGATGGCGTCATTACCGCCAATGTTTAAATATTTAGGTAATATTCTAGTTTTCGATACAATGCAGGGTAAAAATTTCGAAATACGTCGCCATTATAAGGGTGTACGAATGGTTGGGGGGTGAGGGGGGGAGGGGTCGGATCCCCCCTCACCATTTTCACCCGCCGGAAATACTTAGTTTCCTTATAAAAAATAAAAAACAGAAATTTGTACAAAAATTGTATAAAAATTGTAACAAAAAAAAACATATAAAAACTGGCTTCAATTATGAGTCGACGGAGCCCCGCAACGCGGGGCTCCTATTTCGGGGTGGTTTAAAAAAAAATAACCACGATGGCTAAGGCGGGAGCTTCGCTGCGCTGCGCTCCCGCCTTTAGCCATCTAACCTAACCCAATGAAGTCGGATTATGCCAACTCGGAGTAATACATTGCTATTAATTATTACCTAAGAATTATGTTCTCTTCTTAAACATTTCCTATAAAACATAATACTTATATAAAATATAATTACGTCGATTGTATTTTCTTTTTCCAAATTTAGATTCATCGATCTTATTATACTTATTCGTATTTAAGAATTTTTGGAAATTGTTTAAAAATATTTAGACGCAACTCCGGCAGCCAAAATTACTTTGGGGGGATTAAGACTAACTCCCTTAAGCCCCCTACACCACCAATATCCTCAAATTCAGGCGACTCGTTTTAAAATCCAACCCCAATGCAGATATACCAGTACCTAAACTAAACACTATAAATGTGTAAGTATATGCTATATATTGGCTTATTCCATCGTATTCGTGTACGCAAAAATAAAAAAACCATTTTTAAAAGAGCCAGGACGCACTGATTCATGAAACATCTTGTAACATTATCATTGTCGTATGGGCGAAGAGAAGACCTGGCGAAGTTTTCCACGCTGCCCAACCCAACTGGAATCTTCGACCAGTTTCTTTTGAGATGTACTCGCCGTGTACGTTGATTGTCCAGTCCAGTCGTATCTTTAAAACAACAGATTGATGAACAATTTCGGGGATATAATATCCCCCTGTCTCGCCCCACTATCTCGGTTTAAAGGAAAATCTGAAAAAACCGATTTCCGAAATAAATACAGAATCATTTGTGACTGAATAACGACAAAATCATTATGTGCATATTATAACTAGGTTGCCAATAAATTAATGACGTCCAAGTAGAAAATTATAAATGCATAAAAGCGTTCTATATACGTACCTAAGTACATACCAAATTATTTACGTACCTACTTATTTTCTTTGAGCGCGTTTTTTTTTTCGTTGGTAGGTACTTGTAAATTGCGATTTAAGTAGGCATGTATTAAGTATTCACCGTTTATTTACCTAGTTTTTAAAACAGGTTAGTTATTAGCCAACGTGTCCACTGCAATCCCATTACCCGAAGACACGACGCGACGGACCGTATGCAGTAAAGTAACTTACCTGTACGGTCCTACTTAGGTAGGTAGGTACTTACGTATAGCAGACGAAGCCAGTGCAACTTGATCGTTTGCCCAAAGGAAATGATCATGGAGTGTTAATGGCATATTGCCCATTGAGTTAAGTGAAGCCTGCACTGCTTTACAATTGGCTATTCGGTACTTACTACCTAGGTAAGTAATAAAAATACATCACAAGATAATACAGTCAGTATTAGTATTGTTGCAAAGTTGCAAACGTAGTTGAAGATACGATAAAAAAACAAGCGCTATAGGAACAACAATAAATAAGTATATAATTAATGTTACGTAGATACTTGCTACGTAGGTACCTAACTGTTAAAATACTTTAATATGCTTTTGAGAATAGTACTCGTGTGTTCAAATTGTTAATACACAAACACTGCGATAACCTTGGCAGGACAAAGAACAAAGCAGATGTGGCGCCGAAGTGCGTGCTCCAACGCAACGCTAGCGACCGCGACGTTGGGATGTTAGGATTTAAACATACGTTTTATTGCTCTGGTTTTAAACCTTGTAGGTACATAATGCCTGCATAAACAATACGAGATTTTGCATTACCTACTAATTCTATAGTTGAACATCATTTTGACTTCGATTGTAAACTGGCAAAAATCCATGATGCATAGTGGGTAGGTTAGGAATATAAATGAATATAATTAATAAAGAATATTTATTTCACTGTACCACATTCTAGTCTGTGAAACTTTTATGGTTTCAGCTAACAGAACTAGATTATCTAATGAACGACTGGTCGAATTAAGACTCGTATTTATAAGAAGTCTATGCAGTTTACAAAACGGATCTATTACCCTCGTAAACCATATCGCAATGTAAATATCGTCGTTACTTTAATGACCGCATAGATTAGCACCACCTGCGAGACGGTGTAGCTAGCTAGCTAGCCCTGACAGGACCCCGCGCAACGCAACGCTCTAAGAAATACCTATAGATAGTGTTTCGCAAAACAAGTTGAATGCACCAGTGTGCGCCGTCGCGGCCTTGTCAGTGTGCACATGCACGCCGCGGCGTCTCACCGTGATAACGACGCCTCTCGCCACTCACCGGTACTCACATTCGCATTAGTTGTTCCGTCAGCAGCATAAACTGCTGAGTAGCTCTCCGGCGGAAAGTTGAACTGCACCGAAGACATCTCCTCGCGATTGCACTGCACTAACACTGGCTCGGAGCACACAAACACTAGTTTGAACTATGACGCGATATGTCCGGCGCCGGGGGTCCTGTTGATTCATTATTCCTTATTGATCAGCGCGAGGCGGATGCAGAGTGCGTGCGACATGAGCGCAGACACAGAGAGCCGCGTGGACGAATCGGCTAGAAGCCGGCCTTAGAAACGCGGATTATCGCTCCTTACGCCGATAATGAGTAACGTAAACTTCCCGTAAAATTTGTGTTGGTCACCGTGTGCGCCGATTGTGCGCTATCGACAGCCAACCTTATCGCGAAACCGGCCGCGGTGCGACTGGTTATACGAGACGTGTGTATTTGTTGACAGTTTTAACACTGGAGACTGCGGGTACGCGTTCCTCATTCCATTATTTATATTATATGTACCTACACAATGTTCAATAAATAAACAATTGAAGTTGCTACAGATGGAGTTCGTAACGCGAACACACAATGGACCTTGTTACTCGTAATTATCTTCTGACTCATTAATTTGTTCAAATTAGTAAGGAGTTGGGTATCATTCTTTAATACCTTTCTCTGAATCAGTTAGATAAAAGCCTAGTGCCAGCAGCAGGAGGTTGCTGGAATGATTTTATTGTATTTAATTAATTCGCTTCGAGTTACTTGTTATGAGACGTACGTACAATTACTGATATTATTAATGCATACGGTCACACTTTTACAAATAAAAATTAACATAACTCTGAACCGAATAATAGGGAGACACACATGAACATCGTCCGCATATATATAGAGCCGAGTTCAATTAACACCGTCGTAGGTACATACTTACTAATGCTCTAAACAGGAAAAAAATGTTTGTTTAATTGTGCACTTCTTGTTGGCATACAAATGATTTATTATGCTCTACTATCGCACACTATATTGAATGTAGATACATCAATTTCAGTTCAGGCTACATGAGTACCAGCATTTTATGCTATTGACAAAGTCTTAAAGTGACGAAAACAAAGGTTATTTACAACAGCAACCTTCCTAATTTAGAAGGGTCTAAAATGTTTCAATTCACACGTAGGTACCTATGCGCTAGAATGTTCAGCTGCATCCGCACCCTGTTTGCGTAATATTTTGACAGATATAGCTAATCCATTGCTTCATTATGTTCGAAAAATTTGTCTGCTCAGCAACGTAAGTAATGCAATGAATTTTGTTGAACTGTCAAAATGAAACCCATCAGTATCAGTAGCCAACTGATAGTGTGTTACGCAATTACCCCGCCGGTTAGACTGGTAGCCGAAGCCGACCCCGAAATAGTAGGGAAAAGGCGTATGATGACGTATGCGCTAGAATTCCATCAAAATAGTGTTATTGTGATAACCGTGAAATCGACCAAAATACGGATCAAGAGCCATGAACATGCCCGAAAAGACGAGCGCTTTTTTTCAGTATGAACGCACCATAAACTATTAGAACTAAAGTTATTTTTGTTATTCAAGCATCTATTGCTTCTTTTACTTTTCTTTATAGGTAGGCTTTCGATAACCGGATCGTTAAATTTTTGTATTAATGTAGGTATAGGTAATTAATTTTGTGATCTTTACCTACCTACTCAATTAATTATGCACAAATCAATCAATCAACTCAAACGTATAAATATCCACTGTTGTTTATCTGCGCACACACATATGCATCTAGCCATAACATTAAGTAAAAAATAACATTTTTATTGATACAAACATGGGATATAATATAATTATTAAGCAAAAACTGCCCAAGTCGCCAGTTTAATCGTACTAACTAGTTTTCTACCCACGAGTTCGTCCGCGTCACTGATCGACCGCGACGCATCGCATCACATAACCAGCCCGCGCTTTTACTGAATTCTTCCTTAGCGTTCTTTCTGACTTTTTTCTTTTTGGACGGCTCCTAGGGGTCGTAGCGTGATGTTAAATAGCCTATAAACTTCCTCAGGAATTGGCAATAAATTTCAAAAATATTTTATTCAAATCCAACATCTAGTTCCAGAGATTCGCGTTTTAACAAACTAACAAACTCCTTATTAAAGATTACCTGTCATATCGCTAAGTGTCAATATCATAATCACCCTACAACGTTCCCACCGCTGGGCCACAGGCCTCCTCTCTGTGAGAAGGAGTGATCCATAATCCACCACGCGGGCCCAGTGCGGGTTGGTGTCAGTATAATAGTTTCATTTGTTTTTGCTCTTATAAAACTATGGAGGGTAGAGGTAAGGAGAACTATTTCTGTGTATGAAAAAGTGTCTGTTAAAATGTGCTACTTAAGGTTGGCGCGACAGTAGCCACCGGCACCGGGTAAATTTTAAAAGCAATAATTTTAGGTTATGTTTACAAAATAATGTTTGACTGTTGGTTGTTGTTGATGCCAATACCTACATAATTATTGTATGCCTATTAGGCAGGACATATTGATACTTCAATATATTGTTAAGACCTGTACCTTACATATGCCCACAAAAAAGATACTTTGACTTTGACTACGTAAATTGTTGAGGTATGGTATACTGGACTGTCACTAACTACTCTAGTCACTAAAAATATTAAATTTTCTAACTCGGCATACTTCAGTCCGTTAACAACTGCTACATTCATACCACACCATTTGCCTACGCTAGCGCCATTTTGGAGGGTTTTTTTGAAGTATTATTTACTGTTTAAAGCTGGACACTTTTTCAACTTTCCCTGTTATTAGGTTTTGAGATAGTTCTCCTTACCTCTACCCTCCTTAAATAAAACAAACATTTATATTGCATGTTGCAAACTGCTACAGAATAAAATATGCAGTTCGTTAAGAAATACATCTGTATGGACACTCGTTTAGACAAAAAAACAAAATAAAATTTAAAAAACATTTATTAAAACATACTTACCATTTCAATACATTAAAAGTTTCCAAATTCCCTTAACACAAACAATTTTTTAATACTGTTACTTTTTAATTAAGCGCATACTTCATTTCATTTAACTATCTCGGTTTAACAGTAAATCTGATAAACCAATTTCCGAAATAAATACAGAATCATGTGACTTAGTAACATAGATATTCAGTGCAAACATGAGATTCAGAGATATAACTACATGGTAAAATCACAAACTCTTTATCAGAATCATATGACTTGGGTTACATGTTAATACAGTTGAGGATAATTTTAGCACGTGTACGTTAACTAAAGCCATCCTCGGAAGGTATTTTGAGATTCAGGGATGATTTATGCTGTATTGAGCCGGATTTGAGCAAAAGCACGAACATTTTGTATTTATGTGTATAATTCATGCTACACCATACGCGTCACAGCTAAGCAAAAATGTATGTTTTACCATTGCCACTCGAAAAACGGCATTTGATTCATCGATAACAATAATAAAAACAATTTTAGTCACTGAGTGAATAAAAACATTTTGAATTTGAAACAAGCACGAATTATATACAAAAATATATTAAACGTGCTGAAAGTACCTACCGGCTGGCTAAATGGAGCTATTCCATTGAGCCATGTTTTTTTTTAATGTCCCGCCAATTTTAGTTATCTTATTTTCCAACTGTTTTATATAATACAGTGTGATACATATAAATACTATACTAATATTTATTTTCTCGCAGTCAATGGTAAAAAGTAGAGTAACAACTCGTGAAAAAAAAACATCTTGGTCCTTGTATCCCTCAAATTAAATTCCCTTTTTTTTAATTTGTTGTTTAATCTCCTAATAATGCATTGCATCTTAACTCGTACGCGGCACGATGTTGCACAAATCACCCGTAAGCCTACGTACGCTCACACGATTTCTTAACGCATCGTTTTTTTTTATCGCGCTCTGGATTTTAAACTCTGGGGGTTGAGCCGAGCATTAAGAATCCAAGAAGGCATCCAAGCGCGTCAAAAAAATTCACGGTTGGATTTTCAACCCAAAGCGCTAAGCAGTACGTTGAAAATCCAGTGCGTTGAAATATCACCCGTGGGTACGAAGGATATTAGGGATCACTGATCAGTCAAGTTCTTTGTAAAACGGTATTAGTGTATGTGAGCAACTGCAGCGCTCGCTGTGTCGCAGGATCCATCGCCGAGCGCTCCAGCCGCTGAAGGGACGAGTGCACGGCCGCCGACACGCCCGAGCTCCGCAACACCAGCTTAGCCTACACAAACCAGAAAGAAAACTGTTATAGTACCAGCCTATGACTGTCCCACCGCAGCGCTGAGGCTTCTAATCATACAGACAAGCCACGAGCATTGATAACCACGCTTGCTCCAGACGGGTTGGCCATTTCAAACTGGAACTGGACTAGACTGGTAAAAATGTTTGACGGACATAAAAAATACAAATGTATTCGACATGTTTACATAATCACCTTCACAAGGACGGCTTCCTTGAATACAAATTAATAATATGCACACATCATATTCGTTTGTCTTTTAAACGGCAAAAGCTGGATATGGATATTATTTCTGATCTAATAAGTAGAATAACATTGTAAAGAGTAATACATTAATATTTAAAAAAAAACTTTTAAAACAAAGCTTTTATTTACGCCCTAAAAAGATAAAAATAAGATTTAAATTACATTAAACCTATTCATTTTTCAATTACTTTACAAAATTGAATTGTAAATAATAAGATTTAAAATTAATTAAATAATAAGATTTAGCCTCAGTGCTGCACGATGTAAATTTGAGTAATCTTTTCTTTTAAAATTTTTACTATCACGCCTTCTGTCAAGTCGTTGGCGTTTCATGTCAGCGCTCTCATTGGCAAGTTTTTGTTGCCGTTTTAACTTCTTTTTCTCTAACCTTCTTTTTCTTTGTATTGTTGTTTCTTTATTTCCCATAATGTGCCCACGAGTACCGAAGAAATATTCGTCAACCCTTCCAGAGCTTCGTTTAGAAGGGTAAGAGCTAATATACAAGAGGGTTCGCCCAGGTGCCCTGAGGCGGTACGTTCACGACATAATTTTATACCCTGATGCCACTCAGTCCTCGGAACGGCCTCACCTTGACTTGGGTAGTAATTTGGTAATATATGCGCCATTTGTTTCAGCTTAAAGCTTACTCGTGCCTGACGAAACACCGTTCCGGGTTTGATTTTGGAGTTTTCAGTCTCCTAGACAGGTTGCAAACCAACACTATTGACGCCCATCTCACCAAATTACACAAGTCATGGTATACTTCTTATGCCTGTTACTACTGTTGACCGTTGAGGAGTTCCCTGGTTTGGTGCCAACCCTGGATGTGGCATCAATTTCATGGTGGACCCACCAACCGTCTATCATATCCGAACGGGTATGCAAAATTTCAAGTCCCTACTGCCGACCGTTGAGGAGTTCTCTGGTTTGGAGCCAACTCTGGCAGCAGCATCACGTCATGCTTAACATAAACATGCATTGTCATTGGGACTGGACCAGTATGTAAAATTTCAGCTCAATCGGACACCGAGAAGTGGGACAAATTTAACTTGCAAGAATCTACCTTCACATACATACAAGTCAAGTTAGATAAAAGCTTTTAAAAAAAATTGAACTGAGCAAGTTTACGACGTTGGCAAGCTATTGTAAGTTGGAGATGGCCCCCAGATTAGCGTTTTATGACTTACATGAACGTAATTAATAATAATAATAATAAGTTTATTGATCCAAAGATATACATAGACACAGGATGTATACCAGTTACATGCTAAGACTTAATCAACTAACAATGGACACAAGGGGAGAAAAATTATTGTATACAGTTGTGGTCATATATTAAGAACGATTTGAAGTTCCAGATTTTTTTATCTAAATCATGTCATGTGTAGTTATGTGTTCCTTCTTATAAGAAGGAAGGCTATTTCATAACATAACTAGTTACTTATAAGTATCTAGTTATGTTATGAAATAGCCACATGAATAGAGCAAACGGGATTAGGAATATAGAATAACATCGCTAACTATTTTTTTTACAAATTCAATTTATTCTGTATAGTAACAAATTCAAATAGTAATGAGGCTGGACAAATAATTTAGAACGATTTATTAAAACTGCTCGAGAGTTGTTTTATATGAATCTTAGATTAAATTAAGGGCACCTTCCTTGCTATCCTTCCGTGCAACTTTTCTTCTACTAAACGCCTTCGAATAGTGCGTGCCGAGATTGCTGAAGGGTTGTTTTCACCAAAATATTCTTTTCTCGTTTAAAAGTATCTTGTTTTGCTAAACGAAATCTGCTTAGATACACGCGAAACATTTGAAGTAGTTTGATACGTGGCAAAATGCTTCACAGCGTGGAATAACATCGTTTTTGAGCACTGCAGATGGTCGGCTATCTTTTTATACGACCAATTCTGCTCGCGAAGTTTTATTATTACTTCCCTTGTAGATTTATCACAACTTTTATTTTTCCCCATTGTTTTCATATGAAGCAATCACCTTTAAGACTTATAGCACTAAATGGCGCCAAAATTATACGAAAAGTGACCTACAACCACAGAGTGTTCTCTATTAAAATTTGAATAAAATAATAAACTATTCAGCATTCTTAATTATGTGACCAGCCAGTAAGTACGAGTAGTAATACTAGGTTCAGGTCTAATGTATAAAGTTTATCTATTTATTTTTTAACCAATTATGTGTATCAACTAATGTACCGCTAGTACGGAGAAGTTTTGCGATACAGAGAAAAACAAAAAAATACATGCAATTAGTTATACTTGTTTAAAAAAGCGTTCATAATTATATGACCACCGCTGTATATTAACAAAAAAAAATCCTGTCTCCTAAACTAGGGATGGCCTGTATCTTAGGAGACAGTGATTCGAGCAAGCTGAACTGTATTAATGATGGACCTTAGGTTTTGAGTGTCGATGCTAATTTACCATAAAACAAGAATGTGATTAAGCTGATAGAATTATAATTTAATTAACTTATGGAATTGAAATTGTTTCACAGTAGAAGACAAGTACATTTTTATTAATATATACATGGTACAAAAACCAGTGCTAAAAAGAAGATACCAAAACAACTTTCAGTGAAATTGATATTCAAAGACATGTTAATTAAACAAATTTTGCCAATAGTCACACAAAAAACTAGTTATCGTTTGCATTTTTAAGCGATACTTTAAAAGGTCTTTATAACTAGTGTAATAAATACAAATAACTCGATTCTGTTTAATTTATTATGGTGAATTAATGATGATCACTAATGATCTGTAACACAACAAAAAACAAAAACTTTTCACAAGTTTTATTATACCTACTATATAAAGTGATTTTTAAATTTAGAAACACCTAATTAATCTGTTCGCTCGAATCGATCTACTGGCTTTAGAGATCAATATGGGTTTTAACTTGAGTCTAAACTCTGCAATATTATGTATCTTCTCAGATTAGTGACTGCAGAGTTCCGACTCCAAAAAGCACTCTTTCCGGAGACATCATTCGACACCCAAATCTTTCCTTAGGTGGTTCACAAACGGCAAGTGAAGGATAACGTTCGTCAAGAGAAAAGGCAGAAGCGTTTTCATGCCTCCTAAAAACATCAACATTTTAAGTCCGCCATGCTTGATGCATATAACAACATTACCCTTCATTGGGAGGTGTTTTTTCAGGGCTGGCTTATTCAAGAAAGTAAGTTGACCCTTACCTTGTGATTGTTAGCAGCTAACGCCCAGACGGCGCGCGCAGCCGATACTAACTCCGCTGTGTCTCCAGTCAGGAGCGTCCCCGATAACAGCTCCAGCAGATCAGCTGCAAAACATTCCATTGATAAGTACACTGTGCTTGATACGGAGGCAGAGTGTAGACCAGAATCGTCTATTTAATGTAAATTGGTTACTATCATTTATAGACACCTGCTGCAAATAGCTAGCTATAAGCTTCTGTTCGTCGTATACCTATTATGCAAGTTGGCAGTAATGATTATTGAGCATCTCATGTGCATGGTTTTTGAGGTCTTGTTGAAAATACGTTCGGACCAAAGAATTGTTGTCAATGAAGCGTAAAGCGATTCCATGTGACGAATTGAGGCTACAGACATATAAATACTCATAATTCCCACATTACAAGTATGCAAAAATACACTAGTCTGTCGACAGTCATTTTATATGCATATAATTCAAAAAACATCCACCTCTGAATAAAAGCCTCCTCAACCATTGCCATTACTACCTGCGCTACCCGCAATTACTCAATAAAAAAATACTCAATTCTATCTACCACCTATCCGGGTATTTCTACCTACACTGCATCGCAAACATTGCCGCAAAATAACACAACACTGAACAACTCACCAGACTGTAAAAACGTGATGCGATGATAATGTGCCGCGTGTGCGAGGGCAGGCATGAGCCTGGCGCGCACGTCGGGCGGCAGGCCCGCCAGCGGCGCGGCCGCGGCCGGCAGCGCCAGCACGCAGGCGGCGCCGTCGGCGTGGCGCGCCGCGCGCTCGCACACGCGCGCCCACGCGCGGCTCGCGGGCCCGGCGCCGCGCACGCGCTCGCGGGTGCACATGCGGTACATGCTTGTTAGTACCTCGCTCTGTGGGTGGTGGAGGACTCATTTTGATTGGAATAACACGTGGCGAAACTTATCTATAATATACAGGGTGGCAGGGATATCGACGTGAAAACTGTAACCATGAATTAAGCACATGATTGTAGACCCCCTAGCACAGATTACTAAATAGTTCTTTTGTGATACTTCACTCAGTAGAAAATTTCCAATACCTATTGAGATAATAGCCTACTCCGTCGCCTCAACAACCACTGCATGCTAAAATGTGCCTAAATGCTCAAGCGTACAGTTGTGATTGCTTCGCACCGCGCGATCCTACAGCAATCGCAGTGAACCGAATTTGGACCGCAAGCGGTCCGAGAGCGCTCGCTCGAGCGGTAGGTAATTATAGCGCGCAAGTACATGGAGTGACGGAGGCCTGCCCCTAGTGTAGAAAAATTTCGTCGGTTATAAAATAAAGCTGTTTCAAAGAGAAGTGATTGTACCTACGCGGTCAAAATGTATGGAACAGCGAATTTCCTTTGTTATTAGTCATCTGCCTAGCCTTTTCCCAAATAGTTTGGGGTCGGCTTGCAGTCTAACCGGATGCACCTGAACACCAGTATTTTACATAGAGCGACTGTCTATCTGAACTCCACAACCCAATAACTGGGTAATACGATCCCAAATATTTTGGGGTCGGCTTCCAGTCTAACCGGATGCAGCTGAGTACCAGTATTTTACATGGAGCGACTGCCTATCTGACTTCCACAACCCAGTTATAGGGTCATACGTTACCCCTTGGTAAGACTGGTTGTCAGACTTTCGGTCTTCTGACGGCCCGTAACGATTGTCAAAGATCTACGTATAACAGCCGGGACCAACGGCTTAACGTGCTTTCCGAGGCACGAAGGGGTCCAACCGCGGCAAGCGTAGCTTAACCTGATCGATCGGTTTTTACTTAGCCACGAGCCCCCTTTTTTATTAAATTTCTTTTTTTATTAACCACTAATAAAAGCTTGTTTTAAAAATAAAAATATATCGTTTAGTTGTTTTTTACTTTTTAGTATTTGTGATGTTAAACAACTAATTAAATCATTTCTATTTATTTATATATGTATATATATGTTTATTATCATTTTTGTATTGTTTTTCTTCTCAGCTCTTTGGCTGGTTTTTGCAACATTACGGAGAAGCCAAGTAAATACAGCGTGTTGTGTGTTTCGTTAAAGATGTGTTGTGATGTGGACCTATTTCGTTTTCATCTATTTGCATGAACTTTCTGGCAATGCGACATGTATTTAAAATTGCAGCTCGTGATATAGAGGGTTTCTTTTAGGTTTAGTAATTTAAGGCTATGGATAAGGTGATTTGGGATGACGCCTATTGTGGAGAGTACGATAGGACCACGTCAATCATCATTGAGTTCCTCGTAATTTACTAAGATGTTGCCTTCTGAATGTTGTGTGTTGGGAACGGCAATATCTATTTATTTATTATTTTTATCTATATTGACATGTAAGTATCTTATAAACTAAGCCCCACAAAACCGCAGTAGTGGTTTGACTGTGAGGTCGGTGAATCTCTTATACATTCAATTAACTTCGTACTTAAAAATAATTACTTACTATTACTTACTTATTTAGGTGGGTAGCACTTTAACATATTTTTAAATAATATTTTTTTAATTTATTTTTAAAATAATTTTTGTTCATTTCACTCCGTTTTTTTTTCCGGTTTTTGATTTTATCGTGTAGGGTTATATCCGGTCTATTGTAGTGAATGGTCCCGTCGGTGAGAATGGCGCGGTCGTAGTACAGTTTATGTGTGTCATTTCCTAAGATAGTTTGTGGTGAGTAATTGTAGTAAGGAGTGTTTGCTAATTGTAGTAAAGAGTGTTTGTAATGCTCAATCAGATGCTTAATCATTTTAACACCAACAACATCTTACACGGTCAGCAATATGGTTTCACCAAAGGACGTTGTACGACTGACGCCGGTGTCACTTTATTAAAACACATATTTACAGCGTGGGAGGAGGCCCAAGATGCCATAGGGATCTTTTGTGACCTCTCCAAGGCATTTGACTGCGTTGATCACGAAACCTTGCTCTTAAAACTTGAGCATTACGGACTAGGTAAACTCGCGCTTAGTTTAGTACAATCTTATTTAAATGATAGACAACAAAAAGTGCAAATAAACGGTATCAATTCACTTCATTTAAAAGTACAAATGGGTGTTCCACAAGGATCGATATTAGGTCCCTTCCTCTTTTTAGTATATATTAATGACCTCCCCCATTTATTTAAAACCCAACCACAAATGGTATTATTTGCTGACGATACTTCTTTAATCTTTAAGATAAATAGACGTGCATCAAATCTTGACGACGTAAATAATGCCCTACTGCAGGTACATAATTGGTTCACTGCTAATAATTTAGTATTAAATGGGAAAAAAACGAAATGCATAAGATTTGCTTTACCGAATGTTAAAAGTAGTGATTGTGACATAGTATTGAATAACGAGAAACTAGAATTTGTCGATGAAACTGTTTTCCTGGGAATAACGCTAGACTCAAGGCTGCAATGGGGTCCTCATTTAACATCTCTTGCAGGACGGCTAAGTTCAGCAGCATATGCTGTAAGAAAAATCCGTCAATTTACCAATGTAGATACCGCGAGGCTAGTCTATTTCAGCTATTTTCATAGTATCATGTCTTACGGTATTTTATTATGGGGACGGGCTGCCGATATTGAGGCTATTTTTATTCTGCAGAAAAGAGCTATCAGAGCAATATACAGCCTCCGCAGGCGCGATTCTCTAAGGGAACTGTTTAAAGACATTAACATCATGACGGTACCTTGTCAATATATTTATGAAAACATCATGTACGTAAGGAAAAATTTAAATCTTTTCAGTAAAAGAGGTGAAAGACACAATTATAGGACTAGAAATAGGGACCAATTAGTTCAACCAGGTTTCAGACTGGCTAAAGTAGACTCATCCTTCATGGGGTACTGTTTAAAATGTTACAATAAAATACCTCCCCACATACTCCAACTGAATGAAACGAAATTTAAATCTTGTATAAAACGCACACTATACAGCCAAGCATATTATAAGTTGGGGGATTATATCGCTGACAAAAATGCTTGGCTCAGGGCTGGTCCTGCTCCACAAGGGCGCGTAAACTAATTAATTAGCATTCGAAAATAGTGTTGGAGCTGATGAAGATTGTACAACCTATCTTTGCATTGTATAAATTCAATCTCTTAGTATTGTATAATTGCATAGCACATGTGTGAGCACTATGTACCCACTATAAAGCTTACTGGGTTCGTCTTTCATTGACTTGAATGTGCCCTGGCGGCTGAGAGTGTCATGCTCACTCAAATGTGTCGCTGGTGGTGGCGTGTGTATTGGATCGTTGAGTTCCCTTCAAAATGGTTGAGCTGAATGGTGCTGATCCATACGTCATGTTCGTGAACGGGCGCCGTCAGTAGGCACTGGTCATTTCTTAGCTGCCACGGCTTATTTTGATTCCATAAATGTTTTTATCTTTTTATTACGGACGCTTTTAACGTGCACGTCTTTCTACATCGTTCTCACATGTATAATTACAACATGAATGATGTAACCACTCTATTGTAACAATATTTTGATTTAAAAGAGTGTCCATGGAGTTTCTTGCCCGTTCTTCTCCATAGGTACCTACTACGCTTTGGAATGGGCAACTAGCTTCATCTTTCTGACTGACCGACCCCTTGACAATTCAAAAGTGCCTGTAATTGGTTTATTTGAAATAAATGCTTTGAGTTGAGTTGAGTTGAGTTTGTGTGTTGTATGAGTGTGTATTTGAGTGCTATTTTTTGGTGAATTACATTTGCCACCTAATTGTGCCTGTGTGTGTAGTCTGTCTGCGTGAGAGTTGTGCACGCTCCTGTAATGTGCTGAATTGTTTCTGGTCAGATGTCACACTTGCGACATTAATCATTTGTTACTGAAGGATCTTTGATACTAAATTTTCTATACTTTTTTGTGTTTTTGGGCTACTAATCTGGTCCTGTATCGCAATTATAAGCTTTTCAGTTTCTGGGAATAAATTACCTACTTTAAGAAACTTATTTGAGGCTATTTTGTTCACATGGGATTGGTCTAGGCTATGAGGATGTCGGCCATGAAGTACCTTTTTCATCCAGTCCTCAATTTTTTGTTTTTGCGGGTCATCGCTAGTAATTGGTGGAGTATCTGGCTGCTCATTTATGTTAAGTGGGGTGTAGTTGAAATAATTTTGAACTAAAGGCTTTATGAATGTTACTGCGAGATTTTGAGTGAAATTATGTTTTAAGTCGACAGACCTGTTTCCACCAAAGGTGCTGAATGTCTTTTAGGCCTCTCCTTCCATATTGTCTTTTGATAGTAAGTCTTTCTATTGCAGATTTAGGGTGTAAGTTGAAATGTTTTGTAAGAGTGATGCGTTATATTTATATTATTTAGAACCAGTTTTTTTACCGAGTTTCCACAGCTACCTCTCAAGGTGCCACCTTCTGGCTCCATCATCAGACCCTGGATATCATCTAGGACCATAGTCCTTGTCAAAACGGATCAAACGAGCCCATACTTGATGGGGATGCGTTGTTATTGTAGAGTTGGGTCATGGCCACCTTCCGGCTCCATCATCAGATAAGCTCCATGTCATAATAATATTGCATTGTCATCCGATTTACATATGCAAGCACAATTTCATCTCAATCGAAAAACGGGAAGTGGGTCAAATTAAACTTGCAAGATTGGATTACAGACAGACACCGGGACAGGTGAAACTAAATAAAAGCTTGTAACAAAACCCGTGCGAGGCCAAATAGGCTCCTTTCTCGAAGCTTTACAAATTAATACCGCAGCACTGGTATGTAAGTACATAGGTACGTCATCTGCCTAACCTTCGAGAAAAGCAGTGTTTTGTTATGTTGAATAACACGTCTAAATTTAAATCCTGGTTTCCAATGAATGTTATTTCCACTTAAACAAATATCCACTATACATAATTAGTCAATAGATTAAGTTATTCTGAAATCAACGCTCAGAAATCACATTCAGACTGCCTCGTTGGACTAGTGGTCACAAGCGCTACAGCTGAGCATGAAGTTCTGGGTTCGATTCCGGGGTCGGTCAAAGTGTGGGTTTCTGGTATTCAGACGTCAATTTCCAAATATTGAATCAACCAAACCGAATCTACATCTGAAAAGACAACGTAGACTAGTTTGAACGAAATTACTCTTACCTTTAGCAGTATAGTACGGCAATGATGGTGCGGCAGGATGCGCCTAAGCGAGTGCAGACACAACAGCAGCAGGACGGGCGGTCGTTGTCGAGCGGACAAGGAGGCCTCGCGCGCACACAACGCGCACACCTCTGTTACCAACGTGCGCGCTCCCACGCACGAGCACATGGCGCCCCACGCTACCAACATTATTAGATGCATATTAATTACTAGCTGTGCCCCGCGGTTTCACCCGCATAAGTCTCGATCCCGTAGGAATATCCGGATAAAAATACCCTATGTCTTAATCCTGGTCTCTGGATCATGGTCTACACACGTGTAAAATTTCATTCAAATCTGTTCAGCCGTTTTAATCGTCTCTGGCGTAACAAACAACTTACAAAAATCTGTTTTTTTTTTCTTCATAATTTTTACTTTATAAATAATACACTATATAACAATAATAGACACATAATTATAATCATAACTATGAGATATAATGACACTGTATTTACAATGTGTAACATCATTAACGCAAGACCCCATAAACCCCAATTAGCGTATTGAGTTAAAAGCATAATGCAATGACTTAAACATTTTTTTAAAGCTAACTATTATTATTTAGAAAATTGTGTTGACCCTAGCATTACTTCATGCATTTAAAAATGAGTCTTATTGCGTTGAAATAAGATTTAATTTTCTTTGGCTCAATCGGCGGTCAGTATTGCAAAATACATAAAATTTGAAAAAAAACCTATATTAATAGTTACTTAAATCGATTCAATAGTCAATTATGAGCAAACTACTTTCAGGACTTGCGTTTATTCTGTTACACGTTGTATAATGACTCATAGTCTTTTCCTACTATTATTATTCAGATTCAACCACACATACATGGTCTTCACATGATCTGAACAAGATTATGTCTGGACTTTAAAAGAGACTGTGACCTGTGAGTTTATTTCGGCCTTTCTTCTCAGAGTAGTCAGATAGGAAACGCCGACCTCATCCAGTTTTTAAAATATGATTGACGTGTAAAAGTGTTTGTACAAACCTACTTACAGAAATAAAAATCATTTATCATTAAACCATACCTTTGGAACATTCATTAGTGAACGTATAAATGAGATGCATGACGGCTTGTCGCAGTTGTTCGGTCATCATACACCAGGGCCACAGCCTGTTCAGAGAGGTCGTCATGTGGTCATCCACGAAACTTTCCTTAGCGGCAGGACAGTCCAGCATCGAGCAATCCATGACGACCAGAAGCCAGTACAATGTACGCAGCACCGGATTCTGAATAACAAATATGATAGGTACCTTACTTATGTATTTCAAACACCTCTCTGCATTATGTATTCTGTCGATCAACAAATGAATTAAATATATATCGTACAATTTATAGGAAATTATTTATATAAACTAAAATAAATAGGTGTTGCACCTGCAAGTGTAAAAGTAGACCTAAATTTAGACTACTTTTGTTGTGCAGAAATGATAATGATACTCGTATAGGGCTTGGCTTGTTTTGCCATCGTGGGATCGTTTTCCAGCACAGATAAATCGTTTATTACCAGGCAATCTACATGCATTATATTTATCTAAATATATAGCCTAAAACAAAAATATATAATACTTTACAGATTGCATTCATGTTCAAAGACATTACGCAATGCCAGCCAAAGAAAAAAGGACGAAGATACCATTTCATAATACTCATAATTTTTGAACTTGGATTTACTCCATAGAATTAAAAAGTTAATATTAAAGTTTCGAAGGAGTCCTGTACCACTAAATAAAACTCCCGCTCACATTGTTAGTATTCTTGATGACATCAGCCGGCTTCCCCTGCATTGAGAGATGATCCCTCACAGCCTGCAAGGTAGCGAGCAGCATTCGCGGCAGGTGTCGATGTACTGCATACTGACGGCTGCGACCACTCACGGATAAGACCGAGGATAAGCATGAGCAAACGCGGATCCAGCGCTCGTCTGAGTAGGAAAGTTTATCGTTTATATTTTTTTTAAGTTTTATTGTTATTAATTTTTTTAGTTTTCGGTAATTTTTTCGCACCAATACTTAATACGACTAAACTACACATCATTAAATATATTTGAAATTTCGTACATATTAGAAAAAAGCCCCTACTAACATTAGATCTAGGTATTTAGTTAGTTTGCTGTGCACTTCAGGATCCATAATGATCTCAGAAGTTACCATCTTAGTACACATTGTAATAAACACACACACAACCAAGCTTAGTATTTCATTATTTTTATGTTGAGTAAACCATTCGCAGTTTTCTAACATCTTGAAGTGTTCTATAGCATAGCATACTCGCAGAGTAAGGTGCAAAGCATTAAGGGCATGTTACGAGAACAAAGTAAGCAACAGTTTGACTATGAATTACACTCTCCCTCTCACTTTCACTCTCACTGTCCCTCTCTCTCTCTTGCCCTATTCACTTCTACTCATACACATGATGTTTATAACTCTTTTTTATCTATTCTCCTATCGCAGGTATGCTAGAAGAGCTATTTTTAGAAATAAGCATCAGTTTTAAACCGACTTCCAAAAAGGAGGAGGTTGTATATTCATGTATGTATGTTTTTTTTTTAATGTATATTCACCAATTTCTTCTTCCGTCAATTTTGGACCAACTTTGAAAATTTTTTTTTTGTTTGAAACGGTGTGCTCTCGATGTGGTCCCATTGTCACCAAGTCAGAACCTGACGAGGGGATCCCATGGGAATCGAGGGAAATCCTCAAATTTTATAGGCACACCTATAGCTATTTGGTATTTAAACCATAACTAATTTGGGTATTTACTATTTGGTATTTAAACCATAACTAAAAAGAGAAAAATTAAAAACTGTTTCACACGGTAGCAAAAAAACTAAAATAGAGATCCAAAGACACCGACTTCCGAAATTAAAGTTATTGTTTACTTTGTAGTTTTTTTTTATTTTAGAAGTGGGTTGTTTTTCTTTTTGTAAAAAAGTTTTCAACTTTTATTACTTATCAACATTTGTATCTCAAACACTATCTAGTAACATAGCAAACTTAACTAACCGATCCACTACGATACTTATCAAACTAGATTTACGACGGTTTAATTACATAAACGAAGGTAATGTCCACTATAAATCAGATGAATTACTGTAGTATATTACGAGTATAGTTGAATAAACAAGACGCTCAATGTCCACATCTCGTTAATCGTTGGAGATGTTAATCAATGATAATTTATGTTATTACGACATTTCGAACTCAACTATACTTGTTGATATGAATGCATCAAATGCATGCATCAATGTACTAGAAAATACGTGAGATTTAATTGAAGACTGCTGATAAAACACGCATATAAACAATGTCTGAATATATTAAACAAACACATCACGTCGTTATGTAGGTAGGTACGTTACGATTATATGTTACATTTTGATTGAAGTTGCTATTGTTTCCAAAATAAAATACTATTAGAAATCAGTGGTTTGCGCAAGTTAAATATAGCTTGTTTATAACAGTCGAACAAAGTAGTTGCCTTTATCGTCATCATTAATTATTGAATTAAACATAGTGCTCGAAATAGCACGGTTTTCTTTAATGTCAACAAACATTGCCCCATGACATTTCTAGACTGCATGTTTCGTGTTAAACTGACAAACTACCACACAAAATGCGAGGTGAACAATATTTGCCATCGTGAGGAACAATTGTTATGCTATCACTCTTACTGAGTGACAGCAGTACGTTGTTGGTGTAAAGAAGATTAGCATAAGCATAGCATAATCAACCTATAATGTTCCCACTGCTGGGACACAGGCCTCCTCTCGGTGAGAGGGAGTGGGCCGTAATCCGCCACGCGGGCTCGGTGCGGCTTGGTACATGTCACATGTCTTCGAATCTTTGGTTCTAGGACATGCCGGGTTCCTCACGATGTGTTCGAGAGAAGTTCGAGTTTTGAGAGAAGTGGTGATGAAATAATTTACATAAAGTGAAGCACTTGTCTGGGTTCGAACCTACGACCTACAACTCGGTAAGTCGCGGCCGTTACCACTGGGCTACCACTGCTCCCGTAAAGAAGAATGAAGGATCGTTATTAACACATTACATGGGCATCGACACACTCATACTATCTAACATGTTCCCTTTGTTGCCTACTTTCGTGGCAACACAGGAATAGAGGAGTACCAGTCTTTACATAACGATAACTGCCTCAATGAAATTCACTAGTTTATAAAAAGTAACCACCAAAATATACCATACCTTGACTAGACTCATATTTCTTGTTCTCTACCGACAGCTTCTGGTACAAATTAATCAGAGCTTTGCAGATCTCTTCAGCCAAGTATTCCGGCTGACAGTCCTTACTTCTGGCACTGTCTCCGGCCCCACACCGTTCTGTATTCACTCTGTCCCAATAAGGAGACTTCAAATAATCGTAGAACTCTGAACAACTGCCGTCTCGTGTTTGATCGATGTGCTTCTTGTGTGATATGGATTGTGTCAGCTGTGTGAGGCAGTAGAGGCCTGCGTCTTGTAGGTCTGTAATACGAGGCATACAATATACAAGGTATAACAGAATAAACGCAAATACTGTAAGTTTGCTCATAATTCGGTTTAAAGATTCTTTATTTATTCTAAAAGAACATACATTGTTCACTCAGCGAATAAATACATAAATAAGGTAAGTGTAGTCCAGTAGCTAAGTTTTTTTTAATTTTTTATTTTTTTAATGTAGGTATGCACGTTGCCGCATTTTATGTGCAGGACTAGCTTAATATGTCGTTAACTTAATAGTTTTGTGTTGTTAGTGACGTACTGCTTGAGTTTGGCTCTAAATATGTTATAAGAGGATGTGCTCCTGATATCTGCTGGTAGATTATTATAGAGTTGTACACCTTCGTATTTTATACTTTTCCTGCCATATTGCGTCCGCGGGAGGTGGGTCTGTATTTGGTTGGGATTTCTTTGGCTGTATTTGGATGTTTTTATGTTAAAGGATAATTGTGTGTGTATGGTTTTGTTAAGAATTTTTCTATTTTAATTAATTACTGAATCGATTTCAGTAACTATTAATATAGGTTATTATTTTTTAATTTTATGTATTTTGCAATACTGACCGCAGATCGCAATAAGACTCAATATTAAATGCATAAAGTAATGCTAGGGTCAACACGATTTTCCTAATAATAATGGTTAGCTTTAAAAAAAAATATTTGGTCATTGTATTATACTTTTAACTCAATACGCTAATTGGGGTGTATGAGGTCTTGCGATAATTATGTTACATATTGTATAGACGTCTAGATGAAATAGGTTGTTTGGTATAGGTGTAAAGACAATTAGTAAATCGTTTTAACTTCGCCAGTTGGGCAATTATTTTAAGAATTTTTGTGCATTACAATAAATATTGAATCTATTTTTTTAAGTCTAATCCGCTGGATCCGGAAGCATGAAACTTTACACAAGAGCTCTTTAGATAGCGAAGGTGAGCACTAAGGAAGGAATTTAGAAAATGAATCCCCCCTAAAGGGGTTTAATGAAGAAAGTTTGTATGGAAGTCGTCATTATGTTTATTATTATAATTTATTATCATTCGTCATTAAACAATTCAAGCCGTAGTACGATGCCATTTTATTATATGTAATCAAATATCAAACAACAAGTCGTTTTACGACGACTTCCGTACAAAAAGGCAATCTGTCTGTCTGTTACCTTTTCACGCCCAAACCACTGAACGGATTTCGATGAAATTTGCCAAGGAGATAGATGGCATTCTGGGGAAGGACATAGGTTTCTTTTTGTCTCAAAAATAATCCTAAAAGAGGGTGATATTGGGGATTAAAGTTCGTATGGGAAACTTAGCATTTCTTAAGCTAGGAATATGAAAATTAAAATGTATGCTTTTGGTAAGAAATAAAAAAATATTTGTTTCAGCGTTTTTGTAAAATCAACCCTCAAGGGGGTATAACAGGGGATGAATTTAAAATTCACATGATTATTGAAATTTTTGCGTACCTCTTTTAAAGAGATTTAAGGAATTGGAAATATAGTCAGAACCCGTATCTTGAGGTATTAATTTTGGTTTATTTTGGGTATTTCATTTAAATCGGTCCACCCGCTTGAAAGTTATGACAACTGTTTCAAATTAATGATGATAATATTAAAATTAATTATTATTATTTTAAGTTAAACGATTTGAATCATAGACGTGTTTAATAAAAATAAAAAAAGATTATTTGCATTTACCATCTGTCTGTCTGCTATCTTTGCACTCTTTAACGGCAGAATGGACTTGGATGATAGGATACTATTTTCCGATATCCACGCTGACGAAGCTGCGGGCGGAAGCTAGTGAATAATATAATAATATTACCAATTTCATCACTCTCCAAGCACTGCAACAGTAAATGGAAGAAGTCCGTAGCATTCGTGTCTTTGAGTTGTTGCCACACGGTATCTACCGCCGCCTTCTCTCCCAGTAAAGAAGCGAGTAGGGACATAGCCTGCGCACGCGCCACCATACAGCTCTCCTCGTTATCATCTGCAAATAATTATAAAAGTCTGTTTTATTGAAAACCAGCGTCAGGCACTAGTTGTCTGGCATTTATGCTGAACTGGGCCTATTTGGCGCAGCCGTGAGGCACACAATACTATATTAAGTACTGTTTGTCTGTTTTTGTGTAATATTGTGTGCTTTAACCTGGGTCAAATAAATTTATTTTCTTTCTTTATTTCTTTATATAAAGGCTTGTATTAAATTACACCTAATTATCTCTGACGGTTTTCGATTGATTGGATATTGTAAGTGGTTTCATTCCGGTTTCGTTATATCACTAGATGTAGAACAAAATATTCAAGTATGATGTCAGCAGTCTTGGTTATTTGGCAAATAGGTTCCGAAGTGAAGCTCTAACAGTATCAACAACTACAAAAATAGGCCAAAAAACGTATATTTTACAAATGTATAAAGTATAGTCAACATCGTAATTGCTTTACCACCCTAAACTTGAATGTCACTTGCACGACATAAAGCGTCAAGGTCTACTTTTTTTCATTAAAATCAATGTGACAGTTAGTGGTTTCATTCCGGTTTCGTTATATCACTAGACGTTGAACAAAAAACAGACTGCAAAAAATTCAAGTATGATGTCAGCAGTCTTGGTTATTTGGCAAATAGGTTCCGAAGTGAAGCTCTAACAGTATCAACCACTACAAAAAAAGGCCAAAAACGTATATTTTACAAATGTATAAAGTATAGTCACCATCGTAATTGCTTTACCACCCTAAACTTGAATGTCACTTGCACGACATAAAGCGTCAATGTCTACTTTTTTTCATTACAATCAATGTGACAGTTAGATAGTTTCTACCTTAGTAAAGTTTCATTATATTGGGAGTTGTTGTCAAAAGTAGTAAAGCAAATGCGAGGTCGACTATTCTTAATTTTCATATTATCAAAGCAAAAATAACTCATAATTATGTTTACTTATCGACTTCGAACGAATGGGGTCTAATAACTTGTTGAAGATTTAGTTTATTAGTTTCGAACGTTATCTTACAAGTTATAGTTCGTTGTAAACGTCTGCTTACAAGTAGCACATTGCTTGCTGACTTATAACATCGACATAATTATATATTATTAGTTAACTTCATGTCTTGGTTCTTTAAGTCAATAATCTACGGCAACAAGCCTCTCTGTACACATTCTTAGATTTATGGGCAAACAGTCCCTTCATTGTACATGATAATATTAAGTGTTTTTCTTGAAAAACAAGTATTTCTTAAGTGTTTTCTTGGAAAACCTAAGACAGTGCTGATAAAACTAAGAATTATTTGAACAATTTGTCATATTTCCGGAAAAGTAGATAACATTTGTGTTCATTTTCAGCAACATAGCTATTGGATTAACCATCAAATTTTTATTTCGTCTTCTTAGCGTGTCGATGGCAATCTAAATGGACTCGGCCCAGAATTCGGTTACGTGTTTGGCGCCATCACTAGCGTTGATCAGTTCCTGTAATGTGCGGACGACATGACACGAAGCACACGTTATTAGGTGTATTTTTACTTGCATATTCGTATTATTACTGTGGCGATGGTACAACCCTACCTTTTGACATATAAATTGTGTGGCAAACGGCAATAGCAATTACCTTTGTTATTATTGTATTCTATACTTTCAGCCTACCCCCGTGGGAATGTATTATAGGTATGTGTATTTAGTATTATAATAACTTTTGGTATTCAACTACACATTTGTTTTTTATATTTTTTATTGGGATGCATTAAAAGCCTCCTTACACCATTTACGATTACGATACAGCCTTACAAACCAGCTAGATATTCCATTCCCGTTCCATTTCTGTTTACCTCGTGCCGACACAATCAAACTTATCTATTTACAGAACTCGCACCACTAGATAAAGTAACGTACCTTCTCCAAAAGGTGTTAAAGTCATTAGCAAGTTGTAAAGACAGTCCTTAGTGGCGGCGAGGGAGAGACGGACACATTTGTGCGCTGTCGCTGCCTGAAGCGCTCGGCAGGTGGCGCCACGGATCTCGTTTGTCTCTGCCGTATCTTCACCGGTCCATGAAGTACATCTGCAATACGTCGAACAATACATCTTATATCGATTAAAAAAATAACAAACTCAAATGCAGCACGGAGAGATCTCTCTTTGCATACTTTGCCTAGCAGTAGAATGGTACTGCTAGCGTAACATAGCCATTAGATAGAAACAGAAGACAAAATAACAGATTGTAGAAAAATTACTACAGCGCGATGTCAAGATTCAAGAAAAGAATAACTTTTTGTTAAGCAAGTCATTAGTGTTCTCTTCGAAGAGTTGAGATAGAAGTGGTCATGCTACGCGTGCAGGTTGACAGAAGAAATAGGGAGTCAAAATCTCGATATCTATTTGCAAGTAACGTCGTTAATTACATTTCATTCATTTACTAATATGCTTCTTTGGAGCTTGCACATTTTGATAGTTACGTAAGTACTGTACTTGCGTGACTGTCATCATAATAAATAAGGGCCAAGATAAGAATTTACTTTATAAGGCATAAGCTTCCGTTATCTGTCTTCGTAGAAGATTCATGTTCTCAAGATAACACGAATGCAAGAAATATACGTCGTATTTATTTTGACAAATACTTTGGCCATCATTATTTATCGCAATAGAATGCACCTTCGCGTGAAGGCTCGTAAGTGTGAACCGTCGTGGGGGCTAGTGTTTATCATTACTTAGGACTAATGACTCATTAGTCAACATTGCAGAGATGTGCATACGTATTAGAGCATCCATATTAGCTATTCTATGATGATAAATGATTTTATTTCTGTAAGTAGGATTGTACAAACACTTTTATACGACAATCATATTTTAAAAACTAGATGAGGTCGGCGTTTCTTATCTGACTACTCTGAGAAGAAAGGCCGAAACAAACTCAGAGGTCACAGTCTCAAGTCCAGACATAATCTTGGTCAGATCATGTGAAGATCATGTAGATTAGTGTCTGATATGGTCTTTTGAGGAAAAACCACACTGATTGAGTGGACCTGTCCCGTCCGTGCACGCGTGCAGCTCAACTCAGAACTTAAGGAGCTCATCGATTTGACAAAAGACACAAAAGAAAGGACATGCAATATATGAATAGTGAATCGGTTATTCGATGCTAAGTAATAACATCCGCAAGGGTGGATCGATCAGGTTAAACTACGCCTGCCGCTATCGGTCCGTGGATGGGTGACCATCTTTACATACCGAGACCCCTAGGTGCCTTGGAAAGCACGTTAAGACGTTGGTCCCAGCTGTCTTTTGTTTCTTTGACCGTCGTAACGGGTCGTGAGAAGCCTGAAAGTCTGACAATCAGTCTTACCAGGGGGTATATTGTTACCTAGTAATTGGGTTGCAGATATTAATAATAATAATACTTTTATTTCAGACCATGGTGTCCATTTTGTTAGTAACAATGTTCATAAAGACTAGTGTTAGTAATACTCGTACTTAAAACTACCCACCACAAAACTTACAACTAAAACTCAACAATCATTACTACGACATTCCATGAGAAATGGCGCAGCAATGATTGATGTAACAACAGTCCAGCCGACTAGCGATCATGCTAAGGATGCTGTTGGCGCTGCCACGTACTCTACGCACCAGGGATGCGCATCTTTTACGCATTGTAGCGTAAAAACAGTCTACTCGATGTTCAGCAAACATCCCTGATGCACTACAGAATCGCCGCAGCCCCATCAGCACCCTGAATGCATTATTGCAGTCGCTCCACGTAAATGACTGGTATTTAGCTGCATCATGAAACCTGGTTAGACTGGAAGCCGACCCCAAAAACCTTTGGGAAGAGGCTAGGCAGATGATGGCATATTTTAATAGTTATAATAAAATAATAATAATTTATTTTACAGAAGATACTTTCTTATTATTGGTTATTACTAGTGTCCGACCGAAGCTTCGGCTTCGGCTTCGGCATCGGCCACCTTCGGCCAAAAAATCCATATTCGGCGAAACCTTCGGCTTCGGCCCAAAACCCGGCCGAAGCCGAAGGTTTCGCCGAAGGTCCGAGCAACCGTCGAGATTGAACTGTTACGAAAGACTGAGTGAGAGAGCGACGGATCGGTCGTGTTTGCAGAGGCCGCGGGGAGTCACTGTCAAAATATATCACATTGCATGTGCGTCATTTTGATGATTACTATGTGATTTTTATTGTAATCAATGTAGCTTTACTTAAAAAGTTCTTGAGAGAGTTAAAGGTTAAGTACAAATATGCTTAGTAGAATAGTATATTATATTATTCTTATAACTTGTTGTTTGCAAAACAGTCATTACCGCATTAGTTATATTGTTATTGTTACATTTATTTTGAATTTTCCAATATTTTCTAAACTGTGCATTTAATTGACCAACATTTAATTATTTATTAAGAAGTTAGTGATTCTTTATTTTATTTATTAGTCTAGTTTCGGTCTAGTCGAGTAAAACAGAGACTCATTGATTGGTCTAATTGTAATTTGTGAATTACTTAATAAAGAAATGATTATTTTTTACAAATAAATCACAAACTTTTATTACCATCTCTAAATCAACTTCTTTAGGAGACAGTCAATATAAACCTTCAATATTGAAGTTTTGAAATAATTTTAATATTAATTGTAGCTTGTAGACAATATTGAACAAAATTAATTACTGAGAGATTATAAACCTTCGGCTTCGGCTTCTGCCGAAGGTTGTGGCAATTGCCGATTAATCGGCTTCGGCTTCGGCCAAAAATAGACCTTCGGTCGGACACTAGTTATTACTTACATAACAACTTTAAAAAAAAAAACTTTATTGGACGTACCTTTTCTGTTCTGATCTAGAAGACACAAAAACTGTAAAATTTCAAACCAAAGAGATATTTCTATTTTGTCTGTTTATTCAACGACGCATAGCAACCCCTTGGGTGTTGCATTGTAGGTGCAAAAATTAGGCGGCGGCTATCATTTTCCATGACGACATTAAATTTTAAAAATAGAACAATATAATTTGTGTTTATGTAAATATAATAATAAGAATAATTTATTTGCAAAAAATATAGATGTATAATATTTATAGATAACCAAAATACAGGGTGGCACGGACATCGACGGGCAAACTGCAACCATGAATGAAGCACATGATTCTAGACCCCCTAGCGTAGAATAGTTTCGTCGGTAATCAATAAAAAATCAGCTGTTTCATAGAAAAGTGCAATACCTACGCGGTCAAAATATATGGAACTATTTTTTTTTTTAAATGATTATGAAACGTTTCAACGCATCTTCTTCATTTAGAAGCATAATATACTGAATCCATGGCAACAGTTTGCGGGTCGATATGCCTGCCACCCTGTATTTTCAGAAAGTACTCCTCAAGATCTTTCATTAGAAACCAAACAAAATAAGATAAGATAAGTTATTTGCACAAAACATGGTATACATAGGTGTTATAAAAGCATATGAGATCATACGTGTTTCGCTTAAAAATTAAAGCATGCAAACTTCAACGAATAAAGAAACTTGAATTTACAAACATTTTAATTTGTGTAAAAAAAATCCTTAATATTATAGAAACTATTAACGTTATATTAATAAATTATTTTTTCGGCAAAACTTTTCATCCTCTGTAATCCGCCATGAAATAACCATTTTTTTTCGGAAAAACTTTTATCCTCTCTAATCCGCCAAGATATATTTTTTTGTGACGGTCAAGATGCTACCAACGATACCGCATTAGTCAAATTATCATAAGTACCTAGTTTAGAAGTTATGAGGGAACAGATGAACCAACATACACACATCATAACCCTCCTTTAAGTTTCGACGTAGTCGGGTAAAAAATATACGTTAGTTTATTTTGGTGAGCAACACTTCACTGACGCGATGGTATCAATATGTAATCGTGAACTTCGACAGCTAATTTCAATGCTAACGTTCTGTGTATTGAGATCTAGAACTAATTGGAAGGGTACAGAACCAGTCTCAATCGCGTTTGAGAAAGGAGGCGGAAGCGTTACCACCAGCTAAGGGCTTTTAGTCAGTAAGAGTCTGACACTCCCTTCCGCTCCACCCAGAGCGGGAGGAGTCATTTGATGATTTGAGATCCTCAAAAAAAAAAAAAAAAAAAAATGTGTCCGCGGCGTACCTAACTGGTTTGTACTACATGTAACGATTAAAAACAACATAACCACACGCCTGTCTTCTGCGAAGAGTGAGGCAGAGGTGTAGCTATAACTAGTACACCAAAATTTTGCAAGATTGTCATCAATTGACCTCAAATCCAGACTCCGAGCTGCTACTGAGAAATTCCTGATGGAAAAACCCAATGACACTTTGCCCGACCTGGGAATCGAAGCCAGGACCTCATGCTCAGCAGTAGCGCTAGACCAACGAGGCGATCACGTAACAATTTGGTACCTAGACCTACTAATCGTCTGGGCCTTAATGTTGCCGATGTTTTTAAAGAACATTATTTTGAAACGTTTTATATTGTGGTTAATGGAAGAACGTGTACAGCACAATGGAATGGAATCTACATATACTATAAAATAAAGACGCCTTTCGTGTCTGTATGTATGACCTCTTACTTCTTAACTAGACAATAATAAATATGAGACAACATCCACACAAGGTCTTCAGGTCCCGAACTAGGTAGAGCCTGTACTACGGTAACCTGATGACTGATATACATATACACACCCAGACACAGGTCAAACAGACATGTTCATGCACACAAATGTTTGACTTATCCGGGGATCGAACCCGGGACCAGCGGCACAGAAGGCAGGGTGCTACCAACTGCACCAACCGGTCAGTCAATATAATACAATAGATTTTAATGCGGATATATATCACCATAATTTAAAGAATTATTCCTGCAGGTGTGCACCCTGAATTATTCCTGCACGTATTTTACGACTTGACAAAACATCGAGATTTATATAATATTTAAGTTAAAAATATCCATTTTAACTCCTCCTCCTCCTCTCTCTATACGTGAGGATTTGTAATTGGCTTGCTGGTGACTATGGTGCCCCTTTTTAGGGTTCCGTAGTCAACTAGGAACCCTTATAGTTTCGCCATGTCTGTCTGTCTGTCTGTCCGTCTGTCCGTCCTCGCTTAATCTCTGTGACCGTTAGCACTAGAAAGCTGAAATTTGGGACCAATATGTGTATCAATCACGCCGACAAAGTGCTAAAATAAAAATTGGAAAAAAATGTTTTATTAGGGTAGCCCCCCTATATGTAAAGTGGGAAGTGTTTTTTTTTTTAATTTTAACCCTAATGTGTGATATATTGTTGGAAAGGTATTTAAAAATGAATAGGGGTTTACTAAAATCATTTTTTGATAATGTCAATAATTTCGGAAATAATCGCTCCAAAAGTAAAAAACAAAGCGTCCCGCCCCCTCTAACTTTTGAACCATAAGTTTAGAAAATACGAAAAAAATCTGAAAAGTAGAACTTTATAAGGACTTTCTAGGAAAATTATTTTGAACTTGGATGGAAACAACAGATGGAAACTGCAGTTAACCAATATAATTTGGTCCCTGAATCGTATGAGCGCCTATACAATCCAGAGGTCAAGTTTCATTTGCCCGTATTTTTTTTTTAACTTCGTTTACATAATATTTTATTATCCTGAACGTATCTTTTTTCAAACAAAAAAATAATTATTAAAATAGGTTCTCGCAATTCAAAATTACCATCGAAAACTTCTGGCACGTCTATGTATTAATTAGTAACCCAATTCATGAATTTATAGTTTTCAAGAACTTTATCATTATGATCAAGAATGAGACATGCAACGACATCTATCAAAGGAATATGGTACTTGGTACTTATTAATAAATGCCTTCACAAGATAACTTTTAAAAGTTGTGATAGCAAAAGGTAGAAATGGTTTTAGTAAATCGAAAATATTTAAAAAGAAATTGTAAGGGTGCTACTTAAAGTATAACCAACAGACAATGACCAACAGACGCATTTTCAGCATTCTTGGAATGGCTGTCTGTTGTCTCTTTCGATAGATGGCGTTGTGCATCTGACGTCATTTTCCTGAATCGCGGTGTTAAGATTCTCCGTGACTGAATGACCCTCTCCCATGTTTGAAATCAAAGCGGGTTAGATAGAGTGTTGAAATTGAAAGTATTAAAAGTGTCGTTAAAAGTCTTGATCGTTAATCGTTTGGTTGGAAGATTTGGTTTCGAACAATTCGAACTTTGATTGAAAATTTTGAAGTACGAGCACGTACGAGGTAGTAAAGGTTCTAAAGGACTTATTTTAGACGCATTTTAGTTTTCGATAACCACGCGAACGAAGTCGCGGGCACAGCTAGTCGTAGTCTTAGGAGTCCTAACTAATATTATAAATTCGAAAGTAACTCTGTCTGTCTTTCTGTCTGTCTGTGGATCGCGAACATAATGGATAGTATGGATACCCACCTTTAAACTCATAAGTGGGAACACTTATTGTGACGGACGGGAAACTACGGAACCCTACACTGAGCGTGGCCCGACACGCTCTTGGCCGGTTTTTTTGTCTGTTTTTATTAGCTGTACTTACAGCTAATAAAAACAGACAAAAAAAGATGCACTTCCTCCATGTACTAAAATAAATAAATAAGTCGTAAAAACCGTGCGAAGCAGGGGCGGGTCCTTTGTTTATAATAAACACACTAATTCAATCAATCAGAACGAGCTATTGTAGTTGGTACAAATACAAAACAATATCTGTAGGTACTTACATTAGTGGTTAGTACAATATAAATAACTGTGTAAGTATATAAATCATGCATGACGTAGCGGTTTGTTTATTAATGATGTTAATTCGCCGCTACTTAACAGAGGAAGTGCATTTATGTATTAGGGAATCCCCATTTCTATTGCATCACTTCAGATTTTCTAATCAGAAATATGCTATCTATAGCACACTACTGAAAGCTTAAGATAGAGAAATGCATTTTCTAAGAAAAGTGACTTACAGTATTGCAATTTCTTCGAAGTCATTCATATGCTGGATGTACCTAGTATTAATAGAGACACTGACATTTTGCAGAGTTTCCGACAGTTTTACAACCAAAAGCTTCTTTTTTTTTTCTTTTTTTTTTTAACGTTGCCCCACACTAGGAATTTCTCCTGTATCGTGGGTGCGTTTACAAACATTAAAACTCACATACACAAACAGCCAGACCCGGAACAACTACTTGCAGGTCATACAAATATTTGTTCCGTGCTTTTAACAGTAACTCTCTGGAAGCTTTAATTATTTGATGCATATTCTAGGAACAGTGGCTTAATTTACCTGAACAAAAGTCGGTACAATCCTCGTTCATTCCAGGCTTGTACGGGACAGTGTGTGAAAGCGCTGACATTGTGTAGTGCGTCTGCTAGGGCTGTCACAAGCGCGGCGGTGGGCGGAGGATGCTGTTTGTGCGTTACATGCGCAGGCGACACATACTCGTCCGCCCCCTTTCGCGCACGCACCTCTAACTCTCCCCGACGCTCCAACAAACTCAACGACACGTTGCCTTCTAGAAAAAAAAACACTATTATTATTATTATCAAACTTTTATCTACCTATCACTAGGCACCTAATTGAAGCACTGTGACAGTGATTAAAATACTCAATGTGATTAAAATTCCTATTACATGAATATGATTAAATGCCTATGTGTATTTGTGTGCTTGAAGTATTAAATAAATAAATAAATGATTATGATTTAATATCACCTTTCTGATAACATGTGATATTGCAATAATCGAAGTTTATGAGTCTAGACTTTATGTAAGTAAATAAATTAATAGTGAACTAGATCTAATCATTTTAGCCCTGTGTCTTAAATATTGAATGCTGCTATTCTCACGTAACTAGTAATCTTCATACTTAAATCTAATCTGAAATATGTTATTATTTACTATCGGTGATAAATAAATTGCGAATCAGTACGTAACACATATCTTAGGTTCCTCTTATCTTGCAAGGATGAACACAAGAAGTCTCATATATAGATAGTGAACTCACCGAACGATTGTTTGTATTCCTTGGTGTTGCAGAAGTCTACGAGAATTTCTAAACAATTTTCTATGAAATGATTTTCTTGCAGTTGTTCCAGCACATCACACTCCAATACCTGAAAAAGTTTTTAATATTATGAAGATCTTTTTTCTATTTAACATACCTACATAATAATTTATTACACCACTTTTAAATAGGATCATATTTATTTTTTCTTATCTAAACCTGTCTTTATTAGAATACAAAAAAAAAATATATATATACATACAGTTGTTTAAGAATTCAAATACACCAAAGAAACAAATTAATTAGTATTGTTTCGGATGCTTTAAACAATACATATTTAGAAGGGGCGACTGCTACCTATTGATCAAGTACATTACCACAATTTTCATCCCAAAACATTCAGTACACGTTTATAAAAAAACGATACCTCAATAAAACTCAGATATTTTAATCTGAACACATAAAATTTTATTGCATGTGCAGATAAAATTGCAAATGAGTAGTAGGTATTTCGTTTTTTATTCAAGTAGGTTATCAAAAATGGCTCGATTCAGCGGTTTCGACATCATTCATGCATACAATAGGAATCAGTAAACTAGTATGCATTGTTCAAGTAAAAATAGAGCGTTAACACTGGCATTTTGTACCTAGAACACGTCGTGAATTACGAATAAATAACAAGTATGGACACATACAGGGTGGCAGGGACATCGACGCAAAAATACAATGGATTCAGTACATGATCCTGATCGCCTCGTGTTGCGTTTGAAACTCTTCGTAGTCTATTGAAAAAAATTTGCTGTTCCATACATTTTGCCCGTGTAGGTATTGCACATTTCTATGAAGCTGCAGAACTTTTTGTTGATAACCGCCGAAAAATTTCTACGCCAGGGGTTCTAGAATCATATGCTAAATCCTTGGTACTTAACAGTCTGTGCGCACGGAGCAGTGTCTGTGCGTCGATGTCTCGGTCACCCTGTATACTACAATAACACCTACACAGGCTAATTATCATGTGACTCAGGATAGCTGGACAAATCTTCAAAATAGCTCGCATTTAACTAGGTCAATAGGGCACTTTATGTGACGGCTAAACACCCTTATTTCAGAATTAGTGACGCTACAGAATCTTAGATAATCGATCGAAAACGTGTCCAGCCAGCTTGAAAAACCACTTTTCGCTGGTCTCTCAATCTCGGTAACGGATGTGATTTTGACGACTTTTTGCATATCAACGGGCGTCACATAAACATAACATTTGTGACAGGCATCGAGCTAAAAGTTTTGTGATATGTACAGCGGTTTAGTAGGAAAACGCAAAAATCTGTGTCCAGCCAGCTTGAATTTACGTAGAAAACTTCTGGCTGGCACTTCCGAATCTCAATAACGGGAGCGTTTTCGAATATGGTTCCTTTACTAACATTTAGTGACGCAATGTGTGACAGTAATAACGTTTGATTTATGGCGTCACATGTAAGGCTTTACGAGAAATCAATAAAAACTTAACCAAAAACTGGTCCAGCCAGTCTGAGTTCCAAGCTGGCTGGACACTTGTGTCTCCGCTGCCTGATGATCTACGGCCTTCGAAATATGTTAAAATTTTTGTGACGGGGAGGATAATGATAACCTGAATTTGTAACGGAGAAACTTTGCGTAGTTTCAAAGATATTGATCATTACAATTTTCCCAAACATCACTTCCGTTACCGAGATTGAGAGACCAGCGAAAAGTGGATTTCAAGCTGGCTGGACACGTTTACCATCGATTATCTAAGATTCTGTAGCGTCACAAATTCTGAAATAAGGGTGTTTAGCCGTCACATAAAGTGCCCTATTGACCTAGTTAAATGCGAGCTATTTTGAAGATTTGTCCAGCCTGCCTGAGACACATTAATTATCACTTGTTTTAATTAATACAACTTGAAGCAAGTATCTCAAGTATTTTTATACTATCTGAGTATGGGAATCTTATAAGGTTTACAGACCACAAACGAAATGTTCATTCAATGTTCAAGACTTTTTATTTCTTAGCATACGCTGTTACTGATAATTTTTTCAATGAAATAGCGAGTAATTCTGTAGCTGGTAATAAAGTGAAATCGTAGGTACGTACACAAGCTACGTTTTTATGTACAAAACAGTAGGAAAATGAATAAGGAAAGTTAAAAATAATATATGTTTTGATTCGTATATTGTTAAAGTACACCATAATACTGTAAATACACAGTTCTGGACGCAGGTACATAATATTGACAAAAATGTAGTAACAACAACTTATTAAATATCCAAGTCTATAGGGTTAAAAGGTGAATGTTAAGGTACAAAATAAGTGTTAGGCTATAAAGACTACAATAGGATTAATTAAATATTTTATGTAGAATTAATAATAATATCTATATAAAGTCATCTTCAGGATGTTGATAAATTCAAAATCAGTTTTTAATCAATTAATTAGTTTCCGAGAAATTATAGTAATTAATTAGTACATACATAAATTCTGTGGCGTTAAGGTACAAGTCGTACACACAATAATGAGATGAGTAAACTTAACTATTTAAGCCCTTTTAGTATTTTGCTGTTTCCTGACTAGGCTCGATTTGCAATTTGAGTTCTACGAAATTGTAACACAAATACTGACTTATCTCCTTTTTACCTTAATAGATTTTAATGTTTAGTATCGAATTATGCAAATAATTAATTTTTCAATATTTATCCCCTTTTACCTTAACACCACAGAATTCTTTACAACTACTAAACAGTCAACACAATGTACAAATGATTAATCAGCCCTGTTTGAGTTTACTTTCATGCTCTTAGGCCAACTTGAAGCCGTCACCTCCTTCTGCGAAGCAGTAATGTTCGCGAAGGAGGAGGCGGAACGCGTGAGGGAGAGGCTAAATTCGCGCCCTCACGCCCCTAGCCGCCGCAGGAGACGCCCTGGGACTCGAAAAACGCAGGCCGATTCCCGGCCACCGTAGGCGTGGGCTAGCGAACGGCGAGCAATAGGCAGCTCGCCGTTCGATAAGGACCAGGCCCGGGTCGACGGCGCGTTGTGTTCCACGCGCGCCTCATAGAGATGTCAGCACCAATGACGGGGTCCGCTAGGGCCGATGCCTGCCAGGGTTGCAGGAAAGTTCGAGAGAGATACCGTGGCCCCTGGCACAGGCAACTGCAGGGAACACGAGTGGGTTTTAGTCAGTAAGAGTCTGACACGCCCTCCTGCTCTGCCCAGAGCGGGAGAAGTTATTTGATGATTTCCCACCCTCAAAGGCCAACTTGCACCACAAATCACTAAATGCATTTATTAACGCTAAACAGAATGTTTAAAACATCATTCTGCCTCTGTCATCTTCAAACGATTGACAGAAACAGACAGATGTTTTAAATACGTTTAGCGCTAAACGCATAATTAGTGATTTGTGATGCAAGCGGACCCTACGACTAATTTGCTCGTCTATGAATGACTAAAAAACTTAGTGAAAATTTTACTAAAAGGCTGTTAAAGTGATCGAAACGTGCCAAATAATAATAATATAATATAATATGGGACAACATCCACACAAGGTCTTCAGGTCCCGAACTAGGCAGAGCCTGTACTACGGTAACCTGATGACTGATATACATACTTATATACATATACACACCCAGACACAGGTAATAGTAAATAAATAATAATAATAATAAATAGCTGATGAAACTTGGCTATACAATGTTTTATCTGCCTATACCGACATCTAGAGCCTCGTGGCTAGGTTATAACAGCCGCATAGGTTGCCGCATGCCGCAATTGGTCCGTGGATGAGTGACCATCTTTACATAGCGAGACCCCTCCGTGCCTCGGAAACCACATTAAGCCGTTGGTCCCAGCTGACATTCATGGATCTTTGACAGTCGTTACGAGTCGTCAGAAGCCCGAAAGTCTGACAACCAGTCTTACCAAGGGGTATCGTATTACCCAGTTATTGGGTTGTGGAGTTCAGATAGACAGTCGCTCCATGTAAAATACTGGTGTTCAGGTGCATCCGGTTAGACTGCAAGCCGACCCCAAACTATTTGGGAAAAGGCTAGGCAGATGACTAATAACGAAGGAAATGGAGTGTGAAATGGAGTGTGGAGTGGAAAGAAGTGGAGTGAAGTGTGTGAAGGAGGAGGCGGAACGCGTAAGGGAGAGGCAAAATTCGCGCCCTCACGCCCCCAGCCGCCGCAGGAGACGCCCTGGGCGTCGGGAATCGCAGGCCGATTCCCGGCCACCGTAGGCGCGGGCTTGCGAACGGCGAGCAATGGGCAGCTCGCCGTTCGATAAGGACCAGGCCCGGGTCGATGGCGCGTTGTGTTCCACGCGCGCCTCAAAGAGATGTCAGCACCAATGACGGGGTTTGCTAGGGTTGCGGAAAAGTTACCGTGGCCCCTGGCACAGGCAACTGAAGGAACACGGGTGGGTTTTAGTCAGTAAGAGTCTGACACGCCCTCCTGCTCTGCCCAGCTGCCCAGAGCGGGAGAAGTTATATGATGATTTCCCACCCACAAAAAAAAAAAAAAAAAATGACAGACTTCTAGAGTGTCAGATGTTTGCTTCAAGGGCCCATCAAACAGATGTCCTACCAACACGCTTATAAAAATGATTATTGACTGTTTCAATTAAAAAGTAATGCCGGATATAAACGCTTTGTATTATTTTAAACTTCATAACTGTTTACTGGATCAGATACGCCAGATAGCGATCGCGATGGGCACAAAGATAATTATCTGGTACACATAATGGAAAATGTAAAAAAAAACAGAATAACCATTAAAAATAGACTCGACGCGCTCTCGGTTTCGAGTCAACGTACAAACGGGCCTGAGACCAATAAAAAGACCCCTTTCTGCTGTCGGTCGGTATTTAGTGCAATTACATGGCCAATTAACTGCCTCGCCCATTTAAGTGATTGTTTACTGAAGCAGCTGATTGATGGTATCGGCACTTCGGCTTGGTACACATATAATTAATAGTAGATCGATTCACTTGATATTTTTGCAGCACATAAATCATGTGTTTAACTGGACATCTGATGAAGTTGGTTGCAAAAAGAAATGGTAATAATTTGGCACAAAGAGCAGATATACAATTATTGTGTCTATTTGTCGAACAATATCTTTAGTAAGTAAGTTATATTATACCGCTCTAAAATATAATTCGATCATTAATCGAAATGCTCTATCTCAGCTTTTTCTTATTTACTTCCTTTGAAAGATTTTAAATTATAAATATAGCTAGTCCTACATCAGCGATAAACATATTGTGATGTGCTCAAAGTTATAACACAACAAACCTGTATCCCCGAAAGGCTGTGCAGACATTTCGCCGGTTATGTTTAAAATAATTTTTCACTAAGTATATTCCTTCTAAAAATTGTCTCAAAAAAATACATTAAAAAAATGTGTAAAATTGTCTTGAAAGGTTTTATTGACTTTCGGAACTTCCACGATTTAACCAAATGTATGAGTAAAACAATACTTTTTTTATAATAGCCTCAGTGACATCATATGTGTAGGTACTATCAGCTCCGTCACATAGAAGAGTAATTTGTAACATAAAACAATAGCAATATAATAATAGTTTATGATAACTACATCCGCATTATTCACACGGTCGAAGAGAAAGACAATGATATTATTATGAATAAATGTGTATTATATCAATACAAACTACGTGATTTCTGGGAATTATTTAACGAATAGATAATATTGAACCATTACCACGGCCTACGGCTGTAATCACAATAACCCTAGGCAAAAAGGATGATTCTTATTATGAAATACAAGATCTAAGAATGATATTATGATTATGAACTTAAAATAAATAAGAGAATTCTTTCTAAACAATTTACACGTCCTCATAACTTCCAGACGCTAGAAAAACATATAATTAAGAATAAATGAATGAATATATGAACAATTGCTAATTAAAATTAAATAGTAATTACTAAGTCTTATAGAGCCTAAGTGTAAAAAAACCGGCTGGTGGGAGCTACGCGTCGCAAAGTTAGTGTAAATTGTTTAATTTAATTTTAATTTACTGTAACTTTCAGCCATATAAAAACGTCTTTAATATTAGTCAGGTATCAAAGAGCGAATATTTTGGACAATTCAATAATATTATTAATATTTCGAAAAAGGAACGTGCTCCGGAAACCCCCCAAAAAGCAAAACCGATCAATCTATTCCAAAATATGCAAATCCATTAGGTATTTATTTTGGGTTATTAATTCTTGAGTTTTCAAACTCAACTTTTTATAGCGAGAGGGCCGCCGCACAGTGGACGAAATAAAAAGTACGGACTTAAGGATTCGTTTGTTTTTGAAATCTACATATTAGATACATTATTTTATGACATGTGACTATTTTCACTAACGCGTTACTTTTAAAGTTATACCACTTTCAATATTTTATGATTTTTTTCTATACTTAGTATTAGAGTTTTATTGTATTGTAAAAAAGCACGTTTAAAGATACAATTTCACCACCATGAAATTGTACGTTTATCTGTATAATTAGTATTACTTACATGCCTGCAAGTGTACATAAAGTTCTTGCTCACGGAGCAGCTATCATTGCACATTTTGGTTTAGTGCCGATTGGAAAATTATCCGAAAAAGCTGCTGAAGCTCGAAAATAAAGACTTCATGAGATATCGTGCACTTCATTCGAGAAAATACTGTAGAAAGGCTACCAATGAAGATATTCTGAATAATTAGCCAGTCAGCTCTGACCCAGATATTTAAAAAATACCTCATAAACTATTCCGAAAACACAAAGCCCTCTCAGAAGAGGCAAACGCTTTATTGATTATGAATGAGACATTTATTGACGATACTTTTTAAGTGTAGGCTCATCATAATGATCACATACTGAATATTAAATGACACCTTTGTCAAAGGACGAAGAACGTTTGCGTTAATGAATTAGGCGTATTGTGGAAACCACTGATTAAAAAAAAGGCGCCTAGTTACCTCTGTTAGTTAGTTAGTAGACCTCTGGGGTGGTGTGGAATAGAGAATAAAAAAATATACAGTGTGATTCATTTTGAGTTGTTTTCTGATATCTCTTATGGATTCCGATTTTCACCTGTTGGCCAACTTAAAAGAAACACTATAATATCTCCAATATCGCAGTACCAGATTAGATGCAAAAATAGGTTAATAATTTGTACTACTCACATCTTCAATCCGTTGTTTGAGAAAACTTGAGAATTACGAGATATTCATGAATGTACGTTTTTCTTCATACAAAAAAACTTAAACTATTCATAGCTATAAAAATAATAGGTAAAACGTAAAAGTCTTAAAACAATATTATATTGTATTTGATAGTAGATTTCATTTATGTATTTCTATTTTTAATCAATCAATCAATTTTTTTGATTTCTAAGTCTTCTACGGTTAAATACCAGTCCACCGTGCGCCGTCGTCGTGTATTACCTTAGTGGTAAGGCAAAAAGACTAGAATCATCCGAATATTTTTCAACAACCATCAATTCGACTTTGCATTCAATTAGAAGGGAGTTTACAGAGAGATCAAGCTGTATGCAAGCTGTAATAATTTGAGTTTTGTAAGTACATAGGTACATGCATGCATTTATGTTCACAAATAAATTGCTTAGCTAATTTATTGGGCCAGGTTTCTTCGTGACGGGTTTTTTGACCCCTTATTATGAGCATTGTTCCCACCATATTTTATTAAAATAAATATTTAATTACAATTTTGAATCATCAATTACTGTATATCGCCCTTTTTCTTAGGTCACATTTTTAAAGCCTTAAAAATTGCTGACAAACAAAGGAAAAACACTTGTCTGAAGTTTTCTCAGTACAAAACACCAATAAGGTAGGATGTTTTTCCGGGTTATTTGGCAACAAATTTCAACCATATTCCTCCTTTGTTCTTCAGCATCACGCTTCTTGGGTCGTACTGGATCTGAGGAGTGGTTCGCTCACAGGGTTCCACTGTGAAATTACTGAGGATTGCAGCCAGCCCGGCCGCGACAGTCAGCTGGGCGAAACGTGCACCTACACAATAAACATTTTATCAATACGATGTGAGCTTGGTTCATGTACTAAACGACTTATCATCCGACATTAATTAGCTAATCATTGCAGATGCGTCATGCAGATGCTACAGTTAATACATATCTATGTTTTAGAAATAGCACCAATCTCTTAAATCTTTTGTTTCTATGCATAATTGCAAATGTGAAGACCAGACTAAGCATATAGACCGGGTAATGTAAATTGACATATCCCAGTAAAACTTGTTTGATAACACAGAATTTTGTCTGCACGTTGTTTATGTGGACACAAGCTCAAGTTTTGTAAACACAGGTATGCTAGCGAAACAATGAAAAGATTTTTCAATATTAGTATTCGTTTCTAGACATTGAGAACAAAAGAATGTTTAGTTTAGAAAATGTTTTTTTTCCGCAACGTTATATCAGGCGTAACACTCTATTTACATAATATTAAATAATAATGATCGACTGCTCATCTAAGTGATACAAAATAATGACGTTTATCAAAGTTTACTTACCGGGGCAACTCCTTGGTCCTTCGCCGTAAGCCATAAAGCCTGCCGGATTTAAATCATCTTTGAAGCGATCTGGATCGAATTTGTCCGGATTGGGAAAATACCGAGCATCTCGTTGTATGCAATGGATGGGTATTAAAACGGGGTCCCGGGCTTTCAGGGTAATTTCTTCATCGAGAGTAATGGGGGCTGTGCAGAGCCTCGTGGTCATCGGCGTGGGCGGGTGCAGGCGCAGCGTCTCCGCCACCACTTGGTACACCAGCCGCATCGCTATCACTGCATCATAATTCAGCCCATTTTGCCGCTCTAAACATTCCGTTATCTCCGTTCTCACACTTTCCTGCATTTCTTGATCTTTTGCTAATTCATATAAACTGAAAGACAAAGTTGTGGCCGATGTCTCCAGCCCCGCTAGCATGAATATAAACGAGTTAGACGTTATTAGAGCATCCGTCATTAAAAAAGCCGAATCTGCTTTCTGCTCATTTAACATAAGTTGAAGGAAATCATGCCTTTGAACTCCAGATCGTCTCTCTGCCAAAACCTGGTTAATAATGGAAGTAAAGAATGTTTCTACATTTGGGGAATATGACCTCAAGTTTAACCATTTAAACAATCTGGGAAAGAAGGTGCGGCAGTAGCGTTTGAGAACCGTCGCACGATCTATCTTAAACATTTTTTGTGACATCTGCAGGAATGGTGAATCTGGATTTTTGAGCGATCCAGGATCTACGCCAAAAGCGCAGCTTCCGATAACATCGGTCGTAAATCGTGTCATCATACTTGGTACATTGATATCTTCAACTGATTCTTTTAGCAGTACATTTTTCAACGTTTGGGCACATTCAGCTATCAAGGGAAACATAGCCTTCATCTTAGCTGACGAGAACGTCGGCGTCACTATGTGCCGCATCGCCTTCCACTCAGCGCCACCCATGTTCGCCAGGTTACGCAGAAGCGGCTCGCGCTGGGTATCTGTAGATACGGACACACGATCACTGAAGCTCTGAAACTCCTTCGAGAATATTGTTTTTGCCATATCCAAATCAATTACCATCAAGGTTGGTCTACGAGCTTGAAAAAGTCCAACATATTTCTGGTCTCTATAATTATCATAAAAATATTGTAGCATTGTTGTGTAACTTCTTCTCATTGTAAACGTAGCTCCAAAGTTTCCAAATATGGGGCAGGGTTCCCTGTAGGGTACATTTCTGAAGAACCAATACTTTCTTCCCTTCGATGAATAGTGAAAAACAGCCAATAAAAGAGTCAGCAATAGCAAGAGCACCACAATCACCAATAAAATACCACTGAGCCACATTTTGAATAACGTTCACTTTACTGCTGTGATTTGAATAAAAATGTTTGTTCAAAGTCGTATATTTAAAGAGCCGGCATTTCGTACGTATGTAAACAACACGGTCCGCGAGACAAGCGGGTTGATGGCAGCGCCTGCGGTGGCGGCAACGGTCAGTTATCAAGTGAGACGTATCGCCAGCGCGCGTTAAGATAAGCCCTACGCGGCTGTACTGGGCAGCTCGCACGACGCCATGCACTCAAGGCCATGCGTGTTGATGTACTGCGCCCGTGACTCGAATCGAATGTAGCCGCATATCGATTGCTTACGATAACCATTGTATTCCGAAACGTGAATTGTAATAAGAAACACCTTTTCCGAATTTTGCAAGTCATCTCAACAGACGCCAACAACGATTAACAACTATTTACTTACAAATCAGGCGAGGTCAATAACTTCACGAATCAACAACTCTACCCCGGCCTCTAACTCACCGGCCGGGCCCCATAAATAATGTGGCCAATTATAATAACTACTAAGTTCAGCATGTAACAATATTAACTTTAAAAAACTGTATGTATACAGAAATATGAATGTTTGAATATTTATAGTTTCATTGATATTAATAGATTCTAAGGGTCAGGGCAAGTTATTTATGTGCTTAATCCAAGTCTATTTCTCCATTAAAGTAAACACGACATGCCAAGGAATATAATCGTATATAAATATACCACTTAAGGTACGCTTACCCATGTTCTATTTTGGTGTCATAGTCGCCCTCAGTGGGCAAGTAGAACAACTCCATTATGAGTTATTTTGATGGGGGAAGTAATTGAATGAGACTTAAAATTAACCACTGATCATAACTCTTATACTTTATTTTATGTTGACTTTGAACAATGCGCTATATTTTACAATAAATAAGATAAGTAATATAGTACTTTTGTATTGAAAAGCAAGATTCTGTGAGGAGCTACCGTATTCGGTCCATTATTCACATGTGATTTATTAATCAAACCGCAGCTTGAACGCATGACAAAGTTACAATTTTAATATTTATTGCAACTGACTTATTTATTTTTATCATCCGTGAAAGTAACGCTAGTGAATGTTTCGCAAACGGCTCATAATTTTGAGTTATATATAACTATTTGAAACGTTGTGTCATCGACGTTTGAATTCGGTTTGAACGTTAAAACAGCTACATCATTACAGTAAGTCAGCCAATTTCAAATGAGGATAAAACTGCGTATTTCCCCGCATGCAGTTGGCTAATTTCTCCCACTATTTAACTCCGTAGCTAAAGTAATAAGATAATTCTATTTTCTCAGTCTGCGTGTGGTCCCATTCGTATTCGCCAGTGCTGTACGTAATTTATAGCTCGTTATAGCACGTGCTCAATGGCCCTTAGCTTGTTGAACACACCTTATAAGGGGACAATAACTTACTTGATTTAAAATGGCGATGTTTTAATGCTTTTCAATGAACCAGCAGTGAATAATATACGGATATATATTTTACTTTGTGGAAGAATGGTTGTTAAAGTTGACGAAAAATATCCAGTGGCCTTAGGTTTTACTTTTTTAAATTGTGGGATACAAGAATAGGAAGTAATTCACTGTGGCAATGACCATACGACAGTATTTTGTGTACAAGCCACAATCGCACTTAAAACAAGATGATAGAGAACTAAAATGCACATTATCACAAAAAATAACAAATTATAGGTACCTATATATATATACTTGCGGCGCGCCGCGTTTTATTATTAACATGTGTGGTCACTTTATCGGACATGACACTATTTTGCTTGCATAACTACCTAGCGATGATGCACTTATAAATAGTTCTAATCTTTATTAAAGTCAATAACTACCGCAAGCTGGTTGCAGAGACAATAGAAATACTATAAATAGTTTATTCGTTTTCATCACAAAAAAATACGGATGTTCCTGTGTTAATAAAAAGTTTTTTTTCTTTCTTGTCCCGACAAATTATGAGAATTAGGGGAAATGCATGACTAAACGAACATTAGCATCGATATATCCTCTTCATGATACTGGCTAGTAGGAAACGAATTGATAAAATGATAATAATGATACCATTATATAGTGGCGTCTATAGGAAGTGGTGGGATGGCCTACGGGGTCATCTTAAGTAATATGAAACCAAATGTACACCGTGCGAGATTATAAACACGCATACACAACCGACGCTTCACTCTGGGGTTTCCCATGTGAATGAATTAATAACGGTATTATAATTTGCTAATAAAGTTGCTAAAAATATGTAGAGGAAAATTCAGACGCTATACTGACATTAAGCATGTCAAAAACAACCGAATGACACATAAGACATAACATTTGGCAATAGACTGCTCGCACGAAGCCCAAAACTGCAATCTTGATTGGATCTAAAAACCCTGATCATCAAGTAAAATCAGTTTTTTTTTATTATTCTACTTAACTTAATTTACGATGGTATTAACATGAACATAAAATATTATAATGTTTCTTACATCAGATTTTGGTGAAGCCCGAGTCGCGATGGACGCAAGAAGGGCAGCTGCAGCCGCACGCACTGCATTCGCTTCACCACGTTGTGAAAATATGTTCGCCGCAAATTGAGACAGGGATGATTCTTGTATAGCTTTAGAAAATGAATTTTTAATTACAGTATCAGACGGCGTAGCAAATGTTTAAAAAAAATATGAACATCTTATTCATTTATTTATTTAACCATTTATGTACACACTTATATAAACAGACAAGAAGAAAATAACAGAAAAATAGGTACAAAGGTGATGCTTATTTCTAATGAAATCTCTTCCAGCATTCCTGCGATAGGTTTATCCCTTAACTGAAACTTACAAGAGGAGTAGTGCCTAAATTGTGTTTTTTTTTGGCATCTACACTGGAATTAACGATCGTATTTCTGGGCGTATTGCGCTACTATTCATCATACTAGTCATCCATAAAAACTGTGTTCTCATACAACCTTCGACTGTAAGACTTCAGTCATAAAACCATACCTTGCATCAAATGCGGCATCAGTTGGGCATAGTGCGCAAGCGCGGCGATAACTTGCAACGCCGCCGCGCGTAACTCTGCGCGAGCGGCGGTAGTACCCTTCACCACGGTGCAAACCACGTCGCTGTTGAAGCCTTCGCTCCACCTCTGGTTCAACGGAACAGTGTTTTTTATACAATAATTATTGTAAATTAAAGTCGCTTTTGTCGCTGACCCCATACTGGAAAATCAACTTAAATCAAACAGATACGATGTAATGAAACGTATTAGAAATACTAGGAATAATTTTTGTTATGTCGCTTTCAAGAAATGTGAAAAAAACCTAAGATAATGTGGAGTCTAATGAATAACTTAGCTAATAATAAAAGTCAAACTATTTCCACTCCTCCTAAACTTATTGTTGATACATGTGAAATTACAAATGAAAATGAAATATGTCAATGTTTTAATGAATTCTTTTCGACAATTGGTTCTGACTTAGCTAATAACATACCACAAAAATACCATAATAATCTAACTAATACCCTCAACTACATCACAGATACACCTACCAACGAACTATCCACGTTAGAACCATGCACTAAAAAAGAGGTATATAAAATGATCGATGAACTAATTAAAAACACAAGTAGTGGCATCGACGGGATTAGTGCAAAATACATTAAATGTATAAAAATTAGATTTTTTATACATTTAATGTATTTTGCACTAATCCCTGACCACTTACCTAATTGCATCAATAAATGTCTTGAATTAGGAAGGTTCCCTGATAGTTTAAAAGTTGCAAAATTGACGCCAATCTACAAGTCAGGAAACAAATCTGACCCCTTCAATTACCGACCGATATCCGTCTTAGGGCCAGGCCACAACACTGCGTTGCGACAACGCGTCGCAAAAATGACGTCACACTACAAAACACGATCCGTAGTTTGATGTCTTAGATTTACACGGTGCGTCGTCGCACCGCAGTGCTGTGGCCTGGCCCTTACCTGTACTATCTAAATTTTTTGAAAAAAATATTTATAATCGCCTCTTAAACCATCTGAATAGTATTGATTTCTTTTATACTCAGCAATACGGTTTCCGTCCAAAATCAAACACCCTATCAGCGACAATAGATTTAATCACTAAAATCAAAACATCAATTGACAAGAAACTTATAGGTTGGGTATCTTTATCGATTTGAAGAAGGCGTTCGATACTGTTAGCCATTCCCTCTTGCTCAAAAAACTCAGTAACATCGGAATAACTGAGTCAGCATACAAAGTCTTGGAATCATATCTTACTGAAAGATTTCAAATAGTTAAAATAAACAATTATGAGTAGACCAGCTAGATTAAATTAAGGAATACCACAGGGGTAAATTTTAGGGCCTCTGTTTTTCCTTGTGTATATGAATAATATTAAAAAAAAACATTAACGTTACTGGTGACACTACCTTGTATGCTGACGACACCTGTGGTCAGAGAAGCGCAAAATGACTTAGCATCACTTAACGAACGGTTCAAGTACAACCTACTAACCATTAATTAGAAAAAAACTTCGTACATGATCTTCGCAGCAAAAAATAAAAAAAAAACGAGTGACATTAAACTGACTATAAATAATGAACCCTTACAAAAGTCAACAACTAATAAATATTTAGGCCTAACCCTGGATCCAAGACTAACCTGGTCAACCCACATAGAAAATATACGATCTAAAATTTCTACACTTACTACGTAGACTTTCTGGTTGTAGTACGAGTATTCCACACCAAATTAGAATCATGATTTATAATGAACTCGTGAAACCACATTTAGAATACTTGGTTGAAGTCTGGGGCTGCGCCGCTAAAACCTAAATAAATGAAATACAAGTGATACAAAATAAATTAATTAAGACTATACAATTACCACTACCTAACATCAACTAAAAAAAAATATAACGACACTAAACTATACAACATACAACAACTATATCTATACAAAACATTTACTCTAGTTAGGAAAATCATAACAAAGGAAACCTACTCTCAATTGACTTTCAAAAAAATAAACCACGGATACTACACTAGAAATCGCAATAAACTCGAACTCAGACCACCCAGAACCAATTACGGGAAGAAAAATATTTTATACGAAGGAGCGGTACTGTACTATAAATTGCCAGACAAGATAACTAATGCAAAAAATATAAATATTTAAAAAATATATATATATAAATTTATGTTCAAAACAATGCATAAGTTTGTAAGAAAAAAATATATATACATATATTGCCTGTGTATGTTTTGAATTTAAAATCTATAGAATCCTAGTGTTATACATTCTGTTTGGCTCTTATCGACTCACGCAGTCATTATGTTACCTTATAACTGCATGATTTATTTGTCTATCTCATTTAATAAGTGAACTGTTTGTGTTCTTAATGAGAATAAATTCTTTAAACCGAAACTGAAAGTCGCTTTTCGTATCTGTCTGTGTGACAGTGTTGTTCTTTTAAAGTATGCAACGGATTTTGATGTGGTTTTCACCACCATTTAGAGAATTTATTTCGGAAGATTTATGTGTATAATACATTAATATTACACTTACATAAAATAACAAAATCACAATGTTGTGTCAAATCGTAAAACCCATGCGAAACAAGGGCAGGCCCTTAGATTTGATAAAACTGTATTATTTTGCTAATAGTCCAAATATATAGTCATAGTTTGTGGTTCGGCGCCGAGAAAACATGGGCGTTGCACTTTTGTTTTCTAACTTGTTTTGCGTTTCATTCAAAATCTAAGGCATAGGTAGATAGGCACGGTACCGAAAATCAAAGGAAAGTCACTTCTTACTTATTCTCTCTCTTCTTGACTTATATTCTCTCTTATTTCAAAAGAATCTTCAACGATTTTTATTGCAAGTTTATTGCACAACACACACAGATATTGGTCTTCGGCCATGTTCTACTGCCATTTCATTTAAGGCACCTCAGGCAATACCTTGCTGCCAAGCGTGCATTTGGCACTAATCCACGACTATCTGTCTTTATTAAACCCTAATGGGCAAGGACGCTTGCTACTGCTATCGTGTTATGATAGTGGCTTAGTGCAATTATATGTATAGGTACATTCACGATCGGCATCAATAATTGACTTAAGGGGTAAGGCCGGCAAGATATCGATTTATCGTAGTTGCATGTGCAGCTGAAGCGATAAAGTGACGCGTAAAGCGTCACTTTATCGCTAATCCCTACATTCCGAATTATGCCATAATCTCATAATAAGCGCTCACATGAATAATTTGCGTTCCGATGTAGATATCACGATTATGACAGGTAACGGCTGTCAATAATTCGGAACACTCGAACTCGCTCACAGTGCTCGCTCAACTTCAACCCCAAACCTTGCACAAGAAAGACCGATTGGATATTTTTTTTTGAAAATGAAAGTTCAACGCATTCGCACTTCTATTTTGATGGTTGACTTCATATACTCTGGTAACTCAGATTTTGAGCTTGAGAACGACGATTCGTCCAGGGATAAAGAGGATGACGAAGTGCTTATATTAACGTATTTGCATACTCCCGGCAAATATTTACCCCGAAGAAAAATACCACAAATTACAAATAACATACATGTAACAATTATAATAATTAAACATAATGCGCATGAGTTTAAAATTCATTTCAGGTATTCTGTTACGTCCTGGATTGTACAGCTCAATTTCGAAAATGCCGCTTTAGTTTAAAGATATGATGCGACTCGAAACAAAACAGCACAGCTTTCATTTTTGACAGCGCTCACGGTGATTTTAATTTAGGGCATGGTCGGCGTTATCGCCAGATGGCGCATGTCATGACGTCATATATGACGATTCACGGGACATCGTTATCTCACTCACGCTAATTCGGAACGGGTGCATGTAAGCACGCTTTAATTGATTACAGTGCAATTAGGAATGTTCATAGGTGTGTAGTCACTTGAAACTTCGTTACAGTAAAGCTTTTATATATACAAATACACTAGTTTTTGTTTTGTTTAAAGGTACCAAGTAGTTTTGATTTTACAAGCGTTCAAAGTTCGCGAAAATTTGTTGCCCCGCTAAAAAAATAAAAAAAACAAACAACTTTTCTTTTGTCTTTGTAGTAGTACTTGTACATTTTGGCACAACACAGGATTTCCGAGAACTAGGATTAGACATATCCAATGATTTTAAGGGAAACGTAAGGCAGCGGTACGGAAGAGCGCGAACGGACTGAGCGATTGTTGGAAAATAACGTCGTGAGGCGCGAGCGCGAGCCAACGGTCTCGAGCTCACTTTAAATTCTATAACTTGGGAATTAATTAACGTATCAAAATTCTTTCACATGTATTTTTTATTTTTGACAGAGAATACATTAAGCTAAAATTCAATATTAGTGAATATTCTCCATTCGGAACGTACCCAAAATATAATACCTTCAGACATTATGTCACCGGCGTTTATTATTTTAAGATTAAACACGGACGAAAAATGTCTTAAATTAACACATTATGAAAATGCTTTTTATGAATGGCTAACTGGTTTATTTAACGCAGAGGCGCGAAGTGGCGAGCAAAAGAAAACACTCACGATGAGTTTTATCCTTACATGACCGACGTGAATCCAAACGAGCGCAAGCAAATTATCAAGCTTTGTGGGAACAGTTAACAGAAATATTATTAACGTGGAATTCACATTTATAGCAGATAATCTGATAATAAAGACAAAGAAATCCTATCCGCTGAAATACTCAGAAAAGATACGTTTACTGTTAAATGATACTAAACGGAAGTAGGTGTAGTGAACTGTCGTCATAGAGAAAATATTTATTTGTTATCATCTGACTGAACATAATTTGACTAAGCATGTTTATCTACTGAAGCACTTGAAAAAAATGTTTTATCGATGGTATGCGGGAATTGCCAGATTATTGGTTAGCAAGAGAACCGAAGGACTTTCTAGAATACTGCGATTCTTTGTAATACGGATTTAAAAACGGATACTTAACATCACAGGGGCAATTTCGGTATTTTTCAGAACGTTCGCGCTTTGATTCAACTATTAATATTTTGACATTATAAATAGCATTTTTGATGAATCATAACCAGTCTATTAATTGTCATTAAAATTATAAATTCATTATCTTAATACAAAATTTCATAACTTTATTTAATATTCATATAATGTACCTAGTTCTGATATGCATGTACCTAGCTTGTCATTTAATATTTCTACACCAGCATTGGTAGTGTATGTTAAACAATGTTCAAAGTAAGATCTCAATGTACCATATACTGAAAAATAAATAAATACAAATAAAACAAAATAAGCCTCAGACTCAATCTGTCAAAAATTGTATAGCGTTTACCTATATTTTTGACATTCGACTGTCGCTGAGATGAGATTGCGACTCGATTTTGAACGTTTTTAATTGCGGGAATTGGCCTTCTGACGATCAAGTCAACTCTAGGTTTTGACCGGCATTTCTCTATTGTTGAGTTGCGAAATTCAGAAAATTGCAGCCGAATCTGTTGGGACTGTGTGGAAGAGGATATGGCTAGAAAGGGGGTGAATTTAAGACATGCTACGTCAACGGCAAATAAATTGGGATGATGGCAAGACGTGGCCCCAAAACATTATTTATTTATTAAAGATCTCCAACAAAACGATACAACGGAATTAGGAATAGAATTTTAAAAGAAATTATAGGAACAGGGAATAATTATTTGATTAAATAAGTACCTGAACAGGTATAACTTCCTCGTGTATTTGTCTTAACAGCGCGAGTAGAGTCAGGGTCGCATCGAGCCGGCACGCCTGTCCTTTGCATCCACCACCGGAGGCACATCGACTCAACGTCCTCCCCACCAGTCGCAGACACTGGATCAAGGTGTCTTCTGATAACTTACAGTAGCGGGAGTTTACAGCGTAGCGCATACAACGCATCAGTTCGTTGAGATATCCTAAAAACAGTAATATACTATAACATCACGCCTGTATTATTATAGTTAGGCAGAGGTGTACCTATAGTACATCCACAGTTCCTCAGTTAAGTGAGTCCCATTTAATAGGGAGCGAGCCCATTGCCATCAACCGGACACAAATCTAGACTCCGGGCTGTTTCTGAGAAATTCCAGATGGAAAAACCCAATTACACTTTGGCCGGCCCGGGAACCCAGGACCTCATGCTCAGCAGGAGCGCTCATGACCACTCGACCAACGAGGCTACTATTATCATAATGTGTAGTTACAGTCTTCTTCTTCCCGCCCTTATGCCATAATCTTTAGGAAATATAAAATACCACGTATCTATACACGGTGTATTTATACACCGTGTATATTTTATATTTATTTTTTATTTATTTATATACCTCCACCATGTATTTATACACGGTGACATTTGAATCACAGTTTTGCTAGAACAAACGTTGTTTAGACCATGGTGTACCATTCTACATAGAATGGTAGTACCATTCTACAGCATCAAATATGTTATTAAAACAATTTAATCTAGGAGTTCTCAAATTAGTATTATGTTGCTCAAACGTGTAATAATGTTTGAAACATTAACCGTAACATCAAAGTACTCATCACGGTAGCGATATTGCATTCAAGACGCGAGCGCCCCGCGTCGCAGCCGCAGTGTCTGTTTTGTAGGGCGTAACGACAATCCCGACATTTTTAACATTACCTTTTTTGTGTTTTTTTTTCGAAAACCAATGACGTTTTTTTTTCTATTGGATGCTATATAATGGCTGTAGACCATGGTCTGAACAACGTTTGTTCTAGCAAAACTGTGATTCAAATGTCACCGTGTATAGTAGAATCCTGTATATTTGTTTTCAAACATAAGAGACTTTTTCAGCAAACGACAAGTTACTATGCCCCACGATCTATGTGTACTAATAAGTTATTTCAACCGAGGAAGAATCCCACATATACAGGAACTTGTATAACAAAATACCAAATTCCATAAATAACGCTACCATTTTCTAGAATTAAAAATAATTTGACGATGTTTTTAATGAAAAATGCTTTCACATGAGTTTTTAGATTATAAATTGCAAGTTTTTGTAAATTACAAGGTCATTTTAAATTATTATTATTGTGTGGCGAATCTCTCCCATTATTGACATGATTATTATTGACATTTATGATTAATATTTTTTCATTATTTTAATGACATTTATTTAATTCAATAATACAATTTTAATGGGATTATCTGTTTAATGACTGCATGATTATGATCAATAATTAATTTAAATAACTGTACTTAACTTTATTTTATATTTGCACGCCGAAATTAAAGGCAATAAGAGAACAATTTTGTACATTTTACCAACCTTCTGTACCGTATTCTGTATTATAATAAATGATTTTGTTTTTTTTTTTTATCAATTATAAAAAAAACGTGTGACGTATTTAGTTGCGCCAGCGCAGCGGCAAATGCAAGTCGACGCAAAACGGTTTTCTCATTCACTCCCTTTTCATTCTCATTTCTTACACAATCTATTTATCTTTAATTTGGTATTTCTCTCCCTCTCCATTTTTCAACATATTTTAAGCGCATGCCTTTCGAAATATTATGGGTACAGTTTAATCATAGCTGGATATAATTTACGCGCAGCTTGTGCAGCACAGATCGTTTGCGGTGGCCGTAACTCCGATAAACACGTTTGAAAAAAAAAAAGATAGTCATAAAAATTATATATAAAGAAAAACAAAAATATTAAGCCATAATATTTGTAAAATTATCAATGTTGTCGCTTGATCACTCCAGAAATATTTTGACGTAAAGTGGTCAGTATGTTATCATAGTGTGTTCCCGAAATGAATCAGCGATTCTTGGAAATCAATCAATCTTATCTAGCAGTTCAATGTCCGATGACAGTAAAAAGTAGGTCTGATACGGAACAAAATAACTTACCCAGCATATGAAAGTTTTTCAGATCAATTTTTTCCAAGCAGGCGAGTAGTATTTTGAGTAAGCTTTCTAACTTACAGCTGTCGTAATCATCACAGTTCTCAAGCATCATTATGCATCGTAATAATACTTTTACTATGTGTATGTGAAGTTGGGTCACCTCTATGTTCTCTTGCACCGTTTGCTGAGGATAGAGCTGATGTCGACTCAGTAGAGAAATTATGTTTGCTTCGTTACCAATGAAGGATGATTTTATCCAGGACATTGTACCATCTACAAAAAAGAAACAAGTGAAGATGTGGGTTATCGATAAAAGAGAAACGTTTTGCAACTGACTGACATTTTAGAAAGACTTTTTGCTTCCATGTGGTAACATTTATTTGGTTCAATTCGAACCGGTCTGCTGCTGACAATAATTAGCTAATAGGAAAACATAATTACACATTTGATAACAGGACATGGTATCTTAACTTTACACAATTGTATTTGAGAATTAACCTTATCTCACGTATTCTATATCTACGCATCACCTAGGGTACTCATGACGTATGTATTTCTTTAATACCTACAAGATTAGCGTCACTGTCAAAAAATTACATTGTACCATCTACAGAAAAGAAACAAGTGAAGAAGTGGGTTATCGATAAAAAGAAAAACGTTTTGCAACTGACTGTCATTTTAGAAAGACTTTTTGCTCCATGTGGTAACATTTATTTGGTTCAATTCGAACCGGTCTGCTGCTCACTATTAGCTAACAGGAAAACATAATTACACATTTGATAACAGGACATGGTATCTTAACTTTACACAATTGTATTTGAGAATTAACCTTATCTCACGTATTCTATATCTACGCATCACCTAGGGTACTCATGACCTATGTATTTCTTTAATACCTACAAGATTAGAGCCACTGTCAAAAAATGGGCCGAACAACAACGACAAGACATAATCTCTTTTCATGACGTTATTTGGTACTAAAGCAGTTAACCTCAAATCATTGTGCGGACCTAGTATCGTATTCATAAAAACAAAAGTTGCACAACATTGTTGCAGCAACATGTTGTCAGCGTTGCGGGAAACATGTTGTTGTTACTGCAACTAGATTTATAAGCATCACTTTTGTATGTCATCGTGTACAGTGTACTTATTGGTCAGTACGGACGTCCCATACGTTACATCCACTCCAAGTGTAACATACCAACTTACCACAATTAGGAACATTATCCATATAGGCGATTACGAAGTGCAATAGAGAACAAAGCAGTGCTGTGTCGCGGGTCGAAGCGGGGGGTGCGTCTAAGAACCGCCTCGTGTGTTGCCATGGCAACGAGCTGAACTCCTTTTTATCGGCGTACGATGAAGGAACTAAGTATACGTAGCTATAAAAAATAAAGCAGTTGAAATTATTCTACAGTGACAAGAAAATCCTGGGTATTCTATTAGAAACCAAGCCTTCAAAGCAAAAGTAAACAGGCATCTAGGGTTCTAGGCCTCAACCATCGGTTTCCATCGGGCGAGATCGAGGTCGAGGGCAGGCCCATTAAACAAAAAAAAACTTTTTAAACGTTACAATCAGACCGCCGCGCCAGGCTATGTATACTGTGTACCCAAGACTCGTAGCAGTGAATTTTTTGTACGAGTTTACTAAAAAAAACCTATATACCGAATCTCGTGTCCTCTCGTTGCCGCGTTTTATGCCTCTGGCTGCCACGATAGTTGGCCTATACTATAAAATTTTAGCTGTGCTTTTAATATGGTGTCATCCTACAGATTCAAATTAATGTTTCAACAGCATAACATTTGCATACCTTTAAATAAATCAAATTTAAAATAACAAACCTCTCCAACAAATGCAGTGCTTCAGTAACGTGTCTATGAGCAGTGGCATTCTGTAGAGCCATTAAAGCTCTTGTGCAGCTGAATATGGGACAAGAGGCTTTCAAAGCGGCTAGGTCTCGCGGGGCGGGGCGTAGGGCTAGCGGGGCGACGGGGGGAGGCTCCGAGAGAAGTCGGGCGCGACCAGAGTATGTGCACCACCAGCGGACACGTACTGCCGTCCGCCACTCTTCATCGGCTAAAAGCCACTCTGTGTCGAAATAGAAAAAATAAGTGTAATAAAAATGTAAAATAAAGACAAAATTCTCCATGTCCTAAAAAGTATTGAGATCAAAAAGGACACAATTCCATACAGGTAATCAAGGTCAATGTGTAAAAATTAAATCGTACCGATTAGTTTAAAAAAACTGTCACCCAATCAAATCATTAAAAAAAAATATGGTCGCAGGATCATCAACTTTTTTTTAGAATTGTTTACTCAGGATTATCAGTTATTGCAACAGTATGACATTGAGGCTCGCATTTTAGTTCACCTCATTCGCGAACTGTTTACGCGCAATCGCGCAGTGTTTAAATCATTCAATTTAAAATGTATATTTAATCAAGCGACTAGAATAACAGAAACTTCGGCTTCGTGCTTAGACAATATATATGTACTAATTGTAAAATAAAAGACTCGTCCTTAATTAGTGGCGTCAGGTCTGACCATACTGGTCAACTTGTATCGTTTGACTTGGATAAAAAGTCACACTTAGATTAATTATTAGACACACTTCGAATTAAGACCTCTAACTAAAAATAAATAGGTTTTTTAAATAATAATGTTCTTAGCAATCTTCCAACAGATAGTTCTGATTCACGAGACCCTAATATAAACTACGGTACACTCTTTTCTACAGTATGCCAAGAATTCAATAAAGCATGTCCTGTAAAAAAAGTTACAATCCATACTAAACCACAATTTTGTGAGTGGGCCAAAAAAAAAACTGAGATATTTTATATAATTTGTATCACGAGAAATCAATGACATCTAAAATTATTATAAAAAAATCAAAAGAGTCTGCGCTCAAGCTAAATCTAAATTAATAAGTAACAATATTAGTATATCCAAGAATAAAATAAAAGCAGTGTGGCAGGTAATTAACAAAGAAACTGAAATCACAAAACTGCAATCTCAGAAGTCAAAAGTTGCTGAGACACTACAAAATGTATTTACCAAAACAGAGGTTACGAAATCTCTCCCCTGGTCATCTATATTAGCTGAATCTGTTCTAAAAGAAATCTTCAGTAAGGACATTCCAAGTGTTGAATTCAAGACCATTTCTATTGTCACAATTAAAAAAGCATTCAAAAGTCTTAATATAAAAAAACACTGAAGACTTATGGGGGATTTCCGTTAAGGTTCTTGCAGATATCATTGACACATTTTGCCCCAGTCCTAACAGGCATATTTAATTAATGTTGAGACAGTGGCACGTTTCCTGATTTAATGAAACATAGTAAAGTAGTACCAATTTTCAAATCAGGTAGTAAGGGTGATCCTTCTAATTATATACCTATATCTGTGCTACCAGCATTGAGTAAAATCTGAAAAAATCATGCTAGACCAGATATTGTCACATTTTAACTCAAATGGGATTTTACATAGTGGCCAATTTCGTTTCATGAAAGGTAGGTCGACTACTGATGCGGGAGTAAAACTCATCAGTCACATTTTTTAATCCTGTGAGAAGTCCCAGGATTCAATTGACATTTTCTGTGACCTCTCAAAAGCGTTTGACTGCGTTGACCACAATACACTGATCTGTAAATTACACCACTACGGAATTCGTGGAAAAGCTGCTGATCTTGTTTTTTCCGATCTATCAAACAGACAGTAAAAAAGTTAACGTTAACTGGGCGACGTCTTCGGGGTCCTTAGTTAAGATGGGCGTCCCTCAAGGTTATATTCTTGGCCCTTTCCTATTTCTAGTTTATATTATACATGATGGCTAACTTATCGGATATAGTTTTATTCGCTGATGACTCTTCTTTTAATTTTTAAATAGATAGAAAAGATACGGATGTCATACATGTCAACGATAGTCTGGCTGTTCTTTCAAAATGGTTCGCAGCTAATAATCTTTTACTTAATGCGAACAAAACTAAATGATGTCTTAAGTTCTCATTACCAAATATACCCCAAGTGGGTCTTAATTTAAAACTTGATGGCAAGAAACTAGACGCTATTACGGAAACTGTATTTCTAGGAATTACTCTAGATCCTAAATTGCAATGGGGCGCTCACATTAGAGCTCTTTCAGGTAGATTAAGTTGAGCTGCATATACAGTAACAAAAATAGGGCAGTTGACTGATATAGCCACAGCTAGCTAGTAGTACTTTGCTTATATCCACAGTATTATGTCTTATGGCGTTTTGCTGTGGGGATCGGCAGCAGACGTAGATTCAATTTACAAAAACTGGCAATCCGCGCGGTCTATAATATGGGTCCTCGCGATCTATAATATGGGTCCTCGCAAGTCTCTTCGAAACAAATTCAAAGTAATTGATATACTAACTCTGGCTTCTCTTTATATCTCAGAAACTATTTTGTATGTTCGCAAAAACTTAGGACTTTTCAAAATAAGAAACGATTTCTATAAATTATTTATAAATATAATAATATAATATAAATACACGTAGTAAAAATTAAATTGTGATACTTACCCAAATTTAGATTAACTAAAACAAGCATGTCATTTCTTATAAACAGTATCCGCTTTTATAACAAGTTGCCAAAGTCAGTTACAGAACTTAGCGATGGGCAGTTCAAAACCCACATCAAACGTATCCTTATCAAAAAAGCATAATAATATTATAAGATTAAAGACTACGTCGAAGACAAGGAAGTCTGGCAATAATTCCTTCTGCGCATGTGGCTTCCCTGGTACCTCATTAACGGCATCAATATGTAAATGTCTATTAAATACTCCCAAATTACGATGTAACATATTACAATTATTGCAAGTAATTCAAATTCAACGAATTTATTTGTACAGAAGAATTCATCGTGACGTCAATTTGATCATACGTCACAATATCCTAATTGGAATTCGGCGAGAATTTTGTATCAAACTATGTAAGGAAACTGGAATTCTGTTAGTCCTTGAGAATCGTTAACAGCAGCTACGTGAAGCGCATAATGATTTAAAAAAATGTTCTCGAACAATATTGACAGTAATAGTATTAAAATATTCTACGAGTTTCGGGCACCCAAGGTGCCTGCATATTGGCATAAATCATGCATGCAGTCAAAATGTATTCATGAGAGAAAGTGTGTATTTTTAAGTACGAAACTGGGTTGTCGATAAAAAAACACATTTCGGAACTGAATGGCATTTCATGGAGACTTTTTTGCTTCCATGTAACTCTTTGCAAAGGCAAGCCTTGAGATAGGCTGGCAGTACTTACATGCAGTTGATGTTTTGAAAATCGCATCAAGCAACCATTTCAAAGATTCAAGTTATTTCAGCAGGTCGTTCAGTGTACTCGAACCCAAAAACGTTAATAGCATTGTATAACAAACATTAGAATTAAATACTTACCTACATACGAATGTTCAGCATTAGGGCTGGTATTCCAGTAGCTATTAACTGCAAACGGTAGCGAAGTTCTCTGCGTCACACTCAGAGGTAGCGCCGGTATACGATGTCGCGACGCATTGAACTCCTGAAGAGCGAAGCCTGCCCACGCCACCAGCGCTAAGACTTGTGTGGCCATCAGCACTGTCGCATCATTGGCAGGGAATACTAAGATCACTGAAATATTAAATAGTGTTAGATAACCGTTGTTGAATTACTACTACTAATGTCTGTGATATTTCGCCGTATCTGGAAACTCCTGACTGTGCAGGCGCCTTGAGGCTCCCAGTTTATCTAGACTGGGGGCCTCAAGTAATGGACGCTGGGCTGTTCACCGCACGTCCATGGTAAAATTTTGACTTTAATAGCGCTTTTATTTTCGTAGTCCCGGTATCACTACTTGCGTGTGTTAGAAGGAGGTAAAATACTAGAAGTGTCCAAATAGGAAACTTTGAGTGTCGCATTGGTTACTGATTATTTAGTGTGTATGTCAGTTCCCATGAATATAGTGTGTAGGGAAAGGATTTTATGAAGAAACCACAGAAAATATGACATTCTGGAGCAATGACAGATAATCCTACTTTCAATCCAACTATTCTTCCAATAAACGACATTCTGGTGATATAATGATGTTCACTTGACATGCGCGTCACGATCGGAAATAATCAAATATTTCGCGCTAATTGTATAGACTGCGTTCATAGAACAGGTCAAAAGTTGCATTTCGTGATCATCCAAGCATTTCTAGCCTTTTGTGGCTAAATATAATAATTTTACACAAAGCCAACTGGGGTTTACCGAATAATTGGGGTAAACGCTGTGTAATCCCAACCGCGTGCAGGTGAATTATTTGTGTACTTAGATATTTAACACCTTAACCATATTGAGCCATGTGAAGCATCCAATTTTCCAAGTTACGTCACTTACGTCACGTACTCTAACAAATAAAGCAAATCTTTGTTTAGTTTTGTTTTTATATACTTGTACACATTATTATTATTTTAAAACTGTTAGGTTTTTAAATTATGTAAATATAACAAAAAGTATTGATATGTTTACTATTTATAGCTAAACGTAAAGAAGTTCATTTTGCAAAATCATAGCTTAGAAACCAGTCTACATAACTGTCATCATAAAACATAAAATTACCTCTAATGAGAAGTGAAGGTAAATCAGGTATTTTGGCCAAATTGTGTCTACTGGCGAAACAAACGCTGTTCAATACAGACACGCAACTGATTGCACACTCCGGAAAGGCCAGATAATCGTCCACCATCAGCGACATTCTGAAATTTGAAGATTAAGATAAATTGAAATATGTTAAGACTATCGTTGGGAATGTTGAGGTGGTAAACATGCTTCTAGTATTTATAATAACAATGTTACGTTTTTTTACACTACGGTATAACACAAGGACCGATGAGACTATGCGGTGCTGCGACGGTGTGATATAAGGACAGCTGACTACATGACACCACACCAGACGTCGACGCAGTACATTTCGTGGGAACTAAGCGTGTGACCGATGTGCAATACTCACTCGTTCCAAAAATAACCATTCTTGTTACTATCATCGAACAATTATCGCCTTAAATTAGCTTACCCAATATTGTAATTTTTATATTAATTAAACTAAATTTAAGAACAAATTGGTTTTTTTGCATCCTCCAGCTTCAGCCTTCGTAATTGGCGCAGTCGGTTGGATACTCGCGGGCCGGTTCGCTAGAGTAATTGCTAGGATCCAGTTATGGATCATACGCGACTCGCGGGTCACCCGGGTGGCTACCAAGCACCGAACGAGTATCTCAATCTACAAGAGCTGCGACCAGGAGGTCTATCAAGAAGTAGATACCGCAGAGGGGCCAGTCATGTATATGTAAGTACTCTAGAATAGTTCTTGGGTTGCTTCCTTTTATCCTTACTGTATCAATATAAATTTCCAAGATTTTCCATCCCAGGCAATCGAGGACCACTAGGTTAGACAGACCATTAAGGGCAAACTTATTAGATTAATTTAGGCAATTAGATATAAATGAATACATAGAGCCTCTAAGAGAAATGGCGACAATAGATGATATAATAATATATAAAGCTTTGCGTATAGTTCCAGAGTTTGATAGGAACACGAATGGCCTTACTAGATTTATCAAGCTATGTGACCAATTTGTTAACTATTATGACGTGTCAAATGACATCAGAGATTAAACTTAACGCTTTTGAACGGTATCCTTAATAAGGTCACCGGACCTGCAGCACGTTTGATTAACACAAAAGGCGTTCCGGAAAACTGGGAAGGCATACGTAATTCATTGGTGAACAACTTTTCAGATCAACGAGATGAGACCTTGCTATATAATGACATGGCACTATTAACTCAAGGCTCTTCTACTCCTCAAGAATTTCACGAAGTCTGTCAAACTCTATTTGCTACTATCATGACTTACGTTACGTTGCACGAAACGGTTCAAAGTACAATATTATAGACACAAAGCGTTATCTCTATAAAAAGTTAACCCTCCAATATTACATGCGAGGCCTTCGGGACCCCCTAGGCTCACATATTAGATACATGCGACCGGACACGAACGAGAAGGCGCTAGAGTTAGTTCATGAGGAAATGAACACTATCTATTTCCAACAACGTAACGAACACTTGCCGGTTAAGAAACCATCACCTCAGTTATCTAATTTTCCATTTAAATCATTTGATCCTGCCATGCCACATGTTGCTATGCCTATGTAGAAGCCGTTCAATTCGAACATGCCCGCATGCACTAAATATTTTCGACCCTATTTATTCTGGCTCAAATTCAAAATTATTACGGGTCACAAGCCATTCCAATGGGTTATGAGTTTGAAAGAACCCGGCTCGAGATTAACTCTTGGAGGCTTAAGCTTAGTGAATAATAACTATTCAATAATATACAACCAGGGTAAAAGTAATACAAATGCAGATGCATTGTCGCGTGTCGAAATTAATAATGAGGAAATTAGCTCCGTAGAAGTTAACGTATCTCAGAAACCACCACCTCTAGACGGCTCCTCCACACCCACAGCCCATGCTAGCGTTGAGAACCCAATCTTACAAATACCCATTTCAGATGAGCCCTTGAACAAATTTTAACAACCTTTAATAGGCAAATATGCTTTACGGAATAGTAGATATTAAAAAACATCCAGCAGTTTCTAAGCCATTTGAGACTTACATTCGCACTTCCATTCAACTCTCAGTCTTTTTTTGGGTGGGAAATTGTCAAATAACTTCTCCCGCTCTGGGAAGCGGGAGGGTGTGTCAGACTCTTACTGACTAAAACCCACCCGTGTTCCTTCAGTTGCCTGTGCCAGGGGCGGGCCACGGTAACCCTTCCGAACTTTCCCGCAAAAACTCTCAGTCTAACCTCGAAAAGGATATAATAAACGCTATTCAAGAATTCGCAAATCTTAAAGTTAAAACAGGTATTATAATACACCCCCCATTAGCAATGTATAAAATAATTCCGATAATCCAAGAAAAACTCAAGAGCTCTGCTATTAATCTTGTTTTATCTAAAATCAAAGTAGCAAATGTAAAGGAATATCTGAGACGGCAAGAAATTATTCAAAAATACCACGGGGCTAAAACAAATCATCGTGTTATCAGTGAGTGTTATCTAGCCTTGTCCCGTAAGTTCTATTAGCCTAAGATGCGAGAGCAAATTTCCAAATACATAAATTATTGCAATATCTGTGGGCAAGCCAAATAAGACCGAAACCCAATTAATTACACAAAGATTCTGCATAGTTCCACCATCGTCAAAATCGTTTGATACAATTCACCTCGATTTACTCACCGCTCAAAACGAGAAATATCTCACTATAATCGACGTTTTTTCTAAATACGTCCAGGCTTCATTTTAGCGGATAAGCGTACGGAGTTAGTAGAGATTAGCAATAAGAATAGAGAGCCTGAAAAGGAATACGAACCAGACCAACAGGTATTTGTTAAGAACCCATTAGCTAGCAGACATAAACTTGCACCCCGGTACACACACGATACAGTGCTGGCTGATCCGCCTATTCATATTTACACTAGGAAGAAGCGTGGTTCGGTTGCTAAATCCCATCTTAAAAGAACACCTAACACGAAACTACTGTTTCAGGATATTACTGACGATATCGCTACACCTGGTCCGAGTGAAGGACACATTACTTGAGCCCCTAGAAGACGGACCTGGATTACTTCCTTTTAAATTGGGAATAACTAAATTTATATCCCACTATCATTCTTTTCTCCTTTACATGATCTGGAAGACATTCAGTCAAAGATCGATTTAGTTAAGTAATTTTTTTTAAAGTAAGTCTTTTTTTTTGAGTTTTCTCGCAGACAAACCTGAAAAGGTAACCTTACAGTTGCGAGAGTTTTAAGCCTAGTCGAATTAAACGAGGACTCATTGATGGTTTAGGATCAGTCATCAAGAGTATTTCAGGCAATTTAGACTACACAGATGCAATGAAATAATAATAATGCCATCAGGTTTAGAAGGTAACGACCATAAACTAGAAACGGAACATAATAGTCACATAAGTTTAACTAACGCATGGATTTTAAAGCACACTAATAGCACACTAGTACGTAATAACGTCGTGAAAAAACAAAATATAATTGCTAAAAAACTTAACCATATTATAAGTCAAGATATCTCCAAACAGACAAATTTAGTAACCATTGCCCATATCGCGCAGCACCTTTTCATTTTATTTAATTCATTCGATAATTAAATTTATGATAGCATTTATACGTGCCTCAAGCGCTACCCATTGTACAATTAGTTAAGTTGATCTTAAAAATATGACAAGTAAATTAGGGTTAATATATTCGAAAGAGGAAATTATTGATATTGATCTTCGAGAATATTATAATATTTTAAAGTTAGAATCATATTAAACTGATAATAAAATAGTTATAGTCATAAAGGTGCCGATTGCCTTACCAAAAACCTCTATCCTATACAAGTTGTCCATCGTTCCTAACAAAAATAATTTGGCCCTCATCCCCTCCTCACCTTACATAGCGATTCAGGGATCATATTCTATGTATATAGAGAGAATGTCCGATGTTGAACTCATGCAAGAGAAAATTGGATTCAAAATTATGGATAAACCAGATTGCGTACAACAGCTCATCACTCAACAGTATGTGAATTCCTGCACATTGACATCAATGATCTTACACAATCAAACCCTAGAACAACTTGACGAAAGGCACTACACACTAAGTTTCCCGGTCCACAAGAGTACAGACATCCTGTAGACAGGAACAATTCAGAACACTTCAAGGAAGTTACCTGGCTACAATACCGAAGGACTGCTTCATAAAAACGACGGAGTTCACCATCGCTAACTTCAACGACGAAATTAAAGGGCAAGAACTTAAAACCTGTTCCGTTACCTCCCCGTGCTCGTCCTCGGGGACTTCAATGCCAAGAATGTGGCTTGGCGTTCCCGGCTTACGGACACACTGGGCAGGATGGTGGAGGACTGGGCTTTGGATACAGGCCTGGTCGTCCTAAACCGGGGTTTTGTCGCCAAGTGTGTGCGTTTGCGGGGTGAATCAGTGGTGGACATCTCGTTCGCCAGCCCTGCTCTGACGCCGCGTGTCGTTGACTGACGCGTCAAAGATGGGGTGGAGACCTATTCCGACCACCGGTACATCCGGTTTGAAGACCTCCCAGAGTTCCCAGACCTCGAGCGCGCCGGTCCGACGGGCCCCGAGTGGTCCGCGGTAGGCGCTAAAGCAGCTGGACCGGGAACTCCTCCTAGATGCATCGATCGTGCAGGCCTGTGTGTCATCACCGGACAGGCCTGGTGACATCACCGAAGAGAACCGAACCGACGACTCTGCGCAATGCGTGCGTTGCTGCGGGACGCCAGTACACCAGGCACCGCAGGCTCCGTATTCGCCACCCGGATACGGAAACCATTCAGGCGGTACGAGGGGTACAGAGCGGCGAAGGCCGCCTTCCAAGCGGAGATCCTACGGGCCAAGGGACTGGCCCGCGAGGACTCGCTGGAGACTCTGAGCAGGGACCTGTGGGGACGCCCGTACAAAATAGTGCGAGAGAAGCCCCGCAAGAGCTGTTTTTTTTTTTTTTGATAACCGACTAAATATTTTTCTTCGACGAAAATTTCAACACGGGGGTTCAGAATCATGTGCTGAATTCATGACTACAGTTTGTGCGTCGATGTCCCTGCTACCCTGTATATAAAACATTGATCAGGCTGGGGCCATAGTCCTTGGTATCCAATCCACTTTAGCCACCAAAACCCATAGTCCAATATCTTTTTTTTTTCCCTTTGTCCTTCAATAATCCTACGTCAACCGGGGGTTGTCCTTGAGTGCACTTGCACGGTGCATACAGGGATAATCGTCGGTTTGTGCTTCATTTATTTTTACTTATACACGGTGACATTTGAATCACAGTTTTGCTAGAACAAACGTTGTTCAGACCATGGTCTACTACTATTCTACAGCATCAAATATGTTATTGAAACAAACTAATCTAGGAGTTTTCAAATTAGTCAAACGTGTAATAATGTTTGAAACATTAACCGTAACATCAAAGTACTCATCACGGTAACGATATTGCATTCAAGACGCGAGCGCCGCGCGTCGCGGCCGCAGTGTCTGTGTTGTAGGGCGTAACGATAATCCCGACATTTTTAACATTGCCTTTTTTGTTTTTTTCGAAAAACAATGACGTTTTTTTTTCTATTGGATGCTATAGAATGGTTGTAGACCATGGTATGAACAACGTTTGTTCTAGCAAAACTGTGATTCAAATGTCACCGTGTAGAGTCTAACGGGCCTCTGCGAGTTGACTTCGGCCCCTCGTATGTCTACCAAAGGTCCGGGGCGCTATGGTCCTGAGATATGCGAAAACCTTAAGAAGAATAACAATAATAATAATTTCGAAATCTGAAAGTCTACTCCTGACCACTTGCTATCTGAAACTTTTCACATATATTTTCGGTGTACTCTCATCATGCTGCACCTACTCAACTATTAACTTTTCTCCCCGCATATGCTTGCTCCAAAATCCTCTGGATTCCCCTACCAATAAGGTAGGTAGGTTTGACGTTCAAAAAGTGCTAATTCTCAGCCTATTTTGGATAAATGACTTTTGATTTGATTTGATTAGTAGGAAGAGGGTTAAAAAGAATACTGGAAAAGGGTATCAGACACTGGTTGTAAATAAAAAAATAAAGAAACTGGGTTGTCTGAAGCGCACTCAAGGTTTACTTAAACAGGTCACTCATCAGTCAACCAGAACGTCTTCTGATTTGAATGTATAAAAACATCGATGTTAAATATTTCATTTCAGAACACAAAACACGCGAATGTCAGATTCAGGGCTGAATAATAAAAAGCAACTCAATATTAAGTCAGCCTTTAGTTTCATGCTGATATTGTAGCGACAGAAAACTTTTAAGAATACAGGTTTGCAAGTTAAGTGGCGTTTGAGTATTCGGGGGTAAAAACCACATCAATTTAGACCACTTACCTGAGTGTAGCCACAATAACCTTCACTCCATCGTATTGTGAGAAGACCTCGTGCAAATTCTGTTGTCGCACTATGACAGCTAGTTGCTGCAACGTGCTACGTCGCAACGAAGGTTCCAATGTTGGTTGCACTGTTGGCCGCGAAACATATTCACCGTGTTCGTCCAGAAGTATATCTTGTTTTAACACATCCAGAATTTGAGTTAAACCTGTCGTCTATGAATATTTAAAAATAGAATTTAAGGTTATTATACTTTGTTTTAAGCAAGTAATACTTATCATTATTAGTTACATACTTGTGGTACTTTGGACGGTGAACTATTATTGTCAATGTTAAATTCTTCCCGTTTTACTCTTTGTAATGCACTCAGCAAGACATCGGCGCGTAAAGAGTCTCTTGGTGGCAAATAACGTTCATCATCTAAAAAGATATTAAAACACAAAACAATAACTCCCTTTACCCTTTTTATACGGTGTAATATCCTCTCCAATATAATAGTTACTTACCTAATAACCGGCACAGGCCGTGTGAAGCATCAAGTTGCACGGCAACGCATCGTACAAATAAAAGCCGAACCAAGCCAGCCGTCACCTCTGCCGTCGAGACGCCCAGACAATCCGCTATGTCGCGTTCTAAGGATTTGCATATTGCTTTGCCTGCAAAAATAACACTGTTAAATGTACTATCTATCTATCCATCATCACTCTCCTTTTGTTGTGGATCTCTCTAAACGTATCGAGAATAAACCAATTTAATTAAGCTGGTCAGTTACAGCTATCAATTTTCTTCAACTAAAAACGAGATTTGTGCGCGAATGTAGAAATATCACAATATTATCCACTATTTTATGTAAGTGTAGCTGTTAGAAACGGTAAGTGAATATTGGTGCCGATTCCCTTGTTCACAAACTAAACTAAATTTAAGTTGAGTGCATCTTTTTCTTTCTATTTCATTATGAAAAGGACAGAAGATAAATTTTAGTTTAGTCCTGTCAAATTAATCAGCGCCTGACACTACTCCATACAAGTTTAGACGTGATTAAAAAGTTGACAACTAAAGTTACATCAAATTACGTCAGATGCTGACTAATTTGACAAGACTAAACTAATATTTATCTTCTGTCCTTTTCATAATGAAATAGAAAGAAAAAGATGCACTCAACTTAAATTTAGTTTAGTTTGTGAACAAGAGAATCGGCACCAATGTATTGCGAAATCTTCCAGGAATAAATTAATATATGTATTCTCAAAAAGTTCCTCACCTAACTGCGTTTCATGAGCGGCATAAACATGTAACAGCGGCAACACAGGCAGTAAACTAGCCAAAAGTCGCCACCAACAGCTCTCGCTAAGTACCAGTCGCCCGCGCAGCAGATACAACATTATTTCTGAAGAACTTTCTTCTACCTGTAACATTATAAACACGCATGTAACACCCTGCTATGTAACGTTGCACAACTTTGAAAGACTTAATAATAACGCAATGTTGTACACTTGTGTTTGCTTCGTTTACGCAACGTTGTATAATTTCGGACCAAAGAAAAAGTTGCCGAGAATTTATGGCCTTACCAAAACCAGAGACAGAAAAAAAACTGGTTTGAAAAAAATATACATACCTCTTTAAACTTAGAAGAAAGTCCATGACAGCATATTTCTGTTAATATACCAACATCACATAATAAAGTAAGAGATTTCTCATTTTCTTCTCCCACCAAGACTGACTTCACCATATCTGCCAATAACTTGTAAAATGTTATTTGCACCCATCCCGCATTGTGACCCATCAAAGATAAGCAAATACTCCGGGCAATGGTCCAGTCGCTCTCATTACAATCCAATTCTTTAGCCTTAATAAGCAAAATATCTGCTATATCAACTAAAAAGTTTTCACTTTGAAACAGTTCTAAAACTGGTAGAGAAGTTTTTATGCAAGTGAGAATTTTCTTAGATTTGTGTAGCTTTTTATTGTTCATGAATTGCACAGCTCCGTCCATGCTCACGAATAGTTTCTTCAGTTCTCTGTATTTGCTTTTGTATTCTTGGTTTACAGTTATTCTAGTACTCTGCAAAGGAAACGCATTGTGACAATTTTAATCGAGATAAAGCAGTCCACAGATAATGGATTTTTTTTTGTAATTTCTGAATTCAGTTAGTTGGTGGCTAGGCGGAGATAAGCCCCCGCACGTTTGTTTTGCCGTTTGAGAGCTGTGGCGGAGAGCTACACTCGAAATATCAGGCATTTTGTGCGGAGGTTGCTCAGGTAGGAAACATGTTTTCGTGTTTGGTCGTCCTCTGCATGAAGTGTGCAGTGTGCATTATTTTATTTTATCTATTTTTGTTTATATCAGTACTACTAACACTAGAACATAAGTTGTTTTGTAATACTAACACTATATGGATCACTGTTGTCCGAAATAAATGAATTTTATTATTATTTTGTGTCTGGGTGTGTTTACGTATATCAGTCATCAGGTTACCGTAGTACAGGCTCTGCCTAGTTCGGGACCTGAAGACCTTGAGTAGATGAAGTCAAAAAAAAAAAAAAATTGCGTAAATGCGTGTGATATATGATATTTACAGGACAAATTCCTAGTGTGAGGCCAACGTTTTATAAAAAGATAAAGAGATAAAGATATAAAATGATTTTATCGTTTATCATTTACAGTGACTGTAAGGAGTTAATCAATCAATCAAATTATTTATTTCGGGTTGCATAGACCCATAGATAAATAACTTAACCTAAGTATACATATTATTATCAACAATAAGTGTTAGTAAATATTACTTAAGCCTATGTTAGTAACACTTCACTAGCACTGCACTACGTCTACGTCTACGTATAGGAAGACTGTGGTATTAGTGGCAGTATTTTGAAACAAATTAAAACTATACCTAGAAGTGACTAACCTGCAAAACCATTTCAATTTTCTTACTCAGTGCTGGGTAAAACAGATCGATGGCAGGGTCTATCTGGGCTATTTGTAGGGCAGTGACCAGCGAGGTCGGCGGTAGGGCGGAGTCCCGTGCCCAATGCAGCAGCTTCTCTGCGCACATCGTCAAACGTAACCACGCCACGCGGTGGTGAGTGCGGTCGATGTCATCGAAGAAGGATTTTCTGTAAATATGCAGAATTGTCATAAACCTACATACACTCACGCCTTTTTCCTATGGGGCAGTAGGCAGTAAGTACAGAACGCCACCTGCTACGATCCTCACATACTCCTTTTGTTTGGTTGATACACGCACGCCTGTTGCGAGTACTATGCACCTGAGCTTGCTGAAGATTTTCTCAACTCGAAGGTGCACAGATGTTCAAAAACTACCACGAGAAATATAAACCTCAAAAAGTTTACAAATATTTAAAACTCAGTTAAAATCTTTTATTATTCACAAAATTTAAATCCGGCCCTGGTTTATGTCTATAGTTTACCCACAAAATTCTGATTTTTGTTTCGCATGAATCTTTTGCTGCTACCTTCAATGTCTTGTCATGTAAGTTAGTAATTAGTTATTGTTGTCTTCTTTGAATATGTATGCTTGTCATACTAGCTCTGCTCATGAATGTCATCATTATTAAATAGTTAAATTAACTATAGAAATTTCTTTTGAGTAAATAAATATTCTTTAATCACAAATAAGGTCAGTAGGTATATGTCCTTCTAGTGCGTTCGGCGTTACGATTCACGTCTGCCTTGTCTTAGTCGCCTTTCATCTATCCTCTCAACATGACCAAGCCACATACTCTTTTCAATTTTTGTCACTACATCTTCTTTTAAACAACAACATTGTCTTAACACACCATTCCTCAATCTAACACTCATAGTTACATCACACATACTTCGCAAGGAACTCGTTTCCACTGCATTTATCCTACTTTAATGGCTCTTTTGCCACACTATCATAATTTATTATAAAGAGGAATAGCTGCAGCATTCATTCGAAGAATTGGGCACGTTATTACGAAGTTAGTGTACGATAATAAACTTTGTAGCAGAGGTAGGCCGCGGAAACGATGTAATGACGAATAAATTACCTCCAGTGTTGGTCTAGGCAAAGCGATTGATAAAGGTGTTTAGACATGAGGGAGTGGGAATACTTTTACCTGGTATAAGGTAACACTGGATTTCTTTCTTCGAAACCCGGTATTTTGTTCCCTGGAGTTAGATTTACCTCCCCAATTTATTATTAATTATTATATTCCAGCAGTCAAGTACAATAATAATACTTTTACCTGTATTTGAATAAAATATCTCCCATCAAACGCATGGCCATACAACTTTTATGAGATATGTCCCTGTAAGTCTTAGAACTATGGTCCATGCTCCAGAAAGAATCGTTTATGCAATCTAGCAACAACTCGACTAGGCTTTCTACTAAACAGATGCTCGTATTTAGTTCCCTCTGAAATGAAATAAGAATCTATACAGTCTATATCTATACTTATAAGATAATAAAGTCGTTTTTCGTGTATTTTTCTGTGACCGGGTTGTTCTTCAAAACTACACAAAGGACTTTGATGCGGTTTTCACCAAAATTTAGACTTAGAGAATTAATTCCGACAGGTTTACGTATACAATACATTAATATTAATCTTACAAAGAAAACGGACTCCTTACTACACTTAAATAAAACAAAACGTTAACAAACGCAAACATTTAATATAAAGAAATCACTATGTTTTGTCAAGTTTTTTATAATGAAATCATGACAACTACTATAGGGTAAATAGTCAAAACAAACTTTAACTTGCGATATCCTTGAAATGTCGAGCTCAATTTATGTTTAGAGTAAAAAATCACAACTCTTGAGATGTCGCAAAAAAAATTTGTCAGTCATAAAAATTTGTGGGATGTTTTTATCTTGCAAAAAAGCGTATACACGTGACGATACTTATGTACGCCCAGTGTATACTTTACCTGGTAATTATTTTCTTAACCACTTTTTTGACAAAAACTCCCAGTAAATTAAAAGTTTACTAAAACATAGACCTTGTCGTTTTATGACGTGCATGTGACATTTAATCTTAGGGTGATAAAGCAGTTATGAGGTCGACTATACAGTGGCTAATCAGCCATAATTATTAAGCTTGCTGTATGGCTGAAATTTTCCGCGATATACATCTTCAACTTCAATGAGAGAAGATAAAGAAGCCATATAATACAGTCTTATACCAGATAATAATAATAACATACTTACAATATTCAAAAACTCAGTCCTTTCAACGGGGTCGGCCAAAACAACGCTCCTAGCCATCATGGTCAGCACTGCATGTAGAGTGTCAAGCGCATACAACGGAGCGGGAAGTTGTCGCAGCACTACCAGGCCATCTTCTTCGAGAGGCGTGCGCGGTTGACTCTCGCCAGCTATCTCTTCCAGTTCCGTGTTCATGCCCACGTCAATAACGTGTCTATGTTCGTCTAAAACCTGATGAGAAATGTACGGTATTTTATTCTATTGATATTGGGGCCTCCTGGTTAGTTATTATGAAGCAGTGTACCTATACGGTAGAAACAGAAGATTTTTAGGAAATATGACAAAAAAATAACTTGTATGTTATTTTTATAATAGTATCGTTTTTCCATGCATAAAATAAAGTGGCTCGTCAAATTCAAGTGGTAGGTATCATTACTTACCGGCTTTAAGTATGATGACCAGTGATCGGAGTAGGTAGAGCAATGTTTTGTACTTGCGATGCGTGGTCTTAATAAGGACACTCCCGGAATCCCGGGATTTGAAATATATATTATTTAATAAGTAAGAAATTACTTTATTAAAAGGTATGCACGTCTTAAGGGGCTTACAACAGCTAAAGCGTCACTGTCGGACTGCATAGAAAAGAAAGAGGCGCGCGATGACACAAAGCTGGTAATTTATTGCAAAATATGAAGCAATTCTCTATTTACAAAAAATCTATTGATTGGACAAAAAAAATTAAAACAATATCACGTTAATATGTTGCTTAAAGAACAATCTGAAAAAAGAAACAGAATGACTGGATGTATATTAGTATGGTTTTTAATCATTAAAATAAATTTTAAGAGGTATCTTCGTGACTTTTTTCTATTGTATCATATTAGTTGTATTATGTTTTCAACACACTATCTAACTAGCACATATCCTGAAGAATATCATATATTTTGCTGATTTTGTTTACTGCAGTGGATCATATACTTTTAGTCCCCTTAAGGAATATGAACGCACACATATCCCTCTACCCCTCCGGCGGGTAAGTGTAAGACGGACACGTTTCAGGTTAATGAAATTAAAAACTTTATTTTTTAAATAATATATTTATTTAATAATATATTTAATAAGACAAGCTGTCTTTTGTCCTTGTTAATAAGAAAAAACAATTATTTTTTTCGAAACCCGTTGTTTCGGGTAAAATCCCGGGGAATGTCCATAATAACATCAACGTTTGCGGTCATTGAACCAAAATAGCTCTACCTACTCCGATCACTGATGACAAATGTTGAAATGCCACTTGAACAAAAATAATAATAAAAGGGGAAGTCCCCTCGGTTGGCGCAGTGGTTAAGCGATTGACTGCTGCGCTGCGTGTCGCGGGTTCGATTCCCGCACGGAACAAATATTTGTATGACCTACAAGTAATTGTTCCGGGTCTGGCTGTTTGTGTATGTGACTTTAAATGTTTGTAAACGCACCCACAATACAGGAGAAATTCCTAGTGTGGAGCAACGTTTTAAAAAAAAAAGAAAGAAAGAAAAAGAAAAGAACTAAAAGCTGTTTTGTATCATGTTTTTTATTTTGTCATCTATAGCTTACCTTGTTTGCTTCGTGTATCAAGTCTAAAGAAGACAGCTGCAACAGTCGCGTGCGGAGAGCGCGCGTAATGTATAACAAAACGCACAGAGCTTCGCCAGGCCGTCCGCCATTATTACCGTCAGATATTATTAATAAACTCTGAAATTAATCGAGTTTACGAATATATTAGGCAGCTGTTATGGTGATAAATGTATTTAAAATAATGTGAAAACCTAATGCATACACTTTTTGGATACTATGTCAAATTAACTTAAAATTCCTTGCAGTAGGAATACACTCATACACCCACTCACATGCACACACACACACACACACACACACTAAAGTAGGATTTGTCTTTAAGTTTCATTCTCTTTTTTTTTGTTATAGTTAGTCTTCTTGTTTAGTTTGCGATTTTACTTGTATTTATTTGTATAATTTCTATTTTCTTTGTACACCACTTTTACCATTTCATAATTTGTCTTTGAAGAGCGGGATCTCCTAGCACAGGTATATATTTTACTTAAAAGGAGGTCCGTATGTAAGATTTACTGTAAAATTTGTACAAGTTTCTAGAATAAACCATTTTATTTATTTATTTAGTAGTCATTGCAAAGAATTTGAAATTATTATCAGAAAAAATGAAGTACTTACAAAGATTTTTTTTTAAATTGGTTTTATCTTAAGTGTTAGAAACCAAAAGTGTTACTATCTTCTATTATTACCTTTATAATTTCAGGTCTATTCAGAAATATTTCTGCATAAAAATCACGAAGAAATACGTCGCGAATAAACCTGCAGCATCTTCTAGTCGATTTCAACAACCTCAGTGCATCCTCTACTAGCAGTAATGTCTTTTTGTCAGACGCGCTCAGCTCCACCCAGGGAAAGAGCAGTATTCTTATACTGTCTGTAGTGTTTAAGCTAAAAAATAAGTGAAGATCATGAATTTGAATTCCTTTGAAATGATAATATTTTACATAATTTTTGTACAAATCTAAACAATCTAATCAGATTTAGGGAACATCACTCAGGTAGTAGGCTATTTGACTGCCACATTCAGTTATGCATAGATTAGTTGTTTTGACCCATAAGCCATTAGCCACAGCCACTTCACCACACCCTAGTCCACCAAGAAATAGGTGCAGTCCACCTTTCCACAAAACTCACATTTTCATATATTGTTGACTCTTACCTCCTATATCTATTAATGTCAGAGTCATCATTAGAAATAGATGTAGCCTTTGATGACTGAAAATTTGGCTCCAAGTTATAATATCCGCTGCTTGAGCCCGCATCACTTTCCGAACTGAAATTATAAATTGTTTAAATTATGAAGCCACAAACAAAAAGTATGCAATTATGCTTTTGCAGGGTGTATTTTTCTATTTGTACAAGCCGGATTTTGGTTTGTAATCTAATCAAAGTGAAATACTTAGCGAATTTACAATATCCACATACCTATAAGGATTAATCATATATCCTGTTTTTAGTAGAATCCATATATTAATGAAATTCTGTGTAGGTTTCAACACACACAAGCTTCCTCAATTCCACATACCTTGTGACATCTGGGAGGGTTAGACGTGGGACATCCACATTGACCTCTGATTCAACAGTGTTAATAAATCTCAGGGTCTCTATAACATCATCATATAGTTCTAAAGCATCACTGACAATACTTTGTCGGATTTTATTCAGTTTGGACAAGATGTTGTCAATCCCAAACTCTCTAGCAATATAAGTACCAGCTTTTGTCTGAAATTATAATCATTCAATAGAAATTTAATTACTTGTGGTGGCTACATCTCCAGCATTAGGTGGCAGGCTTATACATATAATATAATTATGTACCTATTCTCGTTTCCTGTTTTCGGTGTGCAATACTTACACTTAAGAATGTTTTTTAAAGACCAGTTTTCAAGTTAATTTCTATCCATACATATCAGGGCCTTGCCCAGCCGAGACAGGGCCGTGGCACACACTGAGCAGGCACTGAAGTTCCATCGCCAGCCCGGACATGGATGTGTGTGAACGAGTTCATATAAAATGTACACACCAATATTTTTTTGAGCCCCTGAAGTATCACAGTTTTTCCACGTCCTGGACACGGCCCTGATATGTATGGATAGAACTTAAACATTGAACAATACAAAACCAAAAAATATTTACTGGGATGTTGGTCCAGTGTGGTCCAGCAGTCCTCTTTTTGGCCAGAGGGTCGTCATAGGGGCTGAGTTTTACTAAGAAAAATCTCAATAAATAAAATTGTATAGGTACCTTCATGGTTGTAAGTAGTAACTCCAATGCCTCTCTTTGTAGGGATGGCTGCGCTATTTGGAACCATCCTAGAAGAGCTTCTAAGATTTCTCTAGTACCCGATAACTCATCCTCTAGCTCCCAGCCCAATTTTAACTTAGCTTTCAACAGCATAAGTGAACGCTCACGAATTTCCTTCAACGGATGACCTGAAATGTAACGCAAATTGTAAGTTACAGTAAATAAGCAATAAAAGTTAATAGACACCGTATTACATTTCCATTCTTACTTAGTTTTTTGATATACATGGACAGAATTTCGGTATTGGCCATAGTTTTCTTCGGAGAAGAAAGCTTGCATTGTTTTGTTTACAACTTTTGAGTAAAATTTGAAATTGACATTGACAACAACGTTTCTCCCGAGCCATAGCTGTAATTAATTCTATCAATTTATTTCCACCAGTATTATTATTCAAGTAAGGTGTAAAATAGTACTGTACGCTTATTACTTTGACGTAACGGCAAGTACACCAACATAACAAACATAACAATACGTCACCGTAGAGTTGTTCTAGCTCAAAGAGAATATAAATAGTTTTTGTTCTAGCTCCACTATAAAAGTCGATGAATTCCGTAAAGCTACGGTTTCCTTCCTCACGATGTTTTCCTTCACCGTTTTATGAGCAGGGGTGATGAATCAAATACTGATACAAAACTAAATAGTGTATAAATAAGGAAAATCTTAAGTTAAGACGAGTGTTGTCTTTATTAATAAAACGCGCGTCATTAGGTCCGCTCCGCTCGCTGCAAGCTATGCCACTCCGGATTTGCGGCCTTATATAGATTTTATTTATAGTTAGTAATCTAAGAACGATGGCCACCCACATAACATCCGAAAGTAAGTTGTTGTGCTTTCCTAGAGAGCGTTTTTGACATCGTACAGTCAAACCACTGACCTCTATTAAAGCGTATTTTAATAGAGGTCAGTGAGTCAAACCCTGCTGCCTAAAGATTTAAATCGCTAAATTGACCCTCACTGTACTTATTCACGCCAAAAAGTTTCCATACTGAGAAGAGTAAGCTCACAAATGATTAAAATAGCGTTCCCATGAGAATCAAGTCAAGTCACTGCATCATTGTGTGTCAGACAGAGGCTCAGACTAAGGAAAAGTTAGTCTGAGGTCAGAGGTGTCAAAACGAAACAGAAACGTGACTGTCTATTGACGCGGTATCGATTTACATCTTTGCCGCTGTCATCATTTTCATGACAGCCATCACTGCGGCTGGTATTTGCGGTCCGCCGCTTTTCTAGGAAACCGTAGCTTTAATAGGAACGAGCGTTTTTCCACTAGCCAGCCGGTAGCAGTATGGCATCGGCACTAACCAGCGGCCAGGGAAATAAATAATGTGTCCAAATATAATGTCACGCACGCGTTACTTAGCCGCATACCGCAAGGGCTGGTCCGAGGTGGCTCATGAAAAGTAAAGCAATATGATACCTTACGCAAAGCTGAGACAGCAGATGGCCCCACATAAACATTAGGTAAACAACTTTTTCACAATTTTTCCTTGAGTTTGAGTGTAAATGTAAGTTAATAAAGTGACATGGAGCTACATTACAATACCTATACTTTAAAAAAAGTAAAAAGCATTAAGAACTTTTGGGGTGGTTTGGGATCTACTTCCTAGTGGTCCACCCCGGGCAACGGCACCACAGGCTTGCCTGTGGAACGGCTGAACGATCTCACTTAGCGGTGGTAGTGTAGGCTATACATACATACGTTGGGAAGTCGCTGCGTCCCCGTAAGAGGGCGCGGCTAGCGGTTCCGGGGCTTCGCCCCCCGGCCGCGGATGCAGTACGGCGGCCCGTAAATACGGGCCTCTCATTAGGTCCGCTACAATATGGCTTGTTAGCCGCGGTCGGGCGCGTGTTTGTTACACGCGCCCGTGTGAGTGGTTGCTATGTGTTTTTCTGTAGGCGCGCCACGGCGCTGTTTCACAGCGCCGCTATCTTCACGACACCTCGGCGGTCTGTCCCCGCCAGGTGAGACCCCCAGTTACCTGGGGGAGGCCCGGCGGGGGACGACCAGCGACGAAGGTGCCGACTCGACGCTCCTACAGAATAGGGTGTGTGGCTCCCGCCCGTCCCGCTTCCAGAGCTAGCCGGTCACGGTCCGGGCTAAGAAGCCGTCGTGTGCGTGTGAGCGGTATTGTACTGTGTAACACCGCTCAGTGTCTACGTGAATCGCCGCCCGCGCCGCACATTCACGTGTGTGTTTAGGCGCCTGTATAGAGGTGGGTGTCTGTATTTCGTTTACGTAACGTGCCTATATTAACCTAGCACACGCTACGCAACGGATGTATGTGGTGTTGTGGAGTTCAGTTGTTTCGAGTAAGCCGCGTGTAACCTGGATGCGGCTTACTCGGGAGTCAGTCCGGTGGGATGGGGTCCTCGTCCGCTACCAGGTCGCGGGGTAGGGGTCTCGCGTCAGGGGGGCGCGCATGCCAGGGCGCTATCTGCTTGACATGGGGCCAAGCAGATGCGTCGGCACGCGCGAACATTCCTTTCGCGAGGCGCCGCACAAACTCATCCAGGCCCTCAATCCCGAGGTCCCGCTGGATGACATCGTTCCTCACGAAGCGAGGGGCGTCTACTATTGTCCGCAGCGCTTTGTTATGTTGCGTGCGGAGCAGCTTCAAATTGGACTCGCTCGTGAGGGCGAACCAAGCGGGGGCGGCGTACGTCAAGATTGGGCGCACGTACTGTTTGTACACGCACAACTTGACGCGCGCCGGGAGGCGGGACGAGAGCACTGGTTTAAGGAGGTTGCGGGCGACCCTACCCTGTGCGGCGACCTTGCGGACGTGCAGCCCCATCGTGAGCCGACGGTCGATGGTGACACCCAGGTACTTGACCCGGGGCGACCACTCGATGTCGGCTCCTTGAAGTTTCAAGGGTGGTGGGAGGCGCGCGAAGCCGGTGACCATCGCCTGCGTCTTACCCACGTTCACCGACAGCCGCCACTTCGACAGCCACTCGGGAAGCAGATTCAATGCGCGCTGCATCTTGACCGCCGCGTACTTCGCGTTAAGCGAGGTAGTAATGTACGCGGCGTCATCTGCGTACAGCGCGAGCATCGCGTCCGAGGTAGTGGGGATATCGTCGGTGTAACGTGAGTAACACGCCGGCGACACGCAGCTGCCCTGCGGCACACCCGCTAGCACCGGGCGGGCGCTTGATAGCGCGCCGTCGACCACCACCCTGAAAGTCCTGTGGTAGAGAAAATTAGAGACCACCTTTACAACGCGACGGGGCGCGTCGGACGTGGCCATCTTATATATAAGGCCCTCGTGCCACACACGGTCGAAGGCCTTCTCCATGTCGAGGAATACTGCCACCGAGTATTCCTTCTTGTTGGCTGCGGCTGCGAGGTGGTGCAGTACCCTCGACAGCTGGAGCGTCGTGCTATGCTCCGCCCGGAACCCGAATTGCTCCGGCCGTGGCACGATGTGTTTCTGTAGGTGTCGCAGCAGGAGTGCTTCGAACACCTTGGAGACTGTCGGCAGCAGCGTGATTGGCCGATAGCTCTCCGGCTTCAGCGTATTTTTCCCCGCCTTGGGCAGCATAATGACGCGCCCTTCCTTCCACGCGGCGGGAAAGGTCCCCGTGCGCAGTATCCCCGTAAACAGGCGCGCCAGCGCCGCCACCATACGGTACGGCAGGCGGCGCAGCACTGTGTTGGTGATACCGTCGGCACCGGGGGCCTTCCTAGGCTTCGTGTTTAGAATGGCGCGTCTAACTGCGCCAGGCGAGAAAAAGATGGCCTCTTCATCGGGAGCTATCGGTGATGCGAAGTAGTCTCCCAGGTGTTTCTCGACTGCTGCGACATGGTCGGTGTCGCTGGTCGGGTTCGGGCGGAACTGACGCTCCAGGTGCTCGGCGAAGACCTCCGCCCGGTCCTCCGCTACATACTTGAGCACCCCGTCGCTGTTGAGCAGCGGACGCACCGGGGCTGGGGTGTTCGTCAGCTGGCGGCACAGTTTATGTACAGACGGCCAGCTGTCCGCTGCGGCGTCTATGCGTTCCTCCCAGCCCGCGGCGGCGTGAGCCTGAAGCTCGGCCTTTACCTTTTCCGCGAGACGGTTGAGTTGCGTCTTGATTGTAGGGCATCTTAACTGCTGCCACTGCTTGCGAAGGCGCCTCTTGTCGGCGATCATTGCATTGATGCGCGCCGGCAGGGGCGGCAATAGCACTCTCCCCTGCGGCTGCGTGCTAGTCGCCGCTTGTAAGGCGCTTTGTATGCAAGCAGTGACGTCGTCCGCCGTTTGTTCCACGTCCGCGGAGGTGGTAACAGGCCGAGTCGGCGTGGTGGTCTCTACTTTCTCTACAAACTTCGTCCAGTCTGTTGATCGACGTGGCGCTAGTGGCTTCAGTCGGGCCGGCACACCCGATAGGACGACGAGTACAGGTTGGTGGTCGGACTGTAACTCGTCGTCAATCACTTGTTGCGTGATCTGGCAGTGTAGCCCTCGGTGGACTACGATGTCCAGCACGTCTGGCACGTACCTCGCGGTATAGGGGTAGTGGGTCGGCGTCTCCGGGCCGGACACCGTATAGCCGAAGGCTTCCGCGTCCGCGAAGAGTCGTCTCCCCTCGGTATTCGTTTGTAACGAATTCCACGCCGGGTGTTTACTATTAAAGTCGCCGGCGAGAATGGTGGCGCGCGTCGTACCGTCTACAAGCGCCCGCAGCTCGGCCATGTCTAGTTGGGCCGCAGGCGGCTTGTAGCACGCATAAATGTTGATGTCCTCGCCGGCTACATGTAGCTGCACACCCAGCGCGTAAAACGTCCGGAGTGACGGCAAGGGGAGCTCTTGATGGACGACTCTCCGCCTCACAAGTACCACCAGACCACGATACTGCTGCGAGTGAGCCGACCTTTCATCTTTCCTGTAAGCGAGGTATCCCGGGAACCTAATCCTGTCTCCAGGTCCCAGGAGCGTCTCGCTTATGAGCGCCACGTCGATATCTTGTTCCCGAAGGAGATGGCGGAGGGGGGCGACCTTGTCCCGTAGGCCGCGGGCGTTCCAATGTATCACCCTTAATGGCCTAGCCATGGTAAAGGGTTAGAAGGGTGGCCAGGCCATCAAGGATGACCGTCTCCACATCCTGGCCCTGCCTGATGGCCTTTATGAGGTCCATCAACAACTTGATGGCGCAGGTTGTGAATTCTTGTTTTTGTTTGTTAGCGGCTGTTTTAGCGCCGGTGGCGCCGCCGCTCGGGCATCTCTTGTCCTTTTCGGGTTGCACGTTTTGCCGCGGCGCTATGCCGGCGCTAGCTGTATCATGCGTATTTTGCGTCTGATCTTTAACAACCTGCGCCCTGTTTATGGCAGGGTCGGCCTTTGGGATCTCTTCCTGGGTCGCCGGGGGTTCGGGCATCCTTCTCTTGCCCTGACCCCCGCGTCCTTTCTTCCTCCGCCCAGAGGAGGCGGCTTGGTTACGCTGTGTGGGCCCATTGGCCGCCGCCATCAGCGTCGCACTCTGTGCCTCTTCCGGCACCACTTGTGGCCTCTCGGTGGCCACTTGGGGCCGGCGCGAAGCGACTGTGATGGCGGCAGTCCCCGCCCGCTTGTTCCGGGTTTCTGCCTGGAACACGGGGCACTTGATGTTGCACGCGGGGTGCGGGCCACCGCAATTGGCGCAGGTGGCCGGCTCCTCCCGCGGGCGTGGGCAGTCTCGTGCCGCGTGCTCGCCCCCGCATCGCACACAAGCGAGCGGGCGGTGACACTGGTGCGAGCTGTGTCTGAACCGCTGGCACCGGTGGCACTGGGCGGGCCCACGTTTTCCTCGCCAAGCCTCTATCTTGACACCACGCATGTACATAAACACGGTGGTGTCATAGATGGCCCGGACGTCTGGGGTCTTCTTCAAGATGGCGTGGAACACGCAGCCGGGTCTTCCTTGTGCGCCCTTAATGTGGCGCACGTACTCCGGCTGGTACCCCAACGCCCGGAGTTCCTCCTCGATCTCCTTGGGGTCTGTGTCTGCAGGCAGCCCCCTGATGGCGATCTTAAGGCTCTTGTCCGCCGGCAGCGAATAGGCGAACCAGGAGACGCCGCTTTCCTTCTCCAGGCCGGTCAGGTAGCGCTGGACCAGCCGGTACTCCTCCTCGCTGTCTGGGGTGAAGCGAACTCCACCCCCGTATGGACGAGCGTTGGGAGGCCGGCCCAGCTTGGCGCTGATGGCCCGGAAGTGAGCGGCCCAGTTAGGCAGCTTCTCCACCACCAGCGGCGGGTACCGGAGCCTGCGTTCGGTCTTCTTCCCCGGCTGTTGCTTCGCCGACGTCGCGGCGCCGGGGGGGGCATCAGGGGTTGCGGTAGAGGGGGCAAGGGGTAAGGAGACACAACTTACCCCTGCTGTTGGTGTCGGCGATGATGGTGCCGATGCTGGAGGCGAGCGGCGTGCCGCGTCGGCGAAGGTGGCCGACGCCGGCGAGTCCCGACTCCGCGGCGCGCTTTCGCGCTGTGGCCGCGGCGGGTCGGGGCGGGGCCGCTTCGGCTCCATTATGGCCTCGCCGGAGCTCCTCCTACGGCGCTGGGGTCTGGGGTCGAGTTGGAACTCGAAATCAAACCCCAGCGACGGGGTCGGTGACACCGGTGACGCCACAGTGTCCATGGCGACGGCTCCTCCCACGATGGACCGTCGTTCGGATCGCGGGGTCGTGTCCCTAGACACATCTCCGCGACCGGACGCGGCCGAGCCCGCGGACGCCAGCGACATACTCGACCCTACACGGGAAGAGCATGCCGACAGCATCGCGGGCGAGTCGCAGGCCGAGGCTCGGGGGGGCGCCGGTGAGTCAGGCGCCGTGGGCATCGCCCTTGACGGCCGTCTATACGACCCGGCACTTGCTGGCCGCTCCCGCTCAGCCACCGCCGGCCCCGCCAGCGAGAAGCGGGGGCTGGGTGTGGCTGTGAGCGAAGCTGGCACAGCTGGGTCGCGTGTCACTCGGGCCGCAGGCCCGGTGGGCGCGGGCGGCGACGCGAACCGCGGCGGCGCGGCGGTGCGCGCGGGGGGTGCGCGGGGTCGCGCGGATGGTGCAGGGGTGTGCGCCGGGGGCGCGGGGCGGGCGAGCGGCACGGCAGCGCGCGCGGCGGTCCCAGTGGCGCGCACCGGCGCGGGAGTGCGCGCAGGTGGCGCCACGGCGCGCACCGGCGGCGCGCGGCCCGCGCTCGCCGCAGGCCCCGTCGCCTGTATCGGCACCGGGCAAAGCTGCGGGGCGGACGGGTACCACGTGCTGTCGGCTCGTCGACGGCGTCGGCGCAACGCGCGCAGGCGCCGATGACGTCGGTGGGCCGGCAGCAACAGCGGCGCCCGATCCCCCCCCTCCTCTTCCTTCTTCTAGGTTCGTCCCTCCTCTTCGGGACGTTCCAGCCTGTCCGGCTGGCGGCGCACCGGACGACGCATCGCCGATATTCGGCATAGACGTCGTCCGGTCCAACGCCGGACGGACCTCCTTGGCCCCGGCATCGCGGCCAAGCGAGCCGCGCGTGCCGGGCTTCGGCATCCCGGGGGCGTGGAGTGCCGCGACCGCTACGGTGATTGCTCACCGAGCAGCACGGGGGGGCTCCCCTTGTGTTTGCACCAGTGCCCACTTGGTCACTCGTACAAACACAACGAAAACAGTTTTTAAAATAGGCTAAAAACTCACCGCGGTCCGCACGGTACTGTCTCAGCTGGTGGGTGGTCCACTAGTGAGGTCCACGAGCCGATCCTGCATATAAATATAACACACATACTTATATAAATATTAAACACATACTTACATACAAGTTATTACACACAACATAAACACATGTAACTTATAGTAATATGTATAATAACTACTCTTAATTAAATACTCACAACCGTGTGTACACGGCCTAAAACATTCATGAGTCTGTACACCGCCTTACTGCCTACCTACCGCTCGACCGCGCGCCACGGTTAGCGGAGCCCTGCGCCCGCGCTGTGCCGCACGCCGTCGATACCTACGAGCTACGCGTGGAACAAACAAGCCACGATCGGATCGCCGCGCCGCCGCCCGCGCCTCCCGCGCACGGCCGCGTCCCTCGGACGCCCTCAGCAGTCCGCTACAAACCTCTACGGCGAATGCATGCCATTTTTATAATTCGCGCCGCGCATTATTGTTTTAGTTTATGTTCTTTTAAGTATTTCGTGTTAATAAACATTTATATCTAATACTCAAGTAGTGTTTAATTAATAGGTTTTCCTTAACCTACCTAACACACTACAGTGGTGACCCCGAACAGTAAACACGTGCTAGTGCTACCTGGAACTTTAGTGCGGTGCGGAGTGTGTGGACTCAAAAGTGAACAAAAACTTAACTTTGATGTAGGCTATACAGTAGGCTCCGCAAGGGGCCGCCTGGCTCGCGACCACCATCCCACCGGAGTCCGGCACCAAACAGCTTGCTGTGTTCCGTCGGCGCGTGGTTGTGCCAGTGCCTTTGGGGGAGAAGGAGACTGTCAGTTGCGCTGTTCAGAACCGGTCTTGGTCTCTGCGCTTAACTTGCTGGGTCACTCATCTTGGAGGGTAGCGGGATCCGAAGCATGTTGCCAGCCGTTAGCCGACCGCAATCAGTAGGGGGTCCAAGTAGCATGCCAGCCACGTGCCAAAGGCTGCCCCGCCAACTCGCGAAAAATCCCGATATGCCCGGTGGCCATATCCGGGGGGGTTCGGGTGTCCCCGCAGTCTCCAAATGAGTTCCTCATAGGTTTGGTTAGCTCTAGTGTTTCACTTAGTACGCTGAGCAGTGCCTCGACAATTCGACTTTTTCCCCAACAACACTACTCAACCAACTATGACGACCAAAGCAAAGAAAAATAGGGTTAAACAACGGCTGCCCTTCCTCCCACTAAAAGTGCACCTTGCCAACATCAGAGGGTTGCACTCCAATCTTGATCCGGTCCATGATCACCTTGAGACCGAGAAGCCGCACCTGTTTTTCCTAACGGAGACGAAGAAGGCAACCCTGTCGGACGTGGCGTACGTCAACTACGCGGGTTACTCTCTTGACCACAAGTTCAAGAAGCAAGCTGGGGTCTGTGTGTACGTCCGCGGTGACATTTGCTGTCGTCGTCTCCGTTGCTTAGAGAGATCGGGTTTTTCTGCCATATGGCTACTTGTGGATACTGACGTGGAGAAATCTCTCTACATCGGCGTCTACCGATCGCACAGCGGTGACTTGGAGGCAACAGCGCTCTTTAATTTCCTCGTGGAGTCGGCTGACGTAGGGGGACTTCAACGCCCATCATAAAGAGTGGTTGTTAATTGTTCCCATACCAGAAGACATGCCGGGTTGGAGGCGCGCAAGTTTGCTTTAACGCTAGATCTAACCCAGATGGTGAATGTGGCAACGCGGGTACCGGATTTTGACGGCCATACACCCAATTGCTTGGACCTTCTGCTGCCAGCTGATCCAGACAGTCATTCAGTTTCGGTCTTAGCTCCACTGGGAACGTCTGACCACTGTCTGGTGAATATCGTCCTGCTCTCCTCCAGATGAGAGTCCTAGAGGCACGAGGCGAGTATGGCGTTACGAGTCAGCAGACTGGGATGAGATGCGGCACTTTATTGCGTCTTATCCTTGGCGGCAAGTGTGCTTCTCCTCGGATGACCCCTCGTGCTGTGCTGGCGTGGTTGCGGACGTGATTCGGCAGGGGATGGAGTATTTTATTCCATTCTCCGACATCCCGCTCGGTCACAAATCCCGGCCTTGGTATAATGCAGAGTGCGTCCACGCTGAGGCCCGAAAAGAGTCGGCTTACCAAGCATGGCCCGCGACCGTAAAGTTAGAGCACGTAGGGTTCGCGCGAAGAAAATAACTTTTTGCATCTCTCTTTGCAAGCAATTCACATCTGGATGCTGGCTCCAAGCAACTACCTACTGTACCTCAATGTGACTCCTCGATGCCGGAGATCGCAATTCACAGAGGTCCGAAGAGTATTGTGCAGTTTATACGTGAACAAGGCCAGTGGGACTGACGGCATTCCGGCGAGAGTGTTGAGGCAGTGTGCGCCTGAATTGTCTCCTGTGTTGACACGCTTGTTCCGCCTCTCTCTTGTTAAAAGAACGGTGCCAAAATCCTGGAAGCTTGCAAATGCAGTGCCCAAAAAGGGCGACCGTGCAGACCCTGCCCATTACCATCCAATCGCCATTACCTCCATTGTGTAAGGTCATGGAAGGGTACTGAACAGTAAGTTGCTGACCTGCCTTGAAGACAATGATCTCCTCAGTGACCGTCAATATGGCTTCCGCCGGGGACGGTCAACTGGCGATCTTCTTGTGTATGTCACGCACTGCTGGGGCGAGGCCATTGAGCAACACGGCGAAGCACTTGCTGTATCGCTTGATATCTCGAAGGCTTTCGACAGGGTCTGGCACGCTGGTATTCTCAGCAAGCTTCCTGCTTATGGCATCCCAGCTGATTTTTGTAGCTGGATATCAGATTTCCTTTGTAACGGTCGATCAGAGTAGTCGTTGCCGGTTGCTCCTCTGACCTTATGGCTATTGATGCCGGAGTTCCTCAGGGGTCTGTTCTCTCTGCAACTCTTTTCCTGCTGCACATCAATGACCTACTTCACTCTGGTATTGTTGGTTACGCAGACGACAGTACTGTTTCAGGGAGATACTTGTCAAGCGCAAAAACTAGCGGGGCTGAGGTTCGTTCCTTGAGAGAGGCCATATGGTAGAGCGTACTGATTTGACCTAAGCCTTGTTTCCCAGTGGGGTGATGACAATCTAGTCTCTTTTAACGCCACCAAAACACAAGCGTGTCTTTTTACCGCTAAAAGGAGTCGTTTTGACCAAACTCCTTCTTTTCGGGGTGCATCTGTTCCTGTAACTGATTCGCGCGAGCTCCTAGGCATGAAGTTGACATCAGGTCTCAACTTCGGCGCCAACGTCGAGTATAAAGCTCAATCAGCGGCTAAGAAACTTGGCATTTTAAATAGAGTGAAGCGATACTTTACGCCTGGAGAGCTTCTGACCCTTTACAAAGCGCAAGTCCGATCCTGCATGGAGTACTGTAGCCACCTTTGGGATGACTCAGCAAAGTACCAACTTGCCGCGCTTGACTCGGTGGAACGCAGAGCTAAGAGGTCATTGGCGACGTAAAACTGAAAGATGCCACGCTTCACATCTTGGCTTATCACCTCAAGGTTGCCTGCTTGTCGGTCTTCTACAGATTGTACTTCGGTGAGTGTGCCTGAGAACTCCACGACCTTATTCCTCCGATCCCCTTCTTCCATCGGTCGTCTAGATGCACTGCAAGTTACCATCCTTACCTTATTGCTATGCCACCAATTCGCACTAAGCGTTTCCAAATGTCTTTTGTAATGCGCACAGCAAAAGAATGGAACTCTCTACCTGCATCTGTGTTTCCGAACGCATACAACCCTAATCTCTTCAAAGTGAGAGTGAACATGCTTCTTCTGGGTAAGCCAATGACTAAAGAATGGGTAAGCTCACTCCACCGTCAACTCTGTCTCTATCATTGACTTATATTTTTCCTATCTCAATGGTCTCTATCACCACTGACCTAGACTAGAGTCAAGAGCAAACGCAAAAAAAAAGAATATTGTGTTTTTACCATAAATTTATGCCCACACCTATAAAAATGATTTTATTCCTAAAGATTCCTACCGTTCCAGTTCCAGTGTCAACTCAATGGCACAACACTGATGCTGATACACTGATAGAAGGTTACTATTAGAAGTCAATGTAGAAGTTGTACACTGATACACTTTATATCTCCGCTAGGAGTAATAGTGTTCTGTGCTTTATATTATATAGATCGTAGACAGAGAAGTATTATAATATAAATGTTCTGTGATGAAGTTACTGATCAGTGTTGCCAGATGACCGTCTCGCGTTATTATAAGTCAATGTCTCGCGTTCTCCGGTTCTCGGTTCTCCAAAGGTTCTCCCGTGGTTCTCCCCAAACCATAGATATAGAATTCTACATCTATGCCCCAAACCGTAGACAGAGAAAACAAACCTTACCGGAAATCCCCCATTTTGAAGAAAAAATCCCCTATTTATGGCAAAATATTGATTTAATATTTCAGCAATAACTTCCGTTACTGCTAAACCCCCGGCGAACCATTGGTGGTACGCTTACGGTCGTGGCCACAGACTACAATATAGTATAGGAGAGTCGTGGCATACGAGAAGAAATAGTAAAAATACTTATTCTGCTTACTGTTCGGCCTGGCTACTTATCCCTTGTGTGAAACAGGCATTAGACTTAGCTTCTCATTTGACATTTTCCTTGTTTTTGTTTATGATACGGTACATTTGACAGTTATGTTTCCGTTTGTGACAAGCCGATACAAATGGATACAAAAAGAAAAACAGATTGTTACGAGTTTATATTTTGCCAAATCTTTCTAATATTAACACACTTTTCGTAAATTTTTCGAGCGTCTTCCTTGTATTTCAGCACCTCTCCGATTCTCAAAGAAATTCAGAGGTTTCTTAAATGTATATTTCAAACTCGGTGAAACTGAGATAACCAAAAATAAACCTCTAAAACTCACTGCAGTAAGTTACTATGATTATTATTACCTACGATCAGAACTTTCTATATATTAGTTAAAGCAATTACTAAATACCAGCTTGGATCTTTGCTCCGAATGTGATTATTTATTTATTAGTGAGCCTAGAATTACTTGAGCTCTAATTGAGTCCTTTGCCCCTTTGTCTAATCCAGATCATTATATTGAAATGCAATAGCTTCCACTGAATAAAAATCCTTCTAATTTTAAGCTATTCCTTTATGATACACAGACTATACTTCCGCGCTAATTAGAAGTGCAGTAAGGAGGTTATTTGTATTTTCTAGTAATTAGCACCCAATTCTTTTAACTTTTATTTTGTTTTATTATTGGTATAATTTTAAAGTTTTGCAAATATGTTTTGATTTACGTGTACATCTGAACATGCATTGCTTAATAAAACTATAGTAAAACATAAAAAAAACTTAGCTAAATCCAGTACTTATTACAAGCCATAACAGGAGTAAGTGTGGAGTTACTGCACATTCTGCTGGCAAACTCAGATTACTGAACTTTTTTAATGTAATTCCATTAATATGTATCACTCTTGACTACAAATTATTAATGCACTGCAATAGTGATGTAAAACTAAATAAGAACATTATTTTAATATGTAGAACACACTTACTTGGTTAATTCATAATAACCACTTTTTAATTAAATAATAAAGGATAAACCCAGCAACTCATTATACTGCATTTCAAATAAGTATTGTCTCTTCTTTCAATTGAAATGGAGTGCTTAGAAAAAGTGCAGTAGGTATCCAATATATGTAGTATCAATTATTCACTATTACAAATCATGACAGCAGCTAGTATTTCTTAAGTACCACATTTCTTACTAATGAAATAAATTATGTCCAAACAAATCCTGGAAGGCAAAGAGCAGTAATGTGTCTTACTGTAGTTGTGCTTAGTAATTTACTTCACAGCAAGAATACATACTGAAGAAAAAGTACCACTTCCCGAACAGCTATCAAAATAAGGATCAAATCACTATATAGAGCTCATTACGAGGATTCCCAATCTACTAAATTATATTAAAATATATAATACTGTATTTCTTATTAGCGGTGCCGTATATTGGTTCATTACCAACCATCAATTCACAAAACCTGCTAGAATATAGTAAATAGTGCTATTTTGGGACTATGCAAAGAGCCATGTAGAAGTCTGTCATGTTCTGCCTTGTAGTGATTTGATTACCTATAAGTTAATAGATACAAGCTTACAACTTTTGTCCTTAGGAGTAGGCAGAAACTATAGAATGCTTTGTTACAATCCACACATTATGATAACTTGCAATATTATTAAAGCTTACTAAATTTTACTTTCAGATGGCAGATATTAAAGCATTATTAAAAGATGCAAGAAAACTAATAGATGAGAAAAATTTCAACGAAGCCCAAGAATGTTGTAAAAATATATTACGGAAAGACAAGCAAAACTACTTTGGTCTTGTCTTATTAGGAAAATCTCTTCAAGATTCTGATCAGGCACCACTGGCCTACCAAAAAGCTATAGCAACTAAACCAGACCATGCACTTGCCTGGCACGGTCTTGCTAATTACTATGAAAGAAAAGAAGATAATTCTAATAAAATCAAATTAATTGCAATTTATAATGAAATGCTAAATCTACAAATGGAAGATGAAAAAGCTATTGAAATTATATCAAAACTTGGCCAGCTGGGTTGTGCACTAAAAAGCAAAAAATCCTTGAACTGTCTTGCTAATTATTTGGCCAAGAAAGACCTTAGCAATACTTTATTTCAAATAGCTGAAAAACAATTTCTGGAACTCCTAAAAGGGGATATTCCATGTGATCATGGAACCATACCAGTCATCTTAAATGTTTTGCATAAAATCTACACTGAGGATCCTAGAGATTCTCTTGAAATACTGCAATGCAAAGTTATCATTCAGAAACCTCTCTTTGCATCTGCTGTTGAAGAAATTATTCATCTTAATTTCTTCCCCTCAAATGTGCTAGTAAGAGATTGGCTCTGCAGACAATTATGTATAAAATATGTGGAGAAAATGTCATTTTGTGAATTTAATATTGAACAACACATAGACACAATCAGTGAAGGCATTATGAACTCCAAATATCCAAGCCTTCTAAGAAGCATGATATGTTATGATAAAGGTTCATATCTAGAAGCCTACAAACAGTGTGTTCCATTAGTTAACTATCAAGAGGCTGATATTACTGAAGCAACATTTGTAATTAAATGTACAATTATGTTGAAAAAGTGGTCTGTCACACAAAAGCTTGCAACCAACTTTATGACCAAAGTAAAAGACCAACAATTTGCAGAGATTCTCATAAGGTTTTTGTTTTTGTCCCTGACAAAACAACAGAAGTGGAAGCAAGCAATAAACTGTGTAAAAGACATAGCTATTGATTCAATGCAATCATTTGAGCTGGCCAGTCTGGCTGAGTGTTATATAGAGCTTGATGAACCTTTTGACCACATCATGAAGCATTTAGAAACAACTGACTACTATAAGCAGCTGCAAGCCCTATTGCTTCAGAAGCAAGGCAAATATGGTGAAGTGGTTAATTTACTAGAAGGTTCAAATAATCCACTTGATGTGTTCTATTTGGGGAAAGCATATTGGGAACTGAAACAATATGATAAATGTTTGATAAATCTTCTAAAAGCAGCTAAACTTAACCCTGACCATGCTGATACGTTTTTGTATTTAGGTCACTTTTATCATCACCATAAATCTGACTTAGAGAAGGCTAAGAAATGTTATGAAAAAGCTCATAGTCTGAACACTATCAACACCAATATTGCTAAGAATCTCAGTGAAATCTACATCAAATTACAACAGAAAGATGCTGATTTTGAATTATTAAATGAATTAATAAAACATATTTCAACCATTGAACCATGGGTTAATTTCAGATTAGGCCTGCATTATTTAAATAAGAGAGAATGGGAAAATGCCATATTGAATTTCAGGAATGTTATCAAAATGAACCACAATGATACAACTGCTTTTGAGTGCCTAGCTGATGCATATTATTCAAGAGGGTCATACACCTCTGCATTGAGAGCTTACAACAGAGTAATGACTTTAGATCCAAGCAAATCTGCACATTGCCTTACAAGAATTGGCCATATTTATTCACTGTTAACACAATACGAAGAAGCTATAGCAACATTTGAAAAAGTATTTATTATTGAACCCTTTTCATTCTTAGCTCTCAAAGGAATTGCTGAAACATGGATGAGAGTTGCTAAGAAAAAAGTTGAAGCCAAAATATATGGTAGTGCTAGAGATTGTGCTCAGTATGCAATCGACTATATCACAAAAGCATTATCCAAACAAAATCAATATTTATGTTTTTGGAAACTATTAGGAGACAACTTGATGTTTATAACTAAATTACCGAATAAATATGCATATGTCTATATGCCGCAGTTGTCAAAGGATGGTGGTAATGATTTGGAAATATCAAAGAAAAATAAACTGGAGATATTTCCTCAAGCCATTGCTTGCTACTCGCATATCGCAAAACAAAAACAACAAGTGTCATCATATGATTTAGCATTGGCCTACCTGACCTTTTATCATGAAACCAAAAAGGTTGTTAACTGCCACATATCTTTCAACTTAACTTTAAATTGTATAAAAGAGAGGCCTTCTGTTTGGCGTAACTGGAATTTACTTGGAAAAATATGTTTAGCCATCAAAAAGTATGAAATTGCCCAGCATTGCTTCATTAAAGCTCTCTTGGTGACTCGAAAATGGTCTGTTGCAAAAGTATGGTGTAATTTAGGAACACTTTATTTAAAACTGAAACTTTATAAATTATCCAACTACTGTTTCTCACGAGGACAATCGGCATTACCATCCCACCCACAAAGCTGGATTGGCCAAGGATTAATTGCTGAAGCAATTCGTGAAGAAGAAGCTATGGATCTATTCAGACATGCGTCGCGCTTGGGGTATCACCCAGAGAGTGCACTTGGGTATGCAGATTGGGTGTGTAGAACTTTGAAAAATAATAAATACAAGGAAAGTTCAGAATCAAAATATGAAATAGAGGGTCTCTATGCTGTACCATATGCCATAGACTTAGTTGAATGGTACTGTAACTTTGAATCTTCAAATGCATGTGCTTATAACATAATGGGGATCTTACAAGAAAGGTATGGCCTGCTACGATCTGCCATACAATCTTATGAAAAAGCATTTAAATATGCAGAAGAAGGTAACAAGAACAAAGCACTTTTGAATATTGGAAGAATTCTAGTAAGGATGGAGAAATATGATGAAGCAATAAAGATATTCAAAGCAATCACTGAAGCTAGCTTTGACTCTACTACTGGTTTAGCCTTAGCACTTTATAAGAAAGGCCTGTATGAAGATTCCTACTCCGTTTATGACACTGCACTTCACTGGTTGAGTAACGAAGAAGCTGAAAAAGCAGATCTGTTAGTAGCTATGGCAGGTATTGTGTACATGTACAAGGGTGCAGATGATGCCAAAACACTTTTGTTCCATAGCATCCAAATATCACAGAAAAAGCCAACTCCGCATAGTTTATTTGCAATATGTTCTTTGGGCTTAATTCATTCTGATCAAAGCTTATCAAAGCTAGCTTTGGGCGAGCTAAGGAAATACGAGAGAGACAGTGAATATGGATTTGATATAGGCTTCTTGAAATCATACCTTTCTGTGTGTGAAAACAACATGGATCAAGCTATAAAGCTGTTGAGCGACTGTCTTCATGATCACCCAAGCAATGCCCTTTTGTGGTTTTGTATGGCTCAGTATTGCCTTAGAGCTACCAATACGAAGGCAAAAGTTGCAAGCTGCTGTGCCCAGAAAGCCTTATGTTCAGCTCACCATGGAGAATATGATTGTGACTTTGGAAAAATTCTAGCTTCTGCCAGTATTGCGGAACATTTGGCAGGTGATCGTATCAAATCCTTGTTATTAGCTAAACAGGGGCTCCATATGTACCCAAATCAACCCGAAATTTGGGCAGCACTATTGTTTTCACTTTTGTCACACAAAGTATGGATGGAAAACAAGACCTGGCTTCTGGGTGCCTCGGGACATATGCGCAAACATTTGAATATATCTCGACCTCTTGGAAGATGGGTTATTCTTATGGAGAAGAAACTCGGCAAATAACAATCAGTGAAGTTTTTTACACATTGCTATGGAATATTATTTATGATCAATTGTAAATCAACAATAATATTTTTTATTCTATCACTTGTATCTACATATCGCATGCAGAACTGACCTAATAAATAGAGCTTGAGTCAAAGTTAGGATTTCTGCATTTTTTTTTAACAGAAACCAAAATCCATAGATTAAATCAATGGTTTTTGGAAAAGTAGGATTATTTATATTTAACTGTTCATTACATATTTTTATATTGGCTAATAAGCCGACTAGACCTCGAAAGCAAAACATTAAACTGCCATTACCCAGAAATCTACTTTTTTGACTTAAGCCAATATTCTATTATGCATGCAATATTTTAACCCATCTATATTAATACTGTTTAAAAGCTGTTTAACTAGAGAGTGTAAATATAGCTACATATTTTTCTTTTGTATTTATTTATTATGTAGTAATTGTAACAAAATAAAGTGATTATGTATTTCAACAAGTATTTACATTTCATGCTTTATCAGAAATTCTTCTGAATACAGCAACATATTTATCCCCATTATTTCTGGTAACTTTTTTGCCTTCTTCTGTGCTTTCATATAATTTATCCACAATTGGATCAGATTTCTGAAAAAAAAAAATATTATATGTGGTTTAATTTAATGTCACTATGTTATCATCAAGTGTCCCTGTTTTGCATGTTAATGCTTGCTACAAGAGTTTATCATGCACTCAAGTTAATACTACTGCTATAATAAGACTCATGGGCACTTGGGAAGGATCTCTAAAGTGCACTTCAAACAAAGTGACCTTTGTCTGCAGTCTCCCAAAATATGGAAAATAGGTAAATGTACTTACCAGTTCATTATCTGGTATTCTTTCGAACAATGGATGTTCTTCAAAATGGAATACCATCCATTCATTTAAATCCTTTACATCTGTTATAGTATAAACAATGCCCTGAAATTGAATGGAGTATTAATTTAATCCATAAGTGTTATTATTCCCTGACTTCAATATAATATTCGTGTTATTTACTTGCTCAGCAAGGACGTAGGCATACTCGGTTAACAACCACTTATTAATTATCCTCCATTTATGTTTTGCCTTCTTGAAATGTGGATCTGGATACAGAAAGAACATCTTTTTGAGCTGAAATAAAGTATGTATTTAAAAGCTTTATGTAAAAAGAGAGATGAATAAAATAAGTTGTGTAACTATAGGTCCTTACCTGTCCTTTATGGAAGAAATTTGGCAAATACTTCATAGCATTTGTTCGCAACACAGCAACATTTTGGTATTGATCAGAGTGTTGAGCTTTCAATGCTTGAATTCTATCATTGACATAATCAGATACCTTTACACGTATCTCCAATCCTAACATAAAGTTTTCGGGATACATTGGTGATAAAGTAACTGCAATATAACATATAGTCTATTATGTAAGGGCTAGAGAGAAGCACAAAAATGAGAAGTTTATTCAGTAAGAAAATCACTGAAGCGTAAGTTGTTACAAACCTAAAAGACCTCCATAGCCGCAGCCGACATCCAAAAATTCGACTTGTTTATCCTTTTCATCTTTGTTTATGATAGGGTACAAAACAGACCAGTCGTAATCATCCGGATGAGTAGGGCTGTAATGATCATTCAATTTTAATTACACTCTGATGATTTAGTGCTCAGCCCATCAACTTCTAAAGAACTTACTATTCAAAACAATGATCGGCGATTGGGTTAGAATGTGCACGCTGTCTGTAATACTTTTTTTGTGGCAGCGACATTACAAGATTTACAGTTGAACAACTAACCAAGATGGTAATGAAATTACTTTGTCATTTACTCTCTTTAGGCTAATTTATATTAATTCAGCAAAAAAGATATTCCTTTTACATCGTACTAAAAACACAATCAGTCAATCACACATGTCGTTGACAGTTGGCTGTTGGCTGTGGCTGACACTGACAAGACAACATGACAACAGCAATTTGTGTCATAAGTTGTCATAGGTACGATCATTAGAAAAAAAACAAGGGTTTCAAAACCGAGCCTTTTGGTTACCTATAATTGTAACTTTATTGATGTTTTAACTAAACACCCAGTCTGTCAAATAGGGTAAAATTTTCGGAGAAAGTCGCAGACCTAAACTGTCGATACGTCAATTTTTATTTTAGTGGCAGTACCACAGACTGTGGGCAGTAGGTACTTTCAACTTTGTAATATAAAAGAAATTGAAATGTCAAAAATTCAAAAAAAAAAACATGCTCGCGCTGCAACAATTTGTATTGTTTGATTAACAAAGAATGAGTAATTTAATTTCTGATGTGTTTGAATAGTAAATCTTGATTAATAACAACATAATCAGTGCTATAGCATAATGTAAATGTAGTGGCTATTGTTCGCCACCTTCTCATCGAATATTGATCACACAACAAGTGGTGAGTCTTTATATTTTCTAATTCCTTTATTTTTATTAATTTACATGAATTCTTTCAGTAATATGTAAAAATTTCAAAGCGGTTTTCTCTTTGGCTATTAACATGAACAATTTTATGTCATAGTTTTAATTACTTTTCAAAATTTTTGCCATTGTTTGTATTTTGGATTGCCTCTAAATTCATTTTAGACTTATGAATATTATGACAAAGAAATTGACATGAAAGTTGGTAAGTAGACAAATGCTGGTATACCTAATACATATTATAATTAAATGTAAGTAGATTTCATGCAGAAAAAAACATGTAACTTATAACTGAAAATATTGTTAGAATTACTTTTCTTTTGGCCGAATTCTTAATATCCATTACTTACTTGATAATATATTGTAAATATATAAATTATTTCAAAATAACCATGCTCAAGACGTGAAACTTTAATTAATTTTTGATAGGTAGTGTTGGTGTCTCCAAATTATTAAAAATATTGGGATAACAAACACACATAAAAAGCAATCATTATAGGGGCTTTGACTACTATATGTACCTATTTATTATTTTAAACATATAAATCAGTGTGAGAATTGAATTGAATTCATGCTTTGAAATAATTGATAAGTCTATTTTAATAAAAATAATAAAAATGCTGTAACTTATTAGTTTATTATTTATTTAACCATTTAAGTACACACATATAAACAGACAAGTGTCACTCTTTTTTTGATGAAATTCAAAATTAAATTAATAAACTTTATAGACATTTTATATAGAATTAGCAGAATCATAGTGTAACTTAGATAAGTGACATTATTTATTTATGAAAGTGCTATGCTATTTGGTGCAATGCGTAGAAATGAAAACACCACTTGCTTAAATATTCTACAAGACTTACATTTACATTAAAATGGCATTTTCTTTTAAATTGCTGGTTTTCTTGCAATTAAAACTTGATTAGTTATTGTTATGTCTAAGTACTGAAGTCATAAATGCTTCACTTTATGCACATTCTTATATCATAAACCTCAAACAATACGGTACTTATTACATAATTCATATTCCATTCCAACTCACAAGTATTAGACTTAGTGAAAATTGAATTGTGTAGATTAGTTATAAAAAAAAAATTGCTCTCCAAATGTTTTTTGACCAGCGGCACCTATCTTTTAAAATGTTTTGCAATCTTTCAAACCATTGTTTGCTGACCTTAAGAGGTAACACTATGATGATTACCATAAAATACTCTTGCTGAAACCTTAACAAAAGTCTACAATACAAGGAAAAAATTTGCAAAGTTTAAGATTCAAGAGTCTCGGCCGCGCCGTTGTTTTGACGTCGCTGCGTTGTCACCCACGTGCGCCCGCCGCCGGCCACCGCGCCGCAGTCTGTCACTGGCGTCGTCCGCGCCACACGTTTCTTGCATCGACGTATGCGCCCCAATCTTACAGTTTGCGAAATATTATGAATGCTAAATCTTAAACACCACCTTGTGAAATAGTTTGTTACTCTCATTGGTGATGTGTGACCAGTTCTAAAATGAAGAAGGAAGATTCTCAGTGTGGTCCTAGCAGAGGTGTTCGCGGGTCGAGGTCTGCTCGGTTGCTCACGGATAGTATATCGTCTGACGAGGGCCCGGAGACGGAATGTCTGCTGACGGCTCAGCTGCAGGCGGTGGTGGTGAACCCGGGGACGAGGCGGCGGGAGTCACTGACGGCGCCGCCCTCGCCGACCGAGTCCCGCAAGAAGAGAGACAGCAACCGCCAGCACAACTACAGGAACCACTTGCACCACCTGATCCACTGGAGAGATATCTGGAGCGGGGAGCCTCACAAAGGTCACGAGGTATAGAAGTTAATGCTCTATACAATAATAAATCCTTACCGTCTGTAATAACCACTTCTGAAATAGCGCATGTCTACTATCTATGTACTTGTTGTTGTCGTTGGTTGTTGTTTTGTGCAATGAATCGTCGCACCGTGCAAGAAAGTCTTTCCATTGTTTCGTTCTTTCGTAACGTGTTGTACCTATGTATTCCTAACTCCTCTTTCTTTATAAGCAAAATTCTCACTTTCTTACAAAATAACTACTACGATGTCATTTCATGAGATACAGTTTCTATGGATCCCTAAAACGAATAGAGAAAAATAACTAGGTACCACATTTTTGTTGTAAAATGACATGTTCAACTCTTGATTTTATTTTTATGAATTGTGTAAACCTGTATCAGGTATCTTGTATGTATTTAACTGTGAATAAGGTTGAGATTTCTAATTTTCTGAAGGTCTTTCCTCTTTGATCTCTCATGGTTGGGGTTTTGTTGCAAGAGGTCATCGATATAAACATGAACTGCAAAAAATGCATTGTCTCGGTCTGATTGCGTCTGGTGTTATTTATAAAGCTATTGTTGATAAGGTCGGTGCAGTTATAGACCTCAACCACTTAGAATGGATGTTGGGCTATAATATTTTAATGAGACTTTCAATGTTTTTATAAAGGTCGGTTTACATAATTTCATAATGAGTCACCTACAAACTTTATTGACACAATATGAACACACTCTGGTTACACGTGTTTGTAATTTTTAAGGCTGTTGTACGTTCTGTTACCGAGCAAACCGTGTATATTATACCTACCTACCTGCCCATATCAAATTGCTTCAATGTCGAACTAGAAAACTGCAACGCCCTACAGCGATTACAGCCGGCAGCCTTTACATTATTGTTTTAGCCGAATCAATTGCCATTCACCTAGCAGGGTCTTGTCTAGTTCCAACTTGTGTATAGCCTGAAATGTGTATCAACGCTCTTGTTATACATATTTGTTCTTATAACGGATGCGTGGCCGATTAACGCGCTGCTTCAACAATAACATTCGACAATTTTCCTCATTTGTCCAAAACATCGGTCCATTTTGCTCTTTTATAGACCCTATTGTAATAGGGGTCTATAGAAGGGGAATATATTCAGGACAAATAGACTATCTACGTACATGTTTATTTTACCTTACGATAATAATACTATATCTTATCTCTTAAATCTAGCTAGTCAGATTTTCTTAAATCTAGTTTACGTATATCAGTGCGCGGTGACAGTTACAGCTGAACGCAATAACGTTCATATGACACAAGGCGTAAGTCTGATAGATTACCGAGAACGAGCCGCGTGCATTCAATTTAATTCTGACAATCAACTATCATCACGAGATGTAGGTACGTTTACATCTGTGTCATGATGATGTGCTATGTAACAATCCAATCAAAAGTAACATATTTATTGAACCGAAACAAATTATTGTCATGTGTATGTACCGCTTCGTTTCCTATGTTTTCAAGCATCTAATTTATAAATGAAGCTATGGCAAAGTAGCAATACTAGCAATGTATCAATAACTGCAGCTTGCAAAGTACAAAAGTAAGTTTTGGAATGTTAAGTGACAGTACCTACTAATTTCTGTCAAAAAGTGAAAAGTCTTGTTACTAAAGAAAGCAGCGAAAACTAAAGGACTGAGACGTTAAATGACCTAAGAGTTTTAATTAAGATAACATAGGGAAGTCGAAAGTCTTGTAAAAACTAGCTGAGCTATTTCAGAGCTTACGTAATCCAGTCCAGATTTCTGTATCATAATGCGGCAAAATTCATAGATCGCCGATATAGCACCTGACCTAGTAAAATTATCTTATAGGAAAAGAGAAAACCAGATACTATGACCCTTAAGGCAACTCACTAAGCTACATAGCAAGAAATAGACACACGAGGTGTGCTCATATCGACTTGTTAACATCTTGCGTGAGAGCCATTTGAAACTGTATTTCAAAACGGTGTAGATTCGAATAGGTAGGTACTGGTATATTCTTATTCTTTTCAACAAAAAGTGACAAAAACTAGCGTCAACGTGGTGGAACTGTCGCAAAAAAAGACTTACATCGCGGAAGTAATTTAGTTTCAAATATCAAAAATACCTAATCATCATTATTATCTCATCAGGAATTTACTTGGAATTTATGCAGATATGGCTAGGTGTAGAGATTAGAGGAGATACTAAAAAGCTAATGGTTCTCTCACTTGAACTGGACTATTACTGAATATAAATAATTTATACAAAAGTAATTACGGTTATTTGCCATGAATTGTGGTTGTGACCCCGAACACTTTTGGCAATCGTCTAAAGCAATTTATATTTGAAGACAGAGTTCTCACTCAACTGATACTTCCATAGTATGATCATTTATTTAAATTAGAGGTTGAACAAAAGTGTTACTTTTAAAGTGAAGACACGTGAACATATCCGTCAGAAGTTGGTCGAAACATCCCAGCGCTGAGTTGTTGGATTCGTTTTCTCCTCTTCCGATCGTTATTTCTCCTGACCAAGGTTTATTTTGTTAATATGTATGTATTTATGTATTAGTATTTATTCTTGTATTTTAAAGTCATTTCCGTGCTATCTATCCCGTATGTTGCACCTGCCATGGTATATCTCTGCATCTGACTGGTAGAAAATGCCTCAGGCATTAAGTCCGCCTTTGTACAGTATTTTTTTTTTACTTGTGCATAAAGTTTTAGTAAATAAATAAATAAACAAAAATAATTTTCGATTGTCCGTTACCGATTTCCCAACGAACAAAATAGTCTACCGATATAACGTATCCACTACTATTGTATCTAGTAAGTTTAGTTTGCATTTTATTGGCACGAATAGTAAGATTGATGTGAATTGCATTATTTAAATTGTTATTCACTAGTTTAGTAGAACAAACACATTAACGTAAGGCCACCCGTAACGTAAATAATGTCTTTAAATTCTTGTGTACTACTTTGTAAATTTTGGTGTCGTCTATAATAAATAATAATATTATAAAAGATAAATAAGTAAATAATAAATAAATAAGTCGAGATATTATCTCGACTTATTTTCATGCGGAACAGTTTAATATCTTGTGAAATTGTTTTAATTTTCTTTGTCTTCTTGGCAACAAAGACTTTATGGGCAAAATATACGTATAATCTCGAAACGAAAAATATTTGTTCCGAGGAGAGAATCATCCTGAAAGTATTATTGAGCGGAAACTATAGGTCTACAAATTGTTAGCGATAACTAGATAACTTTGAAGGGCATAAGAATTTCGCTTTTCAGGAGTATTCGTTTACATTAATGTTGTTTACGAATATCAGTTTACGAAGGAGCGTCTGAAGCGCAATTTATAAGCATTCTAGGTACAAACTGATAGGTGTTGAGAGAGGAAGTGTTTTATCAAGAAAAGGTCAAAGGTATCTCTATTATCGCGGAACCTTTACATTGATACATAAATAGATAAAATTAGTCTCGCACTGCGCGCATGGCATTTACAAAATAACGAGAATAGGCTTCAGCCTTGGGTATCAAGAATTGAAGATAATTATGTGAGTGAGATCGTTATGTGAAGGAGTCTATTGAATAACACCTACAGACTATCAAAGAAGTACTTAGCTTTTCAATACAAATATTAATATTGACTTGTTTGTTATTCTATAATGTACAGATAATGGAAGTTATTTATGTAGTTACACACTATCTAAAATAATGACCGAGATAATGATCTCTGCTCGACAATGTTTTTTAGAAGTAGGTAATATGCCTCCGCGATTTATTTGTTCACTGTAATTGGGAGTTCATGAAAATTCAGTAATAGCCTTGAAAATAATACGGAGATGTTAATTACATGATAATAATTTTCGCTTGTCTACAATACACCCTTCCCTTAGGGTTCTTATCATAATTATTGTCCTAGCGGTTTTTCCCGGACATTTCTCCAACATAATCGCCTCATTGTACAAGTGAAGCGGTATTCTGCAGTTTCTACCCGTTTGTCACAACTTTTATGAGTGCACTCACTAGACTAGCTACAAGTAACCATGTTACTCGGCAAATAATGCACGCAAGTCATGTTTTTACTAGGAACACAAAATACGACGAATAGCATAAAATAAAGGTATTATTCTAGAATTCCCCACAGGTCGCACAGATAAAACTCAAGGCTGGAAGTACGTTTCACAACGAACGCTTCATTGTTTTCTTTTATCAGATAGAGTAAAAGATTAACTTGTTCATTAATTTTGTAAATAAAACTTAGTTGTAATCATTTTCAGATGGATTGGATATTCTATAAGGATTTGAAGTTATGGCTTTTGGCCAGGCCTGATTTCCCAAAATTATTTCTAAAGTATAATGACGCGTGTGTCTAAAATATGGTTTAGGAAAAGCATGCAGATTTTCTTCACTGGAAAAATTAATCGATATAATATTGTGTCTGCTCCTTCCGTATAAAACAAGGCTTATGATTAGTATCTACGTACCTACTACAATACAGCATTTGCATACTTACTAATTATATTTATAAATAACTTAGTTCCCCTTGGGAAATATGTCATTTGCAAACCTTCACATAAACCCCCCTATTTGGCTTGACCTTCGCTTTTTATCGGTTCATTAGGCGTATGGTGGGGCTGTCCGGATTCCGCACAATTCTGGTTGCCTCTATATCGTTGTGCTCAATGGTCAGTCTGTAGAAAGTAGTATAATTATACTTTATATACTTTTACGTCATTTGGCTCTTTCGAGGTTTCGTGACCGACCCATATCCATTTCAAGGAAGCGATTTTGCGTGTTGTAAGTACCAACCTACGTTATAAGTCCCTGACCTTTGTAATGTAGAAAGGTAATTCTAACTTGTTATTGTGAAGTGCTTAACAAAAAGTAATATAGATTTGAATACCTTAAAGAAATTATTTTATCACACTTTCTTTCATAATTATCGCAAATTGTGTCAGGAACATTTAGAATTTTATTAGTGCGAGTGATTAATTCAATCACAATGACAAATGAAGCAAGTGCTTAAAAGTGAAGCACTTTTGCCGGTCCGACCATCTAAGTTATGTAATAAAATACTGTCGTCTGCCTATGCAATTGATTAGCCCCTCTAAAAGTATTGGCTATTGAAATTAGCACACTCAATTGCTCCGTGTTGGTTGAATTAAGTAGGCTCTTCATTATGATGGATAGGTATATTACATAACATTTTATCTTAAGCATTCATAAAACATATAAAGCTACTCCTGTTAGTATGGGAAAACGTTGAAGCTAAAATATTTATAGCCTTGACTTCACCGGTTAGCTTAGCTTCAAATTACTTTGGATACTACCTTTCACTGGTGGCTCGAGCAATTTGTAAGCCGATCTTTACGCACCTTCAGCTGCAGATCCCTTATAGTACGAGAACACACGAGGCCACGACCAAAACCATGTCGCATGTTTTATGGGCAAAACCGTATAAAATCGTTAAATGATTTTATTTCTGTAAGTAGGTTTGTACAAACACTTTTACACGTCAATCATATTTTAAAAACTAGATGAGGTCGGCGTTTCCTATCTGACTACTCTGAGAAGAAAGGCCGAAACAAATTCAGAGGTCACAATCTCTTTTAAAGTCCAGACATAATCTTGGTCAGATCATATGAAGACCATGTAGATTGGTGTCTGAAACGGTCTTTTGAGGAAAAACCATACAGATTGAGCGGACCTGTCCAGTCAGTGCACGCAATTGTCAGTAATAGTGCCGCTCAACTCAGAACTTAAGGAGCACAAAGGTTAGTTTAGATCATAGGTTCTCAATGTTATTTTGCCCACCTGAGAATTTTTTTTCTAGAGATGCATTTTTTTTTACATACCCTCTGTTGCGAATCTGAAACAGTTATTGCCACGATTAAACGTGTAATATTATAATGTCGTAAGATCCGCCCCCTAATTTTCTCTGGGTTTTCTACTGCCCTCTAAAACTCTCAATCGCCCACGAGGAGGCGTTATTTTTAGACAGTGTTATGTTACCGATCCGAGTGTTAAGTAATTACCGAGTAATTTTTTTGACATATTTAAAATGGTATCAACTCATTTTTGTTCTGAAAAATCATTTATTCGCATCAATTGACCAATGTTCACTTGAAAACAAGATTATCAGCCGTTTTTCTTTTTTGTCTCATTTAAAATTTTCTCAAATGGTCTCCTGGGTAGGTGCGACGCTACTGGTATCTGAAAATTGTGTTTTAGGTATCTAAAATCTATCGTTCAACTACATTCTGGAAATCAGACAGATTGCTTTGAAACAGTGACGCGTGACATGAAAAATTTATTAAATTAGGTTTTTTGGATTCGGAATAACCAAATCTAGCGGGTTTACACGGTTTGGGTCGTTCAACGATAAGCCAAAAATGTTGGTCACGGGCTCTCGTACCAAGCATACTTCTTCGTGTAGAAATGACGTATTCTCTAAGGAGTGCCAGTTGGATTTGTTTGCGGCCTAGGCACAGTAGAATAGCTTATTGCCTTTATTGTATTTTATCTAGGGATCGGCCGAAATTCATTTCTCACTCGGATTAACCGAACTTCGGCGGTCTGTGAAACATTCGCTACAATAAAAATTTTAAAAAGAAGTTTTTACTAAAATAATAAAACTAAATCAGTCAAATAATATCATAAGCATTTATTTATTGTTTGTTAGGTGCTACCTATTTAAGAGGGGCTTGTGGCTAAATTATAACAGCCGCACGGGTTGATCGATCAGGTTAAGCTACGCTTGCCGCGGTTGGTCCGTGGATGGGACGTGGATCTTTGCAAATCAAGACCCCCCCGTGTCTCGGAAAGCACGTTAAGCCATTGGTCTCGGCTGTCATTCGTGGATCTTTGGCAGTCGTTACGGGTCGTCAGAAGCCCAAAAGTCTGACCAAGTGGTATCGTATACCCAGTCACTGGGTTGTGGAGGTCAGGATAGGCAGTCGCTTCACGTAGAAAGCGCGGTGAAAATAAAAATTTCGGCCGAACTTTTTATTTTCACCAAATGTTCGGCCGAAGTTCGTATTCGGTTCAAACCACGTTCGGCCCCTAATTTTATCACATTTAATATTCACGGTGAATTTCAGTCGTAGCAAACCATCAAACACTAAGTATTGTAACTTAGGAAGGAAGTATTCCAGTAAGATGCTGGTAAGGGGTCTTGACCGTACTTCCGGGATTGTCCTGATAGCCGTGGAATACCTCTCCACTCCTCAAGCACCTTAGGACATGCAGGCCCGGTCGCAGCCCAAGATTTTGGGGGGCGTCACCATTATGTAGGTGCCGAGGAGTATTTTTATTTATTTACCTAACCATTTATGTACACACATTTATATAAACAGACAAGAAGAAAAGAACAGAAAAATAGGTACAAAGGTTATGATTATTACATACAGAAATCTCTTCCAGCGTATCTACGATAGGAAAGTAGATAAAGAGATGTAGAGCGTGTGAAAGAATAAAAGTGAAAATAAAATACATAAAACAAAAACAATTCACTTAATAAAATAAAACAAATAATATGAGAATATACTTACTTACATACGTACAAAAATACACACATACGTACTTCTAAAATAAATAATAATAATCATTTTTAGGGAGGTACGCCCCTATATCGTTGTGGGTTGTACTATATGTAGGGACCTGGTACTTCAGCCTAACCCTTCGTGGGTTAAAGGCGTGAAAATATGTTATATATGTCGTAGGATAATTTGATACTTCGAATCTTCGCGAAAATCCTAGGGGTTTTGCGAAAACGCGGATAATTAGACATAGGCGAAAAATTATCAAATCTTACTGGACAAAGTCAGGATCTAACATAACCTAACCTAAATGATACAACAACAATAGAAGGGTATCTGGCGCTTGGCGGCCGCTGCCGCGGCACGCTCGCTTCGCTCGCTCGCCTTCGCGCGCTAATGGTCACTGTTCTAACATAACCTAACCTAAATTCTAATTATCCGCGTTTTCGCAAAACCCCTAGGATTTCCGCGAAGATTCGAAGTATCAAATTATCCTACGACATATACATCTCCAGCTCCAGTGGATTAAGTAGGGTGAGAAGAGCGAGCGGAGCGTGCTCGAAAATGTTTACGGCCCGCCTCTGTTAGGTTAGTTTTATATTTTCAAACAAAAATAAGAGTTACATTGTCGACTAACGCAGGAAAGCCATAGCAACTATGACAATGTAGACTGCTAGAGCGAGCGAAGCGAGCTCGAAAATTTTGCAGCCTCTGATCGGTTACAATTTTTTTTGATCATTCTAAAAGAACTAGGAATTAGTTGCTTAGTCGACTTATGAAGAAAACCTCACGGATCAAGAGAATTTACAATGCAAGAGCGAGCGAAGGAGCCTGAAAATTTTAGTACCCTACCTTGAATAGGTTCTGTTGTCTTTTGACCAATATACAGAAAGAGAACTAACTTCGTCGTATTATGAGTGACGGCGGTGTAGCTTACATTTGTTTTACAGCAGTTAAGGTTTTGGAATTTTGCCTTAACCTTAGAGCCTTTCGGACATTACAACTTACAACCTTACGTACGAGTGAGGTTATCAAATTCCCGAGTTTGCTTCGCTCGCTCTTGCATCTTATATTCTATATTTTATAACAGGCTTTTTGAAGAAAAACGTTGTGCGATTTTTGGTAGGGGAATATCTTATGGGTTCGCGACACCAAAATGCTAATGTTGACAGTATACCTGCAGCTATGAGTATGACGTGTTGCGCTTGTTGTTACTGGGAGTGCCAATAGATGTAAATAGTTATGTAATTTTTGAAGCTCCAATTTATTTGAAACTTAAAAAAAAACACTGTTATTTCATATTTTTAAGTTGTCACTTCTGTCCGCAGTCCCCATGACTGCATAATATGTTCTTAATGTTTTTGTATATGCCCTTTGGGGTCTCCGTGACTAGTACAGTTTTAAGTTAGTAAGACTAGTAAATCATTCAGGCTCTCGACAGTTTGAATTATTTTTTGGGGGGGAGGGGTTATGACTCCCGTGACCCGTTGCCGCTATGCACTTGCGTAGTGCATACAGGGCTAACCGTCGGTTGGTGCTTCCCCATAATTTAAAATTGTCTAAGGGGCCTCTGCGAGTTAGTTTCGGCCGCTCGTGCATCTTCCGTAGGTCCGGGATCCCAGGGTACCGAGATATGTCCAAGACATTTATTAAAATGATAATAATAATAATCATTTAATTTCAGAAGAACATCTATATTTTGTTAGTACCTAAATATTTTTTTTTTCATAGTTTTGGATACTTGTTTTTTTTAATAAAAATTATTTTCTGGCAAACCACTTCCACAAATTTGTCGAATTTGTGTAAAGCATTTTATTGATTTGTGAATCATCTGAACATGAACTTGCAAGGAAAAATAATCGAACAAACAAATCTACTTATACAGGCTGGATTTTTGAGATGGGGGAGGAAGGGCAGGCATAAAGGCTCGCAGAAGGTGGTTCGTTCAAGAAAAGAATAGTACGACAGTCAAGTGTATCAGATGAAAATATCGTGATTGCAATTTTATCAATCGTAGAAGCGTATCTAGAGATTTCTTCTAGAGATGTCGGTAGCGAAATGGGTGTTTCGCACTCCCTTGTTTTGAAGACATGGAAGAAGTACGGCTACAAATGTTATCGGCAGGTACGAATAGTTCAAGCATTACATCAGAAGACAACATTCGCAGACTTACACTTTGTAGAATATTACAAGGGAAAATCAGCAGGGACAATAATTTTATAAATTACATTCTATTTTCTGATGAAACCAATTTCTCCAATAATGTACAACCGGAGATTTCCACTATTGTAAGTTGGAAGTCTCATTCTCTACGAATGGTATGGGAAATGTTGTTTTGCGATTTCTGACTTTTCTAGTTCTCAAACCTCAGTTGGTCCAATAGAGGGTTTATGATCCTTGTAACGAACAGGATCGATTGGCATAAAAAAAGGTTTTGTGAAAATTCGCCTTTTTAATTTTAACAGATTTTTTCTTCCTGCTAACGAAATCTATGATGCAGATCAAAATTTCTCAAAAAGTTAAGGAAAGTCTCTTAAGACTTATTTCCTGTAGCTACAACGGTTATCGTAGCTGCTCTTACTGCCCCATCTCAAAAATCCATCCCGTATAATGTGAAATTATATCTAGGTTTATTGATGTCATACATAATAGTTATGTATTTATTAGTTTTACTCATTATGCAAATAAAGGGTACCGAAGCGAAGAATTGAATGCTACATTATATTAAGGAAGTTTTGAACTTAAACTTAGTAAAATAATGTTCTGGTAAACATACAAAAACCGTATACCTATGCGCCAACCAATCTATCTTTATACTGCCCCACAAAGTTAAATTACTTTGGTGTACTCAAATGGATCTACAAGTTGCCGACATAAAATGTATAATTTGAGCGGTAGGTGTACGGGTGTTGCCAAATCTTTGTAATGTCGTGTTCAATTACAAAACAAAGCATTAGCATGGTTTAAACAAACCATCGAGCATGTTTTTTAAATAAGAACCTAACACGAATCGAAATACAGTTCCTTTTACAAAACTGACAACTTAGTCCGTTCTTAGGTTGTCAGTGTTGTATTAAGTTTTAAATTACCTACAGTCGGCCTATTTATAGTTCAAAATGCAAAAACAGGCTCGATGGTTTAGGCTCGGGCTACAGTTAGATCGTGTTTTGTAATAAGACTGTAATAATAGACCCTTTGATAAACTTTTTCACCGTTATTTTGGTTAGGTTTCTCAACGACAAAAGACTAGGTTTCGTAATTATCTGTGTAAATAAGTTTGAATCGTCCAAGCAGCGCTTAGTTAGAGGTTTGAACAGTTACTAAGCGTCCAAGGCCTTTGCGTTATCTAGTTTTATGTGTCATTATTCCTGATTATGACATCATCATGTCTCCCCACGGACACCATTGGTTTGATTTAATATAGCTCTTTGGAAAACTTTGATTTGTTCATCGTTTAGTATCGTTAATTGGCAATACTTATTTTGCTTTATTGTTTGGTCCTATTTCACCGTCTGATAATAAGTGAGTGATGTGGGTTATCGTCTTGCTGCGTAGCGTTCTGCAATACTGTAGGCATTGCAGAGCGCTACGCAGTAGGTAATTTGCTTTTATCTACATGCTAAGTTGAAGTTGCCATTGTCACAAAGTCCTTATGCAATCTGCAAAATTCCTAAACGAAAATACTTCACACGTAACTAAACGTTCAAGACTTACTAATCGGTTTGAGAGGACGTGTCATATAAGTAATGTATATCCCCTCGGCGTTGATTCGATTGCCTAGTTTAACGTCACCATTGTAGGTCAAAGTTATTTGCATGGGATATATGTGTGAATTGTAAACGCTTTTAATAGCCTCGAGAATCATAATAACGCGTGTAGCAAATATTAATTTTGCTGTAAAACGTACGGTCTTTAGAGCGAAGATAAAATATGACTCTCACAGTTATGTAAGAACAATGAGAGCTCTGTAAAGAAAGGCTACGCTCAAAATTATACAGCCGAAATAAGCTGATTAAAGATGCAGGCACCGCTTTTGTATGCTATTGATTTCCATTTTGTGGTTTTTAGACATTAACGTGGACAAATCGGTTCTCTGACACCTTATAAATAATATTCCGTTGTTTAAATCATTAAGGTTTAGTCGAAGTTAATTTGTGCGTAACTTATTTCTTGACTACGCTTCTTCGTTGCGACCTTATCGTACGTATGGTAAAATGCACATTTTTTTTAAAGGGGTCAAGGATATATCCTTGAGGAACCCCTTCTCTGTATTGATATGTTGCCAAGCGCGCGACGCCGCACGGTAGGCTGAAAATCGACTTTCATAGTCATAAGGATTTAAATTTTTAAGTGTCGTTTTTTTTTTGGATATGGCTTTTGTTTACCTTTAGGTACTATCACTGACCTCTATTAAAATATAGAGGTCAGTGGGTACTATGCTCAAATATTCACACAAGTTTAATTTAGCATATAAACTTCTTCTTTTTTAACGAAAAAAAATTATGAAGCTCGTGTGAAAAGTCCGCTTATCTTGGAACCATAAGTTAATCTGTTATATCCATAAATGAGGCTTAAGAACTAATTATTTATGATTTATTGACATACCACGTATAACATTTTCTACTGCAGAATTTTTGAATGATTTCATTCCAATAATTCAAGTTAAAATACCAACAATTTCTTTAGACAATATTTTTATTTGTCTTAAAAAATATTCAATAGTATCAAAAAATATTGTACAATACACTAATTAATATTCAATATTCCTCTCGTCGGATTCCAATTCGTCGTCGTTATACCTGGTATGTCAATACATCATAATTATTTAGTTCTAAAACCTCCTTTAAGGCTATTACGGTTTAACTTGTGGTTCCAAAGATAAACGGATATTTCACACGAACTTCATAGAAATTTTTCGTAAAAAACTTATAAGTCACCCGTTTATAAGCTAAATTAACCTTGTGAGAATATTTGTGCCTAATAATGGCAAACAAAAGCCATATTCAAGAAAAAATTACGACACTTAAAAATTTAAATCCTTAAGTTCGTTAAATCCAATTTTTAGCCCACCGTGCGCCGTTCTTCAACAGTTACTATTTGATTGGTGTGGACTCTTATACTGAGCTAAGTGTTTTGTACCGTATCAATAAACAGAAAGTGCAATTGTTATTTTTTGCGCTGTCTAAAAGCATTTAGCTCGACCATGCTAAACCTTGCCTAAACTTTTGGTACTTGATAAGTTTTCGGCTTCGTATCCTTATATTACAACGCCAGTCTCAACTACAAGTGCCTATCTCTATTATGGTCAATTAATTTCGATGTTATTATGTAATACATACACATGTTCATATTTGGGTAGAGACGGACTTTTGCCGGTTTCTAAATGTGTCCATTGTCAATGTTGGCAAAAAATCAAACAATCTGCATAGTTAGTAATTAATCATGATAAATTGTTGAAATATTTGATTGAAAATGAAAGTTATCGTTAGTTACATCAAGTATAATTCATTTGTTACGGTGCTGTTGATATTCTGCCATTGTGCATTATTCAAAACGATCTGAAAGATAGCGTGTCTTCGTATTGCTTCTTTAAAACTGTCTCACTAGAGATTTAATGTGTCCCTAACAGGCCCGATACCGTGTGACAATTGAAGAACAAATAGAATATTTTGTTAATATAGGAATAGGTGACAGACAGTCACATTATGTAAAATATATTTTCTTGGTGAATAATAATCTGCTACCATTTACTCATCTATGAATATTTTGTAACCAGTAAAAAATCCTTTTTGCCTGTTTAAGGAATCCAACTCTCTCTTTCACAATATCCCAATGAGGGCCTTATGATGGGAAACAGCTTGACGAATTTCGCTAAGAAACATTACTACATTGTCGCGATTCAGAGGCGGAACATCATAACTAAGATGTCATCGCTTACGCCTTAGTAAATACAATAAAAATAAGTACGTCTACTTCGGATTCGTTTTTCCGTTAAATCAGTTACACTTACAAAAAAAAAAAATTTGTTTCGTAAACAAACGGCACCGCAACAAAATCGCAGGCTAAGCGCGGAGGTGCAACTGGCTTCCGAACAGCAGAATTTCGAAAAGCTGATCGGTGAAATCACGCGGGAATGAAATAGAATCATCAAATTTGTGCGTTAAAAACAGACAGCTTCGCTTATCCTACAACTGACAAGTCACCGCGGAACTACTGCGATTTCGCTGCTATGATTTCGCGGCGGAGATGTGATACCCGCCTAAACGTTGGCGATATTTTCGCCTTCTTTATGGCTTTGATCCAATAGTGGTTCCTAGATATTATGCAGGCACTTATCGTGGTAAGAATCTTATCTTTTATTGTGTCGGTAAGTACGCGTACCTACCATCCCACAATAATTTAGTGCCAGTAATGTGTCTATTGTTGTGAAATAAAAATGAAAATTCACCAAAACACTAATAAACTATACAACTAAATATAAAATAAGCGAGTCAACTATTATTAAACACAGTTGCTGAACACTTAATTCGGCAAAAATTTAAAGAGATCACGAGAAAACCTAAGGAACATCCGATGGTTGGTGTTTGTTATATATGATTTGGTTTCCGAACTAGGGAATCGGTTACAATCTGTTTTTAGGTTCGTGGCTACTAAATTACGTAAACTCTTAAATAAATATTATATCATAAACATGAACCTAAGTTATCCCAATAGAAACAGATCTGGTAAAAAAACAACTAGAATCAAAACGGTATCCCTAGAGGTTCTAGTTAAGCGTAATGGTTTAAAGTAATAAGCCGATCCTGGTAGATTGGAGCCTCAAAGAAAGAAAAGAAAGAAATAAAGAAAATGCGTTTATTTGCGGTAAACATGACGCAAAAAATAACACAAACACTGAAAATATGAAAAGGTTGGGGGAAACATGCGTCACATCCACGCAAAACGGCTATCGCTCAGCATTATGCCGCGACCCTATGCAAGACAGAGCCCCAGCGCTGGTTTTCAGCGACAGCCGGCGGTGACGTAGTGACGAAAGCAAAAAAAAAAGCGTAGCACGTCTCGACGAAATCCATAGCAACTCAACTTTCATGTGTCGCAGGCCAGAACGCGAACTCGCAAAAATTCTATGCGACTGGTGGTAGCGACGCAAGAGCTCGCAAGGATGTTGAATAGTCTGGTACCCGGAAAAACGGCCGGAAGTAGTCTTTTTTAACTAGTTCTACACCAAATCCGACGAATACATTCTGTGCTACAGTTTTTTTCTTTCTAGTACAAGATACAGGTGATCTTTTCCACTAAGGTTAAGTACGATTACTGTATCGTATTGCATAGTTTTGGCTTATCAATAACTACATTTCTCGGGACCTTGTGGTCCCGGACCTTTGGAAGGCGTACGAGGGGCCGAAGTCAACTTGCAGAGGCCTCTTAGAAAATTTCGCGTTGAGGCACCAACTGACGATTATCCCTGTATGCGCTATGCACGTGCAACCAAGGACAACCCCCAGTTGGTGCAGGACTATTGCAGAATATAAGAACAAAACATATTGGGCTATGGGTTTGGGTGGCTATAGTGGATTGATTACCTAGAACTATGGAGGAACTATGTCCCTTGCCTGACCAATGTTATATAATATACAGGGATAAAATAACAGGGGGTGACTTGCAAACTGAATAATGGGCCCCCAGAGACTGTCGTTACCACATAGTGAAGTAGCGACAAGAGGGTAATATGTCTTAGGTGCTTGACGAGTGCAGAGGTATTCCACGAGTATCAGAACAATCAAAGAGCCCGGAAGATGGTCAAGATCCCTACCGGCACTTAGTGGAATACTTCCTTCCTCCGAGCACGTTTGCTCTAGCGAATCTCCACTCTAGCCGGCCAATAGAGGCCTGAAAGAGGTGGAAGCTCTGTTCCTCGCTATTGTTCATTCCAGCCGGCCAAGGCAAGCCTGAGGTGAGGGACAAGACTCTCCCGGGAAATAGGGTCCGTGGGTTTGCTACTGCCCAACAGCTCGCCACATGCTGCCTGCTGGTTTCTATATCTCTCTTGGTCTGGCTCCTCACCCTAAACCTGTTACGGCAAAGTAAACTCTACCCAGCAGAAATATTATCAATAAACTTTCCAATTTAGAATTTTCAATTCAAAAATTTATGGAGATAGGTTTTCAGTTCCTGTATAGTTATTATAAGTACTCTTTGGTTTTCAGCAACTGACTTTTTTTTCCAATAATCAAATCAGAGCCTTGCTTACGTCAAATTTTGAAAATATTAAGAATAGAGAATGATAACCAGTTATACGAATTAGAAAAATAGGTTGTAACCGCAGAGGTCACTCTGCAGTATTATAAATAGAATACAACTTACAAGCAAATGACTGATAGGACGAAGGTGGGTCGTGCTCGTGACTAAGATGTACCTATGTATACAAAGTTCTTAATTCCTTTATGACTAGTTAATATTTATAGTGTATAGTTAATATAAACTGTAAAGCAAGTAAAGCAAATACCTTATGTCAATTTAAAAATGCTTTCAAAGAACTGCTCATGAAACTTAACACACATATATTATTAAGTATTCCAGTGAAGAATATTTTTACGTACTTACACATTTCAAATAAAAGCACATCTTGTTCAAATATACTACTTTGTAGATGAATTTATTATTCACTTTGCATCCGCTTTGTAAGTAAGAAGTAATTTCGGTAAATTTAAATCAGTCAAGGAGAGGAAAATCAATTGTTCATTGTATTTCAGTTAGTTGTGGTCGCGGTGCCATACTTGACATTCGATTACTCAACGAGTGACTCGACAATTTGTGACAAAATATGTTTTTTACATACTTCCTACAAATTGTAATATTAATGATGATAATTGAAATGTCACGTGAAATCAAGATCAACGTGTGTAATCGTACTAAAGCATCAAGTAAGGCAATCTATCAGCTGAAATCAGCTCGATAGTTAGTGAACTACACTCGGCGTCAAAAAAATCGCACCTCCGCGAAAATAACTTTTAAGCGTTATTAACCCTTAACACGCGCATGTACCCCCACCAATATTGATGGCATTTGAAAGCCCATTAAATAAACTTTAAAAAAAAAACATTTCATTTCATTAAAAAAAAAAGCTTGATACCACAAATGTGACTTTAAAAAAAAATGGCAATTTTGCTCCTCACAAGGGGCACAACTTGCGCTACCTTTAGTGGGTATAAAAGGGTTAATACAGGTTCAATGGAGGTCATTCGCTATCCAACCGTTGAAGAGGACACACGAGAAGAACTTTCACAAAAAAAACCACCTTGAAGATGGATACCACTGCTGATGAAGCCGCTCAAGTGATTGCACTACTGCAATCAGGGATGCGTCAGTGTGATGTCGCTCGGCAACTGAACTTGAGCCGTTTTTCGGTTCGAAGAGTATACCAGCGGTTCCTGGAGACCGGTGGCCTTGTCCGGAGGCATGGGTCTGGTAGACGTCGCTGCACCTCGGAGAGAGACGACCGATTCATCGTATCGACATCCCTAAGAAATCGGTTCTCTAATGCTGTTGAGTTGCAACAGCAGCTCCAGGCCGCTCGCAGAACAACCGTGAGTATTTCTACGGTTAGACGAAGATTGAGGGAGAAGAAGATAGCGGCACACAGAGCTGCTACGGGTCCAAAATTGACCGCAGAGCATCGGCGAGCCCGCTTGCAGTTTGCTCGCGACCACGTCAATTGGACCCTTGACCAATGGAGAGCTGTTCTCTTCTCAGACGAGACGAGAGTGTGTCTGTTTTGCAACGATAGACGCAGAAGAGTGTACAGAAGACAGGGGGAACGTTTCGCCCAACCCTGCATCCAGGAGACGGTGGAATACGGGGGCGGTTCCTGTATGTTTTGGGGCGGCATGTCGGCCGACGGCAAAACCGACCTTGTAAGCGTCTCCCGGACTGGAGGTGCTCGCGGGCAAGGGTCGCTGACTGCTCACCGGTACGTCACAGAGATCCTGGAAGAGCATGTGGTCCCCTATGCCGGTTTTGTTGGCGAGGGGTTCACATTAATGCACGATAACGCTCGCGCTCACACTGCATTAATTGTGCGCGACTACCTTCAAGAGGTTGGGATCTCTGTCATGCAGTGGCCAGCGAGAAGTCCAGACCTGAACCCGATAGAGCACCTTTGGGACCATTTGAAACGCAAGGTTCGGTCTCGTGATCCCACTCCCACGACTCTCCAGGAGCTCGAAGAGGCTGTTATTGGGGAATGGGCCAGTATCCCTCAAGAAGAGCTCCTAAAATTGGTAAGATCCATGAGGGAGCGTATGGAAGCCGTCATCCGGGCAAGGGGGGGTAACACTAGGTTTTAGGTTAGTTTTAAGAAACTTTTTGTATTTTTTTTTATGTTTATTAATCTGTTTTTAATTAAGGCTTAGTTAAGGATTTTTATTGTTTTGTAAACTTTATTGTTTTTTGCACTTATCCAATAAAAAATAAAAATTAATTGAATTGTTTTTTTAAGTTTATTTAATGGGCTTTCAAATGATACCAATATTGGTGGGGGTAAATGCGTGTGTTAAGGGTTATAAACGCTTGAAAATAATTTTCGCGGAGGTGCGATTTTTTTGACGCCGAGTGTATCTGTCACATCTATAAATATTATTGTTCTTATCTAGACACGCGATGAAACGATTCATCATTTCATATTTCCAGAAAACAGATATTTATCCGTGGATATCGATATCGTACAATGTATGCTAAGGTTATTACTCTTTTCACGGTGGTGAACAGCGCCATCTATGATATTATTACGAATACAGGAAACGACTGTCATGTGTTTGAAGTTGCTCACGCGCATCAGTTCGTTGTATTCTCATCTACATACAATTTTATCTCAGTACTTTTATGAAGCTACACCAGATGGCGTTACTGGGACTTTTCAGAGTAGGAAAATATTTTTGTTCTCTCATTATTTAATAACTATTTCATCGTTTTCTGTTTCACAAAAGTTTTTTCAACTCCTAATTATTATCAAAAAAACAATTTCTTATATTAATTTAAAACCATATAACGATAAAAACATGCATCAGTTAATTTACCTCAGTAAATATGCCCCAGGCCCTGAAGTCTCGACATAGTTAGCAATAGTTTTCGGTTGCTAAGTCCTAACAATCCAGATGTAAATGTTGATGTAAATGTTTGGTAGTCTCGACACTCAAATTTATCGGTTGTTACCTACCGGTACCTACCTAAAATACCAGTAACAACCGATAAATTTGAGTGTGGAGACTACCAAATATCGTTACATCTGGATTGTTAGGACTTAGCAACCGAAAACGATTGCTAACTATGTCAAGACTGCAGGCCCAGGACTCGACAAATAAACCGATAAGTTTGATAAGCACTCCTCGCGTAATTTAATTCTATTACTTCAAACAAATCTTATCAATCATGCTTAGCTCAGTTTGACGCCGTCTATAGGCATCGTTCATCCTTTCCACGTTACTGTCCTTTGAAATGAGTTTAATTATTATTTTTGGAATACCCTCAGTGTAACTCGATAAATCTAGTGACACTATTGGTGTTCTAATCATACGTAGTTGTATTTTCGCAAGTAAAACAAATGTGGAGATGGCACACAATGTATTGTGTTAGAAATTATCGGACTAGTGTTGTGATTACTGTGAAGATATGTCTTGGAGCGGAGTATCTGGCCCTTCCACACCGGTGGCCGAGCGGCGTCCACTCATGCTGGCCCTGCGAGTGCCCAGGAGTTATGGCAGCCTCTTTCCATATTACAAGTTTGTGAAAGATACTGTTACTGAGACATTTCAAAGCGAGGTATATCTTCATTATTGTAATGATTAAAAAATATAGTTACAAACATTTAATTTGAAATCAATAATTAAAGGTCAACTGAAAGTTGATTAAATTCTGATCTGTAATCAATGATATTATAATGTAATCTGTAATCAACGATATTAATTATTATGTTTTGTATATTTATACTGATTTGTATTTTGTATGCAGTGATGAGTTGTCACTTAACTTGACTTCCGTGGCTCCTGCTAAGTCTAATAACTGGGCCACGATCCTCTGCACTACTGGTTATGTTCCATGAAGCATATTCTACTTTATTTATTACTTAGTCGCTTGTTATTTTCAAAACCAGATATGCTTACCTTGCAAGTGTCAATCAAACCATGTTTGAATAACTCGTGTTTTGCTAGTTATTGAATTAAAGACCGACGCAGATACCTATTACCTACAAGTTTACAAAGCACCTAACAATGTCAAAGTCACATCATTTATTTCAAATCGGCACAGGAAAGGTAAATAGTAGGTAAACTGTCCACTCTAATCTCTGGTACCACACTATATGTACGGGTTCACATACAGGGTGTTTGGTAGATGGGTGCAAAGCCTTAAGGGGGTGATATCTTAGACCATTTAGAACTTATTAAGCTAAACTTGTCTTAGACGAAGTCTGTTCCTTGTATTTTTTTTTAAACTTTGTATTACTTCACATTGAATATTAAAGGCTAAGCTGGCAACCTGATATTGAAGTCCTTTCCTCGAGGATCAGGAAACTAATATAAATCTTCAAAGAGCTCTTTCTGCTGATTCAGAAACTGTGCTAATAGTATAACAGAGTAATTGCCATTCTATAATTCCGTACTGCATCTCTGCCTAGGGTGGAACGCATTAAACCTTACTTGCCGTAGGACGAGCTCAAAGGGCTATCCTAAAACTAATGCATTTTAAGCATAGGGACTTTCCAACATCCCATTTCTATTCCAAGCCCGTGTTCTGACAGTCAGACAGCTGTGTATACTACGTGCCGTATTGCGTAGAATCTAGGGTTAGGGTCCCGGGAGGCCTCGTGTCGGACTTTCGGGTTGAAACTCGAGATACTGTCCACCACAACTTACAGTCCCAAAAAATAAATAAAACTGCACTGATTGCTTTTGCGGGAGAACCGTATAGCAGACTTTTTGAAAATATCCCTCGTATCCAAACGCCAGATTTGGAAATCCGATGGACGCCAAACCTTGTACCAGAAACATTACAGTACACCCACCCACACCAACAAACCCGACGAGTCGTTTCAAAGTCAAATGGAACTATAACTTTGATTTTTTAAACGTTTCTTGTATGGGTGCGGGTGTCTTTATTTTATTTTTAATAAAACCGTTAATTTTTTTTTATACTTTTTTTACATTTCTCAAAAGTTGAAATTCTCTGAAAATTTCAACTGTTGACCTATTACGGTTCTAGAGATACAGCCTGCTGACAGACGGACGGACAGCGAAGCCTTAGTAATAGGGTTCCGTTGGCAGTGGCACCCTTTGGGTAGTACCCTTGGTGGTACCCTTTACGGAACCCTAAAAAAGTTCCAGTTGTTTGAAGTAACCAGACAACGTACTGAAAGTTTGGAACTACTTTGCAAAGCTTGAAACACCATAAAACCGACATCTTCTGAAAACGAGAGAGTGTTTTCCTTGTCCGGCGGAATTACAGACCAAACAAATTGTTTTTTTATTTATTAGTACTTCTGGCCCAAAATTAACTCGATTCTAATTTTATTCTGAGAAGTCACATTTTGATCGTGGGGTGCCCCGTGTCCCGAGACTTTGAGACTATCCAAAACTCCTGTTGACGCATGGGTTTACTGGCTTTGATCCTGTCATGTGTCGTTTCAACTTTATCTTAAGTCACCACATTGTACTACATTTGGTTATTTATGTAAGTACTTCTTAAATAAATATTTATTACTTGTAATAAAAACATTTATGATAGTAATTTAAAAAAATACAACATGACATCACGCTTATTTCTCACGAAGGGTAAGGCAGAGAGTACACCCACATTGTGACAGTTATGTTTATAGCAGTGGAGAGCAGTGGTGACCCAGTGGTAGCGGCCGTGACTTACGAGTTGTAGGTCGTAGGTTCGAACCCAGACAGGCGCTTTACTTTGTGTCAATTATTTCATCACCACTGCTCTCAAAACGGTGAAGGAAAACATCGTGAGGAAACCGGCATGTCCTAGAACCAACAATTCGAAAGACGTGACATCTACCAACCCGCACTGGGTCCGCGTGATGGATTATGGCCCACTCCCTCTCACCGAGAGGAGAGGAGAGGAGGAGAGGCTGATGATGTTCTCAAGTGATGCGCTTACTAACGAACAGCATTTCATTTTTATTTAAGTATAACGATTACAAGTATTTTTTTTACTAATTATTAATTTATCAAGTGTCATTTAGTCGCTTCTGGTTATATACCTACAATGTAGTAGTAGAGTAGCCGAACCCAACATAATTAGAAAGAGATTTGGCAAGATTCATTAATAAAATTCGTTATCTTTCTCATTATTTTCAGTACTTACCTACTTAGGTATAATTTGCATAACCTATGTTGTCTCAGTTTTCGTGGGAACTATCGGTGCCGTCATACCGTTCCACACAGTTGGAAGCCATCGCGCTTAAATCATCTGGCCCATTTCCACGACAGACATCTGTCAATATGATAAATGAAATCATGTGACAGGGATAACTTTCCTATTATTTATGGGTTTTTGGCATTCGACATAATGTCATTCTGCAAAATAATATGTGCATTGTCAATTAGCTAAGTTGAGAATCTGAGCTGGTAGAGTCACCTATAGAAGATCGTCAACCTAAGCAGCTCATAATATTTGATGATTCAGTTGTGGCATTTTTTTTAAACCAAAGAAATTATTCCTTTATTAAAGTAAGGTAAGGTAAGTCATTAACTCATCACTTACCTATAAACTACTGTAAGTTGCAACTTGCAACTAAGTAACTTAAGTAGTCTTCTGAATGAGAGCATTATTTTGCGGTTGAATAATTAAGCTTAAATCATAAAATATGTTTCTCAGATTTACCACAAATGATTGGGTAAATCCCATGTATATTTAAATGATTTCAAAGAAAAGCTACAAAAATCGCTGCCACAAGTCCTATTTGTCGTGGGTAAAAACACGGAACTTATATTACTCGGAATACTCGCTTTTACTTTTCCGGTTTTCGCTCAAGCCAGCTTCTAAGCTGACGGTAGTTAATTAGTATAATTATAACAACCATTTAACTAAACAGTCAACCTAATGCGTTATAAAATAAAATGGTAAAGTCTGTTTACCAACTTTCGAAGGTCCTTTTTAATTCCTATCTATCTATACCTACTTATAAGATTTATAATCCAATCCTATATTATCAATATTATACAGGGTGTGGCGTAATGATAGATGATAATCTGGCCAATCGACAGTTTCAGGGTTATACATTATTTACACTACACCCTGTATATCCATACTAATATAATATAAAGTAACTCTTGTCTGTATGTAACCTTTTTACGCCTAGGATTTTGATAAAATTTGGCAAGGAGATAGATGGCATCCTGGGGAAGGACCTGTGCTACTTTTTGGCAAAAAAATATCACCCATATACGGGATAAAAGTTTGTATGGAGAACTCAGCATTTCTTAGGTTAGGGGTATTAAAATTCAAATGTATGCTTTTGGTAAGAAATAAAGAGTTACGTGTTTCTGCGTTTTTGTAAACTCTTCTCACAAGGGGGTAATAAAGGGGATGATTTTAAAATCTAAACGTGATTTCACTTCTTTTTGTGTACTTCTTTTCAAGAGCTTTAAAGGATTGGAATTATTATAGTCATTGACCGTATCTTGAAGTCCGGGGGTCAGAGCGGTTGTTGGGGTCTTAGGTTTTGTTACCTTGTTTCGTGCATTTCAACTTAGTTCAGCCGTAAGGCTGAACAGATCAGAGAGATCCAGGCCACCGTAGGCGCGGGCCTGCGGGCGGTGAGCAATGGGTAGCTCACCGTCCGATCAGGACCAGGCCCGTGCTGGACGGCGCGTACGTGTTCCACGCGCGCCTCAGGGAGATGTCAGCATCGAAGAGGGGGCCCACTAGGGCCCAAGCCTGCCGGGAAAGCGGGATCATCCAAAAGGGGTACCGCTGACCCGGAACATAAAAGGCCAAGGAAGGAACACGGGTGGGTTTTAGTCAGTAAGAGTCTGACACTCCCTTCCGCTCCACCCAGAGCGGGAGGGGTCATTTGATGATTTCCCATCCTCAAAAAAAAAAAAAAAGGCTGAACAGATTTAGATGAAAGGCATATGGATAGACCATGGCCTGGGTTAGGACATAGAATGCTATGAATCCTGGTAGTACATTCCTGTGGAATAATTTCCTACCGTTACGCGGGCGAAGCTGCGGGTAAAAGTTAGTATTAATTAATATAATAAAGCTGAAAACTTTGCTTGTTTAAACGCGCTTATCTCTGGAACTACCAATCGGATTTCAAAAATAGTTTCTCATTTGATAGCTCAATTCTTGAGAAAGGTAGACTATTTAACATCAAACTACGACCCTTAGGAAAGAGCAAAACGAAAGAACGCTAAGCGAAAACGAAGTAATATCGCGGGCGGGCGATGCGATGCGACGCGATGGAAAGGTGGGCCGAAGTAGTTTTTAAAAAATGTTATTGTTAATTTAGTATATTGTGTGTCTTACGACTTCCACGCGAACGAAGTTGCTTGCAGAAGCTAGTCTTTAATAAACTAAGGCCCTTTGTACACACACGTTTTTCTTGCCGTCAAAAACTACGGTTTATTTGCCGTATGTAGGCACGGTCGTCATGTATGGATCGCTATGGAAGCTTGTTGACGGACAATTGTTTTCTACGGCGCGGTTTATACGCTGTACCGTAATGAAACTGTGCCGTATACAAAGGGCCTAAGGTTTGAATTTTCAACTTCAGGAAACCTATCTTCTATGCGTGAAATTAAAAAGACGTCTTACAGTTTTTGTATGGAACAACTGTAAAAAATTGAAAATGATTCCAAAGTTATAGATATCTGCCTTTTATTTTATTTAGCGTGTGCTTATTGCCAAAATACACCGGTTATTGTGTACTATTCAACATAGTATACGTTCATCATATTTAGATACATGCTGTCACTTTAGCTATCATCAAAGAACTGTTAGTGTCTCATATATCTTTTCATGATATAATAATAATCATAAGAATCTGGTTCGCTACCCCAATTCCTAACGACAGGAATTACCCACCTGCTCCATAAATCAGGTAGCACCGCGGAACCCAAGAATTATAGGCCGATCACGTGTTTACCGACGGTCTATAAAGTTCTTACATCCATTTTGAGAACTAAAATTAACAAACATATAGACACCAACTCCATCATGTCTGCCTCTCAAAATGGATGTAGGAATAGGTCCCGCGGTACTAAGGAGCTACTCCTCATTGATATGACCATTAGCCAACAGGTTCGTCGTTCCCGAAAGGATCTGTCGACATGTTGGATAGATTATAAGAAGGCCTATGACTCGGTGCCGCATACATGGCTCGTGAGGGTGTTAGAGTTGTATAAAGTAGATACAACTCTTCGCACCTTCCTAATGTCATGTATGCGGCAATGGAGGACGGTCCTTCACTATCCAGGATGTCGAAATATTCATGGGAATAGCGAACCGATAAGGATCGAGCGAGGCATATTTCAGGGCGATAGTTTGAGTCCGCTTTGGTTCTGCTTAGCCTTGAATCCTCTAAGCACACTGCTGGAGGATTCAGGTCTAGGCTATCGGTTGAGGAGAGGTGGTCAGGTTATATCGCACCTCCTCTACATGGATGACCTAAAACTCTTTGCCCCCAACAATTTGCAACTGATGGAGCTACTGAAAGTCACTCAAACTTTCAGTAGCGCCATCAGGATGGAATTTGGTGTGGACAAATGTGCGGTCATGCATGTAAAGCGAGGGGAGATTGTTGAATCCGTGGGAACCCAACTCTCGGATTCCACAAACCTTAGAGCCCTCTCCGCATCCGAAACCTATAAGTATTTGGGTATGTCGGAAACGTTAGGCATCAATGTTACTGACATGAAGCAATCGTTGAAGGAACGCTTCTTTGGCCGCCTGAAAAAAGTACTTAATAGTCTTCTATCAGGCGGAAACAAGGTGCGCGCCTTCAACGGTTGGGTCATGCCGGTTTTGATGTACTCTTTCGGCATACTCAAATGGACTCAGACCGAACTCGACGCCCTGGATAGAAGGGTCCGTACGCTGCTGACTGCAAATCGAATGCATCACCCACGATCATCGGTAATGAGGCTGTATATCCCGCGAAAGTGTGGAGGTCGAGGCTTTTTAAACGCTAAGACCCTCCACAATCGCGAGATATGCAGTCTCAAGGAATATTTCCTAGAAACCGACGTGGGTATGCATCGAGATGTAGTCACGGTGGACAAGGGCCTCACCCCGCTCTCCTTGGCTAAAGAGAACTGGCGCAAACCTGTAGTGCTTGACACTAATGATCGCATGGAGGTATGGCAGAGTAAGGAGCTCCACGGACGCTTTTTCCGGGCCCTACATGGACCGGATGTAGATCTACTAGCGTCCGTTGCCTGGCTGCGTTTCGGTGACCTCTTTGGAGAAACCGAAGGTTTTGTCTGTGCAATTATGGACGAAGTTATGATGACGAACAATTACCGGAGATTTATTGTGAAAGACGGCACGGTTGACATCTGTCGGGCATGCCACCGGCCGGGAGAATCAATCAGGCATATCATCTCCGGGTGTTCTCGTCTAGCTAACGGAGAGTACTTGCATAGACACAACCTTGTAGCCAGGATAATCCATCAGCAGCTTGCTCTGAAATACAACCTTGTGGAATCGGAGGTACCATACTACAGGTATGTGCCCGACCCAGTTCTCGAAAATGGTAATATCACATTGTACTGGGATCGATCCATCATCACTGACAGGACTATTGTTGCCAATAAGCCTGATATAGTGTTGGTGGATCGATTGGAGCGACGCGCAATGATTGTTGACATAACCATCCCGCATGATGAGAACCTCGTGAAAGCCGAGAAAGATAAACAATTCAAGTATCTTGACTTGGCTCACGAGGTTGTCGACATATGGGATGTGGGCTCAGCGGTCATTGTGCCGATAGTCGTGACAGCCAATGGGCTAATACCCAAGAGCCTCGACCAACACCTAAGGAGGCTCTCGTTAGGCAGCTGGATCAAGGGCTTGATTCAGAAAGCGGTACTTCTGGACACGGCCCGCATTGTTAGGAAGTTTCTCTCTCTGGAGCCCTGACCGCCGGTAGCTTGGACCCTGTTCCCGATACCGGTGGGCTACTATTTTTTATATTTTTAAATGTTTTTGGTATCTTTTTATTTATAAAAATATTTAAAAATGTAATTTATATGTATGTAAATGAAATAAAGGAAATAATAATCAATTTGCCTAAGTGCTCGTTAATAAACGTCTGCGATGCCGTTGGCACGAATGATTCCAATCATTTTAAGTGCCTTACATTTTTTAGTTCTTTAAATTCTTCAAATCACAACTATAATTATTGGACAGTTGCATGAAATGCCTATAACATCACCAATTTGCCGGTGATGTGTGTCTATTTGATACACGGCTACGCTTAAGGCTTTACGCTTGATTGATTTGATTGATTGTTTTTGTGTTCTGTGTAGTCCATACTATCCATTGATTATAAGGATTTCGTCTAGGCAGTGCTATTGTCATTGTTAAGGTGTCATCTACTAAGTACTTATCTACCTGTTATCTACCTGCGAAGTTGCAAACCTCAATTGAACACACACAAACAAATATTTTATTGTAGCAGTAAATGCTTAATAAAGAGTCAACAATTAATTCATGGGCAGCTCATCTGATAATCTTTCGAAAATTTCTGAAAATATCTTAAACCAAGTAAACTTTCATGTTGTATTATTTTAAACAGCTTTTAATCTCTTGTTTGTTGTAAAGAAATAATTTGCCAACTTATGACGAGTTGTTCATGTTCTCGTTTTTTTCTGACATAAAAAATTCGCCAGCAAAAGATGAACCGACCCAATTAACCCTTCAAGTTATAAATAGCTGTACGCCATAGGGGTTCGACGATATAAATAACATTATCGATACGATACCGAAATGTCGTAAGTATCACTTTTCATGGACAAGTTATAGCCTTTTAAAAACGTACGCTTCTGTTGCGTGGTTCTTCTAAGAAAACGTTGCAAAGGATTTTGTTAACTTGGTTTTCTCATTTATTTATTTAGACAGGCTGAAATTGAATTCATAATTATGCATCCTTTTAAAGGGTCATTTTACTCATCATTATGAACAACTTTTACTATGAGACCAACACTGACATCGCGAAAAAAAAATCTGCTGTTCCCTATATTTATGTTTGCATAACCCTTCAAAATGTAGGGAACAGCTGATATTTTTTTGTGATTTCAGTTTTGGTCCCATAGTAAAAGTTGTTCATAAAGATGAGTACAATGACCCTTTAAAAGAATGCCCATGAATTCAATTTCACCCTGTATATTCTTTGGAACCTTGGAATGAACCGTGATTTGCCTAGGCACAAAATGGAGCTATCGTTGGTGCAAATAATAAGTATCTATACTATACCCTAAAGTAGATACACAGATATATACATATCCTAATTAATAGATACGAAAACAAATGCAGATCATTTCAATTACGAGAAAAAGATCACAACGCCAAGTAATGTTCCTTCACGAGTCTTTTAAACACAAGCAACGACGGCGCGCGTTTTATTACAAATGGCAATGCATTCCATAAACGAGCGGCCTGGACAGTAAAGGATTTGTCGAGGAAAGTTGTGAAATGCATAGGCATTTTATTTTAAGCTTCAAGTTATCAGATGACCTTAAACATTTAGTGTGGGAGTCGCAAAGACACTGGAAACGTTTCTTGAGATAGAAAGGGGTGGAAGGGGAAAAGAGCACATTATACAAAAGAGAAAGGATATGAGCATTCCGGCGAAGGCGAATTGGAAACCACTTGAGCTTCACACGAAATTCGGAAACATGGTCATATTTGCGCAAACTGAGTATGAATCTTATACAAAAAATTTGAAGTAGCTCAAGTTTATCGCGTTGGTCTTGGGTAAGGTCAAGATAGCTGATACCAGCGTAGTCCAGCTCATTTGCGAGAAATCGGTTCATCTATTCTTATTTTGCGCAGGATAACGAACGTTTATACAGGGTGTCTAGAAAATTACCTGATTATTGGGTATTGGACGGGGTGATGGGATTGGTGAAGCCCACTGAAATAATAAAACATATCTTTAGAAAATCTTGAAGACAAGACAAGTACCTGAGTAGGTAGAAAATATGTCATGTTTCTCAATACCTATCTAAATCTTATTTTGTGAAATTCCGTTGTTTATAATTATTATAATATTTGCACTACCAGCAAATATTTTTCACCACCAAAAATCTTTTAAACTAGCAAAAATGCAGTTTTTTTTTTGTTGAAATTGTTACCATGTTCTCCAACCTTTTGGATATCTTATTAGGCCTTGACCAAAGCTAAATTTATTATTATCCTCCCCACTCCGGTATATGCGTTAACTGAACACCCTGTTTTACTAACACTCGGTGGCGATCTTTTTATAGGTTCCCTATGTAGCTTGTGGCCGTTGCCTCTATTCGCAGCATGTACGCAAGTTATCTTTGTTTGTTCATGTTTATTTTTAGTTTAGACGTTAAACACTTGGAAGTAACGCTATACTTATTTGTTTCGATTTTCGTTTCCCCGACGACCTAGCACAATTTCTAGGTCGTTCGAAGAATAAAACGTTGAACTTACTTATATTATGCAACAGCAATTCAAAAGTTTTACGTGCAGTTATTTTACAGATAGGTACCTAGTTGTTATTTCCTAAAATGGCAAAGCATATCAAGTCTCGTCAAGAATTATCGTAATGGTGGAGGCTTATTATTTTACTGTCAACTTGAAATTTATTTCACTAGGGTCCATTTTCCGCTGAGCTGCAATATTGTGAGAAATCGAATGCACAATCTATTCAGGGGGCCTACTCTCTAAGTCCGTCAACGAGGATACGGGCCCGTCCGAAAGTAGTTCGATACTTAAAAGTGAATCCTACTCCCGATTAATTAGCTTTTCCAGACGGGCAACAACACATCGGTAGTAAGGACAACTGTTTAGATGTTTGTCATTAATTTTTAGCTCGGAACCCGGACTAATCTTATGTCCGTAAGTGATACCTACGTAGTAGGAAACGTCCGTAACTTCGGCGAAATAACGGACTTCGTGTTTAGGGTGTAGGCCCCCAGAACCCGACATTGAGCGGCGTAAACAACGCAGTTTATACTCTCCTGGCCATGGCCTTACATAATGGAAGTGCTCTGTAAAATCTACATAAAACCAGCAACATATGGCTTTTCTTCCGTCACTTTTCTCCAATACATTTTCTGCTAGTGGCTTCGCGCACAGAGAAAAAGATGTAGTAGCTGTCTACCTAAATGTAGTTTGATTTCACCGTATTATATTTTCTATTTATTTAATAACGCTGAATCGTTTGCGAAATAATTAGTAAATAGATATAGATTGTAATAGGTATTTCAAACGTTACAGAATAAGTTAGTAAAACTTGATTGGGCTTTGGTTTACAAGTCGTAAATATGAAAAAGTAGGTATTGACCGGTTAGGTACCTACTAGTACTAGCTGCTAGCCCATCATAACAGCTAAGTGCCACTACAGTAACCCGTTCTACTCATTTGATATACTTTGTATATGTAATATACATAGATTGATTAATTTTCATACCCCATGTAAATGGACGGCATTAGCCACAGGTCATTAAAATATCTATTTTCATTTAAGTGGTGGATTATTAATAAAATGACATCAATAAAGCTTCCGTCCACACAGAGTGACATAAATTTTATGTTTTTTTTTTTTTTTAAACGTGAGTTCCTACTGGTCTGCTGAAAATATTCGCCTGGACTTTTTCATTTCCTGATTTTATTTAAAGTTAGACTTAGTTTAGCTTTTCATAGCTATTGTCTTTAAAACAGCATGGTTCGTGAGGCAACTTTTGACTCCTGTTTTAACCATCCCCTAAAATGCTGACATAGCACTTGATATCTTAGAATAGACTTACAAATTACTCGTATAAAGTTTCCTTCGAGCAAGCCGATGGGATGTTTATTCATTTCACGCAAATTGCTAGTCAACTAAGAGGAACAGGTTACTGTGATCCCTGTGGGCAATAGGCTAACAACCTGTCACTGCGTATGAGCCACTTAGGTCTTTAAACAAGTCGTGTTATTTAAGTCCTTACTTAATATCTACTTATACATAACTTGCTGAGTAGCTACGAAAGGATCCGCTTATATCACATGGACTTTGAGTTTCTTTAATCACTAGTGAGGTGGTGCATAAATCAAAAGTCGAGTCAATGGACGCAAATAGCAAGTAATGACAGTCAGCCTTAGGTTCACCTTTCGTTTATAGGCACCGGAACGTTCCTTTGGCAACATCCCGACCCGCCAACCGCGTTCTCTTCTGGCTTCTGGCATATTTCATGTATGTATTATCTATACACGATGAATCGTTGAAAGCCTGCTCCCGAATACCGATAAATTTATTGCATGTTCCATTTCCTGAAGAGAATATATGCATTGTCACGCTGCTTTCTTTACGTAACCCTAAATTCAACTAAGATACTTTGCGTTTTATGAAGGTTCAAAGCACGTACGACAATAAAATGCTGGTGGAACGATAACATTAATAAAATTATTGATGGGCTAATATTTCCGTTGATTTAATAACTCACGTATTTTATTCACGTTTATAGCTTCCTAACGTGTTGGATAATTACTTTTAGATTTGCATGACATCAGGGCAATTACTTTTATGACAAAAAATCTCAGGTGCGCGGTAATCCCTATGTAACCATAGAATTACCAAATGCAGTAGGTAATCTGCCTTATCGCTCCGTATTTATGACCCTGTACAAATTGTGGTATAACATTCGTATTTTTCCCGTTATCACATTAATCTTTTGTTTAGAGAACGATCGCCTGTGATCCAATATTAACTCAGGAGTTAAGCTTTAACGGGTATAAGTATGACCAGAAGCTGAAGTTCTTTCAGTGTGTTTTGTGTAATGAAGTGCGAAGACATAGAATAATATTGGGTTTCCAAGTTCGCTGGTGATTAAGAAAATTATTTCTATTCGTTAGTTCGAGTGGTTTTAATGTTCGTTCATCAAGATGTTTCGTGCAGCATCTTTTATACGAGCTTACGGACAGGTATCGAATGTTTTTGTTCGTGTTGTTCAATCATTTATCTCTCATATGATTTGTATGAGATAAAAAAATGTAGTGAGCACAGTTCCAGTCGAGCGGACGCAGCGGTGGCGCTTGACTGCATGGAATCCTGTAACCCCGTTAATCTTTTTACTCTAGTTAGACCGCGGATCTTAACCTCGGTACACTATTCTTGTTAACTGTTCGTAATGCATGTCCGAGTGGATCTTAGACCGGTTATGATAAGTTTTAGTAGCAAATATCTAGGCGTGTAGAGTCCAATTTTATCACCACAAGTATGACGTGAATACGTACATTATATACAAGGAAGGTTTTCTTCCTTCTTCTTATGTAATATTGTAACACACTTAACACGTGGATGCACTGCCAACAGATCAAAATAAAATAGTCTATGTACTGTAGCATAAAATGTGTAGTTATCTTTACAAAGAACATTTAGAGGTAAAAGTTGCCACCAAACCCGCCAAAAGTTGTACTAACCAACCTACCAACAAAAAGGCTGTCTTTTTTCAAAACGAATCCCAGTTAAATTACCGTCTTGCCTACGACCGAGTACCTACTTGAAATTATCACTTTATACCAATTAATTTGTTTTAGGGATGCGTAGTTTTGTACCAAAATGGTGCAGAAGGAACTCTTACTGGGATCAGTATAGGAGCTCTGTTTTTAGTCCATTCTTTATTATGTATGTCATAGTCGATTTTATCGGTTAAGGAGAGCCAAAATAAACTTTTCTATCAAATATTATTATATCTTCATTTTGCCTTTCCAACCCGTCCAAGATATTAAAATAATTAGAAGGAACCAAGAAATAATGTCTTCCAAGACGTTTAAACAATAGTCAGTTATCTTTTATCTGAGGAATAAATATTGCGGTTTGACAGCTTTTGTATAGAAAATATGTCAAACTGTCAGATTTATTCTTCAGATAAAAGTTATCCGACTATTGAAAAATCAGCCCTTAATAAGTTTAAAATAAGAATAGAGTGACAAGCAAAAAAAAAATGGTAAAAAAGCGTGGGGTGCTTGATGTCAATTGTTGTAAATATGTTTGTGAACATTTGTAAAATTAGCGTCATCGTGAAAATATCTGATAAAGCACATGACGCTTTTTTTTATCATTATTTTTATTTTAAACTTATTGAAAATTATTCCAGTCCGGTTCCGGGTTTAGTCCGGTTATCAGCAAAAGCGTGAAGTTTTGTTTTTTTAAACTATTATTTATTTTCTACTTTTTAGTAGAAGTACCGACTAAAACTTGTTTTTTTTGGAACGAAGTTCTTTTACGCGGCTTACAGTAGATTGAACTGGCAGAAATAGTTTATTGTATAGGTACGTGCACTTGGCACAAAGACACTAGTGGGTATCAGGGATGAAAAAATCATTAATCCTGACGATCCTGGCAAGGATAATGGGACAAACTATTTAAATTATTGCATTGTCATCGGTCATTCATAAAAGTGTGCGAAGTTTCAAATCAATCCGACGTTTGAAAGGGATGAAAATCGTGTTGAAAATTCCGTTATATAGATACATAGAAACATAGATCCATAGATACATACCAAGCTATTAAAAGCGTGTTAAAATTCGTTTCAATTGCGGCCTGAAAATAACGAGTCAGGCAGGGCGATTCCAAATGCAACGTACCTTTGGCTATTGAATTTTCAGGATTCCGGATATTCTATCATGTCTTGTCATGTCCTTAAGAACTTGGCGAAAATCTAGTTTTCGGCCAGATATCTGTTCCCTGAAACCCATAATGGAACAGTCGGAACAGTCCACCTTGCTCTTGACCGTTTTTTAACTACACCAGGACCACGAGAATTCTAAGCCACGAGACCTTCAATCATAAATACTGATCGAAGTACGAGACATTAAAATGTCCAAGGTTACCGAAACGTGTTCGATACAATTAAATGTTTTTGTTAGAAAAATGGGTGTGAATTATGGATTTGTCACTATCGATCGGATCATAACCTGTCTGCTGGACTGTCATCTCTAGATTGTCGCCAATAATCGATTGTTGATTATGCAACCAGTTGAATATAAGTTGAAACATTTTATCTTCTCAATTGGCTTATAATTATTGAATTATAAGCGCACCACTCGCAACTCTAACGTGCACTTCACCCGCGAGTTTTTCCGCGTGGATTTCGTATTTTCCCCTACAAAATTCAACGCCCACTTGTAAAGTTTTTGAAAATTAATGATAACGAACATTTTATTTATTAAGAAAAGTATTCGTCAATTTTTAAGTTTATCGATCGAAGGAAAATAATTTTCACATAAACTGTAACCCTCATTTTTACCCCGCAAGGGGTTGATTTAAAGAAGATCTTTAATTAATCATGTGTTTAGTCATATTATATTTAGATTACTTTTGAAGTAATCATACTTTTTATTCTTTATTTCCGATTTTAAGTAGGTAAGTATTCCTAAATACCGAGTTTCGAATTAATCGGACCGCACGTAAAAACTTAAAAGTGACAAACTTTATTATTTATTTGGATAAGTATTATTAACTCAAGGAATAAGATGCCTCATACAAACGGACCCCCCCCCGTTAAAGGTCGAATTTTCAAGAATCCCTTCACAGTGCGTATATGACAGTCAGTCAGTTTCTCCTTTATCCTTTAACTAGAAAGCCGTTAACCCTCAAATGGTAAATTTTTACTTTTAAATAGAAAGATTCCAAAAAATAAATAGTTCCAAAGATATGAAAATATTGTAGGTGTTAAGTAACTTATACCGGTAATTTATATTGATTCCATCACTTGAAAGCGTTTAACGCTCACTTCTTCACTAACTACACTTCACTTTTACAATATAGGTACGTTAAAATACCTTAACTGCCCGATGTGATGATTATTTTCTAGCCTTCTACTTAACTTACAAGTACGTTATCTGATTATTCTTGATTAAAGAAACGCAAAACGAACGGAACGATTTAGGCATTTTCTCGGAAACACGTTTTTGGGCTGAACGGCCTTCTTGTTAAAGGACGGCAGATATTTATACAGGGTTATTGGTAAAATATGGCGGCAATCCATTAAGGGGATGTAGGGGAGGTCATTTGCAACCAAATTACCCCTTAAGACCCCTATGCAAATGTCGACCATTTTCGAGTAATTCGACATATTTTTTTTGCGGTAAGTACACAATTTGGAAAATTTATTAAAAATAACTTAATCCATGATTTTTTTAAAGTTGTTATTATCTGCGTCTAATTCAATACTTTTCATAATAGTTAAGCATAAAATGACAATTATCTTTAATATTTTTTAAATCTGAGCACACAATTTTCATAATTTGAGCAGGTTATTTGACTAAAATTATTGATTTCTGCAAAAACCTTTACTATATATTACTTTATCGACAGAACATTCTAAAAATATGTACAACTTCTCAGCTATCCAACGAGATACAGTAAGGTACCAGATATCTTCGAAAAACATATAAAATATCAAATGACCTCCCCTACATCCCCTTTATGGATTGCCGACGTATTACAAATAACTAATATACTATACTAAACCTGTATATGTCGTGGTCCGATCTTAGAAATGACCATATCAAATCTGCCTGGCCATTTCATGATTTGGCCGTTTATATCACGATGCGCCTAATCGAAAGTCGGTCGGGCGGATCGACGAAAGCAACCTATTTATCGGTATTCCCAGCTGACCACTGGGCACTGTTCACGCGGCTAGTGGCACCCCGACCAAATGGGTTAGGTTAGTACAGTGACCAACCGCTACATCTAAGTTACTTGGCTATTTATTCATATTCATATTCATATTTATTTGCATTCCATAATGTTTAAGAGATGTTACAATGGCTTAAAGCTAAGGTACAGTTATGGACCCTGTAGGGCACAGCAAAAAGTATAGGTAATTTTTAAACTAATTTATGTTATCAACATTAAATAAGTAAATGTAACATTTTATTTTATTGAGATCAGTCTGTTATAGTTTTAGGTACATTTAATTATTTGGTAAGGTCAATTTAGTATTTTAGGAACCTAAAATAAGAATTATTCGACTAGGTATATTTCGTTTTTGTAGGAATTATTACCCGACTGCAGCCAAGACAGCGTTTTTACACGTATCTGGGCCGATATTCCCAAGCGTCGCTGGGCAAATCGTCGAACGCTGAACGTTGAACGATATGGTAGATGTTATATGGTCAAATCATGAAATGGCGGCGTATCGTGAAATGGCCGAAAGATCACGCTAAGGCCATTTCTACGATCGGACGGCGACATAATACATATACAGAGGATAGGCTGCAATAAAAACAAACAAGCGCGGCGGGGGGAGCGGGCGGCAGCTCAAGCTCAAGTTCATGGTTATAACTAATAATAATTCATGTTAAATATGAAGAATGGATCACATAATGAGCATGGTCGGCGGCGGGGAGAGCACCGTGTGGTTAGGACGCTCAGACCGGCACAGTCCGCAACATGCTGCCCCCAGAGCGCGCCGCGCACCGATCAGCCTCCGCGATCTTCAAGCGCATCTCACTGCGCTCATATAGCACGTACTCGCTTGTATGTATTCTGCTGACCCCTCCGCGGTTTTTATATGCGACAACGCAAATAGCCTCCGGTGGCTTTTATACTTCATGTTACAATTCTTCCGCTGCAGTGCACCCTTGTCTCACCCGTTTCTAATTTTAAATTTAAAGGCTATCGCGATTAAAATAGGTGCTAGTTGGGTATTGATTTTAAATGGGTTGAATAACGTTATTATTTCTTAATTACTCAATACTATTTGATCTAGATAATGGCGATACCTACGAGCTTTTATTCTAATATGCGTTTCATTAGAAATACTATCTGTGTTCGACTGATCTATGTGTAATTATGAATTAGATCTAAAAGGATTGTTGTGTTTTAAAAGTTTCTGTAATTTATAATACTTCAGTTTGAGGTGAGTAGGAAACATTGAGCAATCTTGTACAGTACAAAACTTTTGCATCTTAGAATAATAACGCATTGCATGCGTTATTATTCTAAGTTTTGCATCTTATTTTTATGATTATCACGTGGAGGTGTCGGTCGAACTTCAAACCGTCTTACGGAGTAGATGTTTCAACGAACAAAAAAATCACAATCATCAATACGATCATTACGAACGGTATTTGCCCGTCACTCAAGTTTTAAATTAATTAGTTGTCTACTAATCTACCAACACGAGTACAGCAGAGTTCCCCTTGTGAAATTTATAATAATATTATTATAATAACCACCGGTCGGTCTAGGTGCGGCGTTTGAGCTCTGAGCGACTGCTTAATAAATTATACGGAATAGGTATTCGCGGAAAATCGAATTAAATAAAAAACAATTTTTCATTAAAAATATGCGACTACAATGCAAACGAATATTGAAACGATAAACTATAAGTACTTGTGCTTTATTATCTAATAATTATTAGTACTTACAGAAATTATATTATTTGAAAATAACCCTAAATAACATTAGATGTAGCTAAGAATAGTGTTAAGTTTTAAAGCTTCATCTCTTCTACTATATTGCTATGCCCGACAGGGTCCATAATGATCTCATAAAATTTTACGTTACCACCTATTTACACATTTTGGAATGCAATATTGAATATCTATTACTGTTAACTAGGCAAAATTATCACTTGCAGATAAGCACCGTTTCGTAGCAGGAAACTTTTTCTGGGTTTAAAGTGTAGAATCTAGCTTGATAATATTGCTGACTATCAAAGCAAAATGAAACTCTTGTTATTAAGTTTTGTGTAAAACTGTTTTTCGTACGTCTGCCGAACTGACAGACGAGTTCATTCATAGCCGCCCTGCGCCCGCCCAACTACACGCCGCGGCGCGCTCTAAATAGTAACCGCCCAACACGAGACGTGTCACGATGTTCATAGTGCGGCTCGATCACCACATTCACAAATCTCTCACAGAAGCCGAGCGGTTCGCGCGTCTTATTACGCGGGGAGACGACACGACATGTCCCTCCACCCGCAGCTGCCCGACGCGTCTACGAGCGGTGACAATGAATTCGTACACATACGTTGTCTCATTGCGAACATACACAAACAGAAAAATGTGGCGAGACCGCCCTCTACCACCCCGTCACTCGAGATGGTATTGGAATCTCCGACATCCTCAGACACGGAGCAGAGCGTTACGGGATCAGAAAGATCCGAAGCGCAATCGACTGAAGATGTGATGCGAACGCCGCCTCCTCGTGCCAAGAGCAACAGTATCGCGGGCTCCATGCTGGTTCCTCCGAATAGGCACAAGCGGCGGCGGCCGTCGTTCCTGCAACTGGGGCTGGGCGAGCACCAGGACGGGCCGCAGTCAGCCAGCGCGCACCTCAACGTGCCCCGGTTCACCGTCACGGCACCTCCAGGGGAACAGCATCGCCGGTTCAGCCACGGCTTTGCTTTCCCTGCTTTCGCACTACGAAGACATTCTAACACGGTCTGCCCAATGATATCAAGTACAAGTGTTGTGATCATAACTACTGTTTTTGTCGCTAAATATGATTGTGTACATAGTATCTGTTTAAAGTGATATTTCAAGAAGTAATGCAACGTGTGAGTGGTATGTGCGCTTTTGTTTTTGGCAAATTACATGCATGGCACTCATTATTCAGTAAAACAATAATTTCATTTGATTGAATGTTGGCATTTAACTGACATTCAATAGGCTGGCAGATATTTGTCAGTGCATAACCACCTGTGAAACCAAACATCACTTTGCATAACAGTGGAGTATTGTTTCCTAAAATTTTCCGAATGGAGCGGAGCGTATCCAACATTTTGGAATATTGTGAGATTCCAATTATTTTGTTAGCCGTTTCAACTATAGGTACCTGAAATTGTATTTGATTCGTTTATAACGTGATAAATGTAATCTCAACTGTAATACCATAATTATATGATATCAGTTTTAAGACCCTGAATTCCTAATAAAAACTTACACCTGAAACTTTTAGAAAGTGGTTTTGGTAATAATATTGGCACGATATTAAAATCTAGTAGCCTTACAATTAAGGTTTAATTAGGTATGTCATGTCGTTAGAAAATTACTCCTCATAAAAGGCATACGTATGATGTTATCGCTTATCAGTTTCCATGAAATAACTACTTCTTCTTATTTTGCATAAGTTGTTGACAATAATAACAGAATGTGTAATTACAAGGTTTATTTATTATATTGGGCTACCTAGTGATATCAAACCTTATCACTATATCTATAAATTGTGTTCATTATGAGTCGCGAACTGTGTCGAGTAAACGTTTACTTGTTCTTGTGTGTTTTCCGAAGAACATTGTTCATCACGGCTATAGAATTTAAGTTTCCATCTTTTTCCGAAAACTTTATGGTTATCAATATTTCAATGTTGCGTTTTAGTAAATCACATCCAACCGAGGTACTTAAGTATATATTTGTGTAGTGCTTTTTGATACTTTATTTGATACTTTACTTTTTTATGCATTACTATAATATTGTGGAGCAAGTCTGTATGTAACTAACCAACTTTTATCCTCCATGTGTGATCTTTATGCTTGTTTTCTGTGTAATAACCCTTGTATGTAAGTGTGCAATACTAAGAAATCAAAACTGTGCCCAATTTATACATAGACTAAGTTGGCCTTATGATGCGACCTGTTCCTTTTGCCCGTCACTTTCTTTAAGCTAAATATTATAAAAGACTTCGTATGTGAGTTTCAATCACGTATTCTAAGAGTCCTCATTATGTTTCTGTACAAAATTTATAATCTATCTCTTTGTTCGTAAACATTCGGCATTTCCGGCTTGTTTTATTTTAGAATAGAATTCTATGAGATTATTAGGTTTTGGAATTACCTTACTTATATACCTACCATGAATCTCTGTACCAACTTATTTTATTTTTCAATGTTTATTACTATAATAATATTGTACTAAGTAAATTAGTAGACTTTGTATTTCTTCAATTTGTCATCCATTTATGTCTGATTGTCTGAACATAATTTGCCACTCAAAGTAAACCAAAGAGCGTTACAAATCAAACGAACGTCAGTGGTTCCAAACGGCGGAATTCAGAAAAATCCGTATTAAATCTGACAAACAAAAAATAAAGCATCTATTAAAAGTGTAATAGACCTCTTTGTTTAGTGTTAAAGAAATGTGTGTCTTATTTTTGTATCCAGAGCCTGCACCGCAGCGAGTCCATGGTATCACTGGCTTGCTTCAGGACGCTCTCGCAGCTCGTCACCAGCGACAACCTGGCAGAACTACAGCAGTACATCGCCAACAACAAGAATGTTAGCATCGACGACAAAGATGAGGCAAGTAACAAATATGATAATTTTATTATGATATTTTGACTAAAACACTACAGGCCATGGACACTTACATAGAAACTGTAAGGAGTGCGTGGCACATTCGAGACTACGCCGCACTTCGTACTCATGGTAGCTGGAGGATTTTAGTCGAAAGGAGTCCCACAAAACCCCCTAATTCTCGTCAAACGGAGGGTATCCATGAGGATACCGCGAAGAAACAGATTACAAACACGAGAGATAGTTAAGCACTTCGTCCACATAACATTGAGCACTAAAGCGTAATTTTGCATCTCACATCCATACCTACCTACTCCAATTTCTATGTATAATGTCCCCGCTAACGGGTTGTCGTTTATTTGTATACGAGGTTGACTTTTCTAAAGGAATCGCTCCGCGGGCAACCCTTTCATGGCTGAAGCACTTTGTAAGTACATGTGGTCGTTTGTACTGCAAACGACTGCAAACCGTTGAACTCGCTGTGCTTTTATACCGTCTCCCTAAATATTGAATTCTGTCTACATCACTATTTCTATCTGAGGTTTTAAAAAACCACTCGTGAGATTTTCCCTTATTAGCAAATGTAATCTACCTACTGATATTGCAAAATCAAATCGCCATGAATTGTGATGATTAAGTAATATTACCCAAATTTTGGATTTTTAGAAATGGATAGTGAAACTCTCATCGGGCAACCCTTTTATGGCTGAAGCACTTTTTGTACTGCAAACGACTGCAAACCGTTGAACTCGCTGTGCTTTTATACCGTCTCCCTAAATATTGAATTCTGTCTACATCACTATTTCTATCTGAGGTTTTAAAAAACCACTCGTGAGATTTTCCCTTATTAGCAAATGTAATCTACCTACTGATATTGCAAAATCAAATCGCCATGAATTGTGATGATTAAGTAGGTAAAATTACCCAAGTTTTGGATTTTAGAAATGGATAGTGAAACTCTAGTCATGAATGAGTCATCGGGTGTGTCAAAAGCAGCTCGATTGATTCAATCGTAGGAGGTTGATTTTGGAATGCCATAGACGTACTTAAATGTTATCTACATCTAAAATGGATGCATACAAGGAAAATAATCAAAATGTTATAGAATTTAAATTTTATGATTAGTTGCCTTTTTAAATGAGATTTATCTAAATTCTAAAGGCTAACCTCCAACTAACAACTTATTGTTATTAAACTATACCTACTTATCTGTGCATGGATACCAAATTATATTTAACTCTTTACAAAGTTCCTCTCACTACATATTACCTACGTGTTTAAAGTCCCTAAAAAGTTTACTAACACAAAATAACAAGTTCAGTCTAATCTGAGATATTCCCGGGACTGGAATTTTAAAAGGAATATGCATTCCACTTATTAGGTCATTCAATTAGTGGGAAATGTACCAGGCAGCACATAATTTATCTTATCTCTAAATTATGCGCAACCAGGTGAGTCACTAGGAAGGATACAAAAAAATATGTTTTAATAGTTTCGTAGAATTTAACCCATTGCGACGTTATTACAAGAATGGTTTTTCTTCAAGTCTATTATTATTATTATACTAATCAATGCCTATAAGTTTATATACCTTGTAGTCTAAAAATATAATGTAAAATTGTAAGCTCTCTTGTTTATCCAAAGAAATTAAATGAGAAAATCCTTTTCTCTTTTCACACGTAATCGGAGGGTTGGTGTTGTTTTCGCAGTATTGTGGTACTTCTTAGAATTTATTGCCGTATAACTTTTTTAAAAACGCTGTAGGTACCTGCTTAACTTTGTGAGTATCCTTTTACGATGTAAGGAAGGGGGTGAGTAGTGATGTACCTAACCGATATTGATATAGGAATATCAGGTTATACTGTTAATTCAAAGACACTTAAGATACATAGTAACTGACCGGTTGGCGCAGTTGGTAGCGACCGTGCCTTCTGAGCCGCTGGTCCCGGGTTCGATCCCCGGACAAGTCAAACATTTGTGTGCATGAACATGTCTGTTCGACCTGTGTCTGGGTGTGTATATGTATGTATATCAGTCATCAGGTTACCGTAGTACCTACAGGCTCTGCCTAGTTCGGGACCTGAAGACTTTGTGTGGATGTTGTCTCATATTATATTATAGTTAATAGTTTAGACGCCAATGGCGTTCCCCACTCAGTCAAAAATTGGTCCCTTTCTGTCGAAACATGATGATGACTTTTCTTCTTTTACAGAACGGCACAACAGCCCTTATGCTTGCAAGTGAGAGCGGTCGGGTGGCGTCAGTGCAGCTGTTACTGGCATCAGGCGCTGACGCTGGTGCCGCAGACGCGGATGGCTGGACGCCGCTGGCTTTCGCGGCCAGAGGCGGCCATCTTGCAATAGCTAAGGAGCTGCTAGATGCTGGCGCTCGTGTGGACTCGAGGGATTGTGTGAGTTTTCTTAAAATAAAATATTCAAAAAGCTTCTAAGTAGCGTAGTAGGTGGGTAGATGGGCTGAGAGATAAAGTCCTTACCCTAAGCGATCGGAGCAGTCCACTACTGGTCGTCATCAACCAGTATCTGTTCAGGCGAGTCAATCAGTCACGTCAGTTGGTTGTGAAAGTTTCATGTGTAAGGACAATGTTTCGGAAAGTTTTTTAATTTTATGCGGTCGGGAGGAAGCTAGGAATATAGCCCTTAAGGTAAGACCAAAGTATTTTTTACGAATTGCCTAATCTGGGTAATAGTATTGTGAGTTTTGTTTGGAGATATTGGGATTAACACTGATGAGTGATGGCTGACACAGTAATTGCGAATAGTTTCGGAGCCAGTAGTCTTCTCGTGAGTCTCACCCACCCAACAAACATGTTACTTATACTCGTAAGTACCATGAATAAAGGAATTCATGCGTTAGCCTGCCAATACGGTTGGATAACGGCACGATCAAGAAGTCCTGTCAATGACCTAACATTATCAATGAGTAACACACCGATCTATTTCTGCACAAATGCATTTAGACGTTAAGCTGATACTGTGTTCTTTATTAGTCTTAGAACAGAGTTACGATACTATTACACTAGCGAATCGTAAATTAAGATAATACTACTTTACGATATTCTGTAAAGAAGACGTCACTAGCGTCCAAATTTTAAAGAAATAACCTCTTTTTATTACAAACATAGTTGATGTTACAGGCAATAATACTGTTAAAAGTGGGTAAAATCAAGATGAAAGAACTTTAAATGCTCAAGATCAGAAAAAAAATTAACTGTACAGATGAAAATATTGGGAAATAAAAACGAAGGAAACGTTCGTTAGCACAAACTATTTGTGGTGTCTACGCTGAACAGATGTTCCATACATTTTGTAGTGTCTGTATTGTGGCATGTTTTTAAACATTATGGCGCATGTTCAAATCGATTCATTTATGGACAAAACACGGTGCAATTAGATGGGCTCTTTTCTTTTTCTGAAGGCTGAATTTGACGTCATTGATCTTGATTTTGACAGATGTTCATTTTGTGTCTGACTGGAATATATAACATGTATTCGTGTTATCTGTTGTAAGGATTTAAAACAGCGTAATGCAAAACTAATTGAATAATAGCCTGTACATTTATTATTTAAAAAATAAAATAATTTTATGATGCACCAATGCACATGCACAATATGTAACCTAAATGATTATAATAGAGCAATGACCAAAATGTATTCTGGACTGTGTACTCAAAATTAGTATATTTATACTTGACGTGGATCTCTGCCAAGATGTCACTGACATGCAAGCACATTCTAAAAGCTGGCTAAATTGTAATGTGTTCGTCCAGCCAGAACCAATACCTCATAAACAATCTGATGCCTAGTCCAGTTTTCCTAATTTCTTGTATTCAAATGTTTACGAGATTGTAAAGAAAATAGTATTTTGTAAATGATGTGCCTGATTTAAATTAGCTTTTAAGTGTACAGTAATTTCGCAGTAAATATATATCAATGTCGTTTGGAAAATATTCTGTTATTCAAACTATCCATGAGTCGTTGATTCACGTGAGAGGTTACATAACTGGAATAATTGGTTTATTCCACATAATTGGAGAATTCAATTTATTAGAGAGGTTTTTGAAGTGTCAAAGCAAATAGTTTATGATAGTATGGTAGGTTAATATAATATATTTAGTTGGAGGCCAAACCTAAAAATGGGGTCAAGAACTACGTTATTAGGGAATGTGTGTGACTTCTGATTTAGGTGCTGACAAGAATGACAGTCGCTAAATTAAAAATAAATATAGTTAGTTCATTCTGTGTAAATAAATAATGATGTGTACAACATCAGATGTTGACTTCGAATATTAAAATAGTTATCTGTTATAACTATTTGCAGACGTTTGCTGTTCAATCATGTTATGAAAACCACGTTTTCTATGCAAAATAATTTGAATCGATTGTACAGTAATCGATGAAAACATTACAAGTATCAAGTCACTTACAATAAGGAAAAAGTTACTTGAAGTGTGTGAGTTGCAGTACTTATAGTCTATTAAATACATAAGGAGCTGTATGCTGGCCAAGGTTAGGCCAAAGAAACCAGGGCCGTCCAAAAGAGCGATGGGTTGATCATATCGTCAGTCGCGAGAAACACCTGGATGAGGGACGCACGGAACCAGGAAGTATGGCAGAAAAAAGGGGCGGCCTGTACCCAGCAGTGGGTGATTCCGGGCTGAAATGATGATGATGAGGAGCTGTTTGGTACTTTGTAGCATATTATTACATAAAATATATAATTTTGCATACCCAAGATTTTGAGGATATTACATAAGTTATGAACGATATTATTTTACTCCCTTAACATTGTAGCGGTATCTACATCGCCAAATGCTAGCTGCGCGTCATACTGACGTCACGCAAATCCTGCATCGCGCAAGCAGAGTTTACCGCGCGACTAGCATATATACAACGTCCCGAAATCAATCATCGGGCAGTTGCCCACCAGACACAACTCCCGTCTGGACGGAGGATCCTCCCTTTTCTATGGAGCTATGAGTGAACTTTACACCCTGTTCCTCGTACCTCTATAACACGCACGGAGCTCAAAAAAAATATTTCTTTTCCTCTCACAGGGCGGGTGGACACCGTTGCTATGGGCGTCTTACAAAGGCCACGAAGATATTGTGGCGCTGCTGCTGGAGAAAGGAGCAGACGTTCATGCACACGGCAATTATAATATCAAGTATGTATTTTTTTTATTTTATTAGTTTTAAGAAAACTTATAGTTAATTAGTGCATGTTACTCAAATGCACTCAGCACTACTTAATATTATGGAAAATAAAGGATTCTGTATTCTTACTTCTTGAACGATGCTCAGCTTTTACATTAAAAATAATGTTTCAAAGTGTCCAGATAGACACTATTTACCAGATTAGTAAAAATGTAAAAGAATGTCTATGGCATGATTTACCAATTTAGTTACTTAACCGGAACTCTGTTGTGGTAAAGGCCATTAGACTGCAAAGATTGAGGATGATTTTTCTTTTCTTCATGACTACATTTATAACAAAGATTAATAGCATTTAGCATTGAACAGTCAATGAGACAAACACATTTTTTTTTCTATGGTTACACTACAAAAGCTTAACGCATATTGTTAACATACGTAGTTCTGCATATACCAGTATGTAATAAAGAACAAGATGTTTATGTTTAACATAATAATCATACGAATATCTGTTTGCGGTTAGTTCCATGTCTAATTCTCATTCGTTATTGCATATTTTGCGTAACAATGAGAAGCACCGTGATTTACTGTCATTTGAAATCTCATTCCAGTTAACTGGTTTCCAAAAACATGTTTGACTCAATGTTACAAAGTATCGTCAATCTTAAATATTTGACTGCATCTCTCATACATAATATTATCAGACTTCGTCGGCTATCATGGGCCTAGCTCGCTAGCTTTCAAGTCACCAAACATTCGCACTGTTCTCATGAACAAGGTACTTTTAAATTATTCCATTCACGTTGTTCCATAATCATTCAAACCTTTCCTAAATGTCTTTTAGAATTCTATAAAAAACCCAAAACAATATTTTTTCTCCAGTTCGCTAGTATGGGCGGCAGGACGCAAGCACAGTGGCGTAGTCCAGCGGCTACTAACAGCAGGCGCGCGACCAAACTCCTGCGACAAGTACGCAACATCAGCCTTAACATGGGCAGCGCGCGCAGGCGACGTTGCAGCGTGCGCGGCGTTGTTGCGAGCTGGTGCAGACGCTAATACTGCCGGCATGTATTGCTGGACGCCACTATTGCAGGCTACACATGGTAAGCTCATAGTTTGTTCGGTTTATATTTTTTTAATATAAGTAATTGAAATTACCCAAACAAACAACGCCATGCCCGTATTCCCTAAAGGACAAGTCAAAAGTGTGTGTGTGTAGTTCCCTCCCTAATCCAAAATATTTGCGACGCTACACGGCCATGTTGTGATGCGGAGGAATAAGGAACATGTTCTGAGGATGTTTTTGAGGATGAATGTGGATGGCTTTATTAGTAGTTGAGGATATGGCTAGGAAGGGGTGACAACAGAGATGACAGCTAATAGAGGCGTATGGATTACGAAGATATGCTGCGCTGACCTCAAATAAATTGTGATAAGGTTAGGAGATTGATGATCCGAAAAGTTTACACCATCCAACATGCAATTAAGAGCGTTTATACCTTATGAGTGGCAACGTCGCAATTTAGTGTCATATTTCGTGGTTTTCAATTTTTATCATTTAATCGGAGCTATATTTAAAAAATCTGTTTAATTAACTTTTTAGAATTATGTGAAAGTGTTTAAAAGGTAAGAAATCGTTGCGTTTACAGTTCTATTTATATGCAAATAATACATTGGAAACTTGCAGGGCGTTATTTTCATTGTAAAATAACTGTAATCATTACGGTTACTTACTTTTTAAACACTTTCACGTAATTCTAAAAAGTTAATTAAACAGATTTTTAAACTATAGCTCCGATTAAATGATTAAAATTGAACGTTGAACGTTGCCACTCATAAGGTATAAACGCTCTTAACAGGCAATAATTTTTGTAAATGAGCGTAACTTCCGGAAATTTTGTCCATAATTTATATTCAAGCTTGGCACAGAACAGAACACGTTGTAAATTTTCAAGTGGAATTGCCTGTTAAATAATATATTATATTTAATGCTTTAGATATTTTGGCACTAGTATGACATTATGTCTAAAATTACTGGTAAACCTGGATTTGGCTAAAAATATGTAGTGGAAAACCTATTTTAAGGATAAGTAAATAGAAGTTTTTGTAGTTTCAAGACTATACTATTGTTTATGGGAATTGTTTTGAATCAATAGCGAAGTCAGCGAATAACCACATAATACACATAATTAGTTATTGTCATAGAAACTTAATCGATTATCCTATACAATTTTGTGGAACTAATTATAATCACTGGGCATTGTTTAGTCTACTTCATGATAAATAATTATGTATGACTTGCTCCAAATTACAAAGGCACGAAACTGAAATGACAAAATAGAAAAATGTAAACAAACCGTTATTACACACTGTCACAAAATAAATATTACAAGTACAGAAGAGGCACTTTGCGCAACAATGAATAGAAAAGCGACTCTTGCTACTAAGCAACGAAGTGCAATTCAGCTCGCATAAGCGCTCAGTGCCTAACGCGATATTCACCTAAACGTTGCCGCTCTCTTCTAACGCGTAACTCTGTCGCCGTCTGGCGCGGAGTGACGCGCTAGCTGTGGCGCTAGGGTTGTCGGCTTGCCGCTGCTACTATAATATTCATCGTCTATCTACCTACTTGACCACGTAATCTATCTTACGTTTGATGCGTATGATTACACGGTCAATTAGGTGGATAAACAATTAATATTAAAGTCTGTCATTTGTAATTAAGAAATGAAAACAAACCTTTAACCTTTAGGCTATACTATGTTAAACAAAGAGGTACTTATCAAGGTAGATACCTCTTTGTTTAACATTCCTCATTAACTCACAATAATAATATTTACACATTTTGCATCAATTAAAGAGTTCGTAGAACAAAAACATAAAAAATTCTGGTTGTTTACATTTTAACTATACTAATTCTTAATTATCTCCTAAACGTGTGGATCGATTTACATGATTCATGATAAAATGGTTTTAGACCTAGACCTTTAATTTGACATCAAATTCGTTAAGATATCTCAACAAACAAAAAATCACATTTAAAATTGCTCTCGTAATTATCCAACATGTATGAAACGCGTAACAATTCTTTTAAAAACTGTTTTATGACTGTTCCTACTTGTTACCTAATTAACTTGTCATCGTTGCCGACATAATGCACACGAAAACGAAGTTTTATCATAGTTTTTAAATGAATTTAAACTTACCTTTCCTCATCTGCAGGTAATAAAAAATTTCACCCTCTCGTCTCCTTGTTTCGACACACACCCGTCAAATGAGCAATGCTTTAAACCAGCCATTCTTGTTGTTCACTATTCGAAACGTATTTAAAATGTGGGTGATAACCGACTGGCGGAGTGGCGGCGGCACCACGCGAAAGTTTAGGCATTTATCGCTGTAGGTACGGCCGAGTGAAGGAGGCCTGATACTGTGTCAAAGCTATTAACAGTCATAACAACATAAATCGACATCAATGATTATTTTAATGCGGAAATGAGCCTACCGTCTGTCTGGTTTGCTTTGAGAGATTCAATAAAACACTAGATGCGAACGGCGCCTGGGTTGTCGAAAAATGCTGAATAATTATTTATCTCACCCCTGATCTGCATTAACGACTATGAAATATATCTTAATTCACTTAACAAATGTACAGTGATAGTGCTTAAAACTAGCTTTAAAGTAAGTTTACATTAGTGAGAGTCTGGTGCTTGAAATAGGCATTGCCAACGCCTGTGGTACTTACAAGTCACCAGGGCATTTGTAACAGCTTTACATTGGACGCATTCATGAAACTGATCAGAATAAAGATACCTCCAACGAATTCTCCCATTTTCCATCGTTTCAACAGTCTTTTGAAGATGACCCAACTTATTTTTCGCTTTTTCATTTTCCTTAATTTTAGGTAACCACTTCGAGATCGTCCAAATGCTGCTGGAACACAAGCCCAACGTGAACGCGCTAGATAGGGACGGCTACACCGCGCTAGCCATCGCATGTAAAGAGGGCTCCTACGATATCGCTTTGGCTCTTATTAACTCCGGCGCTTATATTAACGTGCAGGTAATTTATACACTGGCTGGTTAATCATTTTATTAATAGTTCACCGAGTGCATTTATTTGTTGTGTAATTATCGTAATATAATGATGTATCTATCTATTCAACGGCATTGTTGTCTGTATCTTGTTTGGTTAAAAACACACAGGAATGCTTAAAGCTCTCTTAACTTTAAAATAAATGTTAACACTTTATCTACAGATATAAAAAGACCTTTATAAAAAAAAAATTGTTGTTATTATTTTAGGATCAATCAAAAGATACGCCACTGATCCACGCTGTGAAAGGCGGTCACAAAAACGTAGTGGAAGCTTTACTGAAGAAACATGTTGACGTTGATCTACCAGGCAAGGAGAAGAAGACTCCTGTATACACCGCCACTGAAAAAGGACATGTTTCAATACTCAAACTGCTGCTGGCTTCCAATCCTGATCTCGAACATAGTACTGTTGTAAGTAAACAATAAATACGTTACTTTAGCACGTCATGAGATGGTACAACTGTCTTCGAGTGTGTGTCCTGTGTAGGCTTAAACGTATACGCTGGCCATACGCGACGTTAACACCGCGATGATGAAAGAAGAAAGAAAGAATAAGAAATATAGGTTTATTTGTCACTGTAACACCTGCATACAAAAAAGATAAAAAGCTCTAATAATTAAGAGAAAATAAAAACAAAAAAGATCTATAATCACGAGCACAAAACAAAAATAGTCAACAGCTGCACGTCATGGCTGCGACAAGAAGGCTTCCACTCAGCATGATGCTGTACTATGGAGGACGTACAGCATAGCGCTGATTTTCAGTGGTTACCCGAAAAGACGTACGGAAACCAAGTCAGGTTCAATGATTGGTACTATAATAAAATAAACAGTAAGCACTCCAATTATTACCGATTATTATTATTACCGATACGAACTTATGTTCGATACCATCTGTCTACGCGACTTTAGCGTAGCGTCTACGCAGCGTGAACTCCACATCGACCAACGCCAGATTCGTAGGCAAGGCAAGACGTAGGTCCTCTCAAATGTTAATGAACCAATAACCAGCTATCTAAAGAAACTAGTTATTTTTGCACATTGACAAATCTTCCTCTAAGCAAGTCTACTGCCGACTGGGAAAAGCCAGTTACAAAAGTCTGCAATATTATTAATGTTACCAATACGCATGCGAAATACGTCACTGTCTCGTCGCGGGGAAACACAGCTAGAAAAATCCCATCAGGTTAACATAACGTGATTTTTGCATACGTAATTATTGTAACTATTAATCATACTCTTGTGATATATTGAAAAAATATTTCCAATATTAATTTATGTTTATCTGCCATGCTTTGGCATGGTTTTGATTTAGTGAGTTCAAGTCTATATCGTTATGGTAATCTGCACCGTTCTGTCATTCGGTGATGACATAGTGTCTGCTATACACATACGAGGTGTAACAGAATAAACGCCTGAAAGTAGTTTGCTCATAATTGACTACTGAATCCATTTCAGTAACTATTAACATAGGTATTTTTTTTAATGTATTTTACAATACTGACGGCCGATTGAGCCAAAGAAAATTAAATCTTATCTCAAGGCAATAAGACTCAATTTTAAATGTATAAAATAATGCTAAAGTCAATACGATTTTCTTAATAATAATAGTTAGCTTTGACGACACGTTTGGTGTAGTGGCTACAGTGGCTAAGTGTAGTCAGCGAAACCAAATGGTCCTGGGTTCGAATCCCGGTAGGGGCAAATGTTTGTATGATGAATATGGACGTTTGTACCCGAGTCATGGATGTATATTTATAATATGTATGTATTTACGAAAAAAAAAATGTATATAAGTAGTGTATCAACCATCTGGTATCCATAACACAAGCCTTAAGTGCTTAACTTGGAACTAGATGGTGCTGTGTGCAATGTCAGACGATATTTATTTATTTATTTATTTATTTATTTATTTAGCTTTTAAAAAAAATGTTTTGTTCATTGTTTATTGCATTTAACTCAATACTCTAATTGGGGTGTATGTGGTCTTGCGTTAATTATGTTACACGTTGTTTATACATATATTTCACATGTTCTTACTAGCTATTACCCGCTAATTCGACCCTCTCAGGGATGATTTCAGTCCATCATCTATACATCTCTCTACCCTCAATGGTATATGCTATTTACCTGTAAGGCAGTCCCAGGACTGCTTTTAAAGTAAAAAAACGTTTTAAGTATCTTTAACAAGAAAAATTACTACGTTTACTTATTAAAATATTATGTTTACTTATTACACAATTACCCGCAGTCTGGCGACACACCACTGATGCGTGCGGTGCGCTCTCGAAACGCGGAAATGGTACAATTACTGCTGGAGCGCAAGGCGCGAGTCAACGTCGCAGACATCAGAGGTGACACGGCCCTGCACATCGCTATGAGGGCCAGGTCTAAGGTAATACGAAGGTTTACTAAATACTCTATTGTTAAAAACGGAATATCGATAAATTGTTTTGATGACATGAGTCTTATACCTTCGCCTCTAAGGCATAGGCCGCGGGGTTACTGTTTTCTATCAAGATAACCGTCAGCCTGTTAGCTTACTTTTGGGATCCGAGAGATTAAGTCCAATGAAAAAAAAAAATTCAAGTAGCTGCAGTCAAAACAACTGGCTAAAAAAAAATATTCCATATATACGGATTCACATTTTGAAAATATAACTACACAACCACGTGTCAAACTGGTTCCAAAATATTGCCAAACGTCCTTCCTCAATCATATTGCAATTAAAACTATATAATTTAAAAGCATAATAGAACTTTTTCTACGATCTCAACAAAAAGTTGACTTGTAAACAACCAAGTACATTTATATACAATTAATAACAAGTAATGACTTATTAAATCATGTTCACGTCTTCAGCGATTATCGTCTTAATATCTTATTAATGCATGGATGCACAGTTCAACATATTTTCCTTGTGTCATAAACCGACACTACACCCAGCCTACACTTAATTACGCGTAACAATCATCGGTCGATGATCTGAACACTAATAAAATAATAATAAAAACTGTTTATCCTCACCATTAACAGTTACAACACATTAGACAATAGACATAGTATATGACAAGAATTTTGAACATTTTGGTGGTGATCATATAGCTGCACAGAGTATTGACCCTTGCCCCTGAACTAGGCGGGAACCTGTATCTCAGGCGATAGTAAACTAAACATTATCTTTTGCAGCAAATAGTGGAGATTCTTCTCCGTAATCCTAAGCACAGCCAGTTACTGTATAAACCGAATAAGCTGAATGAAACTCCATACAATATAGACATGAGTTACAACAAGACAATCCTGGGCCAAATCTTCGGAGCCCGAAAACTGAATACAAATGAAGACAATGAGAACATGTTGGGATATGAATTGTATAGCGCAGCCTTGGCTGATATGCTGTCCGAACCAAGTCTTTCGGTCCCAATCACTGTTGGACTGTACGCGAGGTGGGGATCCGGGAAATCGTTTTTACTCAATAAACTTAAAGGTGAGATAATTTAAAAGTATTTTTCCTTCTTCTTTTAATTAAATAATTATCATTTTGTCGAGTTAAACTTGGTACTAATTGAGGAAAGACATGACTTGAATGTGATACATTTAGGTACCTACTCCTTTTTTTGTAGACAATAATGACCCGTATCTACGTCATTCCGTAGAAATAAACAGTAAACAAACATAAGCGTTAGAAAAACGTCGTGCGTCAATAAATCGAGACGCATTAACAAAACGCACAAGTTCCGTCAACAATATACGCATTATTTTTATAAGTTCATGAGTCACTTAAATCTGGGACGTCACAGATACAATCAATAAGTGACAATACAATAAAAATCCAAACGTTCCCACATAATATTATGAAATTGGCGCGTCATTGAAGGTGTTCGAGTTGGCACACCCATCTCATCATGACATACCCGACAAGCCATTTAATATAAATAATGATTCATGATGATTTACATTGATATAAGACCCTACAAATCAATCAGTACTTTGTCACACCCACTATCTTCCGCTGAAGAAGACTGAACAATTTCGAGGTGTTGAGCAAGCCAAAAGGGTACACCTATATCGTTATATTTGGCTCATTTATTTAAGTAAAGATTTATCATGTACTATCGAGGAAGTTCATATCTATGCACCTTTAGGACTATTTTTCCCTGTAGCGCTCGGGCGCTAACAGTAACTAACGTAAAACAGATGCGGTCATCGTGTTCACGGGATTTTATTCTAAAACTGCTTAGATATGAACTTCCTCGATAGTACATCTGAAATAATAAACGAACTGTTATACGGCTCATTGGCTATTTTGTCGGGCAGTCTGACTGACAGGAATATTAATCTCTAAATGTCTGATATCTGCAGTATGTATGTATGTAGGTATCTAAGTAAATTCTCATATTATTTGTTTCATTTTATTAAGTGAATTGTTTTTGATTTTATGTATTTTATTTTCTCTTTTACTCTTACACACGCTGTCTACATCTCTTTATCTACTTTCCTATCGCAGGTATGCTGGTAGAGGTTTCTTTAGACATAATCATGAACTTTGTACCAAATTTTCTGTTCTTTTCTTCTTGTCTGTTTTTATTTGTGTGTTCATAAATGGTTAAATAAATAAATAATGTTCCTACAAGCAGAAGGTCATTGTTTGCGCCGCACAGTTTATTATATGCACAACGCAAGAGTCGGTGGACTGCCATATAGTTAATAGGCCACTTCACTTTTGTCAACTAAATGTATGCATTGCAATGTGATCCTGGTTTATGCAATAAATTATTATTTATTTATTTATTCACACAACCCGCGCAGTGTTTTGTACAGAAGAGATTAAAGATGTATTTAAACGTAAATTGAGGTTCAGTATTCTTCAACAAATTTGCACTTATCATAAAACGCATCTAATAAGACAGGAACTTGGAACCATTACTAACTTTGAATAACATGGGCATGTCTCAACTACTTGCATATGTATTTTTAAGCGAGTTACTGGTATGCTGTGTATTCCTTCTTGGCTTTAGGAGTTATCGGCAACTTCTTTCAAGTATCTTATTGGTCGATGTTGGCCCAAATAGATGCTTAACAGAACTGAGGTCTTAGCACTAGAATAGAATAGAATACTCTTTATTATGTACATCAAAAAATTATAGATATAAATGTAGAAATTGAAAAGTGTACACTATTCCTAGTTATACAATAAGACAGCTATAAAAATGTAAGATACTTTATATTCAACTGATTTTATACTAATCCAAGAGCTATCCCTCAATTCGCAGAGGAGATGAAGAACTTCGCTCGTCAGTGGAGCGAGACGGGGTGGGCGTGGTCGTGGGCGGTGTCGTGGGGGGCGTGGCATGTGGCGTTGTCTGCGGCCGCCATCACAGCGGTGTCCGGTGCGCCGCCTTATGTCGCTGTTGGCCTGTGCTTCGCTCTCTTCGCGCTTATATACATCGCCTTGTATATACTGTGGTACACTGGGAATAAGTGAGTAATACATTGAAAACTTCTCTAAAATAGCCATACAATTAAAGGCGGCTGTAGTAAAAACGAAACTGCCAAAGCGGACAGCTTAGGGTGCGCCAAACGTAGCGGTTCTAGTGAAAGCTGTTTTGCAACCCATTTCGTCTCAATATAAAACGAGTTCTAACTTTAACCTTCGAGCCAAAAATACAGTAAGTATTTCGAACTTTATTCCGACTGTCGTAAAGTTCTTGATATGAAATTAACAATTTAGACTCGATTCTAAAGTCAGATTTTGTATAAAAACTTTACTTTCGTTAAAACTCGTTTCTTAATGAGGCGTCTAAAGATTATTCCACAATGTACGCATTATTTTCTAAAGTCCAGATAGCGAGTACTAATAAATTCATCAATGTCAATGTGTATAATAAAAGTTCGGACATAATCTTTAAGGACCACGTAGATCGGTGTCTGAAATGGTCTTCTGAGGAAAGAACCATGCAGGTTAAGAGGACCTGTCCAGTCAGTGCACGCATTTGTCAGTAACCGTGCAGCTCAACACAGATTGATGTTTATTTTGAAATATTTCCTTACTTGAATAAAATTCATAATCTCAGATAATTTACATTCCACCGTCACTTACTCTTAAACTTACACTTACTATCTACTTTATCTTTATGTCTTCTAGGTTAATTTTTGAAAAATCTATTTAAAATATAAGGTGGTTCTAAAAGTTTGTTGTTCCAAAACTTGATACTCATCTCTGACTCTAAATTGAAATATTCAAGGAATGCGTTTTCATTACAGATATGAGTGGTGGTGGGCAGGTGGCGTGCTGTCGACGTTAGGTCACAAGTTCAGCTCGCTGTTGTTAGCGCTGCAGGTTGTGTTCTGTCACCCGCCGGGCCCGAACGACCCGAGGGCTTTGCCGGCGACGCCTATAAGGTATGAATAATACTTCAAGTTTCTGATATGTTTATCAGAAAATAGAAGGTTCCCACGTTTTAAAAAGCGAATTTGCTGTAAACCAGGCATTACCATCCAAAAAGGATATAAACGACGTATTTAGGCCCTACGGGGTCAACTGAACCGAACATCGATGCAGCGTTAATCGATCCGACTTATTTAGTATGCTGAGTCCACTGGGCATTTTATGTCACACTCTTCGGCAAGGACTCCCGCCCAATACCTCCACTTTTATCGGTGCCATGCTGCTTCCCGACTTTTGAGGAAGACATCCAAGGCATCCACAAAAGATTTAACAAATGACAAGCCCTGGAGTGGTGCTGATCATCACCAGATGTATAACTATTCTGAGGGAGACTCAAGTCCAAAATAGTAATTCATCCATATTCTGGTACATTACAGATTCCACTTCACGGAGGGTATGAAGAGCGGCGGCGGCCAGGAAGGCGACGCGATGGTGGTGCAGATGATCGCCAGCCTGGGCGAGGCGCTCGAGTGTCAGTACGGCAAGGTCTGCACGCGGCTGGCGAGGGCCTTCAGACCCAAGCCGGTGTCTTCTACTTCGGGATGGAAGTGAGTTACAGACGTGACTTTCTATAGCCAATAATTCTTATGTGAATAAATTTATAGAGGCACGAAGAATAGGGTGCAAAGTTCACTCATACCTCCATAAAAAAGGGAGGATCCTCCGACCACACGGGTGGCGTGTCTGGTGGGCAACTGCGCGACGATTGATGTCGGGAAATTGTATATTTATGCTAGTTGCGCGGTAAACTCTGCTTGCGCGATGCAGGATTTTGCGTGACGTCAGTGTGATGCGTAGTTCACATGTGGCGATGTAGATACCACTACAAATTTATAAGTTACAGTCAACCTCATGACAGGGGTAACTCTTGCATTATGGAAATGGCCCTTGCTGCTCTTACACAAAGACGTTGTCAATGTCTATGGACGTGCGTTTGGCCGTACAAAGAACAGTGTCCACTATAGTATATTGAGTTGTTAAACAAAGCTGAATTCCATAACAGTCTTATTCCACAATAGTAGTTTATGAAACTGTTGCTTAATAAAACACGAGTGTGTATTTAAAAACCGAGCCGTAGCCGAGGTTTTAATAGTATCACACGAGTGTTTTAATACCTAGTTATGTGCATTTTCATACACTACTTTATCTACTCTCATTCTTTGGGATTGAACCTACTAAATAAAAGATCAAAGTTTCCTACGAAATTCAGTACAACAAAACAAAACAAAACCCAGCACATCTCTGCGTATGCGCTAAAGCGAGCGCTGCCACAGACAAGTAAAAATTTAAATCAAAACTTTTTGTAATGCTATAAAAATGGCGCGCCCCGCTTAATGCGTTCCATTAGAAAAAAAAAATTGATGGAGACTCCTTGGTGATATTATCTTCCTGTTTTTGCCCTGTATCGTATTCATAATCGCCACATGCGAGCTGCGCGTCATACTGACGTCGGGCAGTTGCCCACCAGACCCTTTACTATGGGTATGAGTGAACTTTACACCCTGTTCCTCATACCTCTATAGGAAGGACTTCAGGCTGATTGATATTTGAGAACAGGACAAGTTGAGCAGAAGTTGGAAACAAAAATAACTGTAGCAGCTTGGTAGGTAATGTTGAAATAAAACAAGAGTAGTAGCGTAGAAATAGGAACGTATATTTTTCCGTACACACAACTAGCTTAATCTCAGGGGCTGAAATAGTGCCAGTGCTACCATGAATGGCGTCGCGCGATCGTCCAATAAGAACGCGCCTACAAGACTCTGTAAGTACCTAAATGAAACGAGACAGATGCGCGCGCGAGCGAGATAGCACTAACGTAAATATAACGCGTTCGCAGCGCGGGCGATCTACATTTTTGTGCTATGCGTGGCTTGAGGATGATGTAGCGATGCGTACCTCACATAACATTTTTAGTTTTTGAATAAGCTACTAACGTGCTTCGAATCTTTTCAGGTGGCGACGAGTTTGCTGCATTCCTCACATTGTCACCTTCGAGCTGTGCTTCACTTGCATACTCGTCGGAGTGTGTGTGCTCATCATGTACTTAACCGACCGCGAAACGGAGCCGCAGTGAGTATTAGTTGTAATCATTTAATTCTCACCGTACATACCTTTATCCGTTAAAATTGTTGAGTAAAATAAGACTGGTATCTTTACCAATAATGGCCCTTAAATATTTAAAGCCTTTTTCTGGCTCACATTAGATAACAAGGGAGATTTTTCTGTTATTTTCTTCTTGTCTGTTTATATAAGTGTGTACATAAATGGTTAAATAAATAAATAAATAAATAAACAAGTTCAGTTCAACCCGCACGGTTATAATAACCCCCAAAATTAAACGTCTGTGGTCATTTGAATACAAAGTCGTAAAGTCAACTTGGCAAAAGACACCGTCACAAAAAACACTTTAGCCAAAACGTAAATAAAAACGAATAATTTGAAATTACGACCAGCATAAAACATTATGAATTATGAGGTAATCGCTAGACATAAGACACCAAACAAATACCGCACGACGGCTCAATGAGTGAGGGTCGTCGTCGATCAGGCGGCGTGAAATTCAGCAGGGACTGATGATCGGCGCCTGCGCAGTGAGCGGTGCGGCGTTACTGGCCAACTTGTACACGTGTGGGCGCGTGCTGGCTGCGCTCGTCATGTCACCGAGGGCCAAACTGTCCAGAGCCACGAAGAAACCGGCGCACGCGCATGCGCCTACGCTCGCGCTGAGACCTGAAGTGCAGGCTTTGACGCATGTGGTACGTACTATGTTGCGTCTTTTTTTTTTTAACTTGACCTGACTACCCTTTTTTCTCAAAGTTAATTTGTGATATTGCCTTATACTTCTTTCTTCCGGCTTCTGAGAGCCTTGTCATGTCTTTGATCAGTTAATTCTGTTGCATGCAAATCGCACGTTAGCTATTTGTGATTGATAGCCAAATTATTTACTAAATGACAAAAGCGAATCATGGTATTTGCGACCAAACTGCGATCAACAGTTTAAATTAAACTGGCACTCAGAGGAAACAAAAAACTGCATTAACGATGTTTAACCCTTCCCGGTTTATAAGGCTGTAAAATCCTACTCGGTCCTGCAACTATAAAAAACTCATGTTCTTCCACCCAGGTATCATGTCTAGACGCGTTCACCGGTCAACAAACCCGTCTAGTAGTAGTCGTTGACGCTTTGGACAGCTGTGAACAAGAGAAGGTCCTCGCCTTATTGAACGCGGTACACGCACTCTGTTCAGACCCCAAGAGTCCCTTTATACTACTGCTGGCAATAGATCCACATATCATCAGCAAGGTAAATATTATTGTCTTAATCTAACGTTACAAGGAAATTTAATATTTAATCTGTGACGTCCTTTTGTTGTTTTGAATATTTCACCTTTGATTTTGTCTTGATAAATCGCTATTTCAACTTTTCACTTAAAACGTTTGAGTAACTAAAACGATGGAATTTACGACCGCGGCTGAAATGTCATAGTTTTTAAACTTTTTCTGTGTATGTAAATTATCTGTAGTCTGGATGACCTTAGACAAACTGATCTGTCTAACCTTTTCCCAAATATGTTGGGGTCGGCTTCCAGTCGAACCGGATGCAGCTGAATACCAGTATTTTACATGGAGTGACGGCCTATCTGACCTCCATAAATCAGCTACTGGGTAACACATTACCCATTGTTAAGACATGTTGTCAGACTTCTTGGGCTCCTGTCTTGCCGTAATGACTGTCAAAGATCTACAAATAACACCCGGGACCAACGGCTTAACGTGCTTTCCGAGGCACGGTGGGGTCTCGATATGTAATGGATGGTCACCCATCCACGATCGGACCGCGGCATGCGGAGTGTGCGGCTGTTATCATTTAACCACGAGCCCTTACCGACCATAGACAACAATCAATCTGAAACTGTAGTCTAATCCTTCATTGGCAACACACATCCTTACTTATAGTGATTTATTAATACGGGTCTTATCTCTGGCTACCACCTCTGTTACCGTCTTTCTTAATCATTATAACTGTCACCAAAGGAATTTAACTTCTGGGGGAAATCGGACCCAAATAATAGCTAAAATAAAGACCATACGCATATTTCCTGCTTCAATGATTCATATATGATTTGCGTCTTCTTTTACCCCGCCCTTGTTATGTTTATGTCTTCTCTATTATGTACACCTATGATTAACATAGTGTAAGCATATAATGGAAGTTATTTATAGCAACACTTTCTTACTAGTATTATACATTTCATACAGGTTGCTTGGATGGAGGTTAGTTAAGCTCGTAATGTGTTTGGTGTTAACCTTATACCCGTTTGCTTTGAACTCGATGTTGTGTCGAACCCCTATATCTTGTACAGTGTATTTTTTCTTACTTGGTTTGATAAACGAAAACGGTATGAAACGCAAGGTATCCCGTCAGTCACAGACTTTAAGGCTGATTTTACGGTAAACAGTTGGGATCACACGCCAACATCCCACTGTTTATACCGTTAAAAACAAATGCATTATGAAACTGTCATGTGATCTCAAAATTACACAGTAGAATTCGTACTGATCAACGTCGTGTGAACAGGGCCTAAGTCACGTAGATATGAATGTCTTGATCCTTATAAAAAAAATATTTTTATTTACATTATAATATTAACTATTAACCATTATTTTATTAGAATTAAGCATTTGAAATCGAAATCTTAGTTCGACATATTTTTTTACAAAATAAGACAAGTAAAGAAGAAATACAGTCTACTTGCATGGTTTCATCAGAATATTCGTAAATTTTGTCAGATGTATATTTTAGCCATATTTTATGTGTTGCATGACATTTCGTTAGGATGTTTCATAATTATTGTTTTTACCCGCGCGTAATCTTTTCGTTTAGGATTTTGTAACTTGTATGAATGTCAAAATTCAATTGATATTCGTAGTCCTGGGTCAGGGCTTGCCGGTTCCAGGCCGACCTGGTCAGTTTTTTTTTAAATAAATCACTGCACGCTTCCCGGAATTCGGACGGCCCTGACCAGGTTCAAAACAATCTAATGTCAAGTTTATTTTTTCCATTTATAATAGTATTAGTCCGTCGTATTTCCGTATCTGGTCTTCCTAGCAATCCTGGCTATCCTTTAAGGTTTCTGTCTCCAGAGTAATGTAGTAGCTTCTATTCTTAATTACTTCTAAAAATAAACTGAGACATTCTTCAAAGATAATAAATTTTACAGATTATTCAACACTTGGGTATCGGTTGCGCGCGGATATTATAAATATACATGTTAGTAGACATACATGTTTGATGGAGTACAGTGTTCGTTTTCGAGTGTTGTTTGTGTGTATAAGATGCCAGGCAAAAAGATACCGTATTGCCAATTGTACAAAACTTTTACAACACCCATACATTGATCTCACTTTCTCCTTTTTGTCGAGGGAACTTAATGATTGAAATAAAAACTTTTTAATTAGCAGTTGGTCCTAGAGCTCCGTGAAAAAAACCTTTAAAAGGACTTGAACTTGTACTACACATTCTTCGAGGTCCAAAACTGTGGTCATACGCAAACTAAACATCTTAAAATTAATACCTCTGCAAATAATTTATAGAAAACTATTCTGTTTAATTTTACAAACTATACTATCTACATATAAGCAAACACAACACACATTACATTCTTTCCCAATATTTCGAGTAGGCAGTGGAAATAAACAGTCGTCGTGCCTTCTGCGAGAGCAACATCGGCGGATGGGACTACCTTCGCAACATGGTGCAGTTACCGTTCTACCTGCAGAACTCGGCCCTGCGCAGGGTCAAGGCTGCTCAGCAAACCGCTTCGAGGAGGATGCAGGTCATCACCGCTGATGACTTCTCTACGTCACTGCAGAGATCCGTGAGTGTTTATGATTGTTTAAAATCTTGTAAAATTGCTTTGGTATCCTTGCATAGTGTATACTGCGTTGGATATAATAGATAGCAAGTATATTTCACTTTATTAAAGACTGAAAAATCCAAGACAATTTAATACAGTCGAAATTATGCAGAAAGAATTTTGTAATTAAGGCAATTTCAATAATTTCTTGCACCTTCTATTTGTTATTTAGCATTAGCATTATAGGTGGTATTGGCAAACAAATTGTTAAAGATTTAGAGAAGGATCTGAAAAAATAAAAACCCTGTAGAACTCTTCATGTATCAATAAGCTCTCCCAACCAAAAATCTGTGCTGCTGATCTGTTTCACCTCGCAAAGGCAAGGAGAAATATTCGGGGTTGATGGCCAACCTTCAGTAGAGAAACCAGAATAAGAAGTAGATGAAGAACTAAATTAAATTTATATACATTCAGGTATCAGCCCGCCGCCTATCCTCAACATCAGAGGTGATGTCAAGTCAGGAACGCATCAAAGGCCAAGCGGCCCGCGAGCGTCGCCTTCGCCCGTCGGAGTCGGTCGCGTCATCGGTCGCATCGGGCCTGCACCGCGGGGCGGGCGGGGCGGCCGGGGCGGGGGGGGCCGGGGCCGCGGATCTCAACAGAGTGCTGCTGACTGATGATTACTTCAGTGACGTCAATCCTAGGAGCATGAGGAGGCTCATGAATGTTCTTTATGTTACTGGTGAGTTTTTTTTTTGTTGTCTTCTTTTCTCGTTTATATTATGATACTAGCTGTGCCCGCGACTTCGTTCGCGTGGATGACGAAATGAGTTTTTTGTGTAAAGTGCTATCTGTGTAGAACGTTATCTTTCGAACTTCCGGTATTAAATGATATCTTTGCTCGCGCCATCGCTCGCGTTCTGTAAATTTTTTGTAGTAGATTTCTACTTTGTTACCTGTTTAGCAGGATGACCGATAGCGAAGCTGACGTTCATTGCAACGCATGTTCACAAAGATAATGGTAACGACAGATAGTCACCGTAAGACATCAATTGAGAGCTTCAGCATACACGACATTGTCAGTGAGCCCGTCCGGAATATGAACATAAAGGTTCCTTGGACTGCTCACACGGGAAAGAGCGACGTAAAGCTGACCATGTGAGAAACAACTCACGCAGATCAATTGACTGAGAAGAACGCGAGAGTGCGTGTCGTTCACTATCAGCACTTAACCTCAATTATCGATCGGCACTGGTTTCGCGTGCTCTTGCTTCAGTCATGCTATCCCGCATGCGGCTTAACCGGGATTCTCGCTCCTCAGCAGATTCTTGAAATCTGGCTAGTCTCATTCGCCTAGCGTGTCTCGATGTAGCAGAAAGAGATGGTCTCTTTCTGGAAGGCATCGTGTTATAAGTATATCCGTATTCAAAATAAAGAAATCTTTAAGACTATCTTTATAGAAGAGCACTAACACCTAGCGCCTACCTACACTTATATGTATATACCAAAAAATAAACAAAATCCCTAAAAACTCATATCTATACGAATGACTAATCCTACCTAAGAGTACCTACTAAAAATAACCTACGTTTCACACTATCAAATATACTACCTATACTTGAAATTAAAATCTATACGGTCTACGCCTTATAAAAGTAAGTCGTGTGTGATAGTCCATTGAATTATATGGCAAGCGATATTGTATCTTAAGATAAAATATTATAGTATCTTAGCCGTGTGCAGCGCCCCTTAGTGAACACCAATGCGGGTGACGTAACCTACGACAAACTTATTATTTGCGGTTGATACAGTAATCGGGTCTAGGGATCGAACCGCAAAATTAAGTTTGTTTTTTTATTGTATATATTTTCCGGGATAAAAAGTACCCAGTGTGGTGCCCAGGATATTAAAGAATAATTATACTAAGTTTCATCGTAATCGAACCGTTATTTTTTGCGTGATGCCTGAAAAAACAGACAGACAGACAAAAAAAAATTTAATCACATTTTTGGGTTCGGTGTCGGCACTAGTAACACCCCCTGCCATTTATTTTTTTGATATTTTCAATGTACAGAATTTTCACTTCTACAGGTTTATTATAAGTATAGATGAGCAAGCCTTGTTCAAAATGATTAGAAAAGTTCGTGTAGTGGGCAACCCGAACACTACCAGTGATGGACGTATCGCCTGCGTATGGCATACGCCATTTTTTTGGTGATCTGTTTTAAAAACAAGTTGCAGAAAAACCAGGGTGAATAATTTTAACCCAAAAATGAATAAAAGACAGTTTTATGACGTTTTCTGACTAGATTATTAATAAAACTAAGGAGGAGATATAAAATAGCCCAAACTTCATAAAATATCCAATATCTTCTCAGTAAGCATAGCTCACTGGATTAAACAAAACTTTCTTGACCATAGCTAAACGTAAACCACACACTACTTCCTCCCAGGTCGTCTTCTAAAGGCATTCCAAATCGAGTTCAATTGGTACCAGCTGGCTTCGTGGGTGAACTTGACGGAACAGTGGCCGTTCCGCACCTCCTGGATCATCTACCACCACGAGACGTATGAGGAGCATATCGATGACTGCACTTCGCTCAAGCATATCTATGACAAGTGAGACCCTTGTATTGTTTTGTGACAAATAATTGTGTGAAATATGTTTTCAGGGTCTTTATTTACTTGAAAGTCAATTGGGTATTCCGTACCCGACGGTATTCAAATTTCTAGAATGATTGCCTCGTTCTTTCGACGGACGGGTCATTTCGGAACAATTGCCCTAAAAGACTGTTACTGCAGATTGGTATGTCAATCATTGTTTACCAGTTGTCTTGGAAAGTGTTAGAAAGCAGCGCCCAAGAAGCAGGATCCTCCTCCACCACGACAACGCTCCAGCTCAATCCGCCAGACGGACTATCGAATATTTGTCTATCGAAAGTGTGGAGTTAGTAAGGCCGCTTCCTTACAGTCCTTTTTTCTTTTTTTTTGTGGGTGTAAATTCATCAAATAAATTCTCCCGCTCTGGGCGGAGCGGGAGGGCGTGTCAGACTCTTACTGATTAAAACCCACCCGTGATCCTTCAGTTGCCTGGGCCACGGTAGCCCTTTCGGACTTTCCCGCAACCCCGGCAGGCATCGGCCCTTTTTTTTTTTTTTTTACGGGGGGAAATCCTCATGGACTACTTCCGCCTGGGGAAAAGGCGGAGGGGCGTGCCGGACTCTTACCGGCTAAAACCACCCCGGTGTCTCCTCGCACGTGCGCGCGGGGCTGCGGGAGTCCAAATTCTTCTCCGCAGCCCCACACTAGTGCTGGCCCGGTCTGTCCGGGCTTCATCTCCTGCACGGAGTAGTGAGGTGTTTAACTACCCCGTGCATCGCCTCAGAGGCGCGCGCCGACACCCGCGCGCGCCTCCGCCTCGGGTCCATCAAATAGGGGGCGGCGACTTCCCCAAGTCCCGCGCCCCTGGACCCATTCATGGGGGCCGGAAAAGGGCGTTGTCCGCCCTTCTCCTACGACCGGTGCGCCTTCTGCGACTGGGGAAGGGAGTCGAGATCTCCCTCTCCCGTTCCGCAGTTTCCTTCTGCGACATCACGTCCTCGCAGAAGGACACCACCACGTCCCACGACTCTGCGCTACCGACCATCCTCCGCACTACGGCCGGCAGCGACAGATCGCCTCCTACTTCATTTGTGAGGACACGGCGCTGCTCCTTCCAAGCTACACACTCGGCGAGCGTGTGTTGCGCCGTGTCCTCCCCGCAATGGACGCAATGGTGGCACCGAGCGTCCGGCTCCCTGTCTATGCGGCACAGGTACTTGCCGAAGCAGCCGTGCCCCGACAGCACCTGCGTCACCCTAAACGACAGGGAGCCGTGCCTTCTCCCGAGCCAGTCGTCGAGTACTGGCCGGATCGCCTCGACGGTAGCGAGGCCGGCGGTAGGGCGCAGAAGCCTTTGCCGCCATTCCGCCACCAAGACCTGACGGAGCTCCTCTCGGCGCAGCGCGATCTGCCGCTGCACCGGCCTCGAGCCCCGTGCCCGCTCTTCCTCGCGCCATCGATATAATGACGCGAGTGCTTTCGCCTCTAGGTCCCAGGGCGGAGATCCGGCCAGGACGCAAGCCGCCTCGTAGGAAATCGTGCGGTACCCGCGGACGACTCTGACGGCCATCGCCCTCTGCGGTTTGCGCAGAATGGCGAGAGTGCCGGCCGTCATGTCCATCGCCCACACAGGGGCCCCATACAGGGCCATGGACCGCACGATTCCCACGTACAACCGCCTACAGGCGGCGCTCGGGCCCCCCAAGTTAGGAAGCAACCTTGAAAGCGCGCCCGCTGCACCCATCAGCTGAGGCGCCAACCGCCGGAAGTGGGGCCCGAATTCCCATCGGCTGTCGAGCACCAATCCCAGATACTTCATGGTGGACTTGACAGCTATCCGGGCCCCGCTGACCACGATGTGTGATCCCGGCGCCGGCGCACGTCGGGGGCTATGAAACACCATGGCCTCCGACTTGTTTAGGGCCACCTCCAGGCCCAGGCGCCGGATGCGGTTCACCACCTGTGACACCGCATCCGTGGCTATCAACGTCGCTTCCCTGTGCGAGCTCCCCCGGGCAGCGACAAGCGTGTCGTCCGCATAACACGTCAAGTCGGCGCCCGACGGGAGCTCGCCTCTCAGCACCCAGTCGTAGCCGATGTTCCACAGGAGCGGTCCCAAGACCGATCCCTGTGGAACACCGCACGACATGAGGTGCCGACCGGCACCGTCACGTCCCCGATAGGTGACGCATCTATCCTCCAGATAATCCCTTACCGTACGGCGGAGGTAGGGAGGCACGCGATGGTATTTCAGAGCCTCCCGAATACAACTCCAGGGTAGGGTGTTGAATGCGTTGGAGATGTCTAAAGACACCGCCAGCCCCACCCCACCCTGGGACACCGTCTCCTCCGCCAGGGCCTTCACGCGCATGATGGCGTCTATGGTGGAGCGCCCCCGACGAAAACCGAATTGGTTGTCTTCCAGGTCCGGCCCCTAACTGCACAAGTGGCTGACGAGGCGATCTGCGATAATGCGCTCAAAAAGTTTGCCCGCCTCGTCGAGCAGCACTATGGGCCGATACGCGGACGGTGAGTCCGCTGGGCGCCCCTCCTTCCTGAGCAGGACCAGCCTCCCCTCCTTCCACACACTGGGAAACGGACCCTGCTCGAGATATGCCGTGAAGAGCCCCCTCAGCTGGTAGCTCCTTCAGAGCCAGGACGAGAGCTCGACCAGGAACTCCGTCGGGTCCGGGCGCTGTGTTCTTAGCCCGGAGTCGCGACACGGCCGCTCTCGTCTCTGCTTGCGTCACCTCGGGGACATCGGTGCTCTCCTCTTCTGAAGAGTCTGTGGCTGAGGGCGAAGCCATCGCCGGGGGAACGTGTCCCGCTCGCTCAGGGAAGAGGGCCGATACTACCGCCTCTAGCAACTGGGGTTGCATGCTTTGCACCAGTGGAGGCGCCCAGGGACGCAACTTGCCCCGTACCCAACGGTAGGGGCGCCCCCACGGATCCCGATCTAGGGACCCCAGCAGCTCTTCCCTGGCACGCGACTTAGAGTCGCCGATGGCCAGCCACAGAGTCTCCTTAGACGCGCGGTACACCTCATACAGCGCGTCTTCCTCGACGGAATCCCGTCGACGTAGTTTCCGGTATCGCGTGTACTGGCGGCGAGCCGCAACGCACTCAACGCGCAGCCGCGCGATCTCGTCGGTCCACACGGGACACGGGGCATGGACGCGTCGCAGATCTGCTTCATCGCCCCGCGAAACCACAGCGCCACCGCTTCGACGTCGACGGGGCCGTCCGTCGTCGATTCCCAAATCCAGGACTGGACTAAGGCAGCTTCCTCGTGTAGTTCCTTGTCGATGCGCTTAAGCGCCCAACGCGGGACGTCGTTAATCGGGGTTGTTGGATGGCGGCCGCTCGCGGTCTGGGCAGAGACGTCGAACCGGATATACCGATGGTCCGACAGCGTCTCCACCCCCACGGCGACACGCCAGTCGCGGACTCGGCTGGCGACAGAGGGGCTAGCGAGCGAGACGTCCACTATCGACCCGTCCCGCTGCCACACGCACGTGTATTCCGAACCCCGATTCAGGACGACCAGACCAGTCGTCACCGCCCACTCTTCTAGCACCTCGCCCCGAGGGTCAGTGACCGGAGATCCCCACGCCAATGACTTGGCGTTGAGATCCCCGAGCACCAGAACGGGACGAGGGTGATAGCGGCCTACGACGGCGCCCAACTCGACAAGGAAACCCTCGAAGTCGGCGAGACTCTTGTTGGGGGAGAAATACGCCCCCACAATGACGATGCCGCCCGAGACCGCAGCAGCCCAGCCGCGGCCCCGAGACGGGTCGATCAGAGTCTCGCCAATAATGGCCACCAAACCGTCAGCGCACCCCAGCCAGTTGTCACGGGCGGGGATGAAGTACGGTTCGGCGACCACAGCCACGTGGATCGACCACTCTGCCATGCTCTGGAGTAAAGAGCTCTGGCACAGTGGTTGATGTTGCCCTGGAGGAAATGGAATTGTGCCATTATTGACATTCCATTCCCTCGGCAACGGTCCTGGGCCGGGAGTCGACCGTGGAGCTACTAGCCTGCGGGGGCGGCGAGGTTTCCCCGGCAGGTTTAGAGCTCCTCTTCTTCTTCTTCTTGGCCATGCTGGCAGGTGCGCCACAAGCCCCTCCGCCCACTTTGTGTCCCGCTGGCTTCCCCGCAGCCGAACATAAGCGCTGCAGTTGAGCGCCGCGGAACACTGGACCGCCTTGTGGCCGGGCTGACCGCAGCGATAACAGAGGTCACTACGGTCAACCTCAGCGGTGCACTTTGCCCGGACGTGACCCTTCTCCAGGCACTGGAAGCACCGCAAAGCCCGGGGCTGCAGGAGTTTCACCCTCGCTGCAACCCAGCCAACCAGCAATCTGCCGCTTAAGGCGATCTTGTTTTCTGCCAGGCACCCCGGCAGGCATCGGCCCTAGCGGAACCCGTCGTTGGTGCTGACATCTCTTTAAGGCGCGCGTGGAACACAACGCGCCGTCGACCCGGGCCTGGTCCTTATCAGATGGCGAGCTACCCATTGCTCGCCGTCCGCAAACCCGCGCCTACGGTGGCCGCGAATCGGCTTGGGATTCCCGACGCCCATGGTGTCTCTTGCGGCGGCTAAGGCCTTGAGGGCGCGAATTTTGCGTCCTTACAGTCCTGACCTGGCACCTTGTAACTTTTATTTATTTCCAAAAAATAAAAGATAAACTTAGAGGAATTCGTTTTATGAACCCTGAAGATGCCGTGGATGCGTTTGAAAAGGGCGTGGGAGAAATCCCTAAAGAAGAGTAGGCCCACTGCTACAGTCAATGGTTCCATCGCATTCGACAGTGCTTAGAAAGGAACGGAGACTACTTCGAAAAGCAATAAAAATATTAACAGGCTTCTACATCATTCCGTTTTTTATTTTCTAAAAACTTTCAGTGTGACCCACGTATGATAGTATGTACTTACCTAAATGTAGAAGAAAATCTTTCAAAACTTTACCAATGCGGTCGCTTATAAATCACGATTTCGCAATTCAGATTCTAAAACTAGTCTGTAAGTAAATACAGAAACAAACACCTGATTAAAACCGTAGACATAAACATGAATGATTCTTGTAAAGTTTTGTTGTCTTGTTTTACTTCACTCAACAGTCGACTACATGAATGTTGCATTCATTTGATAGTTTATTACATCTTCAATGTTATTTTAATCAGAGTAAAACCTCTAATGAGCGGTCTTCGCGAGGCGAGCACGCTGATGGAGCTGGACCGAGATGAGCGCAAACTGGAAGTGTTCCTAAGTTTCCACCGCGCCACGCTCACGGCCGCAGATCTCAAGATATTCCTGCCGTTCACCATCAACCTGGATCCCTACATCAAGAAACTCATCAAAGGTAAGGGTTCCTCAACTATAGGGTCTCTGAATTTAATGTGTAAACAAAAAAAGAAGTTGGTGTTTTTGGGCCCAGTAGGTGGCCACATTTATTGCGGCGTCCAGAGTCGTTGTTAAGGCGGGGTGTTACCTCAATATTCCCAAAAATTGGTTTCTTAGAACGTCGAGTATGACGTAATGTAATAAAAATAAGTAACGCGAAAAATACAGTGAACAGAGAAGGGTATAAAGAAGAATTTAAACCGAACAGAATAATAAATAATAGTTTGATATTCCCAATAAAAAATTGGGAAGTTGTAGCACAAAAATAAACTTTGACGTCGAAGATCTCTGTATTTCCAGCGATAACAACAGTTTTTTTTTTAAGAATTTAGTAGGTTTTCCATTTTTTTAAAACTTTAACCAAACCATTATTTAATTTTATGTCTATATTTTAAATAATCTAAAGAAAAGCAGTAAAATAAATGCCCATTCGCAGCTTACGTCACATTTCAACACAAATATCATTTTCAATTTTCAATCTTATTGACGCTCCATAGTGGTGACAATAGCTTACGCGGTCATACTTTAGTCGTCGGGCAGCGCTCGACTTGGATGGTTGGCACCGGACGCTCTGTGCATAATTCGATTGTAGTTTTCAAGTAATTTATGACTGAAAACAGTGTGTGAATTGAACTAAAGTTCTGTGGCGGACTACTAAGGCTACTCACTGCCTAATATTGAAGTGAAAATTCAGTCTCAGTGGAAATATGGGCAATAAAAATAAAATGTTGCGAAAGAGTTTTACAAGAAAAAGACGAAAAACTCGAAAAAATTATGGAATGTTTGGGTAAGTAGGATGATTACGGTATTGTATCATAATAACATTTGAAATTTGTATTTAGTTTAGTATACTTACGAAACTGTATAAATCTATAGAAACGGTATTGACAATTTCTACAAACATTTTGCTAAATCCAAAAACAAATAGGTGCACTCTATTTTGATGTCTATAGAATGCATATTTGAATGCGCCTAGTGCAAACGTCTCTGGTCGAAGCAACCATCGAGGCGATAGCCATATTGCAATAGTAGGTATAAGTAACAAAAACAAACTTGCAGATAAATCAGAGTGCGTTCGTAATTATTATAATAATATAAATATTGCACTAGTTATATAAAAAGCATTTTGATTCTTTTGTAAGATTATTTTTATAATATTTATTGAGTCATTAGACCAGTGCCGATAATTTTTGAAAACGAAAAAAGTCACAGTAGGCTGAAACCCATTGGAAAAGAAAGATAATATAACAAAATGAAAGGAAAAATAATTTACGGGCGATCCGAGGTCGGGAAGTGGGGGTTATCTCGATTTCCGGCAAAACTACAAGTCATATGGAAAAAAGTGTAATAGCAAAGTTGTAGGTAATAAAAAGATCTACAACTTTTGTATTCACACTTTTTTCAAGTAACCTCAAAATTTATGTGAAAAATTCAATTCATGTGAAAAATTCAAATTTGACAACAAACAATTTATGTGAAAAATTCAAATTTGCCGGAAATCGAGATAAACCGCTTTTTACCCTTAAACCCCCACTTCCCGACCTCGGATCGCCCGTAAATTATGTTTCCTTTCATTTTTGTTATATTCTCTTTCTTTTCCAATGGGTTTCAGCCTACTGTGACTTTTTTCGTTTTCAAAAATTATCGGCACTGGTCGACCTCGGATCGCCCGTAAATTATGTTTCCTTTCATTTTTGTTATATTCTCTTTCTTTTCCAATGGGTTTCAGCCTACTGTGACTTTTTTCGTTTTCAAAAATTATCGGCACTGGTCTAATGACTCAATAAATATTATAAAAATAATCTTACAAAAGAATCAAAATGCTTTATATATAACTAGTGTGCAGTATTTATATTATTATAATAATTACGAACGCACTCTGATTTATCTGCAAGTTTGTTTTTGTTACTTATACCTACTATTGCAATATGGCTATCGCCTCGATGGTTGCTTCGACCAGAGACGTTTGCACTAGGCGCATTCAAATATGCATTCTATAGACATCAAAATAGAGTGCACCTATTTGTTTTTGGATTTAGCAAAATGTTTGTAGAAATTGTCAATGCCGTTTCTATAGATTTATACAGTTTCGTAAGTAAACTAAACTAAATACAAATTTCAATTGTTATGATACAATACCGTAATCATCCTACTTACCCAAACATTCCATCATTTTTTCGAGTTTTTCGTCTTTTTCTTGTAAAACTCTTTCGCAACATTTTATTTTTATTGCCCATATTTCCACTGAGACTGAATTTTCACTTCAATATTAGGCAGTGAGTAGCCTTAGTAGTCCGCCACAGAACTTTAGTTCAATTCACGCACTGTTTTACCAATTTTAGCAAATACCAACTAATATTCAGCCAGCAGCAGCTTCCATTCCCGTGGATGATCCCTCTATCGTCTAAATTTTTCAGAATTCTAGCTTCCGTCCCGGCTCCGCATTTTATTAGAAACATTATGGCATTTGTCACTTTGGAGCTGTGATATTTTTGCATTTATTTAGAGTTTATGTGATTTTTAAGTGGTCCGAGGGCCTTTATGTTGGTTTTGTTTTCTATTTTTTTACCGCACCCACTAAGTACCTATCTAAAACACAAACATTAGTTTGAAATGGCATAACTACCCATTTAATTAACCCTTCCATCCCTGATACTGACTTACACCCGAAAAGCATAATTCCCCTTCTAGAGCAGTCGGGTAAAATTCGGAATGTTTATATTTGACCTGTTTATCATGTACTGTAATAAAATAAACAGTAGTGATGTTTTTTTTTAAATTGTTATGTGTAATTATTTATTGTATCATATTATGAACCGACACTGTAATTACATCGAATTTTAGAACGCACGTCATAAGTAAGTATATTCAACAGAAAACATCTGATTTCCTTACGTATACTATGCAACTTTCCTTGAGCACACAAACGCCCGTGTTAGCGTTTGCGAGTGTGTGCATAATTACCGTAAAACGCGCAGATGCGGTTGTGTGAGTGCGGTAATAGCGATTAAAATCGTAGTCGGTCCGCGTCTTAAGACACTCCTATAAAACACATTGACATGTATTGTTGTCATTGACATTTACGACACATTCACTCTGACCAAGGGTGTCACTATTCAAATACATATTTTAATATCCCACAGTTTTATTGCACTTCAAAGAAAAAACAATTTTGCTCATATTAAATTATAATCAAAAATATTGATGGAGACACCATTCTGAAGAAATAGTTTATAAAAAAAAAAAACTTGACCCCTATTTGAATCACATGCATAATTATTATTCCCTATTGTGTAAGTAGCATAAACCGAGGGTCGAGAAACCCAACTTTCCTAAACAACAAGCTTAGCTTCTACATTTCGCCACTTTCTTTGACCGCAGAAGAACAACTGCAAAGTGGTGTAGAAGAAGACACAGGCGCGGGCGCTGCGGCCGGCATGATGTGGGGACAACCACATTCAAGACAACCTCACTCCAAACTGTTCCCCAGGAAACACGTAAGATTCTCAATTACTACAGTTTATAGAATGTTTTCCATCATTAATGTTTTTCATTGTGTCACCTATGTAAAATTACTACACTTATAACTGTGTATTCTATCTATGTAATGGTGTGAGGTAGTAGAATACTTAGATTTCAGTAGTAACTTAGCTTCAGCCAGAATTAAAATTACAACAGAAAGTAATTCGGCTGATAATATAACTTCAGCTCATAATGCATTCTGTTAATTATTCTGGGGTTCGATTTCTGAACCATAAATAAAAAATCTCCGGCTGTGTCCTATTTTAGTCTACGTATCATTTAAAACGAGGCCAATATGAGCTATATTTACGTATCACGTAATTGTTTATTTTAAAACGTGGCGGCTGATGTGATTTGTTTAAAAATGTTTGGAAATTAACTTGTCGAACAAACTACCTTGCAGTAAAACAAACGGTATTTTTTAGGAAATGAAGAATCAAGCAATGTTTAGAGATTTTGGAGATCTATTGCTTTGAAACTACCATTTGGTAAAAACAAATGGTATTTTGTCAGGAAATGTCTAGTTTTGTAATATAAACATTCGTCATTATTCCTGAAAATATTTGATTTGAGTTAAAATAATACCATTTCAGTAAACATTTCCTGAGTTTCGTTTAGATTGAAAGGAAACTTCAAATATACACGAACATTTTAATTCTCGTAATTCCGATAAATATACTATACATTTCGATGTTTGCGACCTAACTATGAATCACTGATTCCCTGAAATATCATTATAACAATTGCAGGTTCCAGACTGCTAGAAATAATATAGCCAGTTGCAAAAAAAACAGGCCATTTTTTACCAGATAATTTCAACTCCACAGCGCTCATCCCCACCAACACAGCCAACAGCAGCCGGTCCCGTCCCCCCACAACAGATGTGGGTAGGCTGGGCCAACACCGGCAACGGGTTCGTACCGCAAGCCATCAACCCGCAACACTTCCCGCAGCCGCAGTTCCAACCGCAACAACAGCCGCAGCCGACGCCGAACCCCTTCCATATGATTAGGACTGCCTTCCCCGCTATGGTATGTTCCTTTTTGATGTGTAATATCTTTAACCTCGCTTTCCTGCAATCTGTGGGAGTGATTTCGTGAAATGCGACGGAAGTGTGTAACAGGAAGCCGGGGAAGCGCGCGCTATTTGATTTGACCAATGAGCGCGCGCGGTGGTAGAGTTGGCAGTCAGATGGTACCAACCCATTTTCCGAGAGGTTGGTACTGTCAGACAACAGTTGCGTGAGTGTGACGAGAAAGGGAAATAGAGAAGGTGAACGCATCAGCTGTGCGCTTAACCTGAAATAATAATTTCAGGTTAATTCAGTTAATGTTTTGCTTATTACCAAGGTGAGTTGTCAGATGTTACACATCATATGCGACTACTGTAAGGCTCGTTTAGTTTTTATAAAAGACACGTTTTAACTGTAATAGTATTTTACATCGGTACAAGAAAAACATTTATTCATGTACACTCGCGGAATAAAAATATTACTAACGCATTGTTTATATTACTTTCCTAGATTCCTGTGACCTTTTCAGACAGATATGAACATAAAGCATTGCCTATGTATGCGGGCCCTAAGCCCTTTATGCCTGGAGGCTTTTGTTTAGGTATTAAGTTCAGTTTACGTTTTTATTATTTATTTCTGATTAGAGAGATCAAACTAGGACCAACGACGGCTTAAGGTGCTTTCCGAGGCACGTGGGAGTATAGTTTTCAATGTTTTTGTTTATAGGTAAATTGGCGTGTACTAGCTGACGTATGACCAATAATTTAATTTTCATCCCACCATCTCGGAAAGAGTATTTTTAATCTTCAATATCTGAGTGGAAAAGCCGTTTTTATTCTCTAGAGGATAAAGTAAATTGAATTTAGAACATCGTGTGCACTAAGTTTGTGAATTAAAAAAAACATTAAACCTATTTACTGCTACCTCTATGGTGCCGAATATATCATACAACTTTTTTTTAATTTGTTAAAAACTCAGACTCGGAACCTTCTTGGTGTTCTTTTTTCAATTTGCTTTGTACGCGGTTCTTTACGCGGCATTTTTTCACGTCATTGTTAAACCTTATATTAAAAACAAGAAACTTGAAAACAAGTGAAAAAACTAAAATGAGTGATTCTAGCGACGAGGAAGTTTGCTTGACGCCAACAGAATTGACTGAAACTGTTAATAATGCGCAAATGAGCTTTCTCCCTCAACAATCACGCGAGAAGTATTTAAAACAGTACGATATGTTCAACACGTGGCGACTAGCAAAAGGAGCCAAAACTTTCTCAGAAAACGTTTTGCTGGCATATTTTATAGAATTATCCGAGAACAAGAAAGCAAGCACTCTATGGAGTACGTATTCGATGCTAAAAGCAACAATAAAGATGAAAAAAGACAAACATATCGATACCTATCCTAAATTAGTGGCATTTTTAAAAAGAGCCTCATCTGGTCATCAACCAAAAAAATCGAAGGTTTTCACAGTATCTGATATTGAAAAGTTTCTTAACGAAGCACCCGATTCCGTATATTTGGCGGCAAAAGTAAGTCAGTTGCACATTCAGTATCTACTTAAGTATATTAATCTCAATTAAATAGTATACTTAGTAGATGTTGATAGGCATAATTATGCGTTCATATCAATTTTATTCATTTATCTACTACAATACTCTTTACGTTACAGGTTGTTCTTATTATTGGAATAAACGGAGCATGTCGAACTAATGAACTAACACAACTTAATGTCAAAAACATTGAGAAACATTCAGATGACTTACTATTAATTAATTTACCTAATACAAAGACAAAAAGAGACCGCAACTTCGTCATTCGCAAGGAATACGTAACGATTGTTGAGAAATATCAAGCCTTACGCCCGCCTAACACTCCAATCAATCGATTTTTTCTACAGTATCGCAATGGAAAGTGTGTTAGACAGCCTATGGGTACTAATAAAATTGGCAGTATCCCACGAGAAATAGCAACATTTCTTGAACTTCCAGAACCCCTGTTGTACACGGGTCATTGTTTCCGACGAACTTCAGCCACACTTTTGGCTGATTCCGGAGCTGATCTCCTGTCCCTTAAGCGCCACGGAGGCTGGAAGTCCAATGCAGTTGTAGAGGGATACATAGAGGATTCCATCCAAAATAAGTCTAAAATATGTGAAGGCATCGTAGGAGCCATTACACTGAAAGAGCCTCAATCGGATCCTTGGACTGGCCTTTCTACATCAAAAATAAGCCGTTATGAAACACCTAACCATCTCCCTCTCTCTCCAACATTCACGCCAAGGGAATCCGATGAATCGGTACAACTATTAAGACTAAGTATGACAGATACGTTTACCGAAAAACAGTACACAAGTGACTAACACCAATATTACAGTACCAAACAAAAATATTACACTCAATTTAAATAACTGTAGCAACGTTACTTTAAAATTTTCTTAATTATACCTTAGTATTATTTTGTTATAATTTAAAGATTATTCTGTAATACTTACCTGTCATAATGTAGTAATTAATACCTAAACTGAAATAAAAGTGTACCTATCTTGTGATTGTAAACGTTTTTTTTTGCATTTAGTCATTTCCTCGCTGAGGTGGAATGAAAAGTTACGTGTTGCACTCGAGTGCAAAGATTTTTCACCTCGTGCTCTTTTGATTCCCTCGCTAACGCTCAGGATTCTAATTTTGAATCACTCACTGCGCTCGTGATTCAATTTTAGAATCCTTCGCTTGCTCGGTCATCAAAATTGAACACGCGGTTAAAAAGCAACTTTGCACTCTTGTATAACAAATAACTATTAATGTTTTGTGTTTCGTAATGTTAATTACTTACTATTGTATAGAATCCAGTTCTTCTAACGGAACAGACAGTTGTGCTGCTGGGGAGTTTGTTACTCCACTTCTTCTTCTCGGCTAAAGTACTAGGAAGTGGAGAAGGGGGGGCGTTTTGGGGGACTGTCATGCAATTTTAACGTTCAAAAAGTGCTGATTCTCAGCCTAGTTTGAATAAATTACTATTGATTTATTTATTTTGTATAAGGTAGCTTCACAGCTGACAGTAAAAATAACAAAATTATTATTCCAAACATTAAGCCAATTACGAAGTACACAGAAAACAAGAAATTCGGAGAGTGACATAATTATTAATATTTATAGTGTGTGCGTGCGTGTATCTGTGCGGTGTGAGTGCTGTAAATGTGTGTGATGATGATGTATGTATGACTATGAACGTATGACTAAACTGGCACTATTTAGTTAGCTGAGTATCCGACGTTTGATGGAGGATTTGGTTAATCTAATTTTTAAGTCTGTTTCGTGTGGTATTAAAGGGGTCACGAGATGGGAATTTATCGTTATACAGGGTTACTGGTAACTCGACGTATTCCTTGCAGGACGTCATAGTAGGGTTAAAATGCAACAAATTAAGCCATTTTTTTTTAAATATTTTTTTTCATAAAAATACTGAAAATGTAACTAACTCAAAAACTACTGAACTTCGGTAGAACATTTGGTGGCTTAATTTATTGCATTTTAACCCTACTATGACGTCGTGCAAGGAATACGTCGAGTTACCAGTAACCCTGTATAATGCAGGTAGACTCAAGAATGGTGACTTCTTTAGATAATTAGTGGAGGCCGATGGTACTGATAGCAAAGTGGTATGTCTGGTACGTCTGAGTGGAACGTTAAAGTCTGTTTTGCTGAGCAGTTGTGGAGAGTCAAATTTATTGTTAAGTATATCGTACAATAACATCATATCATTTAACTGTCGTCGCTCTTCCAGAGTATTAAATTTGTGGTATCGACAGGAGTCCAGGTAATCTGGGATATCAATTTTAGTTTTGTAGTTGAGATGCTTGATAAATCTGCGTTGAATTGCCTCAATTTTGTCAATGTATTTCTTATAAAAAGGTCGCCATACAACACTTGCGGATTCCAATATCCTCCGTAACAGTAATATAAAGTTTTTAAGCAAAATTGAACTGTTGGCTGTTTCGAATTACGAATCCGAGGGACTTGTAGGCTTTATTAGTGATTTGATCTATGTGTGCCTCGAACGTGAATTTTCCGTCTAGAATCACACCCAAATCCCTAGCCTGTGATGCTCGCGGTATAATATCATTACAGATACGGTAAATGTAATTAATATTGTTGCGCTTTTTAGAAAAAGATATAACTTGGCATTTCTTAGTATTTACGTTTATGTTTAAATTATAATAGTCACTAAGTCTGTCTAAGTCAGATTGGATAAATTGACAGTCACTGGGGTTATATATTTTCATAAATATTTTTTTGTCGTCTGCATACAGAGGATGTTCAGAGTGAAGGAAACACTGTGTTATGTCAAATAAATAAATATTATAAAGTAGGGGGAATATTAGTGAGCCCTGAGGCACCCCAGAAGTAACGTCTACGTAATCAGATCGGTAACTACCGATAACTACAGCTTGCCGTCGATTTCTCGGGTAAGAGTCTATCCACCTTAGCAATTTCCCCTTACGGTTTTTAGTTTGTCGATCAGAATGCAGAAGTCTACCCGGTCAAACGCTTTTTCGAAGTCTGTGTATATTACCTACGTCCACTTTTTTGGTTTTGATTTTGAGACTATCATTTTTTAGGGCACTCATTATTCTCTTTCTATATGCCATTATATTGTACCTATGTTAAACAAATGAATAACTTATTCTAATGTTGATGTTGAAGTCAGAAATATAAAGTTTCATGTGTGTGCAAGTAAAAATGGATCTGGACCATTGCGTCCAATTTTCGTCATGGGAACTGGGGTCGCAGCGCCGTGACACGAAGCACCCTCTAAGTGCCTCGTGGCGCTGCTTTACTATACGCAGCGGCTTTTTTCAAGCTTTTGCGTGTAGCGTCACGTCACGTCTCGATGTGCAAAGCAGTACTGACGCAATATTTTTTTTGCGAGGTTGTGGGTATAAACGTACTTTCCGAGTTATCTTCGATATTACTGACATCGGTAAAGGAAAGCATCGTGAGGACACCTGGACTTATAGTTAATACAAAGTGTCGTTTTGCATCCTCGTCAAATTCGAGGAAATAACTATGCTAATGATTCTCGACACAAATCAATAATAAAATAAGTAGGTAATTTTTTTTATTTGTTATAATTTTCTGAAATCGGCATGTGTAGGGCCCGTGTAATACCGTAACTGCGCTGCAACTTTAACGCACGCATACAGCGATATAGTCGTGCGACACTGCCTACCGCATACGCAACGGGGTGATTCTGTTCTTTGAAAGTGGAGTATTCTGAAATACTGTCAAACTTAAATATCTAAAAAAACAAGTATGTATTAATTATTGAGCAGGATCGTAATTTTATTTAATTATTTATGTCTTTCATAACAGCCTCCTGAAATTTGACGAGGATGCAAAACGACACGTTGTATGAGTCTGAAATCGCCAACCCGTCTTCTCTATACGTATGTATATCAGAAGAGATCTTCGCCCTGCAGTGGGACAATAATAGGCTGGTATTATTATAGCTTATCGCAATTTTCCGTTTATTCCAGACGGACGTGCCGAACATTCGCCTGTCTACGCTGAGCGTGGAGCGCGTGTGCGGCCTGGCGCGCGACGCGCTGGGCGCGGGCGGGCCGGGCGCGGCTTGCGCGCTCCAGCGCCACCACGTGTGCGGCCTGGTGCTGGCCGTGTGCCGCCTGCAGGACCTGGAGCCGGTACGGGAGGCGCTGATAGATTCCAGCGTATCTTAGCATTACACAGGCCTTGCTTCTTTAGGAGGAAGCGCCAGATTGCCCGCGAAATAAAAATATTCTTACGTGTTTTTGCAATTTGCATGTCTGTGTCAGGTTGTATTTTGAACAAAATATGATTCGCCACCGTAACATGAATTTCTTTACAGAATTATAATCATTAAAATCATCAAAACAACCCTCTTAGTTGATTATGATATTATTATAAACTAAAATATTGATTATGAATTGCCATGAGGGGCTCGCGGCTAAATAATAACAGCCGCACGATTCTACGCAAGCCTCGGTCAGTTCGTGGATGGGTGGAAATCCATTACATTTCGAGACTCCCTGCGTGTCTTAGAAAGCATTTAAGCTATTGTTCCCGGCTGTCATTCGTAGATCTTTCACAGTCGTTACGGGTAATCAGATCAATCTTTAAGAATCAGATTAATCTTTCTTTCTTTCAAACCCAAGTCTGACTGTCTTACCAAGGGGTATCTTGTTACTAAATTAAGTGGGTCTTATACCCAGGGATATCTATTGTTACTCAGTTAAGTGGGTCTTACCAAGGGGTATCTTGTTACTCAATTAAATGGGACTTACCCAGGGATATCTATTGTTACTCAGTTAAGTGGGTCTTACCAAGGGGTATCTTGTTACTAAATTAAGTGGGTCTTATACCCAGGGATATCTATTGTTACTCAGTTAAGTGGGTCTTACCAAGGGGTATCTTGTTACTCAAGTAAGTGGGACTTACCCAGGGATATCTATTGTTACTCAGTCAAGTGGGTCTTACCAAGGGGTATCTTGTTACTCAAGTAAGTGGGACTTACCCAGGGATATCTATTGTTACTCAGTTAAGTGGGTCTTACCAAGGGGTATCTTGTTACTCAAGTAAGTGGGACTTACCCAGGGATATCTATTGTTACTCAGTTAAGTGGGTCTTACCAAGGGGTATCTTGTTACTAAATTAAGTGGGTCTTATACCCAGGGATATCTATTGTTACTCAGTTAAGTGGGTCTTACCAAGGGGTATCTTGTTACTCAATTAAATGGGACTTACCCAGGGATATCTATTGTTACTCAGTTAAGTGGGTCTTACCAAGGGGTATCTTGTTACTCAATTAAATGGGACTTACCCAGGGATATCTATTGTTACTCAGTTAAGTGGGTCTTACCAAGGGGTATCTTGTTACTAAATTAAGTGGGTCTTATACCCAGGGATATCTATTGTTACTCAGTTAAGTGGGTCTTACCAAGGGGTATCTTGTTACTCAATTAAATGGGACTTACCCAGGGATATCTAATGTTACTCAGTTAAGTGGGACTTACCCAGGGATATCTATTGTTACTCAGTTCAGTGGGTCTTACCAAGGGGTATCTTGTTACTCAATTAAATGGGACTTACCCAGGGATATCTATTGTTACTCAGTTAAGTGGGTCTTACCAAGGGGTATCTTGTTACTCAATTAAATGGGACTTACCCAGGGATATCTATTGTTACTCAGTTAAGTGGGTCTTACCAAGGGGTATCTTGTTACTCAATTAAATGGGACTTACCCAGGGATATCTATTGTTACTCAGTTAAGTGGGTCTTACCAAGGGGTATCTTGTTACTAAATTAAGTGGGTCTTATACCCAGGGATATCTATTGTTACTCAGTTAAGTGGGTCTTACCAAGGGGTATCTTGTTACTCAAGTAAGTGGGACTTACCCAGGGATATCTAATGTTACTCAGTTAAGTGGGACTTACCCAGGGATATCTATTGTTACTCAGTTCAGTGGGTCTTACCAAAGGGTATCTTCTTACCCAGTTAATTAGGTTGTGGAGGTCAGATAGACAGTCACTCCAACTAAAATACTGGTATTTAGCTGCATCCAGTTAGACTGGAAGCCAACCAGTAACCAAAGTTGGGAAAAGGCAGGCAGATTGATATAACCTGATACTGACTTGCAAATTCAGAAAATAATGGAATTTCGCGGGCTGCTCAGGGTTGCGTAGGGTTAATGTTGTATCAACAGGTTCTACCTTCCGAGACAGTAAACGCATGTAAAATCAGGGAAAATGATTTCTAAGCAAATTGAAGTAGATTTACGGGCCGCAGACGCGGTCATACAAAAAAAAACATATTCTACTCTACCCCAAACTGCTGCATATTTAGTAACGTTATTATTATTTTCCTATAGGTTCTAGAGTTACCGTTCGGTGACTGGGAACTGTTCAAACTTCTCGTCGTTAATCTCCGCGAGCTCGAAGCGAATATGCCGTCGACTGTACCAGCCGTTACAGGTGACAAACTGTTAATTAATTTCATCATACAATAATTAATATAATTTCTGCATGTCCGATCAGTAATTATTTCTATTGGTTCTAATATAATAATGTGATTCGAGAATAGATAAATAAAATTGGTTTTCAGTTACCCAAGAGTCGGTTGTTTGAATGCATTATAAAGATTTTTTATGAGTATGAAATAAAGTTTCTGTTATCTCTACAGTATTGTCAGAAAAATCTATCGAATCAGAAGAGAGAGACTCCGCTAAACCAAGACACACTTTGGAAACCCAACGCAGCCGACCTTCGAATGTTGAGAAACAGGTATATTTAAACAGCTTACTATTTACTTAACTAATGTCCTTATTTGCGGCTAAGATACCACTGCTAAACAAAACATTATCATGTTAGTTTTGTGTAGATAAAGAAGACAGAAAAGAGTAAATATTAAACATAGTTTTGTTTGAAAAATGATTAAACATTTTAACAATTGACCACAAACAAGATACCATCTAGGATAATAATATTTTTTTAACTAGTTCCCAATTTAGCAAGGCATTAATATATCGTATGTTTTACAGCCATACGCGGAATATCAGGTGATTATTAGAGTAACTTAGACACACGTAGAATTCATGTAGAGCACGATCATTGGGAGAAGTCATTATTTTTTCTCTCTAAAATGCTTGGAAATTTGAGCAATATTTTGACAACCTTCTTCGAGGTAAATCGAAATTGCTGTACTGGCCAAATATGTACATACGAGCAGCGGCCGGCAAAAGTTGTATGAAAATCCATATCTGTCGTGGTTCAGCGACCAAATAAATTACATAGTAAACTCATATCTATCGTGTAATTTAAAAATGGAACGATAATTTACTCCGAAACATGCCACGAACCAAGGAGGTAACTTATCAAAGGTTTTATTTAAATTTCGAACTGGCTTGCAAATAGAAAGCTGGTTATTGAAAAAAATACAAATGAACACTTTAACCCGGGAAAAATATTGATGTTCGTTGTTCGTCATTGATTTTGAAAGTAATTGTATTTTAATTTCCGCGCATTATTTGAGAAAAGTACTATACACGCCTTGGCCACAACTACCTCTTTTGCTGGCCGCTGCAGTAATGTACTAAACCCACCTAGTGTTTCGAACTGTCGATGTTGAACCTCCATATTTGTTTGTCTAATCAACACAACTTTAAATGTGATTTTTACAGTGTACTTTCTCACATGTCTCATTTTGTAAACAAACACTGATTACCGCATTCACAAACGGTAGAGGCGGACGGTAAGAATTAAAACAAAATGTGCACACGCAAATTTTCTCAATATCGAAATGTCAGTACGCGATGTTTGTTTACGAAATAAGACAAGTAAAGAAAAATGCACTCTGAATAGCATTTCAGTTAACTTGTTTTATTTAGTTGTGTCCTTACTCGGGATGGTAACAACGGGTCCTACGACAAAGCACTCTGTTTTTTTTTTTAAATGAATGTCCTGACGGTGAATGGGAACGTTGTTTGCTACTTCGGTATTTTATAGATGTGATCGTTATTGATATATGCGTATTTAGTACGTTGTGCACTCTTATCTGTATAAATACTGTCACTGTCCGGGTTAACAGACAAACTTATTTAATAATCGTCTTGTTGGGTACTGGAATCATGGGATGGGAAAGGGTTAAATGTTTTTCCTTTTGGTTATCTCATTGGGTTTATGTATTCAAATTAATTTAAGTTTAACAAACCATTATATATTTCACCCGATCTCTGAAAGGCTACACAATCATTTGTTCTTATTGATTGCTGTGTTAGGCTGGCTGAAGTAACAGCCAATGAAATCAGTATCGGATTTAACAATTTTTCAGCAAATTATGATTTTACTTCTGTATGAAAAGGCTTTCAGCAATTCGTTTTTAATTTCACAACTACCTTATCTAATTCTAATCTGGGGCGAAGTTTATCAATATTTTTCAAAGTGACTTGGGCCCGAAATAAAAGATTTTTATTGTATTTATTAAAACGATAATTGGCGGCAGGTAACACTAGAGGAGCAGATGATCTGCGGCGCGCTTCAGACGCTAAACGAGGAGGCGCTGGAGGACGTGCTGCAGTCGGAGCCCCCCTCCCACCCAGGTGAGCCCCTCCGCACCATCCGCGAGTACCCGCCCCCCTCGCCGCCCCCCGGCCCCGGGGACCTCGCCCCACCCCCTCCCGGCGACGAGCCCGTTCCGCGCCAAGACCACGTCGTCCTCAACGTCACGGATGATGTATTCATGTAAACCGAACACATGCTGGCTATGCTTGCTATAAAGCAGATTCTTATCTGACCACATCGATAGATCGACGATAAGCAACACGTATCTGAGGAATAATTTACGCTGCATTCATTTAAGATTTTTAATGTGCGAGATGAGTGTTTATTATTCTTCAAAGCATACTTGCTGCGTGTGCCAAAATAATAATTACATAGATACAAACTTAATTTTGAAAATGATCTATATAATTATATTACTGTACTGGCTAAATACATAAGCCTGGGCAACAAATGCTTTGCATTCACGGCTTTCACAATATATTTTAAGCATTATTGGCTTTGTTACTGTAAAATTTATATTTAATCTAATAATATTACACTGTTATGCATAGTATAGAAAAGACATTTTTGTGTTGTGATTTTAGAAATAGACTGCCTGTAAGTTATTCAGAATCAAATAAGAAATATGCATCCAAATAAGAGACTTTTTATATTTGATTTCTTTGTTATAAGTACTTCCTATCTAAAACAATGCATATGTTCTATTAAAAATGTATTATTATTACTAAAGATATTAGTAAGTTTAATATTAAAACTATGTTTTGGTTTAGAATTTATTTGTTCGTAATTTGCTAATTGTATTAACTTTTAGCACCATACTTAATTCAACTATTTGTCAGTTGTTCAAAATTATGTTTTCTTTTTGGGTTCCTTAACAAGCTTTAATTCATATTTTGCAATATATGATTACAATCACTGAAGAAGTTCGCAATATACAACTTGTAACATAATGAACGCAAGACCTCGTACACCCCAATTAGAGTATTGAATTAAAAGCATAATACAATGACCGAAACAATATTTATTTAAATCTAACTATTATTATTAAGAAAATCGTGTGGACCCTAGCATTACTTTATGCATTTAAAATTGAGACATATTGCCTTGAAATAAGATTTAATTTTCTTTGGCTCAATCGGCAGTCAGTATTGCAAAATTAATAATTTTTGAAAAAAATACCTCTATTAATAGTTACTGAAACGGATTCAGTAGCCAATTATGTGCAAAGTACTTTCAGGACTTGCGTTTATTCTGTTACACCTTGTCTTTCTTCAATGCACAAATTATAGAAAAGCTATACGATGCTCCCGTTATGTACTCGACGAGTTGCACCTTTTGGACACATAGTATAATTAGGTACGTACGCTACGGAAGCGCCGATTGTTTTTAGTCGATATTGGTAATTATTTGAAACTGCATTCCAATATATGTTGCCATTTTATGTTAGTAATGTAGGCTGTGCCTTTTTATATTTTACTGTATTCATTGTAATATATTCCATACGTTTCAGCTGCACGCATATTTTAGAATCAAGTGACCATAATAATTGTTTGATTTTAAAATAATATGATAGAATTAAACATATCTTGTGCCATCAATATTATGTTCTTTTTAAGTGCATACTAGAAATTCAGTTTATTTTTTTTAAATGTTTACAATTTAAAATGTTCCTTATTGATGGTTATCTTATTTTCAATATACAATTTAAGATTCCACAGATTCACTAATCACAATAGTTTCATTGTACTAAAAATGATTGTATAAATCTAAAGCCTTTAACTGTCACTTTCCCAATATTTTTAAATTGATTGTTGTCGTTTATAACATATCTTTAGCCTAGGAATCTTGAGACAATTATTAAGTAGATAGGATTATAAACATTCTAATATTAATTGTAATTGTAGATTGTTTCGATTGTGATATTAAAATTGGGTCACATGCTGTCCTTATAGCTACTGTACTAGTATAGACCTGTTGTATCATTCCTTTGATTAGGCAAACGTTTCCACTATTTACGAAGTAATAAATATACAATAGTTACAGATGGTAGTTTGATTTTGGCCCTTCGTTATTCTCTTATAGGCACCTCCGCGAGCGACTCGAACGGATCTGACCGGTCCGCCCCGTGAGCACTGAGCAGGTACTTCCAGCGCACCGCGCCGATCACCTGCCTCCTTCCCGTGCCCTTCTGACCCTGGATTTTTTGTAACTTTTGTCTTCTCCGGCTTAATACATCAGAGCGTCTATTTCAGATGAGGAGAGCACGTTACAGCTGCGTCTTCCGAGCGGCTCGCTGTGCGGCTCGCCGGCCGGCAGCCCGCGCCTGCTGCGGCGCGACCCTTCCATCCTCAAGGGCGTCGGCAGCTTCCGGCGTCGCGACCCGCCCGCCGTCACCTTCAACGTGGAGAACGAGCAGGACTCTGACGACGACGGACAGATCACCTTCAGCGCGCGCCCGCGTCACACCACGCGCGTGCAGGACGAGAGGCGCGCGCGCTCGCGCCCGTCCTCGCTGCTGGTGGACGACGCGCCCGTCGCCGGCCTGCAGGCGCGCTCGCTGTCGGTCGACGACTCCGAGTGCTCCGGCTCGCCCGCCGTGGACCTCAAGCTGCGCGGCCTGCGCCGGACCGCCGAGATCCTGCGCAAGGTCAGCTCCGCGGAGCGCCTGACGCGCCTCAGAGACAAGATCATGTCGCGCGGCGGGCAGCGCTCGCGCTCGCGCAGCCCGTCGCGCGACGAGCCCAGCGACGACGAGGCCGCGCCGCTCGTGTGGCCGGCCGGCGCGCCGGGCCAGGCTGCGCCTGCGCAGGCGGGCGCGGAGCTGTCGCCGCGCTCCGACGTGACGGAGCTGGAGTCGCCGCGCGACGCGGCCGCGGCCTTCGACCTGCTGCCGGGCGACAAGGGCGCGGAGCGGGCCCCGCGCGCGGGCCGCCTGCTGCGCGCGGACAGCGGCGGCTCGCTGGGCAACATGGTGGAGCCCTACAACATGCGGCTGCTGGCGCACGCCACGCTGTGGCGCCAGGACGCGCTAGACGCGGGCCCGCCGTGGCCGTGGGACGAGCCCGACTCGGCAGTGTGACGCGTCACCGCGGAGCGCCCCTTTACCTTTGTTCGCGCGCCGTCCCTCGGTGGGCGGTGCGACTGCTTGCTGCGGTGCGACTCGGCGTCGGTGACGAAAAGGGTGTGATATTATTTAGTCGAGAACCGCTGAGCCTTTATTTCCAGTAGGAAGCTTTTTATTGTTCTCGGCGTAATTAGATCGTAGCTAGAAATCAATTCGGCGAGACGATGGAAAATAAATTCAGACGAATTATTACCTGATAGTATACTTAATGATGACTAGTAAAAATAGGAGTACCTTACAAAATGAAGACGATTTTAATTTGACAGAATTATATGGCATTTATGTAATTATTGACCCAGTATTGTGATAATAATTATAACCTTAAGTGTACTAATTATTTGTTCCTAATGAACGATTTGTAGTTATAATTTTCATAACACACATCATCTCTGTGATTTCTGTTAACCACGTCTGCAGAATGTTAAATAAAACAATGATTCGCTATTGAAGTTATTTACCATTTACTTTCACAGAACAAAAAGAACTTGCGTATGTCACATTTAATAATACTTTATTTGTTTACAATATCGGATATTGGCAAGTAATCACATCATAAAATTTTACATTCGTACGTAATTGTTACTCTCTTTTATTAGCATAATTTATCAACTTACACATAATTGGTTTACAACATAGAGAGCCGTTTCTCATACTTTGAATGTTCAAAAACTAATTGAATACAACATGCCTATTTAGAATAATAATTATTTATTAAAATGTAGTAACTACGTAAACGAATATGTGTTAAAGAGATCACAAACTAGGTATAAAATCCAGCATCATCTAGTATCTACAGTTGCCAACATAATTTATATACATTATTATACATATTTAAACTTACAAATAAACGGAAGCGCAAATAAATGTACCAAAAAACATAATCTCAGAAATAGCCTCGATATATATATAGTTTAATTATGCACATTATAAATGTAACAATGAAAACACTGATCTGTGTTATAATTGTTTGTATCACCAAACTACAGGAAACACCAGTAGTGAGCAGCTTTCTGCTGAAAGAATATTTTACTAACACTTAATATCTAATACAAATTTAGTAGGAATGTTCGAGATTAAAATAATAAGAGCACCAATAAATTAAAACAATACAACAGGCCACAAATATTGAATATTTACATTTCGCACGATACAACAAAAGGAAGTAATAATATTACAAGTCGTTCCAGTGTTTAGAGAATATTTTCGATGTAGGCTATTCACATTGTTGTTATTTAAATTTCAAATCTACTGTGAGTACACAACTATGGACTCTAGTATCCCACCACTAATGTGTATGGGATAGTATCCATTATCACAAATATATTAGATAAATTATTAGTATCCCAAATGAAATGTGATAATACTTTGTTGGTATGTAGAACAGTTTTTATTTACACGACATTTAAATATTATGATTACTGTCATCGTCCGACTCATCGTAAAAAAGTTCTATGGAGCCACCTAGAAAGATTCAATGACATAATTTAAGATTCTAAATCAACGGTGACGACTAAATGACCTGTATTTTATTGAGACTGATGGTGTTGTCGTCGATGGACTTGTCGGGCGGCTCCGGGGTGACGGGGCGCAGCTGCGTTTTGTTGTCTCGGTCGAGCTCTTCAGCGGCGTCTTCGGCGTCGGAGCCGGCCGAGTCGTCGCGCGAGTGGGCCAGGTCAGCGTCGGCCAGGTCGGCGCCGGGCGCGGGCGCGGTGAGCGCGCTCCACCAGCCCGACAGCGCGCCGCGCGCCTGCGACAGCGCGCCGCCCACCGCGCGCGACGTGGTGGCCACGGCGCGGCCCGTGCTGGCCACGGCCGCCGTCACCTTCCTGCCGCCCTCGGTCGTGGACATCGTGCTGCAGAAACACATTCACATTTGTACCAGACGCCACTTTATATCTTACGAGCAGTGCGCCCGATGGGTATTCCCGTCGGCAAAAATTACGAACAATCAAACTTTCACTTTTCCGAACGAATTTTTTATTATTTTCTCTCATACAAACCTTGTCCTGACAATTACAAAAGAATTAGCCAAATAGGTACAACCGCTGGGAAGTGATGCACGGACAAACATTTTTAGCAATTGATTTTTATTTATATGATACTTACACAATAGCATTAATACTGCTAAAATATTTAACTTACTGAGCAAATTTTAACTTCATATCGGCCACTGATAGTTGTCCAGAAAACGGATGCATGGGCATGAGATTTATAAAAGATTCTATTTCTCCATTATTTGTAGATAGCAACCACTGTTGATATGCAGGAGTTGACTTAAAAGCAATCATAAATTGAGAATTATAGGAATCTATCTCTCGACTGCCCTCTGGAACGAAAAAGCCAGTTTATTGTCAGTGGACAATCACAAAATAAAAAATATATTTTAGTTTTTAATAATTATAAATAATAAACCATAATTACCTGGTAACAAAGATGTCCTTAGCAGATAAATTAAGTAACTCGCGAACTGTTCTCTTATCCACTCATCGCCTTGAGTCGGACCGTGGCGCACGACGTGATCAGCAAACCGAAGATCCTCCGTGCCGAGAGCCAATTGCCTTCGAAGCATCATATCAGATGTCTCTATCCTCATTTCATTCAACTCTACCAAAACATCAAACAGTTGCCTTTTCTGTTTGAAGAGGACATTTGATGCACCAACTACAAAACCTTGAACTGCAGGGTCCGATAAAAGATCTAGATATTGCAAAGATAAGTAAGGTAAACAGAGATAGCCTTCCTCAAACAATGGCAGAGGAAATCCACATTCAGTTTGATCTATCTGCCCCGTGAGATTGTGCAAGCCATCAACACTCATGTCTCTGGCCATAGTCGGGCTCTGTTGTGCTTCAGTAACATTTTTCTGCGGCTTATATTTCTCTCCAAGACTATGGCACTTTTCTCTAGCTCCTGACAGGTCTGTCCTATCAACCACATCAAGTAAAGTATCATCAAAACTTTGACGGCTGACGCGATCTTTCTCCTCTAAAAGGTTTCCAGTCTCTTTTGGGGATAGTTCTTCAATCTGAAGTGAACCATTGTGTAATTGGCCTAAGGGCTCTTGTGCAATTTCAACATTACAATTAGGCTCTAATTGCAATTTATTATCAAGGACTGCAGCAGGAATTGGAGATAGTGGCCTGGAAAGTCTGAAACAATAAAGCATAAGATGAATACAAATATTACAGCAATATCTGATTGCAATACATCTTATATCTAAATTACAGTCATAAGCAGTACTAGGAAATATTGTGTCTAAAGTAGTTGTCACATAAAAACAAAAAAATATGGGCTCAAAATTACCATTCAACTCAATTACATTTAGCAACTTACACAACATTTGCTGCACGCGAAAGTCCAGTTTCTAAGCAGTGTGGTAGTAATGACACCAGTGTCAACAAAGCTGTTGACAGGGGACCAGCTGGTGCACCATAGATAAGAACTTTACGCCTCAACAACATGAGTTTAAACAGCAACAAAGCTTTATGCCTCCAGTTTTCCACTAATCTCTGGACTGATAAACCTGAAAATAAATTTGTATCAATAGAACATATACCATAAAATGGGGTGAATTGGGACAAATCTTTAAAAGGGATTTTAACATTGAAATAATGTGCCAATAATGTTGCCAAAAATAACTCTAGTGTGTTTAATGTATTATAATTAATGATTAAGTGCCCTTGTTGGCAACAAACTATATTATTTCAATGTTAAAATCCGTTTCAAAGTTTTGTCTCGATTCACTCCGTTTTACAGTACTTTATCAAAACAAATCAAAATATCCAAGGTTAAAAGCTACTAAAACTGATCTATGATATTAGTTATTGTAGTATACAAACATGTTTATAACACCCTTTATCAATTTACTTTGTAATATCATATGATAAATAACTATAACTTGGTAGTAACCTATAGCAGTAGGTAATCCAGAAATTGAATTATGTAGACTGATTCATACTGCTAACAAGTTACTGTATCATTACTTCATTAGTCATGAACAGCACAATTATTAGGAGGCCCTTCAATAGTAATGCATAGAACTTTTATTGTGTCTGCCTTGAAGGGAAACCTAAGTTCACAAAACTGACAATAATTTACAAAGTTGCTTTTTTGCTATGAGCATATTCAGCCACCCAATGCTGAGACACAGGCCTGCTCTCAGTGAGGAGTGGGCCGTAATCCACTATGCGGGCCCAGTTTGTGTTGGTAGATGTAACACTTCTTCCAATTTTCGGTTCTAGGTCATGCCAAGTTTCCTCTCGATGTTTTCCGTCATCGTTTTGGGAGCAGTGGTGATGAAATAATTTACACAAAGTAAAGCATGAGAATGGGCTTGATCCTACAACGAGTAAGTCGCAGCCGTTAACACTGGGCCACCAGTGCTCAAACTTGACCATAGACTTAAATAGCTTGTCAAATTCTGTAAGATAATTAGGACTAGGTTTTTTTTTCTATACCTAGTCCTAATTATGTTAGACTTGACAATCTATTTAAGTCCTAGTTACTCCATAAGGATTTCACTTTTAAAATCAAAATACCTTCAAAAATTTGATCCATCTGCACCGGACAACTATTTAAATGAAGGTATGCATCTTCTAGCAGTTTAGTTTGTGAGAAATCTCCTTGTAGGAACCAGGCTCGTACAACCAGTTCCAACTTGACGGCCAAGCGGCCAAACAATGGGGCTCTGCACACAACACACACACTCTTCTGTACTGAGCTACGAGTCATGTCCTCAGTCTTTTGTACAACTTGCTATATATAAAAAAAATTGTTTCGTAAATATTCTGCTGTACACAAAATTAGTTGATTAACTTTAGATCTAGTGTTGCCTAAAGTGTTACATATTTTCAATAATGCTATTCAAACAAAGAATAACCTTATGCTTCACAAGGCAAATAGCATTAAGTTCTGTGTCTTCTAATTAATTAATTTAGGTATAAAATATGTTTAGGTTCAAGTAATGAGCATGAAGTTCATTTCATTAATAAATTGCAGTACATTACACACAAGAATAAATTCTTGTGTATTTTTAATATTAGTTAAATAAATCTTGTTTAGTATAATAACTTCTTATTAGCAGAACTTATAAATATTTGTGCCATGTTTTTTGCAAACAAATAGTCTTACCTCCACAGGAATTTGTCTGAAACATGACACACCATACACAGTGTGAGCTGGTTCTGTGAGTCCAGGCAAATTGAAGAATATTGTGTCAGACAAGTAGTTGTGGGAGCCATCTGGTAAAGCCAAGGCTGGCAAATGTCGCCAAGCAGCTGGCAATTCTGATGGGTGGCCAGGCACTAATTCCGGATAACAATGTTCCACCTACAAGTAGATAGTGTTCGTAATAAATAATATTATTTTTACCAACCAAATTCGTAATTATTTAATGAAGTACGCAGAGCACACGGCATCTGATAAAAACATATCAAGTTCGATAGTTGAGCAAGATAAATATTTAAGAAAATACAGGCAGTAAGATAATACTTCTTACTAAACCATTACCATAACAAAAACTATCCCCATCTTTTATTTTTTGAAAAATATAATATCGATTATTGATAGTAATGACGCCTACTTACCTGGCACCCTTTCTTGTGGTGGAAACCCACCACAATGATGTTGAGCACTGGTTCGATTATGACTGACATGATTATTCTATTTCATATCACTTGATTTTGTTTTATTACTAGCGTTAGCGTTTTACATTACGTATTTGCTCTGCACCTCATACGATTTGACATCCAATATCCAATCTATATTATTTCTATCCATGACATTCCATTTTGACGTTTTTTTTTTTATTATGGCTGCAGATAATAAATGTCTATTTGGTCTTAGTTATGGTCTTTACTATAGTGCTGTGTCTACGAGTGTGACTAATGCTAAGTACACGCCCGCGACTCACTGGCGATTTCTAAATCTCACACAGATCTGTCATATCATGATCAGTCTGTGCATAGATCAGTCTGTGCATAGATCTCACGTCCATACTACTTAGACCGCACTGACCTCTATTAAAATACGCTGGACTGGCTATCGCTATCAATTTCATGTGCCTATTTGAAAATCGCCATTTTGGCGCTGACGGCAGCAGTGTGGGGGAATGGAACTAATAATAGTGATGTATAACAAAAGGTTTGTTATCGATAAAAACTTTTCTGATATCGACCACAATGATAGAAATATTACCAACGCTATTGTTACAGATTTCCTATAAATTAAATTGGTTTAGGTAATTATTAACATGTAACATTCGTGTTGTCTTTTATACGTAATATGTTTTTAAAAACGTGAAATACGTTTTATAACATATGTTAAGATTTACTAAAATTGTAGATAATTGATTTAAAACAATATAGGCATATAATTTGTTAAATTTTACTAAAACACAGATAAAAAGACATGTCTGCACTAGTTGAGTACCTAACTAAACTAATGAACTATAGATAGTCGTAATAAGCAGATATTTTATGTAGAAAACATAACTTGAAATAGCAGTATCTAGTACCTACTGTTTATGGACTGTAATAATAAGTATCACATGTCCGGTTGACCCCTTCCTTCCTTGTTCTCCTTAATCGGATAACAGTTCACTATAGGATCAATAAATAATAAAATTCTGTAAAATAGTAAATTACTAAGATAGAAATAGTAATTAATAAGATAGTCCCTTCCTATAAAGAGTGCACAATAAGATATTATTACTAGTCACATACCGCATGTTGCCATGTGATAAGAGACACAATAACTTTCTATTAGGTCTGTAATTACGGTAATTAACTTGTAACAACCTAATTACCGCAGGGGAGGGGGACAGGGAAATAAAAAAAGCATTCTCAAATCACATATTTTATTAAATTAAAAATTACTGTCGAGCCATTTTTTCAACGTAGTCCGTGACTGATGTTTTAAGAAACAGGCTTCCGTGAAGTGTTTAGAACACAGATAATGATACATTGTCGGAGTCCAGTTGACAACCTTCAAATTTTTTAACCAAAGTTTGAGAGTGTAATCGGAGGGGAACCTGTAATTAAAGGAAACATTAAAGTAGGTATGGGTAAATAATTATAAATTATATACATATATCTATAATTATATAGAACACCTAAAATGAGAATTATGAATCATAAGTGTTAAATTATTTGTTATTGACTCTAATAATAATAAACCTTGAAGTGTTTTGCTATTATTAGAGATCATTATAATGTGCGTATCATTATTTTAACAATGATGAGCATGACTTTTGTTTTACATCATAATACCTATTACGAAAGTATCGATATGAATTTTGACATCCCTAACAAAAGTTATTGGTTTTAAAAATGTTCGTAAAATCCCGTAAACTCGAATAGTTTACGTTTATTATTGTAAGAATACACTGTTTTAAGCGGTTTTCTAATACGTATTTATGTTATAGATTCACTTGTGAAAACTGACACCATTGCCCTTTTCGTATCGTGTTTTACAATATACGCACGATTTCATGTTGGACGAACAATGCAAGCTATGATACAATCACTGTCACTATTATAACACTTTAATTTATATCACAATCACAGTAAACACTTTAGAAAACTTTTTATTCCGCAGAGACACTTAGCGTAAAATCAACAAACAACGGCCATTTGCAATCTTATTAGTTCTCAGAACTCTCACGTCTGTCACTGGGGGCGCTTTGAATCGGCACAGCAAATAGCTGTCATTTTGTATGGGATAGCCAGTCCAGCGTATTTTAATAGAGGTCAGTGTTAGACCGACACACACACATTTTGACGGCCAATTTTCTAAATATCTATCAACCGGGGGACAAACCACGTGCAAGGAATCGCGGCGTGACCCCGGTGGGTGACCAACGCCGCGCGCCACCAACGCGCAACAATAAGTTATGATGCGTTGTTGAGACGGAGGTGGTGGTAATGGCGGACAGTTTGACAATCATTTCTACTATCTGATACGTCTGTCTACGATCTGGGGGCTAACCACGAGCTCTTATAGCAGGGCAGAAATTGAAATGCCCTGTTTTTTTGTGCTATGACGTCTTATTAGCAGGCTTGTTGCGTTGACGTTTACGAAAACCATTCTCTTTTTTTTTTTTGTATAGCCTTTTAATATTTCGTTAGTTTTCTCTGTCTACGTTTTCATACCATTACGCGCTAATTGACAGCCGCAAAACCATTGACTTATTTTTTCCTATCTCAATGCGCAAAACGACTATTGACCGGCTGTAACGTCAAAATCCATCTTGAAAAAGTTCTATTAGACAAGCTTTTTCAAAATAGTTTTGTATATCGAGGTTCGAGGTAAGCTGTTGTGAGGACCCACCATAGTTTTTGTCGATTCGATGAGGTTGTGAAGTCGTTGTTTAAAAAAAAGATAACATAGGTGCCTAAACAACACTTTATTATTTCTCTAACCGTTCGGATCCAGACTTAAAAGTTCCATCGCCAGCCGAATTTAAAATTTCTGCAACCCTTTTCCACATTCGCTTGTTATGCTCCCACGCTTGGGTGGATTTGATAAACCCAACTGCAATTTCTCTATGATTAAGAAGGAAAGAAAATAAATTTATTTGACCTAGGTTAATAAAGCACACAATATTACACAAAAACAGACAAACAGAAAGTATAGTATTGATGGCGACGATAGGTCGTGGTATAGTAAAATTAAAGCAAGAGTGGACTGTATAACAAGTATAATAAGAAATGCTGAATAACAAAGGTCGATTTAAAATGGAAACAAGAAATTGGTGCCGATTCCCTTGTTCACAAACTAAACTAAATTTAATTTGTGTGCATCTTTTTCTTTCTATTTCATTAAGAAAAGGACAGAAGATAAATATTAGTTTAGTCCTGTCAAATTAGTCAGCAGCTGACGTAATTTGATGTAATTTTAGTAGTCAACTTTTTAATCACGTCTAAACTTGTATGGAGTAGTGTTAGGCGCTGATTAATTTGACAGGACTAAACTAAAATTTATCTTCTGTCCTTTTAATAATGAAATAAAAAGAAAAAGATGCACTCAACTTAAATTTAGTTTAGTTTGTGAACAAGGGAATCGGCACCATTAACTAAGGACGTTAATAAAATGCGCAAGCGCAGCCGTGCGTGGAGGCGTGCAACAGCTGACTTGTTTGGTGCGGGACCCGCGCTCGGCCGTCGGCCGGCTGATACCCCGCTGTCCCCGCACTCCTCGTTCACTGCCGCCATCGCGCGGCAACGTTGAGAGGAGCGGTCTCAATAAGTATTGTGTGCCTCACGGCTGCTCCAATTACACTGACCTCTATTAGATATTCTAATAGAGGTCAGTGTCCAAATAGGCCCAGTTAAGTATAAATGCCAGACAACTAGTGCCTGACGCTGGTTTTCAACTGGACCTTAGATAGGAACTCCCATAGGTGAAGCAGTTGGGTCATACTAACACGACAACTTGTTCGTGTTTCACTAAAAATAAAAGCAAAAATAAATTAATTTGTAAAGCCACATTTTGTAAAGTAATTACACCATTATGATATTTTCATACAGGGTGGCCGGAACATTGACGTCCAAAAATAAAATTTCGGTCCCTCGTATCGTGGGGTATTCGAATCACCCCCATGTATGTTCCGCGACTTTTCATAGTTTTCGAGTTATGAATTTTTTTCTGAATGTTTGAAAATTTTCGACCTGACCAACCTAAAAAAATTCAAAAAAAAAAGTAGAGGGTTTTATCGAGTTTCTTTTTTTGCAACTGAATTTTCATAAGTAGTACTTTTATGCATAAAATAATCAGCTTCGTAACTGTGGTGAAAGTTATGAAAATGTTGATCTAAAGTGAAAAATTTACGTTCGGTAAATTATGACTTAAATTTTCAACTTCAAATTAAAAATCTAAACAGGTGACTTCATGGTTCTCAAGTAGGCTTCAAGAATGCGCCAGACTCTCAGCTTTCATAATCATTAAAAAACGTAGGACTTAATGGGGCTAACTTTGGCCTTAATCGGCCTTCAAAGACTGCGAAGTGGAAAATTCTTAAAATTAGCTATCTGATTAATAAATTTTTTTTTTCCATTTTCTCGCTCCTAAGGTTATTTAGTTTGCTAACCAAAAATGACTGCAGGAAAGCTAAGATTTAAACACGGAGATTTTTTTAAATGTTAGTTTAATGAATTTTGCGCGATCCGTTCTCGTGGACTATGGGTTGTAAACGAGGGTGCAACTCTTTTACCTGCAATAACAATGGACCGAGAGGAAAAGAGACCGAATTATTGCTATCTCTCTCACGCAAGGCGCGCAACCGAAGCCAACGCAAAACAAGTACCTCAGTCGTACTCACATTGTGTTTACTGCTATACGCGTGTCGCCATTTTGTCTTTACCACACTCGCTTTGCCCACGGACTCCGCTGCCTACTTGTTTGACTACTTTGCTCGTTTATTGGACTGTGTTTTGCATTCTGATTTGGACTTTTTTTACGTGGAAGTGTAAAAAATGAGTTACACGTTAAGTGAATATGCAGAAATGCATTATTTTTATGGAGTTGCACAAGGAAACGGCCATGAAGCAGCGCGACTGTATCGCGAACAACTTCAACGTCGTGGTGGGCCGCAACCTGAGCGATATCCCGACCATCGTGTTTTTATTAACACGCACAACACTTTGATGGCAGGCCGCATTCCTGGTCGACGCGGCAGTCATGAAGGAATCCCTAGAGCTAACCCGGATCGCAGAGAAATGGTGCTGGAAGAAGTTCAGCGAAATCCGTCTACGAGTACGAGAAGTATGGCTCGTGCTCTGAACATCCCAAGGACTTCTATCCAAGACATTCTTCACGATGAAGAATACCACGCGTTCCACATCCGACGAGTCCAAGCTTTACTGCCTACAGATCACCAATTGCGCGTTGATTTTTGCCAAACCATGTTACGAAAAGAGCAAGAGGATCCTGGATTTTTCAATAAAGTTTTATGGTCAGATGAGTCACGATTTGAGCGATCCGGAATATTCAATATTCATAATTACCACACGTGGGCGAATGAAAATCCACTCGAAGTGAGAGCTTCGACATTTCAACATCGCTTCAGCGTTAACTTGTGGTCTGGTATTCTCAATGGCGAACTAATTGGTCCGTTTGAACTGCCGTCCAGACTTGATGGAGAAACATACAAAAACTTTTTGGAAAATGAACTTCCATTGTTGCTGGCAGATGTGAATCTCGAACTCAGACGAACCATGGTGTTGCAAAATGACGGCGCCCCGTGTCACTATGCAACCCAGGTCCGAAATTACTTAGATGAAACATACCCCAACAGATGGATCGGACGCAGCGGACCAATTAGGTGGCCTCCACGCTCACCTGATCTCAACCCCATCGATTTCTTTATTTGGGGCTATTACAAGGAAATAGCATACGCCCGAGACTGTTCAAGTGAACAAGAGCTGAGGCAGTTGATTGCAGAAGCTGAACGTGTTGTGAGAGAGAACAGAGACGCTTTTAGACGATTGCCAGACAATTTCTTACGTAGGTGTAGAATGTGTATTGCTGCTGGTGGTGGCCACTTTGAAAACCTTTTCTAAATGTTAAAAATAAATTAAGTACTTTTTTCACATTATCATCTGTGTTTTATTCAAAACCACTTTTTACGTAAAACTTTTCTTACCCAACTCTGAAACTATTTGTTGGTTAGTTTTCAGTATTCTTATCATTAATTAACCTTAGGAACGAGAAAATAGCCAAAAAAAAATAATTACTCAGATGGGTAATTTTAAGAATTTTTCCACCTCGCTGTCTTTGAAGGCCGATTTTAAACAAAGTAGCCCTATTAAGTACTTCATTTTTTTTATGATTATGAAAACTGAGAGTCTGGCGCATTCTTGAAGCCTACTTAGGAATTATGAAGTCACCTGTTAAGATTTTTAATTTAAAGTTGATAATTTGAGTCATAATTTACCGAACGTAAATTTTTCACTTTAGATCAACATTTTCATAACTTTCATCACAGTTACGAAGCTGATTATTTTATGCATAAAAGTACTACTTATGAAAATTCAGTTGCAAAAAAAGAAACTCGATAAAACCCTCTACTTTTTTTTTTAGAATTTTTTTAGGTTGGTCAGGTCGAAAATTTTCAAACATTCAGAAAAAAATTCATAACTCGAAAACTATGAAAAGTCGCGGAACATACATGGGGGTGATTCGAATACCCCACGATACGAGGGACCGAAATTTTATTTTTGGACGTCAATGTTCCGGCCACCCTGTATAATGTAGACATTGTGAAGAGGAGTTGCAATAAAAAATTGCAACGAAATATTTTAAGAACAACTTTCGACGACCCACTGACCGGACTAACGGAGAAATCAGGAAATGGCCAGGGAAAGGGAAATCGTAGAATTAGGTAAAAATCCATTCTGCGTGAAAATACAAATATTTATTTGGCGCCACCAACATTGTTACATGCGGAATTCTACATCTATGGTTACATGATATATCCACACACGTTCAAAATCACGTTGAGTCTTTCAATTTATAAAGTTGTTTTGAAGGGAAAATTGAGCTTTTTGGTGCTTTTAGATAATTTGTCTAAGTATTTTGTTATACATAATCATAGTTAAAATATGTACCCAAAAAATATATTTCTATTATTTTCATGAAACCGGTAAAGTGAAAAAGATTTACGTTTTTGAACGTTACTTATTAAAAAGACAATGACATTACAGCAGGCCACAGATAAACATTACCATTCAACTTCGTGCAATAGTCGTTCACTATCTCAATGGTTCACCCACACGTTCACCTATAATACTGTCATAGTACGATTATATCAAAAAACCTAGGCAGCGTTCCGAGTTGGGCTATCATAGATTTGAGCGCGCTGTCACCCGTACCGAATTAGCGTGAGCGCGATAACGATGTCCCGTGAATCGTCATAGATGACGTCATGACACGTGCCATCTTGCGATAACGCCGACCATGCCATATAAATATTAATATTATCACCGTGAGCGCTGTCAAAAATGATGGTAAACTAAAGCGGCATTTTCGAAATTATGCAGTAAAATCCAAGACGTAACAGAATACCAGAAATGAGTTTTATAAACTCATGCGCATTATGTTTTAATTATTGTTGCATATAAGTTATTTGTAATTCTTGGTAACAAATAAGAGTGTAATTGTAGTTTTATTAATTCTTTTTAACATAGCCCATAATATCGACACACATATAAATATTGTGAACCCCATGGGTATGTTTTAAAGTGATACAATAATGCGAACTGTAAAAACTGTCTTTTCACCTGTGACAAACAATAAATAAATGAATATGAACATGGTATTTTACTTCGGGCTAAATCTTTGCCGGGAGCATGTAAATACGCTAATATAAGTACTTCGATATCCGTTTCATCCCTGGACGAATTGTCGTTCTCAAACTCAAAATCTGAGTTATCCGAGTCGATAGAGTAATCCAACAAAATAGAAGTGCCAATGCGTTAAACTTTCATTTGCAGAAGAATAATCGGTCTTTTTTGTGCAAGGTTTGAGGTTGACGTTGAGCGACCACTGTGAGCGCGTTCACGAGCGTTCCGAATTGATGACAGTTCTAAACTGTCATAATCATGATAATCTAATACGGAACGCAAAATATCGATGTGATCGCTGTGAGCGCGCACAGTCTAATTCGGAATGCAGCCCTAGTTTGAGAGGCAGGGTTATAAAGATTTTGCTACAGTTTTTTTTTTACAACAAACCCTAACATAATAAATCTAATGTGTAACCAATCTACCCATTCATTCTGTAACTATCTGTATTTTTTATAAACATATTATTATTATTCTAAAGCAATTCAGAAGCAGGCCTGCTTTTGAACTGACTGGAAATTAAATGTTTTCTTAGAAGTTCATAGTAAGCCCCCTGGCATGATGTCCGATACAGATTTTTTTTTTACTGTCACATTTCTGCCACCGCCACTGTAGCGGACGGCAGGGGCACGTCCAGTACCCGCAGTCGTCCTTTGACAATCTCCCAACGTTGTTGACGTATGTTCCCTGAGTCGAGTGACTCCGCTGGTGACACACGTCCCACGCATCCCTGAATGCGTACCTTGCAGAAACCCCAAGGACCTCGGGGAGAGACTATAGCGAAGAGGCGATGAATAAAACACACTTTTCTTGTATTCTTGTCCGCATCTTTCGGCTGATGTTCTTCCTTGTTGTTGTTGCCTCTTCAACGGCGGTGGTCGGACTGACGTGCCCCTGCCGTCCGCTACAGTTGGTCCTTCGAGCATCGGATCCCTGCTAGAAGAAAGAAACCCAGAAGACTAAGAAGATTCAGAAGACTACAAGATGGCCGGTAACCAGGTCGCAGAAAGATGCTCCCTTACGTCCCCCGTCCCGTCCTGCCGTGTTGGACGCGGCAGAAGAAGCGTCAGGGTCAGAAGGGGTCACGTCAGCGTCATCGGGAACCGCAACTTCGTCGGATACGAACACTTGGTCGGGTGCAACGACTACGGACACAGATACTACAGTGGCGACTGCAACCACAGTGGCAGCCGAGAAGAACTGACAGAAGAAAGAAGGTGCTGCACAGAAGAAGACGACTAAGAAGATACGCCGGAAGAAGGTGTTCATGGCTCCGCCACGACCCTTAAACCGAAGGGGGTCAGTCGTTGCGCCAGGTCCACGAAGACCACGAGCTCCTCGGCCAGAAGACGCGAGCTGGACGCCAGAAAAGAATTAGCACGCCTGGAGTTGAAGCAAGCACAGGCTGCGGCGAAGCTAGCCCGTGTCAGATTAGAGCTGGCACAATGTGAAGATGAGGATTCCGTGGATGAAGACCAGGAAGACAGAACAGCACAGGTGCAGAACTGGATCCAGTCATCGGTATTGGAAGATGGCGACATGGAACAACTAGAGCAACGAGGTCAGCACCCTTCAAAAGAGCCATAGAAGGTGAAGCTTGAAGAGAACTTCTCAACGGAATGGGCTACAGTCGAGATTCAAGCGTTAGCGACAACGTTAAAAGAAGCCTTTACCACAAGAGGAGCACCAGCAGCGCAGCCGAAGTACATCCATGAGTTACCTTACTTCGATGGCAACAGTAGCGAGTGGTTGGCCTTCAAGGTTGTCTATGAAGATACAGCACCGATGTTCAACAACGTTCAGAATATGGCTCGACTAAGAAGAGCACTGAAGGACAACGAAAGAGAAGCTATCAAGAGCCTGCTGTACTCTGAAGCCTCTCCATTGGAAGTAATGCAGGCCCTCTGAAGAAGATACGGAATGCCTGATGCGCTTGAACTGGCAGAACTAGATAAGGTCAAGGCGATACCGAAGATTTCCGAGAATCCAAGGGACATATGCGTCTTCGCGAGCCAGATCAACAACATCGTAGCAGCAATAAGAGGACTGAAGAAACCACAGTACCTGCATTCACTTGAGATGGTGAAACAATTAATAGAGAAGATGCCAACAGTTCTCAAGTTCCGATGGTACGACTTCACTGCAGCATCAGAAGAAGGTGAATTCTCTAACCTGACGCTGGTGTCCAAGTTCCTGAATATAGAAGCAGACAACTGTGGAGCATTTGCAACTTCAGAAGAGAAGAGCGGGTTCAGGAGGACTCATCGACAAGCAAAGCATTCAACAAAAGAAAAGGACTTCAAAGAAAATAATTCAAGACAATCGGAGAGGACCTGCCCTATGTGTGAAGGTGAACACTTCCTCGTCGAATGACAGAAGTTCCAGAAGGCGTCGGTGCAAGATCGGTAGGCAACGGTGAAGAAGAGTCGCGTCTGTTTCAAATGTCTTCAAGGGCGACACAGGAAGGAGAGCTGCAGAAAGCCACCGTGCAAAGAAAGCAAGAGGTGGCATCATCATCTGGTGCACGTCGAGTCAGAAGAAAGGACCTCGGGGGACAAGAAAAGGGAAACTCAATCAACAACCCAAGGGCATACCTTAAGAAAGTTCCGGTGGAAGTCTTCGGGTCAAAAGGATCAAAGTAGATATTAGCCCTTATGGATGAAGGGTCAACGGTGTCACTTCTGGATGAGAAGGTGGCAGAAGATATTGGCGCTCAAGGACACAAAGAGGAACTGGTCATCGAGACAGTGGGAGGCAGGCTGATAAAGAAGAACCTTTCACCGTGAGGTCCAGCATCTGAGAATTCTCAGATGCTGGACCTCACGGTGAAATGGGTCTATCAAGAAAACAAGAAGACCTTGAATAGAGTCCGGACTGTCGACGAGTTGAAGCTTGCATCACAGTTCCTAGACAAGAAGAGTATACAAGATTGTCGACATTTAAAGAAGATCGCCTACTCACTATGTTACGAAGGAGAGTCATCATAGCTGCTCATCGGTCAAGACAACTGGGAGCCGATTGTGACTCAACAAATCAGAAAAGGGAAACCAGGAGAACCGGTCGCTTCAAGAACAGGGCTAGGTTGGCTGCTCCACGGGTCAGACACCCGAGGTGCAAGATCAGTACACTTCCTAAACACATGTCTACACATCAGCACGCCAGAAGAAGAGATGCATCAAGTCATAAAGGATCGTTTCGCAATCGAAGCGCTTGGTGTGCAACCAAGAAGGCCCACTACAGACTCAGAAGGAAGGGCACTCACCATCCTAAATAAGACCAGCAGAAAACTTGAAGATGGTCGATTTGAAGCTGGACGTCTATGGCAGAACGAAGAAGAACAGATGCCAGAGAGCTTTACGTCTGCCAAGAACCGATTGATCACCATCGAGAGGAAGATAGACAAGAATCCTTAGTTGAAGGCGGAATACAGCAAGCAGATCCAGCATCTAATCGACAACAAGTATGCAAAAGAAGCAACGGATGAGCAAGAAGATCTCAAGAAATTATGGTACCTCCCTCACTTCTCCGTGGTCCACCCATTGAAGAAGAAGATAAGGATCGTCTTCGACGCTGCAGCCAAATCAGAAGGAAGAAGCCTCAACGACGCTCTGTTGCCGGGTCCAGATCTACTACAATCACTCTTCGGGGTGTTACTGAGATTTCGGCAAGGACCATTAGCAGTGGCAGCCGACATAAAGGAAATGTTCTTGCGAGTTCGCATCAGGCCAGAAGATAGAGACAGCCTGAGGTTCCTGTGGCGCGGGGATCGTCGCGACGTATCACCGAAGAAGTACAGAATGACATCAGTTATCTTCGGTGCAACATCATCTCCGAGCACAGCAATCTACGTAAAGAACCGAAACGCAGCGGACTACAAGGAACAGTATCCAGAGGCTACAAGGGCAGTCGAGCTGAACCACTCCATGGACGACTTCCTACACAGCTTCCATTCAGAAAAGGACTTCAGAAGAGTAACAGCGCAGGTGGACCTTATATACAAGAGGGCCGGCTTCGAACTCAGCGGATGGGCATCAAACCAACCTGAGCTGCTGCAAGACGTGAAGACTGAGACAACCGAGAAGACAGAAGTAGATCTTGGCGAAAAGGAAGAGAAGACATTATAGGACTACGCTGGTTCACAGAAAGGGAGTCCATCGGCTTCAGGGCAAACCTCCGGAACACACCAGAAGAAATAGCCAAAGGGCTCCAGGTGCCCACGAAGAAAGAAGTTACCAGCGCCGTGATGTCGACCTTCGACCCACTGGAATTAGCATCGCCAGTTCTCGTCCAGGGCAAGAAGCTGCTTCAGAAAATATGGAGAAGCGGCATCGGTTGGGATGAAGAAATAGAAGAAAAGGAATACGAGGCATGGAAAACTTACCTGGAGAAGATAAAGCTACTCCAGGACCTTCAGATCCCGAGATGCCTGGCGCCACATCGCACGAGGGGGAGAATGTTGGCGACGAGACCATATCTGTACACAGGGGCGCAAGTGGTGGGAAGCTATAAAAACGATATTACAGTTTGTTTTATACAAGGTGTCGTTTTGCATCCTCGTCAAATTCGAGGAGGTAACTATGCTAATGATTCTCGACACGAATCAATAATAAAATAAGTAGGTATTTTTTTAAAAACTTTTTATAATTTTCGGAAATCGGCTTGTGTAGGTCCCGTGTGATATCGCCCTGTAACTGTAATGAACGCACACAGCGACATAGTTGTGCGACACTGCCTACCGCATACGTAACGGAACGATTATGTTCTTTGAAAGTGGAGTATTCTGAAATACTGTCAAACTTAAACATCTAAAAAAACAAGTATGTATTAATCATTGAACAGGATCGTAATTTTATTTGATTATTTATGTCTTTTATAACAGCCTCCTGGAATTTGACGAGGATGCAAAACGACACGTTGTATAAATCGGAGGACTGGTTTGGAAATTATAAGGGATTTTGTAAAGTGAAAATGTACCGACCTAAATTTTTTTAAGGTTTTTGTTTTAAGAAATTTTTATTGTTTATAGTTAGGTCAAATGTCATTATTTAAAAGAAATATATATGACATATTATATGTATTTAAAAATTGTAACGATAAAAGGTAGAAATATATAAAAATAAAGGCTCCAAAGAATCCGACTCGAAGGACCAATTGTAGCGGACGGCAGGGGCATGCTCAGTACCCGCAGTCGTCCTCGGACCAACTCCCAACGTTTTTGACGTATGCCTGGGACGTGTGTCACCAGCGGAGTCACTCGACTCAGGCATACGTCAAAAACGTGCACCCTGCCTGCACCCGCTTGAACTCTGTGTTTCGTCTCTGTATCTTACCTTAAGATTTCGAACCTTATCAATGACCCCTACGTAGGTCAGTTTTTCTGATATTTCATGCAGAATTCCACATTAAATTGGTAAAAAGGTCAATCACAAATTATTACTGAATTATTATTAAATTATTACTAAACTGAATCCCACGCTAAATTCAATCAAAATCTCAAAAAATACGGTACGTTTCATTATTTTTTACACTACCACAAGATATCATGAGAATTCTGTAGTAACCGCAATGTCGCATGCTCGAGTAGAGAGATGCAACACAAACATCTATAGACAATGCTAGGCTGTACAAAGACACTTTTGCCTCCAAAAGTAAAACAGGTGCTAATTAAAAAAAATGGTTAAAGCATTATGGTTGCGAATTTGACGAAAAAATACACAATTTTAGCCTTAGCTACAAAGTTTATTTTTAACCACAAAGTACTAATAAACCTGTAATGAATTCAGTTTGTGAATGAGTGTTATAAATCGCTGAAGTGATACTATTTACTATAAATCTGTGAATAAACTGTTACGTTTGGAATTTTAAATTATTTGTGTTTAAATTAGTCGCCATTTTCATACTTTGTGTTGTGAAACTTTTGGATTTGTTATAACTTAAGTGTCGCGTGATAGTGGTCACAATAAATAAATAGCGACTGGATTTTTATGTGAACTTTTTACTGTTGTTATATCATGGTTGGACATTGCTTCGCATCTAAGGTTAGATTTATGATTTTACACATTATTTTATTGAAATAGTACCTATTTTTAAGTCAATACGCGTAATTAAGAAGAAATATGAATTATTTCTACTACTTTGTACTTTTCTAAATAGTCTTGACATAACATGGCCTTTAAATAGGTTCGCGTTCCTCACAACAAGAACATGATATAATTATCACTATTTTCAGCTTGTTGATAGCAGACACTACTGACTACTAATACTGCTATGTCAGTTGAGGAATAGCTCAATTTTCGTTTTTTTTTTTGTAAAAGCCTTTTGCGCTTACATCTAAACAAAAACATTACCTCATCTACAGGTAGTAAACTGAATAACAAACAATAATAGATTCATATGAGCGCTATCTATTTCACATTCTTTTGACATAATTCAGCAAAAATAAACTGCAGACTATTCAAGTTTACTTAAGTGTCATCCATATGACAAAATAGTTCATTTGAGATGACTAATCAAATATTGCAGAACTCATTATAATCTCCAAAATATTGCTGGTTAATAATAAATTGGTAAAAGATACATGCCTAATTTTCAAAATCTGTACCTACTTATTCAGTGTCAATTTGAGAAAACGTTAAAGCTCTATTCTTGTTGACTAGTTATGCCACTTGCATGTAATTTGTTTTTAATGGTCAATTTAGATGCGGTAATATAATAGTTTCGGACTTCATTTTAATTATCCGTCACCACAGTCTATGAGCATCATAATTTTATTAGATGTCCCTTATTAATAATTAATCATACCTTACTATATTGAGACTGGATTGGGATGGGAGTTCGCAAAGAGAGACCTATGTGTAGTAGTTGGTGAAGTCGGGCTGTGTATGATAATGATGATATTTATACTCACTACATGAGTCTTACTTCATTGCTGTGGCAATAGTATTGTTTTCTACATTTTTACTATCCTTAAACTATTTTTTATTATGATATTATATCAGCCTATAACTGTCCCACTGCAAAGCAAAGGCCTTGTCTCATAAAGAGAAGGAATGAGCATTGATCACCATGCATGCTCAGGGTGTATTGTGACTTCAGACTTTTATATTAATCTTTCTTTATTACATAGTATAAAACAAAGTCGCTTCTTTTATATGTATCCTAAAATCTTTTGAACAATGCAACGGATTTTAATGTGGTCCGCATCAATTTATAGAGTGATTTTAGACAAAGGTTTTGATGTTTATTACATGTATAATATAGTAGAGAAAAGCTGAGAATTTCAAAGATCTGTAATGTGATGTTGTTATCTTTTAAACAGAGCAACATATTAACAGTTAGATATTTATTTACTTTATCTTTTTATGCGTAAACCACTGAACAGATTTCGCAATATTTTGGCAAGGAGATAGATGTCCCGGTAGCACGATCCTGTGGGATAGATTCCGACATCCATGTGGGCAGAAGCTAGTAATTAATATAAGCCTGACATTGCCAATTAGTCCAGGTTTCCTCGCAATGTTTTTCCTTCACTGATGTAAGTGATGACCAAGATGAACTTAGAAAGCATTTCACTATCTATTGTTTCATAATTATACTTTTGCCTAGATAAAAGAAAATGTACTACCTACATCAAATTTAACTTTTCGCTGAATAAGCTAGTGACCTCTGAAAAGCTAGGTAATCAATTTAATCTCTTGTCTAATACCATATCAACATTATGTGGAATGATTGGTTGGTCTTATTTAGCTGGCATCAGATTTATTAGACCTGATTAGGCTTGCAGAAACCGAATGAGAGACTGTACAGGTAAATGCTGATTGCTGATACCTGACAAACCTGTTTATTTATACATAGTGAGTCAGCTCATAATATAAATATTCTAGGACCACTCTAGAACTATACTTTTAATGTGGTGTGTGTGGAGGATGTCATGATATCAAGATCAGACGGGCTTTAGCACTAACACAGGTCATTCACATTTACAGACTTTTGTTTATATTTTTAAAATGCCCTATAGCAAGGTCTCATTATTAAATATGGCATTATTGTTTGATTATAACAACTGCAGATGCAACATTTATAAAAACGTCTGTCCATACCCAATTTCAAATCAGTCTAGTTTACTTTTCATTCAATTCCAACGATTTTCCACACTTATCGCATTTCTTATCGATGATTACGTCACCTGCAAAAGCAAGTTACGTCATTTAAAAACTTCCAATTCCATAAAACTGACTAACAACGTACTATGAAAACAAATGCCGCGCGACCACATACAAACCGTGCGGTCACACCATATTATTATTGTGTGAAAAGCAAATGAATGTAAGGGCTGACCAGACAAATGCCCTTCTCAATTGTCAATTTTTCCTATAAAACACATTTTCAGTGTCTTTCTCCTTGTTTAAACTAGGTACTTAAGATAAGTGTACGACTAAACGCCGACAGACACTACGCCGACAGACTGAACTGAACAGTGGTGCCTCGGCAGCTGCCGGCGAGCGCTACTTCCAATTTGCGCACAGAATTGTTGTCTTGTCGGCGAAGAGTCTCGTCGAAGTAAAGTCTTGTCGGTGTTCAGTCTGTCGGCGTTTAGTCGTACACTCACTTATGATAGGTTTTACCTACTTACAATCGAATCGTAATAAGAACCAAGTTAGTTGTAGGTCTGTAATTGTATTCATTCACAATGAGTTATTCATGCTCAGCGTTATTCAAACTCGAATCGGCCATCTTTGTCTCTGTATTTGGAAGTCTACTGTGTGATGATGACCTTCAACACATTACGAATGAGTTCTTAGTATTTTGTTTAGTGAAGTGTGCACACGCTCCCCAGTCCCCAGTCCGCTCGTGTTCCATACCTGCGCTATTCCGTTATTCCCCGAGGGCGTCATTATATTCGCCGCTCTTCATGATCCTTTTATACGCACTAACTTACGGATTAGTTAGACAGAGAGGTGCGATTTGGTCGAATTGTTCATTCGTAAAGTAAACGGTAGGTAGAATATTATGATAAAATTAATGGAATGCAATAGAAAAAATACCGCTCCTTAAGCGTCCATTCGCTTATTAGCCGCTGCATTAAAAGTTGGTAAAAACAAGACTAATGTAGTGGCACTAGAGAAGTGTAAAAATAAAATGGAATTTTACAACACATGGTTAAGAACGTGTGACGCATCTTTTTATTTACACATTGATGATAGCAAGCAACAGTAGGTATAAATAAATGTATAATAGACCGTGGTTCTACTGACTGACGTAGATAAATATATTATTTAGCATAAAATTGTTAAACTATCACAAAATTATCACAGTATACGAAGTATTTTACGTTTTTCTCCATTGTTTAGTTTGTTTAATTTTAGACCAGAGAGCAGTAAAATAATAATGTCTTTCCTTTTTTGCAGGATTCGAAGGAGTGCTCGTTAGATCCGCAGGCATGACGGAAAAGGTGTTGCACCCAAGTGAGTCGATTTTTATTAATAGGTTCCAAATTCATATGTAATATTATCTAGGCGGGGTTTGGTAATAAATTACAAAAGTGATTTTTTTGGCGCTGTGATTTGATTAATTAAACAATCGAACGGTAGATAGCGCTAAAGCCATAATATGATAATAAAGACTTCCTTTAGAAAAGTTTTTAATATATTTTATAGGTAGGTAGGTAGAAATTTTTGTCTACAAGTTGGTACAAGGGGTCACGTGATGGTGACGTCACAGACGAGCAGTCACCAGATCAATAAGGACTCGAGGTCATTCCAGTCTGGGCCGACAAATACGACACCGCGCCTTATACAGATACAGCGTGCCGCAGATTTAATATGTTACCTCTCACCTCATGCATATTTTTTATTTGCCAAACTTACAAAAGTAGCCCCCCATTTTTTGGATCGCTGCCCGCACCTTGGCTTGAATGTAGGAGTTGTACTTGTCTCCAATTAATTTTGTTCTTACCAACGCCAACTGCAAAAGGCATTCATTGTTAACATTCTACTATCGCAGTCATGTGCCACGCCCGGTCCTGCAAATATTCAGCCAATCTTAAGTACCTACCTCATCTGTGCACCGAACTAGCCAGCTAAGAGGGCCCAGCGCGATGCCAAATGCGATCGTAAAGTGTCATTCACCTCTAGAACTAAGGAACCACGTACTTAGCTTCTTAGTGTGTACTGTATAGTGTGCATAGGAGCACAATAGTAGCATAGGTATTCCGCATACAATTGCCCGTTTCTTAAAAGTCTTCGCAAAATAAAATGTGGATCGTCATTGCCCACTGCCGTAAAATAAAATGATAAACAGATAAACACTGAGAGCTTTTCGTTGTGTGGCTAAAACCAAAGTCTAAATTAATATCGGTTAAGTGTTTTAGAAATAAATAAATAAATAATAATAATAAGTTGCTTTCGTAATTTAGCTCGCTTGAAATTAATGAAACGATAGCGAGCACTGGAACTCGTAAGTGCTTGACAATAATACAGTACCTATTCATTTATTTATAATTATACTGCATCATTGCTCTCGTGCAAATAAACATAAACGTTTATCTACTACACACATGAAAGGTCATCGTTTCAAGGTTGAAGGCTATAAAACGATTGGAATCAATAAGTGTATCTGGTGAGATCTGTCTGAATAGCGGGCAGTTACGTGGTAAGAGGGGAGATGATGCGGGGGGTGCGGCGCGAGGTGCATGTGCCTTGCATCGGTTGACGCATCGCGGTTGAATCCCCACATAGGACGCGAGGAAGTATGTAAAAAGATGTGTACCTATATGTAGGTATAAGACGTGGATCGATGCCGGAGCCGACACCCACCTCCTACTGCACATACTGATGATAAAACTAATGACGCAGTTTGTAAATCGAAAATCTTCGCGACATTTCTCTCAGACTGGATTTAGAAGTAACGAAATAAATAAATGAATTACCCATTATTAAATACTCAACAAATGAAAAAATAACTGATATTCTCTGATTTATTTGCAGGATTTGATCCTCATCATTAGGTACTAGTACTACAAATCAAAACAAGCAGTCGAGAATTTAAGATTATATTTTAGAATACTTAGCATTAAAAAATCTTTAAATAACACTACTGCTGGAGCCACCAGCCACCGCACATGCGCGTTTCGTTGACCTTGACGACTTGTGACGAGACGAACTAGGTAGACGCGAAAGTTAATTACCTATATTCATTTTCATTCCAACTCATTACCAACACTTTCAATGCGCCTCAAATCGCACGTTTTCCTGTATAAGCACTCAGCATCTTTAAACAACCACTAAAAAACTTTATGTATGATATTGTTCAGCAGATACTTTAAGATAATTATCTTTTTTATAGCATCCGAGAAACTTAATACCGATTCAATATAAAGTTTGTCTTCAATGTGACATTTCTCAATCATAAAAGCAAGTGTATTCAATGAAGTCTGGCGAGCCATTTGTTAGTCGTAATTGTGGCAACAACGCTCGAAATGAGCAAATGGCGTCTGCGTTGTTGCCACGTTTACCTTTGCGCGTATACGATAAATTCGCGCTGTGAATGTGGCGCTGAGTTGCACCAGCCAAACCTATTCAATCCATTCTAATTTAAATCTTATGTTGTTAACTCGCTCACGCCAACACCGTACGTACCTAACGTATGAGAAGGACGCACTGCACTTGTGCCGACTGCGAGTGCGACCAACACTCATAGAATTTATGTTATGTATGAGCGTCATTGCCTCATGTACCTATCTATTCTTTGTTTGAGAATGTGAAAAACGTTGTGTTGTATTAGTCAATAAATAGAAGAAAAACCGAATTTCAAGCATGATCCGAATTTGGAGGTAGTGAAAGTTAGTAACATTTTCGATTTGAACAAATGCTGCTAAGTCACGCGTGCCAAACTTTTTACGGTTTCTCCGTTTTCCGAGATTTCAACGGCTTGAACTTCTGCACGGCCATTTTTTTTTAAACGACTAGAAAATAAGCATGATGATAAAGTGCTAACTCATAATAGGGCCACTGAACTGGGCGCTGCTTACGAGTGAAACCCGGTCCGCTTGAGGTCAACGAACTGATCATTTTGCTGCATCCGTTGCAAATACTGCGCGGCGCATCGATGCCGCCACCAATTCTGTCGACTGAACACACCACTTTTTCATTTACCTAAGTAAAAAGTGGTCTGGATTTCAAAGAAACTACAACAGAGGTTGGCTTGCCAATAGAAAGTTGTACGCGAGTTATAACCACTGCGTTCTGTTGTTATGATGACTGGTGTTATTGCCAACCAATATTATAATTTACGAAGCGAAAAAGAGGCTTCGTCCATATTCTAATAAGTATTCACTGGTTAACTTACCTATGTGTTTCATACTTAACATTTAAATTCTCATTAACACTAGCATGTGAAGTAGTGAGTACGAGTGCGAGATGACTGTAACGATAATTAAAAAGTTGGTACTTATGTCAATTTTATTCTTCCTTAGGATAAAAAAAAGTGAGCTGCAATTTTGAGCACCTTCAAAATTAACAGGACGAATTCGATTTAGAGCTGTACTGAATTCATTAGCAAAGATCAAAAAAACTGCTAAAATAACGTTAATGTCAAAACATGGCCATGAACACAAAATATCGATCGCATGACCGATAGCTGTTGGCAATCAGCCCTTTGTGTAAAGGGCGACCCCAACTCAACGCTCACTGGAACCTTTTGAAATAACGTAAATTAAATATATCTTTCAATCGTTTCTTTGATTTCTATATGTATACATACACAGTTCGTATAAGTGGTGGAGGTCAATAAAGTTTTGCGATCGCTCGTTTTGATTTATTAGCTTCAGCTATAAAAATGTTCACGAAGATGTGGACAGGTGTTTGATGGCACGTAAAGTTGGATGACCGTATATCTTTTTAGAGTTTACGAAATATTTGGGTAGGAAAAATAATGTTTCTTTACATAGAATTGGTCGGGCTTCTGTCTGGAGTTGATGTAAGCCGGCAAATGGCAACCGTGTTATATTCGGGGCGGGTCGGGTTGCGCGGCGGAGGTAATGTGGGCTCCGTACGCGTCGCCTTTCGCCCACGGGAACTGGTTTCACGCAGCGCTTGTCAACTTTTAGACTCTTTGATTTGATTCAATATTATTTCATTACTACCTTAATGCTTTACACATTCATTGCTATGGATATTTTTTATAATTCGGAGTCTAGTCATGCATTGTCGTAGGTTGTCTTAAATCTAGGACGTTTGTTATATTGGACTCGGAGGAAAAAAATATTTAGTGTCGACATAGGCGGAAGGGAGAACTGGGTGTTAGGGGGCGCCCGTTGTGGGAGGGATTTATATGTATAGTGGCGCGATCACGTGTACATTTTGCAGCTTGTATTGATCCTGTCGTCTTTTTCTTGTTGTTAAATACGATTATGCCGCGCAGCGCAACGCTGTAATGCAACTAATTAAAACGAAAACAATATGTAAGTCTCATTATTTTGTAAGTATAGTGTTAGGGACTACTCGAGGATGTATCTTCTTTTATGTGTAGGGTTTAGGTAGGAGTGGGCATGATGTTCTTGTTTATAATTCTGTCATGGGTGAGGTTACTCGTTTATTTGAAGCCATGAAAGTGCTCAGTTAGGTTAGCGTGTATAATGCGAATAGTAGGGGGTCCGAAAAACGTTATACTTAAATCTGATAACTTGTATAGGAGCAGGACTAGGAAGGAGGCATGCTGATTTAGATAGGTTAAGTCGAGTTGAACAAGATACCTCGATTTGTTTGTGCTCACTCTATTTCGGTGTTTGTGGCGCACTCGGCGGCTAATCGGCGCGTCACGTGACGAGCGCCGGAAAGACGGGGGGTGCGGGCCGGGGCATCGGAATGCAGTCACCACCGCTCGATGCACACCCAGCATAGCTGCTCGATTGATCGTCAAGTCAAGCTCTTGCTCTACTTTACACACGCACTGGCCAAATGATATCATCGCTACTACGTTGTACGTTCCTAGGTACCTACCATCAGTTACTGTACAATAACGTTACTTTTTGTACCAACTCTGTGCTTATTCAGAGCAGCCCAGATTATCACCATTTCGGGCAAATTTTTGAAAAAAAAAACAGATTATTGGCTGATGCGTAGTTATGTACTTACTTGATAGAGGGCAAATAGAGTTTACATAATGATAAATGAAAAAGTATGCATGCGTAAGCAAGCATGAATATTGGATAGGTGATAATAATAAATAGATAACTGCCTAACTGATAAGAGCAGCATGTGAAGTAGATTTGTAACGAAAGTGAGCACACACATTCGGGTAATGTATTGTCATTTAAAACAGTTAATATGTTATCTTAATGACTGAAGACAATACCTACCTATACTTATATTTTATTCGTTTTTAAATATATTGTTGTTACGATTATGTGAAGTTTATTTTGATTATGTCATCATCAGTCATTTTCATCATACTGGCAAGGCACATATTGTTTGGAAACCATAACAAGCCGGCGTTTCAATCTTCAGAAGCACTGTCGCTCAAAAGCTACATAATATTAAAAAGACTTTAATGGATATCCTAAGCCTAGAACTAGAAGTAGTAGACCAGGTATGTGGCATGCCCCTGAAATCAACGAAAATATTTCAGCTGCTTATTTATCTCAATGTGTACCTACTATCTGTCGATAATATCATAATGTATGTTTTGGCGGGGTGGCGTTTCGACATGACCTTTGGCCAAAAAACTGCTGTTCGCCCCACAGCCCCTCAAGATTGAAAAAGCACTCAAAGACCGATTCGGTCTTTGAGTTCTTTTGCTTCGGTCTCTCCGAAGTACAACAGGTCTTTATAGGTACCTATTTATCTATGTAAGAGGACTTGACCTGTAGGTAGGTAGGTAGGACTGTGACATTTCTTCTAGTTACTCGTGAGGTTTACTAAATTTGTTGTTGTGAATTCTTATCGATTAGAATGTAGGTAACATCATGTGTGTGAGTAAATATTGTATTTGATCTCGTTTAGCTTGGGATGAAATTGTGTAGTACAATACAAAGCAGTAATTGCAGCGTGCGGATTGCAGGCGATCGCCCCTCGCCCCGCCACGCAGCCCCGCGCTCGAACACCGTAAGTAAACAGTCTGGTGTTTAGCCGCGTCTCGCTCGCACCGACCGCGTCGCGTCGCGCCTCTAAGGTGCACTCGCTGTTCCTATTATTTTCGTGACGGGTATTGCGCCGAAGCCGATTCCCGCATCCTCGCCCCCGAGACGCGAGGTCCGGTCTCGCGGCGGAGGCGGCGGCGACGGCCGTTCGCATCGCGCGCCAGTCCGCGCCCGAGGCCGACTGTCGCATTGCTCCGTGCCTTCAAACGTTTGGTGTTTGTCGTCCATGTGTTGAAACTGAAAATGCGGCACGTTCCGAGTGCGTATCACGGTGGGTGAAGAGCGCCCGGCCGCGGTTTGAATTTCATCGGTATCGCGTGACGTGTATGGTGACAGTGAGTGGATTGTGTATTGGCGTGCCGATGATACACGTGAATGTGGTTGGAGTTCGGAGCGCTGTTGGAAGATGCATTTCAAAGAGTCGTTCGCGATGAGCGATCGACCGAGCGAGCGTGGCCGGCGCAACTCCCGCTGCAAGGGTGAGTGTCTGCTTGCAGTGACGGCTGCGAGTCGTCTGCGCTCGTGGACCACAACACACCGTGACCATACCTACAATGCGTGGCCTACGTGCCTACATCTTTCCTCTTCCCCACCATATTAACTACATACTATTTACTTATGCTCTACCAGTCGCAATTCTTGTAATGGAGTATTATCTGAGTTAATGTTGACTTATGTATGAGTCTAAGATGAAGGTAGGTACTTGCATTCGTAAGGGCGCAGCTTTCTATTGAGAGAACTACGTTCTACCTTGTGCTAAGTAGATTGCTACTAGAAACCATTGGAACTCTTGTTTACTATATCTTAGATGATCCCGTTTCTCTGATTTTATGAAGTAAACATAAACATACAGCCGTGGTATAACCTACCTACATATTTATGTAATTCAATTAGGTATAAAGAATCTATGAGCACTTATTCGGACAAATTGTTTTATTGGCTGGCTCTGCTGTTGACATAAATAAGCGATCAGCTGTATCATCTCTGAATTCTAGTGCATTTGACACACTCTCTAATTTTCTATTTTGTATTCAAAATATCTTTCAATATTTCCGCTTTTTTGTTGTTATCAGTAAGTACTGTATTGCATGTAGTGAAATAATATCGAATTTTGATATGGGTCGATTCATAAAAATAACTAATCTACTATGTTCCTTCTGATACGTCGATAAACGATAAATAACGTATTTTTAGCCAATATCTAACAACCAAATACCAATACAAAAACTGGTACGTTTATCTACATTGATAGAACTGCAGAACTTTTTCGTAGGTTGGCACTAGAATGAGCGTAGGTTCGTACGTAGGTAATTGATAATATAAAATACCTACTTGTAACAAAAATATAGGCTGCGCTTGTAACAAAAATATCATGTTTTATTTGTCTATTTTATATCGTTTAGCGAATGCTATAATTGGGTACTTAGTAAAATAATAATTGGTAGATTAAATCTTGTAATATCAGCAGAAGGTTTCAATGATGTTATGATAACATTGACCTTCTATTAGTCAACTTTGAAGCACCACTTACAAGCTACTAGTCGAAAAACACGTTGAGGGATACGAAGGTTGAAAGTAGACACTTTGTTACATACGCAAAAATTTTAAGGAGAAGCAGGTGGCTTTTTTTTTTGTGAAACACGCTGTATAATTCGAATAGTATTTTTTTAGATAAGATCTAAATACACTAAAGACAGAACGAAAATTATTTCATCTGACACACCGGTACTTACGGTTTTTGCAAGGCGTCAGTATGCCAGTCAGCCTACATAAACAATAAAATTAACGCTAAACTTAATTTACACCATGAAGTCTCGCATCAATGCAAAAAAGTTATAACCGAGTGGTTAAAAACTCTAAATTACGAAGAAACAGAGCATATTCTAGTCAGACTTACATGAATACTTCTCTTCTTTACATAATATTATACATTGTGATCACCTAATTGTATCTTTAACTTCGATTTATAATGGCACTATCAGCTAACACGTAAATTAATACATAAACACACACTAACACACACGCAAACAAACCCACGATCACACACTACTACAGTCGCATAAGCTTATACTCACAATAGGCATGTATTTATTTTATATTTTTAATTCATCGTTATAATATAGTTAAAAATATAAACACTTTAAAAATGCTGTAATTAAGTTTAAAATAATATTTAAAATAGAGAATAATTTTGAGCTGTTTAAACGCCGCCATTTTCGCGCGCTCTGTTGATGACGTGAAATACTACAGGTGTTCTCGTTCTTCACTTATTTCACCATGAAAAAAGCTCAAAAGCCAGTTTATAAGTATTGCATTGTGCCTGAACGCAGAAACACTATCAGAAGTGCACCTCAGGGCTATTCTTAAGCGCAATAATACGTAAGGAATAGGGAATATGCATGTTATATCAATTTGACGTCACGAGTCACGACAACATGGTTGTGAATCAAAAATGATAGGTTATGTTTATTCCTCGTCATATTTATGATTGTGTTCATGGCTAAAATAACGTACATAATGTGTTGTGATAATTACCTTGAGTTCGAACTTGTTGACATAGTATTTGACGTCACGTTTCGTTTTAACCAATGGTGTTGCGATTACAAATTGGAATTTCCCTCGCTTAATTTGCACTTTTATTTATTAATTTGAAGAAATTAAAAATATATTAATTACTAAAGAAATGATTTAAATATCCGGCCAATAAGATTCGGTTTAAAATTATTTGAACCAAATTGAAATAACATGCTTACTTTTTATGTCATTGTTTTCTCTTTGTTCTAAATTACACAGTTCAATTAGTTTTATTAAATTAATTTTAATTGTTACAGAGTCTCAATAGTGTATGCTATCAATTAAGGGAAAGAGCGAGATAACCCCAACAAAAGTATAATTAATTAATTACTGGGGCTGTCTCAATCACATCTGCAAATGTAACTGTTTGAGACCCAATAAACAATTTTATTTTTTATTTTGTACCTCTCTTGCTATCCAGACGATTTTTTTTATTCCTTTGCTTTTTAATAGCTACGTAGGCGTAGGTATTACATCTGAGTAGGAAAATCCGATGAAAAGTCATTTATAATAATAAAACAAAAACACTGCTGGTTTTTTTTTCGGTTACATGTTGACAGGTTTGTCAATGCAATACCTAAATGGTTTAATATCTATGTAGATTTATGTTTTGGTGTCCATATGAAAACAATGGCGCCCAAAGGTCATGAGTCATCAAAATTCGTCATTCAAAAGGACTAGCTTCTACAGGGTCAAATTCAATTAGCTAGCGAAACTCCACTGACGTGATGGGTATCGATAATCTGTCTAAACACGATGAAACAAAAAATAAATTATTTACGATTTTTTTGTGGGGTCGCCGACCGCTGTCAGTGTATTCACTTGGAAACGCAGAATAAAAAAAAATTGGTGTAAACTTTACAGACGTGATTAGATTACTGATTAGTATCGATATCTCAATACGATAAAACATATTTTCTCAACTCATACTACAAGTAACAACACTACAAGCGGTCATTGCCCTTAAAAAAAACATCAAATCTGTTTATTTTTCACGACCGCAGAGTTTCGCTAGCTAATTTAATTTGACACTGTAATATAAACAACATGTTGTTGGTACTTAAGTACTTATGTTCTTACTAACGTACTTATGCATCTTTTAGCACGTAGATGGTATTCCGAAAGCATATTGTATTGAAATGATAGAATCAACATTAAAGAATTTGAAGATCCGAGATTCACAGATGACATAATGTGGTGCTGTCCCACAAACAATGGGACACTTAATATCGTGTCCAACGTGTCCTATTGTCTGCACGTTACAGGAACTTTTGAATTACTGAAAATTTGGAACAAATTTTATTGAGCAAATATTACCCCTTTGAACTAACTTTTCGTCACTTAGGGTGTTGATTAGATAGACAGTGTTTTATCGATCATAGATATAGACCATATTATCGTAAGGATTTCTAGTCAGCTGAAAATTTCCTAAAAATTTCAAAAAAATACGTCTAGCTCCTAAACTAGCCAAGGTGGTATAATTTCGGGAAACCATTGGATAGAGGATTCTAAGATGTTCTTTGGTACGTTTCATGGTCCACCCTGTTTAAGTACTTTAGTTATAAATGCGAAAGTGATAATGTCACTATCTATTTTCAGTTTTCACGTATAAATCACAACTATTAAAATTTTGCAGAATAAGCCTGGTATCTGACAACCTACCTGAAAATTGATAATGTAGGTACCTACTTTTCATCCATGTAGGAAAATTTCAACCTTTTATAAGCTGGAATGACACAGACGCACGAGGCTTGATTCTCAAGCCAGCACCCTAATTGCGTCTGCCAGGGTTGCGGGAAAGTCCAAAAGGGTTACCGTGGCCCCTGGCGCAGGCAACTGAACGAACACGGTGTTCCTTCAGTTGCCTGTGCTCGGGGCCACGGTATCCCTTTCGCGTGTTTTCCCGCAACCCCGCCAGATGAACGTGGATCCTCTGTGTAGGTTTTAGAAGAACTTCGCAACGAATATCAAGCCGAGTGTCAGTGTTCTCCGAATGGCGCCTGATATGTTTGATATTCTGTTGAATCTGAAGTAATTTTTAATGAAACTGTGCATTTCCTCGAACCAATTTAACCTTGACTTATACACCTCTTGAGAACCTGCTCGGACCTGGTTGATTTATAAAATTTTGACAGTTATTGACTAAAAGTTTCTATTAAAAACTGTATGCCTTTGATAGTCATTTGAATGCCCATTGTCAATAATTCGCCACATATTTTTTGTAGTGCTGATTCACGCTTATGCTTGTTTATACTATAAGTTAGAATGGTAGCGTTCCACAAACATTCCTCCTCACCACGGTACAATAAAATTGTACCTACAAACTTTGAAAACACTGGCATCTTTAATTGACTCCGAAAACACGCGGTTGCGGTCAGAAAAACAAAACGCGTAATCACTGCACACTAACCAATCGAATACTAGCTTTAGCTTAGCTTTGCCGGCCACATGAAGCTAGTACACAAGCCAGGTTATTAAAGTGGTGTGAGGGTGCTACTCCCACAAAAAATTGAAACGGGCTGACAACAGCTAAAGCGCGGTCACTGTCGGACTGCATAGAAAAGAAAGAGAAGCGCGACGACTCAAAGCTGGTAATTTATTGCAAAATATGAAGAAATTCTCTATTTACATAAAATCTATTGATTGGACTAAAAAATGAAAACACTATAACGGTAATTATGTTGCTTGAAGAACAATCTGAAAAAAAAGACCGAATGATTGCATGTATATTAGTATGGTTTTTAATCGATAAAAGAACTTCGTGACTTTTTTCTATCGTACCAAATTAGTTGTATTATGTTTTCAACACAATATCTAACTAGCATATATCCTGAAGAATAAATCATATTTTTCTGATTTAGTTTACTGCAGTGGATCTTAGGTACTTTTAGGCATTATAAAACTTGCGTTTGGGTCATGTAGTCCCCTTAAACTATCCTAGCTTGGAGACGCTAGCTTACTAACCTGGCTTGAGAAACTAGCATCGTATATCTCGGGCAGAATTGTAATTTGAAGCTAGTTATAAATATCTACCTAAAGTCTTAAATGGGCATCAACATGTTGTTTGGTAACATAAAAGTATCGGAATAAAAACTAGATAAACAACTTGAATTCTTCAAGTTGTAGATAGTAAGTATTGTTTTTCGTTTTCAACTTTCAAGGTCTTCTCGTGTTGGTGTCACTTGGTTACTTACAGTGATAATAAGAATATTTACATGGCACTCTAAACGTGATTTTAATATTATGCTCATGATTACAATGATACAGCGCATGACTTTAACCTTAAAAAATTATGATATATATATTTAGTATGATAATAAAAATTCATTCTACATTATACCTACATTTTGTTTTGTACTTGCTAATTACCACTAAACAGCTGCTGGCCACTTCGTAAAGTAATAACCACTTGTTCATAAAAGGCAAGTAAATTAAATGGTGCACGAATACTGTTAGATCAGACAGGATGTGAGTTATGAGTATGACATACATTATGACTGATAGGGCCCCTAAAAACAAGTGCGACACGCGACGCGACATAGGCACCGCCTGTCGCGCGACGAGCGGTGCCTTTGTGTCGCGTGCAATTCGCGTCGCGCCTGTTTGTAGGAGCCCTTAGTCTGTATTCTAGTGTAGTACTGCTTTGTCGCATTTATTAACGCTTAACGGTTTACTCAATATTTTCCATAATGCTAATTTAAGTTGTGATCAAATTGTTTACGTGAATTTGATGCTTGAATGTTATAAGAAACACAAACACTATTTAAAAAACAAGTATTATTTAATTATAATGAATCAGTCACACGTTTCACTTGGCTACGTCATTCGTTAAAAGCCTCTGGGGTTGTGCGGTAGGGGTGGGGTGTTGGGGAGGAAGGGAGTCGCAAAGGATGGAGGTGAGATCATAGTGGCGAGTGGCCCGGGGAGGCGATCGATATGTACATTGAACATACATACGTATCTATATAAATAACTGTACCTAACTTCTCGCAACTTGACTCGCTCCAGATACTGCGCCAAAACCCTGTTCCCCCGACCTCTACCCCTACCTACCTACCTACCTATTCTTTAACAAAAAGATAAATTTTTAAACAGAAAGCATCAACATAAATACAAACCTGTTCATACATATTTAACCGGTTTCTCGTTTTTTTTTTACGTTTAATTATATAATTACTTAATAGCAAATTGCTACAAATGAATCATTGCTATAATGCCTAATATTCCAGTACTTCATGCTATCAGGTAAATCAAACAACGTTCATATTTGCTCGAGAGGATGTGGTGATATAATATACCATAATACAACCACTTCCGTGGGTCCTTCTGCATTACCGGTATAGGTTTTATATAGACAGAATGTAAACCTCATCATCATTTTAAGTACCTATCTACAAATCACTCTGCCCGATCAGCGGGGCGAGCACGGCCTACTGTGATAGGATTGAGTCACATATTTTTATCACAGTTTGGGAGCAAAAACCGTGATAAAATGCGTGCGCCATGCTCGCCCCGCTGATCGTACTTAGATATGTATATTGGCTATTGTTTATGAGATGAGGTTAGGGTTACCATTAAAAGTATGCTTTTGGCAGCAACATGTTATCAGGGAAAATCCAACGTCGCGTTCATAACATTGATTGAGCAGACATATTTCGAATCAATCAACCAAGACTAGTGTCTGATATTAAAATTTGATCATGTTGCAAATTCGCAACATTATACATGTTTATGGGCTGATTCTGATTTCTCAGAATATATTTTCATTCATAATTAGACTGATCAAGAGTAGTTTATCTTTAAGCATGAAAAATAGCCAGACTAGTTTTGAGTAACACGCTATTTGACTAATGCGCAGACTCCATAAGAGGGCTATCACAATTTTTCTTGTATTTGAGTGTTTGAAGAGACACACTCAAATTCAAGAAAAAAAAAATATTTAGAGCACTCCCGAGAGAAATAATCAAACGTTCTCGGGCATATTTTTTTTTTAATTTTGTGGCCAGCGTAAACGCACATCTAAACTGGAAGTTTTGATGTACACGTATGGACTGGCATCTCTTTAGAAGGTCGCACAGAGCTAGTGGCTGACTGGGGAAAGATATGCTCAAGGGATCCTTAATGAGTATGCAGGGCCATATTTAGTAAATATGGGTGATGGATCGATACTGATGCAGGATAACGCCCGGCCACACGCCGCGCTCGGGTCGTACAAGAGTACATTCATGAGGTTGGTATCAACATGATGGCAAGTCCTGATCTCAACCTGATCGAGCACGCCTGGGATAAGCTCTGAAGGCTGGTCTGAAGCCGCAAACCACCGCCTATCACCCTCGGGGACCTAAAACAGGCCCTGATGTAAGAATAACATGGCCTCCGAAACGTCGTCTTCAGTATGCCAAACCGGCTCGAAGCTGCAATCAGAGCCCAAAAAGGCAATACCAGTTATTAAAATGTAAATAAGGCGTAAAACATACGTAAAATATGTTGTTTGTGTTTTTTGCCACTAAGTTGAAAATGGCAATTTTTTGGTTCATGTCTTTTTTGAAGTTACTACGTTACTAATAAACTATAATTGCAAAGAAATTTGATGAAATTTGCTATGAAACGTTTTTTTTTTTTAATTTCAAAACTCTTGACTTATAGAGTTTAGGAAAAATTGCAATTTTATAAGTGTTGATGACTTACTAAGTTTTGAAGGCCAGGCCAGTGTAGTTAGTTTTTATTAGGTAAGCAAGTAAGTAGTTATAACTTTGTAAAACAAACGGGCAAAATTAAAAACAATAGGAAGTTGTCATCGCTGGTTCTACAAAAGGTTGCATTGACAATATTATTATTTAGGTACCTACATTTTATTATATTTTACTTTACTAACTAGGTATACATACCGCATCAAGTGGGTAAAACAGTTGAATTTGAACCCTACCTGTACCACACAAAGCCGCCACCCGCGCAAATGTTATAATGGTTTACTGTTTTCGAATGTCAAATAGGTAGGTAGTGTTCATCCCGCTGCGTTGGTCCGGGTGTTTTTTATAATGTTTATTAGCCTAGATAGGTAGTGTGTGTTGTACAGTCGACCACACGTCCCGCGTCTGTGGTAAGCGATAACACTATGACCTTGAGCTGGCCCAGCGTAATCGGAGTTTCAAATTTAATAGAATAAGAGATCAGCTTACACTGGTTTAGTTTCCACTGACGTGCGGCCTACTGTGCGTGATCACGCGACACGCAGGACAACGATATAGACGAAGCCGATAATAAGTATGTACCTAGTGCCTACGTAATATTTCAACAAGGCACCAAAGCCCTAATAAAATCTCAATATACAATGCAATTGTATGTCCTATAATATCTGTTATTTACTACTTATATATTCGTTTTCACACATCTAAAGGGGAGCAGGCAGGCGCTACGCGACTTTTGTAGGAGAACAATTTCCATGAAGGTTTCATATAAATTGTTATACTAGGGTCGCATCGCGCATGTGCGGAGCCTTACTTCTAAATAAAAGCGCGAATTTCCTACGTGGGAGTTGAATATTCAACAGTGCAATATTTAGGGGTTCGTTTAGAAGTAAGAGTATCATTACGCATTATACCTACCTACACACAGCCACTACAACACAACAAATAAAAATATATGTGGTGTCTGCAACGTTTGTGTAGATTTCGTCTATGCCCATAGTGTAGAAATGTGACAGTTTGACCATTTCCTACGAATATTCTCTTTTTTTATATCGATTAGCCACAAGCTCGTTTATGAGCAGCAGGTACAGTCGCCAGCACATCAGGTTATACGAAACTCAAATTTCTCCAAATGATTGTACACCTTAAAATGTTGAAGGTTAAGTTCAAAATCGAATGAGAAAATTTGACAGTCTGTGGTAACTTGAACTGCTGCTGTGTGTACACTATGAGTCAAACCCCTTACTAAACACTGTATCAAGTGTATAAGCTTATCTTGGTTTATCAATTTATTTATTTATTACAGCATGGAAGACTTACAGCTAAAAAAATTCATCAAAAAAAGGAAACAATAGTCGACAGAAAGCCAATTACAAGTCTTTGCGTTTAGAGTTCTAATAGAATTTGTGTTGTGAACATACAAGCAGTAATGCATTACTATAAACTATATATATTTAATAATTAAAACTATTAAAGTAACCACTTGTGTTTTCAATAGAAGAGTGAGATAAAAAAAAACAAAATCAATAAAAAAACACTGCAGCTATTTAAAAAAATTGAGGCTTATGCACATTCTAGCTGAGATCACACTGGTTGTAAAGAGATCCAATTTCAGCCAGTTGTACATAAATATTTTTACTTTTTAGAGAAGAACTGGTTATTTTGATTATCCTAACTGTTGGAAATAACATCAAAAATCTTAGTTTTATTTACTAAGAAATCTTATTTATTAATAGAATATACAAGAGGCGTTCAATGTATTCTCGGTATCGACATGAAAAAAAAACGTAAATTCAATTTAAATTATTTTTATTTTTCAGTGTAAAATCGCCCAAACAACTTTTTAATACACTGTAAAAAATAACTTTCCTCTTTCTCTGAAAAATGCGCATTTCTTGCCGCCTTGAGCTCTTCATCGTTGACTAATCGTTTCCCACGAAGGTCTTTTTTCAAATTAAGGAACAAATAATAATCACTAATTTCTTCGAAACTTCAATCTCACACAGCGGGGCGAGCACGGCCTCTGTGATAGACTTGAGTCACGCATTTTATCACGGTTTTTGCTCCCAAACTGTGATAAAACTCAAGCCTATCACAGTAGGCCGTGCTCGCCCCGCTGGAGTGGACCGGGGCGTTATCGTGAAGAAGCAACACACCGGTAGTCAGTTTACCCCGTCTTTTTCATTAATTGCTTGCTATAAATTTCGTAAAGTTTTTGATGGCGTAGGATGCTGCGTTTATGGTTTCACATTTTTTATGTACTCAATAAGCAAAATTCCTTTTGAGTCCCAAAACATTGTGGCCATGATTCTTCCGGCAGACGGAACAACTTTGAATTTCTTAGGGGGCGCAGTAGGTACCCTTCTTATGCCACTGCATGGACTCCTACTTACTTTCAGGGTCATAATGATGAACCCACGTTTTATCTCCAGTAACAATTCGATCGAAAATACTTCGAGCTCCAAAAACTCTATAAAGCACTGGATTCGCACTTGTTTTTTGAGGCGCCGCCGTGAATATTCGCGGCACCCATCTTGCATTGACTTTTGAAAGGCAAATAATGTCATGAAGAATAGTGTGCACGGTACCAACGGAGAGGTGGATCATCTCTGTTATCATTTTCATCTTCATTCGGGCATCCTCCAGTATAAGCTTCTCAACTTTTTTCACGTTTTCTTCAGTAACCGGGCCGCTCGAGCGACTGTCGTCTTCAATACTATCTCTGCCCCGTTTAAATTCACTTGACCACTTTTGAACCGTAGATAACGAAGGTGCAGAATATTGGTAAACAACCACCATCTCTTCGTGAATAGTTTTTTGACATTTTCCTTGTTTGGTTTGGTAAGGAATTTAATAACAGCGCGGTGCTCGCTTTTCTTCAACATTTTCACGTTAGCCATTCCAGCTGTCGTTGACTGAGGATAATTAGCAAATTAATGATCACAACTATATTCAATTTTACCTATAAAGTGTAATTAATTAATGAATTTGTCAAATTACCCACATCATTAGTAAATCACCCTCATACCGAGAATACATTGAACGCCCCTCGTACAATCTCACACTAATCTAATACACATTTGGGGCTGAAACACAAGGACCGTGGGGTCCGATTGCTCATCGAGTATTTCCGGACATCGCCAAGCGGTTGGTCGACTCTTCGTGTGACCAGAGGGCTGGCTTATTTTTAGGTCAAAGAATCGGCATTGCCATCCAACGTGGCAACGCTGCCAGCCTTTTGGGCACTTTTCCCACTGACAGTGATGCGGACGAATTTTTTTATGCCCAATGATCATTTCCCTTTATATCTAAAGTGTTATCTGCAAAACTACTGCGTATTTTAGAGGCAATATAGCCAGCAGCAGAAAAGGCCCTTTCGGCTTCCACACTAGTCGGCGCGGCGGTGTTCTTTTTGTAACTTTATATGTAAATGTAAGATATTTCCCCATTGACCCCTCAGATTCATAGAGTCGTTTCTTTTTTTATGATGGATTCAAGTGTATTAGCTCGAGATGGTGACGGGCAAAGTACATTACATGCTGACTATATAGTTAATATAATGTTGCAAAGTAAGATCGGAACCGGATGGCGAAACCTCTTCTTTGACGTTTCTTACTTGATCACTTGATCAGTCTCTCCGTCATCACTGCTCTCAGATAAATTTAAAAGGCTTAAGTTCATTCTCATTACAAATTCTTTAATCTCTTTTCTCGTCGCGTGCGTGCTTCTTTCCTTTCCCGCAAATCCCGCGCGGATCCCGCGCCCGCAACATGCGGGATTGGAAAATGATGCGGGATCCCGCAATACCAAGATCTCGATATTCCGGCATAGGAAGCCCTAGTCCTGCCCCGGGATGCCATCCATCTCCTTGCCAAATTTTATCGAAATCCGTTCAGAGCTTTAGGCGCAACTTTCGAACTAATTAAAATATTAGTATGGATTCTGATTTTGGGAAAGAACAGTTCTCAGGATCTACAGAATTACAAGCTTCAATTAACACTGGCATGGAGACCATTTAATTTGGCATGTACGTGTATGCATTACGAACAGTATCAGCAACATGCTCATATTTTTTGCGACGTGGTAAACAACGGACTGTGACAAAAACTACAAATTTTTTTTACCCTTATCGTTCAGGGATCTGATCAATCACACCTTCTTTATGATCCTGTCCAGCTCTATACTATTGAATACAACGCCTGTATGCAATAAATACATGAGTTGTAACATGCACCATCTTCAACAGGTGCTGGCGTCAAGATGGAGCACTTCCAAGCGGCGCTGGATCCTCGCAAGCAGGAGCTGCTGGAAGCGCGATTCCTAGGCGCCAAGGTCAGTTTCTACTCCTGTTTTACTATTATACTACATTATTTAGTCATCAGAGGTGGTCGCTACACCCATTACGTTTCCGTTTCAGTGCGAGCCTCGTATTTCTCAGGTAATGCGTCAGGCATTAAACTTGAACTTGATTCACGACATTTGTGTAGTGTAGTGATAAATTCAGTACCAAATCAAAGTACCTAATTGTAGAGTCGCAAGACCGATTGCATATTATGTCCAAATTGCCTTGCATCTCATTTCATCTATCAGGTTGTTTTTTCACAAAAAAAATTCGGATGGCCTCTGTGATTGATGGATTATGTCATCCATTTATAAAACGAATGATGAATTGATTAAGAATACCTACGTTCAGTTCTTGATCTCAAATTGGCAGGGACGAATGAATTATAATGATGGTCGAGTGAAGTCCTCCTCGAGTAAGCGTACACCTCAGATATTGAATAGATGCGGATATTCTAGGTAATCTATTTGGGTTTATGAGCTAATAATAGAAGAATAGGATTGTTTAGTCAAGTATTTCATTGAATTCTATTCTTAGTTTCTGTACGAACGAGTATTGTTGGATCCGACGACTTTATTTTCATGCTTCCACTGATGTCAAGAGGTTTTCATATTAAAACCTCACTTTACTAACTTATAAAATTCTTATTGAAACCTGATAAATATCGATTTGAGAAATGGGCCAAGCACAGTTAACTAATGATTATAACTGATGTAATGAACGCATTAGACCATACGATGACGAACAAATTTAAGCACATAAGTTAAGTAGTGAACTGATTATGTGCTTATTACTGTAGTGGACATCTGTATAAATTCCATCAGCGAATTGTATAGGAATGTCTTTGTTAAATCAGAAGTGAATGCAATGTTGTTTTCGAAACGATTCTTTTGTTCTCACATTTCCTGCGTTCAGGTTAGGTTCAGTTAGTTCGTGTATCGGTAATAGTAACGGCAGACTGTTGTTGTCTACTTCATCATCATCATTTCAGCCCTGAATCACCCACTACTGGGTATAGGCCTTCCCTTTATTCTGCCATAGGTACTTCTACTACCTACTACTACTTTTTACTGGTTCCGTGCGTCCCTCATCCAGGTGTTACTAGCGACTGATGATATCATCAACCCAATGCGCTTTTGGACGGCCCTGGTTTCTTTGGCCTAACCTTGGCCACCATTCGGTCACAGCTTTACTCCGTTGGCCATCTCCTCGTCTCACTAGCTGTCGTGACCAACTCCACTTCAAGCGCATCACCCTGTCCCCGACGTCGGAGACTTGCGACCGACTCTGTTGTCTACTTGGTTTGATTAAATACTTCATGGCGTACTCGGTATTTACCTACGTCTCACGCAAAAGTAGCGAAGGAAGAAACTCCTTCTCACATATCATGGTGTTGTGAACTTATTTACATTGGATTAAACTAGAAATGATGAAACTCAAGTTTCATTGGAAATCTTAAAGTAAGTATAAGTATCTCACATACGTAAACGTATATTTACTGTTAACGTCGTATAAGACATAATTTACGTCAGTTTGATGAAGTTTTTGTGTACGGTATCACAATCAACCGTTACAGTTATATCAACTTGCTGCTAACTTGCTTCTGAATAAAAGTTCTCACGTTCCGTTGCCTGAACATCATCATGATAGGAGACAAATATCGACTTAATTTTGCTACCTGGCTGTTAAGCTAGGAAATAACCTTTTATAAACCTGGTAGGTGCAGATATAAAGCGACAGAATAGCATACGGGCGAGAGGTATTAAAAGTTAAAAATGCAAGTGGCTTAGGGCACCTTACTACGTTGTTAAGGAGGGGGAGCTGCGTAACGCCGACTGTTATGTATAGCCATACATAGATATTTTATATCAGTGCGGCACCAGTCGGCGGGCGAGTAGATGTTGACATGCAACGAGTCGATCACGTGATCTTTGATAATGTGGCAGCTCCAGTAGGCATGCCCACCTGCCCCGCAGCCGCCGCCGCCGCCGCCCCGCTTTCTGTTCGCCGGCGACATCACGTATGTGCACACATCGTCGTCTCGGCCGACCAAGACCAAATGATGGTGATGTTGTAGATATGTAATTCTATTATGTGTCTCGTCTCCGTCCGTTCCCCGCTCACACTTCGCTCCCCCGTTTCGTCCTAATGACGCGTCATTTGGCCGAGCTAGGGCATCGGTTTTGTTCGTTGTTTTGTTATTTAAAAGATGTGTGTTATTGATCACGTTCTCTTTGTTGCTCACCAGAAAGATTTTAAGTGAGTAATCACTAGATTTACCTTCATAAGAAACAATTTGTTAATTAAACCACGATGTAGCAATCATAAAGATCGAGAATATATCTTAGTCCAATCTGAAGTCAATCGGTATGATATCAGTTGGTAATAAATATTCATAATCATTGTCTGATGGTGGCAGTCTCGCTCGTTTGTCACTGAATACGAATGTAAGTACCATTTCGTCATTCAACGACAAAATGGCGGACGGACATAAATAGTTTCTCGGCAAATGTACGGTTGTGACTTATCGACCTAAAAACATTCTGCTACCTGCGAGCAATTAGAGCACAACCACACAAATCAAGAAAATATGTGGTGGAATTGTTGAACACGTTGATAGTCTTGAACTCTTGATAGGTAACTGTTGTATCTATGTCGCCTAGCAGGCTACATCATGAATTTGTGATAAGCTTATCGATTTGTAAGTATGCAGCTACGTTCAGAGACGATTAAAAATTGAAGTTTAGCTTGCAATTTATATAATTTAATACATACACGACGTAGGTATAGGTAACTATTGTAAAAGGCAAACAGCTATAATAGTGGGGAGACGTTTTCTAATAGGCTGGTTTACATTGAGCGCATTGATCGCGTGTTTACAGGTCAGCACAAGGGAGATACTAGTAGAAACTCGGCGGACGCCCGAATACAAAACGGTGAGTTGTTTTATGGATAATATTGTAGATATTTGCATTCACCGGCATAACATTAATTAGCCTACGCCAACTTTTAGCTTCTTAAAATCGCGGTTCGCGATAATGTAGGACGGTTGTTCGCTCAACCATTGCATGATGGCATACATTATTAATAGAAGGTCTATTACGTTTCATGCTACATTTAGGAAGTCGGTTACCTTGATATCGATTAGGCTTTCGTCGACAAACACTGGATATTGATTTTTTTTAGTTTTTGTGCCTTCGATAGTCATCTACACACACAGTTGAATATGCTTCTAGTTTGACATAAGTAGATTTAAATGTAGTGTTTGTACCGTCTCTAAACTAGCAGGTAGACTACCTATGTGACGTTTAACTGCGTTTAACTTACATTCCTTTGAGTATGTGCCTAAGAACATTGAGTGAGTATCGTGGCGCGTTCTGTTCGTATATACAACAGCGTGTAGTGTAAACACACCTATAAATAGCAGCCTTACAAAATAACAGCGAGACCATTTTCGTATCGTATGTATAGAGCGCACCAAGCGCACCGTACCTACGCAGCTAGTTTCCACTCGCCTGTCACGGTACGTGGTACAATGCATCGCAGCAGGTTTTCATTTGTCTGTCACGGTTACATGGACCTAATTGTTCTCAATTACCGAACAAAATTTACGATTTTATTCTCGTATTAAAATCTATGGATATCAAGCTTTGTTTAAATATACGGCTTTTCACTTCCCCTATTTTTCGATGGTCTTCATTCAAATAAGCTGCGTAAGTAAGCTACATAAAACCACTTTTTATTAGTAGCGGTGTATTATGCTATATTTAAAATACAGCTTATTAATGATTGGTAAATGGAATGATGATGTAGTATTATTTATGATTTAAAAAAGAAGTTAGAGGAAAACTTTTCCTTTTCCTAATCGACCTATGATTAGACTTGCATCGAGCATCGAGGGATCAGCAATTACTTTCCTACCTTTTACTGAATCACTACCATCAACTATGACTATCTTATTGTTCGATTGAAGTCCATAAGTTCAAGAATAATAACATAAATAAAATTACATAAGAGCCTGAGCTGACGAGCCAGCATACTGCTCGGCTATTTTCAATGACACAATAGCGTGTCAACTAAATAATGTTCTGTAAAGGAGGGAAATTAAGAATCGATTATGTTACGTAAATAAAGTTGCATCTGTTATCTTTGATTCAATGCTGTTTCTTAAATAACGCGTCTTTTTGTACCACCATTTCTTTACCGAAGACTTGTTGCTACCTAGTGAAAGATTTGGTAGGTATCCTAAAAGTAGAAATACGATAAACTTGATAAAGCGAGCAGGGAAGTATGCCGGCCGGCCTCGAAGTGTAGGCAAGTCGGGGCCGTGGGGTCACCGACACGCAGCGCGCCGCGCTCCCCCGCCCGCTACCCCGCGCCTCTCTATCACTGAACGCTTGAAATGAAATCGCGGTTTTCGCACCACTCTGCCTAATGGGAATAGGTACTATGGGTACCTAGCTACCTACCTGGTTATCGATATCTCGTTCAACATGTCAATGTGTGCGTGTGATTTGTTTCTGCCGTGGCTGATTTAATTTCTTCAAAAAACTAGTCTTTTCTGGTTTCGTTTTTGTTCTTGGTATTATTACTTACAACACTAGTCTGTTTATTATGATGAATCCTGATTAGATTACTTGTTACGGAGTTTTGAAATGGTTCGTAAGTTTGGAATTTATAATTTCGTGGGTACTTAACACAAAATCGTTGCAGTTAATATGATTTCGCTTTAAAACTTATTTATTTCAAATCAACATTAACGCATCAAAAAATGAACGTGCATTTTATCGCATTTACAAATTAAAGATTTCATTATAAATTTTATTCATGCCCATTACTACTTAAACGAATTCGTCCATACCATTCCACATTATCATTGTGTTTAACAAGTTCACTAGATAACACAATACGTTTTAAAATGGTAAGGTGGCTAATGGAACTGCGAATATTCGCGAGCGCTGAGATTGTGGCAGTTTGGCAAGCAGAGGTGGGCGACTTGCGGCTTGTCTCGTACAGCAAGCATGCTTATTCCGCACTGAGAGAAAGAGAAGTAGTCACAGCGCAGTGTTCAGTCAGTTGGTTTGCACATTCGACGCGAAGGGAAATTATAACATGGCGCACACGGCCTCGCCCCGCCTCGGCTACAATGTGCCGTCAAACCTCATTCCACCGCTTAGCCGCCCGGTTCCGCAGTTATTTTTACACAGGCCGACCTTTCGCACCGGTCGTCACCGCACTCCAGTATTAACTAAATTTATATTCACGACGCACACACATTTGCAACTACATATTCGTAAATATATTCACAATTTTCGCACATGAAACAATGTTCAATAGTCTCCTAATAAATTCGAATTAATAATCATCGTCGTAAGTAATAAGGGAATCGTAAACAGTCAAAGAAATAAGAGACAGTGTGGCATAGAGGCGGCCGCTCTCGTCCGCTGCCACGGAGGCAATGAACGCGCGGCGAGGCGGCGCGGCGGGCGGCCCGTCAGCTGAGCGTCACGCCGCGACATTGCAAGGTCCGCCCGTATTGCTTCGCCTGACCCAGTGCGCCGCGCGCCGTGCCACGCCGCCACTCCGCTCGCCGGCCGGCACTGTCCCAGCTCTCTACCTGCTCCAGCGAACCACTAAATAGTCTAAATACCCAGTGGAACAGCCATTTTAATTATCTAAAATTGAACCAGACATTTGGCTCTTATGTCAACATTATTCTCAGTCCAATGCAGATCAATATTTTGAAGGCCGACAGTAAAATTTTTCGAGATTCTTCTGGGAACTCACGTAATAGGGACAGTTTTCTGCAGCAGAACGGTTACGCCTTGCTTGAGGAAACATGGTTTTATTCTTCCTAGTTTTGTGAGCATTCTCACCTGCCTAGCCTATCCCAATTATATTATCTTGGGGTCACCAAGACAATCCACTCAAAATGCAAAGCCACTGCTTTAAAGCCCTGGATGATTTTCAGAGTAGCGACTGTCTCCACCCACACATTTACGACTACAAACATGACCTAAAACATCACCAATTTGTCAAAACTTTATTGAAAACCCCTAAAAAGTAAAGTCAAATGATACAGACGTTGAGGGGGCCGGACTCGAGGGACCTAACGGCCCAACTCACCCCACAAGCCAATAAGAAGCATCACCCAATATGAATTATTTTAAAAAATTATAATGGTAACGATTACCGGAATAAGTGCGCGTCATCAAGACACAATTATCATCGTGCCAAACAAATTCGTACGTCACGCCGTTTTTGTGTCCACGTGTGTGTGACATCTGTGGCAGACAACAGACTGAAGGAAGCGTTGTTTATTTAATGAGGCATAAAACCTTAAAAACATTCTTATAATGCATGATTAAAAAAAAATAGGTTTAATACGATGGAGAGAGGTGTGTGTGTTTATGTAAGAGGTGATAGTATTATGAAAAAGGAGAGAATAATAATGTGACTCAGGCTGGCTGGACAAATCTTCAAAATAGCTCGCATTTAACTAGGTCAATAGGGCACTTTATGTGACGGCTAAACACCCTTATTTCAGAATTTGTGACGCTACAGAATCTTAGATAATCGATCGAAAACGTGTCCAGCCAGCTTGAAAAACCACTTAGCTGGTCTCCCAATCTCGGTACCGGAAGTGATTTTGACGACTTTTTGCATAATTATCAACGGGCGTCACATACATTTGTGACAGGCATCGAGCTAAAACTTTTGTGATACGTACAGCGGTTTAGTAGAAAAATGCAAAAATCTGTGTCCAGCCAGCTTGAATTTACGTATAAAACTTCTGGCTGGCACTTCCGAATCTCAATAACGGGAACGTTTTCGAATAATATGGCTCCTTTACTAACATTTTGTGACGCAATGTGTGACAGTAATAACGTTTGATTTATGGCGTCACATGTAAGGCTTTACGAGAAATCTTTTTACACTATTTAACGATTTATCAAAGGAATCGTAGAAAAGATCATAATCTTAAGATGTGGTAGTGGTAGCAATAAGGATTTTAACAAGATGGATCGGATCGATCATAAAATGAATGGTTAATTTTTTTAGTAGAACCTAATGGCAAACTTTCACTGTCGCTAAATTTTCACGAAAACTAGAATGGAACGCTTAGTGGTTCGATCAAAATCAAAATTCATTTATTCAAAGTAGGCTGAGAATCAGCACTTTTTGAACGTCAAAATCACATAAGACAGTCCCCCCAAAACGCCCACCCTTCATCACTTCAATCAAAGACCAAAGTTCCAAGCATAATTAATACAAGAGCTAATTTTGTCACAGTTGAATGGCAACTGAAAACAAAAAGAAACTACGTATCTACAACAAAAGTCATCAAAAAAATATATCATAACATTTTGTCAACTCTACAACCTACAACTAATATTGTGTGTTAAAGTTACGGCCTCAACTTGGCATTGGTCTGGTCGCTGCTTTTCTTGCAAAACCTAATCTGTACGTCTGCTTAGTAAAAATGTTAAGGGGGAAAAGCCAAGTTTGCCCGCGAAATTCAAATTTTCTTACGTTTTTTGCAATTTGCAGGTCAGTGTCAGGTTGTATGTTGAAGAAAATATGATTCTCTCCAAGTCAATTTCTTATTGACTGATATTTTAAATTATGGAAATTGAAAATTACTATTTAGTATTATTTATTATTTTGACGGCACGGTTGGCGCAGTGGTTAAGTGATTGCTGCTGCGCTGCGCGTCGCGGATTCGATTCCCGCACGGAACAAATATTTGTATGACCTACAAGTAGTTGATCCGGGTCTGGCTGTTTGTGTATGCGACTTTAAATGTTTGTAAACGCACCCACAATACAGGAGAAATTACTAGTGTCGCAACGTTTATTAAAAAAAAATAAAAAAAATATGGTGAAATTGTCATTAAATTGGATTAAGTATATGAACGAAGAGGGTTGTATTGATGATTTCAATGATTATAATTCTGTAAATACGTACTTGTTATGGTCGCGAATCATATTTTGTTCAACATACAACCTGATATTGACCTGCAAATTGCAATAAACGTAAGAAAATTTGAATTTCGCGGGCAACTTGGCGCTTCTCCCTTAAATTTTAATTTCGCGGGCAACCTGGCGCTTCCCCCTTAAATTTGAATTCCATGGGCAACCTCACAACAGCTAAAGCGCGGTCACTGTCGTGACTGCATAGAAAAAAAGAGAAGCGCGATGACACAAAGCTGGTAATTTATTGCAAAATATGAAGCAATTCTCTATTTACAAAAAATCTATTGATTGGACTAAACAATTAAAACACTATCACGATAATAAGTTGCTTGAAGAACAATCTGAAAAAAAAATCATAATGATTGCATCTTTATTAGTAATAGTTTTTAATTGTTAAAAGATTTTTTTTGAGGAATCTTCGTGACTTTTTTCTATCGTACTAAATTTGTTGTACTATGCGTTCAACACACTATCTAACTAGCATTATATCCTGAAGAATATCATATATTTTTCTGATTTTGTTTACTACAGTGGATCATAAACTTTTAGGCATTATAAACTTGCGTTTAGGTCTTATGTAGTCCTCTTAAATTTGAATGTCGCGGGCAATTTGGCGCTTCCTCCTTAAATTCATTCATTCATTCACTGACACGCACAACGCACAGCCTAAACCGCTGGGTCTAGTTCTACATTACGAAGGTTTACACTCTAACAAGGAATGATTTTTGAAAATTATTCCCCAAAAGGAGTCAGTTATGGGATGAAAGTTCGTAATTTTTGATTTGTTGTTTTATAAATACCTAAATAAAACGCTTTTAAAAAATACGGACAAGCTTAGAAATGAAGTAATATCCACTCAAATACAAAGCTCCAAAGTTAGATACGCAGTAGAGTGAATTGAGTAAATGTGTGGGTGTTAGCGCTGTCGGCACTAGAAATAATCAATATTGCAGGCTCTGGTTCGAATCTCGTGGCGCCTCGTCTGTGTTGCACACTTGCGGCCGAAGTTACGCCGCCCTCCCCCTCGCACCTCGCGCCCTGCACACCCCTCGCACTAGAAAATTGGGTTAAACAGCACGCGGCTGAACGCCCGTACCGGAAGAGGGGATTTTGGGGTCCGCAGAACTGCGCTTCTACAATGAATGCGGAGAGATGTGACATTGGATGTGACTGAGTATTGATTGTCTTTCACATTGGAGACGCTGTTTTCGTGCGGCGCAAATGCACGGTATCAACGCGTGACGTAGCTAACAGAACAGGACAAAGGGTCACCCAAACTCGTTTATTGAAATATCTCTAAGAACAACCGCTGCTGAGTAAGAAGTACTAAAGCACTTTCTGAAACTTCGGATATTAAGAATGATTTCGCTTTTTGTTCGTTTGACAACCTTGTGTCACAGGTACAAGCAATAAATAAATTATCGAATGATAATATGTACAATCGACTATGTTAAAATATATTTCTTATTATACATTTATATTTTATCGTCCATAAGCAAAATCAGCTATTTAATACAAGCTGGATGGGAAATAGTGGTTACTTCCTAATTGTTATGCTAAAATGGGACCATATTCCTTTTCCTTTCCATTCAAAATCCTAAGATGGAACATAAGGAAGTCATTAAAAAATAATTAAAGCGCGTCATTTACCCTGTGGACATATTTTCGTCTTCTACCAAAGGCATCAAAGCGCTGCATAATTAGCATATTATAATATTCACACTGCTGTGACACAGGCCGCCTCTCTTTAGGAGAGAGTGCGTTGTAATCTACCACACGGGCCCAGTACCTACGGGTTGGTAGATGTCACAATTCTTCGATGTTGTGGTTCTCATGCCGATGCCGATTTCCTCACGATGTTTTCCTTTTCAGTTTTGAGAGCAATTAAGCGCAATAAAGCGCTTGCGTGGTTTGAACCCACGACCTACACAACACAACTCGTAAGTCGGGGCCGTTACCACAGCGTCACCAAAGCGCTGAAATCGTAGTAATTAAAACACTTATTGATCATGAAATAGGATTTGATATCATAAGGAAACCTTAACATGGCAGTCTGGCTGTAGGTTTACTTTAGTAGAAAACATTAGCGCCTGGCTGCCAATGCTTTGCTGCTGCCCAATGGATTCGAATTGTGAATTGCGCAAAGAAATTTGGTCCTGTGTCAAAGTCAAAGTCAAAGCATTTATTTCAAATAGGCACATAAAAGGCACTTTTGAACGTCAACATTTACATTTAAATAGAATTGATTCTAGTCGCCCCTTCCAAAAGGTAGTTTCGTATGGAGAAGAATGGGCAAGAAACTCCATCGTTACTCTTTTAAAACGTGTTACAATACTTTGTATACATTAATTAGGTATATAATTATATGTGAAGACGATGCACCTATAATAAAAATTACCCTACCAAAATAGGTAAAAAGAATTTAATAAACGTAGCAATGATAAATAAGTTAATTAAATGATAGATACATGGTGTTCACATATTTACAAACATTGTAAAAGTATACGATTTCCCAAATTATGTAACCAATTAATATGTCAGTGTGTGAGTTTAAGTAGTCACAGAATGTAAACCAATGTCATAAAAATAACAAACCATACAATTAAAGAAGCAACAAGTTTTAATTTTGTCAAGACCCTAGATTGTCCTGTGGAGCTGGACCAGCATGTTTCCAAGCATTCTTATCTTGGATATACCTAATCCTCTAATTTGTAATATGCTTGTTTACACAGTGAACTTTTTATATGAGTTTTAAATTTTCTTTCATTTAATTGCAATATATTACAAGGTATTTTGTTGTAGCATTTAACACAGTACCCCATAAAAGATGTACTATGTACTTTAGCTAATCTGAAAAATGGTTGATCTATTTTATCTTTATTTCTTGTATTAAAATTATGTCTATCACTTATTTTATTAAAAAGATGTAGATTTTTTCTTACGTACATAATATTTTCATAGATGAATTGGCAAGGTACCGTCATAATATTAATCCTTTTAAATAGTTCCCTGAGAGATTCGCGTTGACGTAGATTATAAATGGCTCTGACAGCTCTCTTTTGCAAAATAAAGGTGGATTCAATGTCAGCAGCCCGACCCCACAGTAAAATGCCAAACGCGCGGTTTCTACATCTGTTAACTGTCTTATCATTCTAACAGCATAAGCGGCCGAGCTTAGCGCTTAGCCTTGTGTGCTGGGGCTTACCAGATTTGATTATACTATAGTATCCCGGTGAATCTTTATCCATAGAAAACGAATGAACTCATTTGGGAAGTTCAATATGGATAAAGTATTGCAATCCTAACAATTTTTATTTAGGTAACTATAAAATGTTTTTCGATCTTTGATAGTCGTCGTTCCACCGAGAATCAGAAGCCCAAAATTTTAACAAACAGCCTTACCAAGAGGTATCTTTTTACCCAGAAACTTGGTTGTGGAGGTCCATGTAAAATGCTGCAGAGTTATTCTGTAACAATGTCACCGTGAAAACTTAGGTGCAGTGAGCTTGAACTGAGTTGTCAATAGTGCTAATCCCTAGCATCAGGTGGAATGACAGCTCACTTTACCTAGTTGTCACGGTGAGATTGTTACAGAATCGACCGGCTGGTATTCAGCTGCATCTTGTTACGACTGGAAGCCTACCCGAACAAAGTTGGGAAAAGGCTAGGCTAATGATGAATATATTTAAGGATCCAATGAAGAACAAGAAACTTAGGGAAGTACCTAGCTAAAATGTGTTGTGTTCATGACTTCGGTTCACTTTATGTTATTTAAGAATGTGTATTGTCAGCAACTTGACGCCACGTATGTTTACGTCGCGTCGTGGTTGTGGACAATGCGTGTCAGGTTTTGTTTCGAGGTCTTCGTTAAATCTTGTTATTTTTACAACTGGTGCAGCTCTTACATTTTATGCAGCTGAAGATTATTATCGTCATAGACCATGTACGTACCTACTTACCAACTCTTTGTACATCATTATTATCCCTACACGCTGGTTGCCAACTCGCTAACTTTCCATTCGTCTACTGCTGTAGTTAGTATTCTAAAAATAGACGCGACAATAAGCACACTGCAAGCAATTCATGCTTTGATTTGTTAATTGTGTAGGATGTTTCAAAATATTGAAAATTATAGTATTGTAGTAATGTGGCTTTTAGGTGAAAATGCATTCACTTTTACTGTTGTTTAACTTTTTTTTTATATTTTCGCTTATAAAAACAATTTTGCTTCTTATCTGTGCGACGTCATACAGCCTTGTAAGCGAAGCAAACGGTGTAACTTATATGCCTTATTTACTAGAAGCCAAGTCACGTGGTTGTCCCTTATTTTCCTTATCGTTTTGATCGAATCGAAATGCGTTGCGTTTGCAGGCGACTTTTGTTGCTAGCTTAATACAGGAGGTGGACGCTGCGAACGGGAGAGGAGGCAAGAGGCACCGAAGGGAGTACATACAGAGCGGCAACGTTACCGCGATAATGCTAATACATTTTATGTGTCTCTCTCTACTGCCACTGCACTGTCGTGATGTTGACACCCTGATTATACTTTAGCATTTAGTGGTGTTTTTTACCTGTGGCCCGGTAAAAATGCCACGTTGTGTGATTTCAAAACGCGTTGTCCCTTTACCATCATTGTTTGAATCTGTGTTTTGTTATAGCCTGAGATTACGAATCGTTTATTGAATGTACCATTTTTTACTTTCTAATGTAAATATTACATTCATATTCATCGCTACTATTGCTATTGTTAGGTATTGTACTGATATGAACTTAATTGCCAATTTAGTTCAGTTTCAGTAGGTACCCTGTAATTTTGTTTTTTTTTTTGTAAGATCGATCGTACGATGTTTAATCATACTTGATAAATCAATAACATGCTCAGCTACGAAAATAGCTAAGAACTTGAAATCATGCGTAGGTGTGCCTAGGAAGAAAACAGCAAATAAACGAAAATTGTTTAGGTAGGTACCACATGATATATTGACCAATGTGGTAAAATTAATTATCTTAAAACGCACTTATTATTACTGAGCTACCTTTATTCCTATGTTCTGCACCTCTCAAAATAATAATTGTTGTCTATAACGACAGATCCTGTAAGATTCTATGGGCGAATTCTGCAGAAACTCTTGGTTTAAATTTGAAGATAATCTTGAAGTAATGACATTAACATCAAGTTTCTGTCTTACAGCTTACTGCAAAACAAACAAATGGGGAAGAATCAAAAACACCTATATATTTATCAAAATATTAGGATGCTTCCCATTAACCTAGAAATCGCCCCACATGGAAGGCCACAAGTACAGTCTACAAATCAATAACGGATCTGGGGGCCTACTCTAAGTCCGCCAAAGAGAACACGGGCCCGTCTGAAAGTAGTTCGATACTTAAAAGTGAACCCTACTCCCGATTAATTAACTTTTCCGGACGGGCAACAACACATCATGGTGAGTAAGGACAATTGTCTAAACGTTTTGTCATTAATTTTTAGTTCGGGCCCCGGAGTAATCTTAGGTCCGCAAGTGATACGGAGTAGGAAACTTCCGCAACATCGGCCGAAACAACGGACTTCGTGCTTAGGGAGTAGGCCCCCCTGGTGTTTATTATCTACGACATTTAGATGCAACTGAAAGTCACACATTAGTTCAGATTAAATTATCTGAAAGTCGTGCATTTAGATGTTACCTGCAAGTACCCATTTGCTTAGATTTTTACATAAAAGTCTGCAGTTCTTAAGATTTTTACAAGAAAATCGCGAAGATTTGTATTTTATAAAATTAAAGAAAATGATCTAGACAACTAAAAGAAGATTTATAAAATTTAAGGAAGATTTGTAAAACTAAAAATTAAAGAAAATATTTTTTAAACAAAACTTTATAAAAGAAAACAAAATCATAAATTTAACTTAAGTAGTTAACATTTCCCAGAGGCACTGTCCCACTGCTGGGCAATTTTGAGAACATACAAATCGAAACTATATTAGTAACTTCTGGGTGAAGTTTTTTTTTTTCACGGACGCGGACTGGTTATCTACTCGATCAATCGAGCTGCTGAGAATCTGAGATCACACATCAAGATAAGGGATCAAAATGCAGTTAGGTTTGTTTGTGTTAAATAAAAAAGACATAATAGATATTTCTATTTTTCCTTTGATCGGTCCTGTACACCAATATGTCACTATGTACATGCACTTCTTTATTTATCTCTCCAAATATTCGAGAAATAAAAAAAAAAGTTATGGATTATGTTTTTAAATTCACTTCTACGTACTTAGATGTAGAAGAATCATCGTATTTACAAGTATGGAGCTATTTTATGAGAACTTAGGTACTGATTATTATCAATCGTGTTGATTGGCATAATCTAAATAATGACGTTATAGGGTACCTACCTAGGGAATTGGGTCCGAATATAGTTATCAAGCAGGGGGCGTTTACGTTTTAGTTAGGTATTTGAACTATTTATACCAACCTACATATTAAACAACTGTTTTAAATGTAAGTTTAGAGAATCATGATAAAATACAAAATACCTACTTGATTTACATACATTATAATAGGTAGGTATGCTTATCTGATCTATCGTAACACTGCTTTATGACGGCACATAAGTTTATCACGCTTAGAGCTTGGTTGAATAATATAATACATCTACCTATAGGTGCGCACATTCAAGTGGATACATAGTAGACGTATCTGTGTTTATATGTTGGTACGTCGCGGCAGTCGGCACAGACGCAGGCCTACGTAACACGTCCAGTAAGCAGTTTGTTGTGGGGCACGAGCGCCGATATCACGTACCTACTCGTTCGGTCGGTGGCACGCCGCCCGCCACCCGCCGCCGCGGCCGCCACCGCCACCTCATTGCGGGAATAATCGGTCAACTGGATTTCGTATCCATTGCTTAAGTTCAATTGCAAGTGAATAACTTAATTTAACTTACCTACATAACCTGTACTTCTTAACTTACATCGTGGCCACTCAGTATAATATTTGTTTGGTGCAAAAATCCAATTAGTCAACAACAACACGATCGCAATCGCGGGCTGTTGACCTGAAGCTAGCGCAGTGCAAATGCGAGTGAACGCACAACGTTCTTTGCTAATATGAGGTAGTAGAAATATTCGTCTAAAACTTTTAAATTTAATTTACTTTGTGGTTATATACGAACGCACAACTGCAGGCAGATATTTTTCACTGGATACAACAATGCTTTTGGCCTTGTATCCTTGTAAAATGGCGCCTCGCCCGTCGTTATTATTATTACATTCGAAGCAAACTTCGTGACGATCTCTACTCTCCACCCCCCTTGCGCTCCCCGCGGATGCGTATCCGATTGTCGCGACTGGCATTTCGTTTACAACTTGTCAAACTAGTTAGGTTATTTGGATGAAGTGAGAAATAGTAAAATAATGAATATGGAAACATTACCTTACATGTAATTCGTAAGTATAGTTAGCTTTTTGTCGGAAAAGAGTGAGAGCAAGAGTAATATCGAATGAAACTGGGCGAGTCATATGTAAAGACGCCATCTTTCTTTACAGATGTCAGCTGGGTCACAAATTCAGATGGCACCACAAACCACTGTCAACACGGGGCAACCTCTACACAATCAGGACTCCAATATGAGCACAGGTAAATTGTGATATAGTGATAAAAGTGCAATAAATGTTTGTGATTTGTGATCAGTGCTCTCAGTGTTTACTTCACGCCGGCTTGTCAAATGTTAACCTTTTCCTACAAACTCGTGAGGGACGAACACTTGTGTGAAAAACTGTCATCAAACGAAGGATTGTGACGTCATTTATCGTGTATGATGCCGGATAGGAACCGTGAAAGTGCCGTTTTTCTTCTCGACAACCGAGACTATTGCGTGCCACAATGCATGACTATAAAAGTGGAGCTAACATAAACCACGTCGGCCTACTGAGCTCCTTGTCAAAAAGTGAGTTAACACTAACTGCTCATGATTTAATTGACGTGTTGATTAATAGATCTACTGTAGTATTTACTTGTTGACAAATTATGTCTCATTCAGTAAAATCTGCCCTCTGTTATTGTCAACATAATGACATAAATAACACTATTTACAAAATCTGATCACATATGACTTACTGTTAACTAAAATTTTGTATGAAAACATTGTTATTTCTGATGCTACTGCCTTCAAGAGTTTACAAACACTATTTATTCTTTACAATAACAGTAAAACATATAAGATTTTGCTTACAAAATGCTTTATCAATTTGGTTTGATTCTGATCTTAAGTGTTTATGCATGCGATGTTGTTTCAGTCTGACTTTTATTTAGACAAATGGTTTGTGACCACCAATGTGTAACTGACAGTGTAAATCCAGCCAAGCAATATGATATATTATGGGAATTTATTCATTAGCGGAGTGGATAAATCTGCTATTTGAGTCTCCTCTAAGACTACATTATAAAGTCAAGTATACTGCTGTACTTGAAACGCTCACTGGCACTCCGGTACGATCAATCACTTACCATTTAATGCAAGTCTGTTAATGGTTGCATATTGTTGGCTTTTATTACATAAATGCCCAATATTATATGTTTATTAGAAGTAATCAAAGGGATAACTACTTTCAGGGTCATCTCACAGTGATAAAGAAGTTGATGCTTTAACTCCGGAAAAGTCTGCTGCTATGCGAGGCTCAACTGCTGCTCCCGGCACTGCGCTTGTGCCCCCAAGCGGTGCCACACCTACTATAGCCATGCCAGAAAGGAAAAGGAAACGAAAAGGTGATTATTGATGCTAATACTTCTTACTAATAAACCCCATGTATCGCTTCAATAAGGAGGTTAAGAGGAGAGCTAGCTCTCCTCTTTGTAGCCTCCTTATACATATTAGACTCCGTGTTCAACAGTGGCCATCCTTAGGCTGAAATGATGCTGATTCATTTCTGATGCATTTTAGTTATAACAAACAAACTTTAAAGTTGCCACGTTAATTGATATAATTTTAATGTGATTTCATAAGACATCATCAATGAGACTTTTATATGACTATAAAACAATGTCCTATAATATAAACATCAATGCATTTAAGCAAATATTATTGAATTTTTAACTGAGTGCAATAATACCTAAGGTATATATACATAGTAATACCATCATTAATTATGAAAGGTATAATCTTGATACTGGTATTCAGCTGCATCCGGTTAGACTAGAAGCCAACCCCAAAATAGTTGTGAAATGGCTCGGCAGATGATGATGATCTTGATAATTTAACTAAGTCTATAACAAAAGTGTGTGAATAGAATGTTGAGTTCATGTATGAATATTAAAGAATATTGCAATAATTTCCAGGAGAAGAAGGTGTTGGCGGCGGTGGGGGCGGTGGTGGCGGCGGTGGCAAACAGAGGCACAACTCATCAGACAAAAACATTAGGGAATATTTCTCAAAACACCCCTCATCAAGTCCTGTACGGCATGCTGGAGCCAAGTCACCTTCGCCACAGGGCGCCAATTATCCTATGGTAAATATTTTGAAATTACTTGTCTTATCTTATATATCCATAAAAAGTAAAAAGATGGGAAGATGACATAGACGCGTACCAGGAGGGTGGACGGCACAATAACAGAGTACCTGGACCTATATCCAGCAGTGGGATAGCAATAACTAAGAAAAATAAAAACTAGAATGATCCTCTCTTGTATGATTCTGAACTGAAACAGAATGGCAGAGACAGTAGTACTAATCTAAACTGGAATCCAGATTCATGCTTGAGCAATGGTTTAGAATACAGGCCTTATTATAATGTACCAATGAGAATGCATTTAGATATAGCTAAGTATTTTAAACAGTTCTTATTAGAACTGTTTATGAAAATACAAACCACTACTACTGTGCATAAGCTAATGGTTAAGGATGCATCTGTGTTACTCAACCTGCCACAAGTTATAACTCTAAACAAAATAGCACACAAGATGTTATTATTACATTTACAAAAGTTAATGATCATGTCTATATGTACTGATCACACAATGTGAGTCACTCAAGTGCAGATTCAAGCAATTTGCTTTCCTTAATTGGAAATTGTTTTATTTCTGTAGGCACCAATCATATTATACAGCATTATCATCTAGTGCACTGACTACTGAGATGATTTTAGTACTTACTTGAGTCTTATGATGGTGTTAAAAATATAAATGTTAAATTAACTTGATACAGAACTATTTCTTGAGGGCTCTTAAACTGGGTTTGATGGCTTAGTAGTAAGAAGGTAATAATAATAATTTTGTGTTCAGTACCCACCGTCACCCTCGTCGTTACTGCCTTCTGGTGCCGATTTTTTACGTTCTTCGGCGTCTCAGCAACGACCCCACACAACTGTTAAACAGGTAACATCCCTACCAGCACCTCAAATAATGACCATTTTACTTTTAATTATCTTGTAATTTCATGGTTTATGTAATTGTCTGCAGGTTCAAACAGAACTGACATGTCAGAGGATACAGGAGTTAGAAACTCAAGCATCTTCCGACTTAGAACTAAGAAATAATAAAATAGAAGAATTAACAAGATCTAATGAAGAATTGAAACATCAAGTGCAAGCACAGAGCAAGGTAACTATTACACAGATTTTATTTTATTTTGAAGTTAAATTTTTATGTAATCATGGAACTTCGTATGTTAACTTTGAAATTGTTGTTTCAGGTAATAGAGCAACATAAATCACACATCAATAAATGTATAGAAGTTGTAAAGAAATTGTTAAATGAGAAGAGCACAATTGAAAAGAAAGAGGCTCGGCAGCGGTGCATGCAGAATAGACTGAGGCTTGGCCAGTTTGTGACGCAGCGCGTTGGCGCCACGTTTCAAGAGAATTGGACTGATGGATATGCATTTCAAGAATTAACGAGGTGGGTTTATCTTTACTTCTTTACAAATATTATAAAGAGGTAAAATTTGTTTGTTTGTATGTAGGGAGTAATCTCTGGAATTACCAGTTGGATTTGACAAAATATTTTTCATTTGATAGCCCAATTTTTGAGGAAGACTATAAGCTATGTAACATAACTAAGATCCGAAGGAGCCGAGCAAAAAGAAAAATAGAAAGAACGCTAAGCGAAAACGAAGTACTAGCGCGGGCAGGCGATGCGATGCGATGGAGGGGTCGGGGGCACTCGGGGGAACATGAAATTTTACGCGGACGAAGTAGCAAGCAGAAGAAAATTCTCTCTTTTTATAATTAACAGTAGATCAGAATAAAGTGCACTATTCTAAAAAGGCATAACAGAAAGATGACAGTAAAGTTATATAACGGAAGCTGTTTGGTGACTCGTCTTTATCCTGGTATATCAACTGCCATCCATTAAAAACCATCATGAAGTTTTACTAATATTTCATTTCCACATTTCCCCAGGCGGCAAGAAGAAATAACGGCAGAAAAAGAAGAAATAGATCGGCAGAAAAAGTTGTTATTCAAGAAGCGGCCGGTGAACAACGAGGGCGGCGGGCGCGGCAAGCGCACGTCGAGCGCGGCGCCGAGCACGCCGCAGCCGCCGCCGCTGCACAACGGGACGGACGCGCCCACCTTCCTCAAGCCCGACCCGCTGCCCAGCATGACCTACCAGGAGTATTATGAAGCTGATGAAATACTAAAGGTGCGTCGCGGTTTTTACTGTTAAACTGTGCTTTTCCCGACTATGTTGAGGCTGGCTTCCAGTCTAACAGGATGCAGCTAGATTTCAGTATTTTACATAGAGCAACTGCCTGTCTGACCTCCACAATCACAACCCAGTTACTGGGTAACACAATACCTCATGGTACCTTATGTTAACCTGTGCTGCAAAGGATAATTCATTCTATCCCTTACCATATATCATCATCATATCAGACAGAAAACCACCACTGCTGTACTCGCGACCTTTACCTGGGTCACCTGTTCATCTGGTCTAAGGCCATGCTGAAAGAGTGCAGAGCAGTTTCTGCTTTCTAGTTTACGGTTACCATTTCAATACGTTAGTCTGCACTCACGCAATATAACCCACCCATTGCCATTGCAATATTATGCTTATTTCTAAGAGTCATGTTTACGAACTTGTTTCTGATTTGTACGGAAACAAAATTGGTCTTAATATCAGTCGCAAGGCGACCGTGATGATAACAAAAGGCTAAGGGAGTAATGTAACAGATGCACCAATGGATCTGTTGGTCAACCATGGCCAATTGGCCAATGCCTCCCAACTCGAACAACTTATAAATATTACAAAAAAGAACTCATAGATGGCGTCACAGGTATCGAGCGAAACATTTGAACTAGTAATCGCGAAGATTTAGGCCCGCTTGCACCAATATTCACTAAATACAATTAGTGCTAAACGTATTTAAAACATCGTTCTGTCTCTATCTTTTTCGAACGATTGACAGGAATAGAATGATGCTTTAAATTTGTTTAACGCTAATTGTATTTAGAATTTTGTGGTGCAAGCGGGCCTTAATGATTTTTACATCTTAATAAATTCAATGTATTTTATCAAAAACATCCTCTGCATAAAATAAGGTTATATTTTATAAATGCATTATAATTGAGAATGAATGATTTTGGAGATTGGGTATCTGTACTTGTATTCCATGATCTGTGACCGTGGCAGTTATGTCAATATTACCTCAAGATAATCCATTGGTGTGGTTTATGTAAATGGCGGGGCTTACAAAATCAAAACTAAGCTTGTACCTAGAATTTGGCCCCTAAGTCCTAGGCCTAGAAGTCGCTACTCCAACAAGCAATGAAGAAAACTATTTAGAAAAACGTGTTTTGATGTGAAAGATGGCAAATCGTTATCTAGACTTTAGGTGCTAAGTAAAACCAGTTTATAATAATAATATGGCTTTAAATAGAACCAATAGTTCCCTGGTTTTAAATGAGTCCAAAATGTGAAGGCTGAATTCAGTTGTTTAATTTGTACTTGCTATAACAACAATATACTAACTATTGTTATTTGGTTTCAGTTGAGACAGAGTGCACTCAAAAAGGAAGACGCAGACTTGCAGCTAGAGATGGAAAAGTTAGAGAGAGAAAGGAATCTTCACATAAGGGAACTGAAGCGGATACACAATGAGGATCAGAGCCGCTTCTCACAACATCCTGTGCTCTCAGAACGGTGAGTTTTACTGCAAATAATTAACATTCATAATACATATTATTTTCACTATCGATCACACCAAGAAAAAGTGCAGGAGTAACTGACGCATGATACTAGTGCGTAAATATGCTATTATTTACAACCTAATTATATATTACCTTAATTCAAGTCATGTGCTCGATGGTATTTCCCATCGGCTAAAATGACGACCTTCCATACAAACTCACCCCCCCTATTTAACCCCTTTAAGGGATGCATTTTGAAAAATCCTTCTTTAGTGCTCGCTTTCGTATTATAAGGAAATTATGTGCACAATTTGGTTTAGGTTGTGGATTGTCTGTCAGTGAGTTTTAAGAATTTCAAGTAGATCTAAACAACAGTTCTTTATTTCTATTTATGAAGATTTATTTTAGTGTAGAAATGACAACAATATGATTTTAAATACTAGGAAATCTAAAAGCAAATATTCACTCGCAATATAATAAGATAAAATGTTTTGGAAGTAGATAACGTGATAACGACGTAACCCTGATCTAATTTATATGAACTAACGAATATTGTACGAATTTTGTGTTTATTTTGTGATCAAACACAAAAATTAAAAACATCATTATTTTATCAGATGGTTTTGCAAGTACGTCAAAACTTCGCCAAAACAAAGATAGCTGAATTAGTTATCTATCAATTAATTATAATTAAAATTATGTAGAAAATTACATCCTCTTCCTGGAGATAATACATTCAAATGAGACAAGTAGCTTATTATTATGATAGGCCAACTAGCTATCATTGATCAAGTAACTGTAGTTTGCCCACACATAACATAAGTTATTGACCGCACATTATATTGTTGTTCAATTAGGTATGTTTATCACTTTAATATCATCACAACTGTACCCCCAAATGGATAAGAAAGAAAGAAAATTGCGTTTATTGGCATTACAGCAAAATAAATACACCTTAAAACTATAAAACAGAAAACAACAATTATAATGCCAAATTGGGTACTCAGAAATGCACCCATAACATCAGTCAAGTTATATGACTCAAGCCTATTGCCTTAAACCATGCACCGATTCAGACTAAGGCCAGCTTTTGCAAATATCTTAATTGAAAAAACCTGTAGATCAAACCCAGGACCCATGCTAGTATAATACTTTACTGGTCTTTTATTCAACAAAAATGTACATATATTTAACAATTTATCTTCCAAGATATAAATAGTGTTTTTGTCAATTATGACATAATAAATTAACTATGTCACTATTTAAAAAAAAAAAAAAATATTGATGCCGATTCCCTTGTTTACAAACTAAACCAAATTTAAGTTCAGTGCATCTTTTTCTTTCTATTTCATTAAGAAAAGGACAGAAGATAAATTTTAGTTTTGGCAAGTACGAGAGTTGGCCATCAGTTGTCTTAAGGCGGGGTGTTATCTCAGTATTCCCAAAAATTGGTTTCTTAGAACGTCGAGTATGACGTAATGTAATAAAAATAAGTAACGCGTAAAATACAGTGAACAGAGAAGGGTATAAAGAATTAGAAAAAAGTATAAACAATTATTTTTTTTACCGAGTTTTTAAAAAAGCAGATATTTTCACGTGAGAATTTTCGATTGAAAATTAGGGTGCTTTTTCGATATTAGGTCAAAATAAGGTGAAAAAAACAAATATTTTAAATCAATAAAAATACAGTGTGCTTGAAACATAAAAAGGTAAGTATTCGGCAAATTTCGCGAAAAAAAAAATGCTGTGTAAAAGATAAAAATATAAAACCAAAAACTTGGTTATTTGAATTTTTCACATAAACTTTGAGGTTACTTGAAAAAAGTGTGAATACAAAAGTTGTAGATCTTTTTATTACCTACAACTTTGCTATTACACTTTTTTCCATAAGACTTGTAGTTTTGCCGGAAATCGAGATAACCCCCACTTCCCGACCTCGGATCGCCCGTAAATTATTTTTCCTTTCATTTTTGTTATATTCTCTTTCTTTTCCAATGGGTTTCAGCCTACTGTGACTTTTTTCGTTTTCAAAAATTATCGGCACTGGTCTAATGACTCAATAAATATTATAAAAATAATCTTACAAAAGAATCAAAATGCTTTATATATAACTAGTGTGCAGTATTTATATTATTATAATAATTACGAACGCACTCTGATTTATCTGCAAGTTTGTTTTTGTTACTTATACCTACTATTGCAATATGGCTATCGGCTCGATGGTTGCTTCGACCAGAGACGTTTGCACTAGGCGCATTCAAATATGCATTCTATAGACATCAAAATAGAGTGCACCTATTTGTTTTTGGATTTAGCAAAATGTTTGTAGAAATTGTCAATGCCGTTTCTATAGATTTATACAGTTTCGTAAGTAAACTAAACTAAATACAAATTTCAAATGTTATGATACAATACCGTAATCATCCTACTTACCCAAACATTCCATAATTTTTTCGAGTTTTTCGTCTTTTTCTTGTAAAACTCTTTCGCAACATTTTATTTTTATTGCCCATATTTCCACTGAGACTGAATTTTCACTTCAATATTAGGCAGTGAGTAGCCTTAGTAGTCCGCCACAGAACTTTAGTTCAATTCACGCACTGTTTTACCAATTTTAGCAAATACCAACTAATATTCAGCCAGCAGCAGCTTCCATTCCCGTGGATGATCCCTCTATCGTCAAAACTTTTCAGAATTCTAGCTTCCGTCCCGGCTCCGCATTTTCTTAGAAACATTATGGCATTTGTCACTTTGGAGCTGTGTTATTATTGCATTTATTTAGAGTTTATGTGATTTTTAAGTGGTCCGAGGGCCTTTATGTTGGTTTTGTTTTCTATTTTTTTACTGCACCCACTAAGTACCTATCTAAAACACAAACATTAGTTTGAAATGGCATAACTACCCATTTAATTAACCCTTCCATCCCTGATACTGACTTACACCCGAAAAGCATAATTCCCCTTCTAGAGCAGTCGGGTAAAATTCGGAATGTTTATATTTGACCTGTTTATCATGTACTGTAATAAAAATAAACAGTAGTGATGTTTTTTTTTAAATTGTTATGTGTAATTATTTATTGTATCATATTATGAACCGACACTGTAATTACATCGAATTTTAGAACGCACGTCATAAGTAAGTATATTCAACAGAAAACATCTGATTTCCTTACGTATACTATGCAACTTTCCTTGAGCACACAAACGCCCGTGTTAGCGTTTGCGAGTGTGTGCATAATTACCGTAAAACGCGCAGATGCGGTTGTGTGAGTGCGGTAATAGCGATTAAAATCGTAGTCAGTCCGCGTCTTAATAGTAATTGTAAGAACTCATGCCGCCTGTGATATTACAGGTGATTCCTACAGGTATCAAACTTGGTGATACTTACATTTTTTTCTAAGGTATATTATATATATGTATATATGTCTGTATATTATACAGACAGGCACTTTACTTTGTGTAAATTATTTCATCACCACTGCTCTCAAAACGGTGAAGGAAAACATCAAGAGGAAACTGGCATGTCCTAGAACCAAAAATTCGAATGACATGTGACATCTACTAACCCGCACAGGACCCGCGTGGTGGATTACGGCCCACTCCCTCTCACCGAGAGGAGGCCTGTGTCCCAGCTGTGGGGACAATAGGCTGATGTTTATACTATATTTTACCAATTTTTATTTTTAAATAAATATTTATTTATTTTATTTTAGATACCTGCTGCTAATGTTGCTCGGCAAAGGCGGCTTCAGTGAAGTCCACAAGGCGTTTGACCTGCGAGAGCAACGATATACGGCCTGCAAGGTGCACCAACTGAATAAAGACTGGAAGGAAGACAAGAAGGCCAACTATATCAAGTGAGTCCGTGTATGATGGCATACGCCATTATTTCCTTGTTTTATTGTTAAGGTTCCTACTATTGCAGCTACGTGTTTTATAGAGTTTCAGACTATTATTAGTACAATTAAAATAGGTTATCAAAGGTTTTTGTTGGTAAAGCTCTTTCATAATTTGAGAAAGGCTGATTTAAGAAAAGTACTTGGTTGCAATGATTAAGTTGCTTAAAATTGAACCACCCTTACCCGTACAACCCTTATTTTTATCACAACATACAATAAATAATTTTGTTTGATGCCTTGTTACAGACATGCGCTGCGGGAGTACAACATTCACAAAGCGTTAGACCATCCTCGCATTGTTAAACTATATGACGTATTTGAAATTGATGGCAACTCCTTTTGTACAGTTCTTGAATACTGTAACGGACATGATCTCGATTTTTATCTCAAACAGGTAAGCAACGTCGTTCGACCCTCATCTGAGGCTGCTCTTCTATGTAACCAAACCTAAAAACTTATAACAGCTCTCTGTATACACCGAGGGCTAAAAATATGTATCAGGACATACAACTTACTGCTGAGTAAATCAGCCTGCAAATGGGCGCTATCGAGATCAATAAGAGATTTGTCAGAACACCAAGAAATCCAACTGCCAGTTGGATTTTGTAATCACAGTTTTTTAATTGTTAATGGGGGCTTCTACCTTTCCTTTTGACATGATCCCTCAGTCACCGTTGCAAACCCACGTTATAAAAAATCATTGAGACTTCAAGATAGAATTTGGTAGAAATTAACCCATCAAGTTTTACATAATGAACAAAGCTAGGTAAATCTTTATAATGTAATATTAACTTATCAGATACCCACGTTTATTTATATTATGCACAACTCCAGCACAAGACTATTCCGGAGCGCGAGGCTCGCTCAATCGTGATGCAAGTCGTGTCAGCGTTGAAGTATCTGAACGAGATCAAGCCGCCAGTGATCCACTACGATCTGAAACCGGGCAACATCCTCCTGACCGAGGGCAACGTGTGCGGCGAGATCAAGATCACTGACTTCGGCCTGTCCAAGGTCATGGACGAGGAGAACTACAACCCCGACCACGGAATGGACTTGACGAGCCAGGGAGCAGGCACTTATTGGTAAGTCATGTGAACACTTTCTTTATTATTGGTGTCAACTTTATTATTCTTATTTTTAGACTGTGCCATATCAATCACAAATTGACGACGGCTGCACTCGTGTAAGTTTAAATAATCTAGGTAACTAATATTGTAAATTTGTAACAAAAATAGATTGGTATTCGGTCAAAATAGCGGTGCTTGGGGCAGGCATATGTCTAGGAGTGTACGTGTTTCGGCTGAAATGATGATGATCATTCATTTACAATTTCAACCGTACATGGACTGTGACTTCACCATAAATTCACAATGGCGCCTGTTCCAAGATGGCGGATTCGTATAACACAAATCTACGCGGGAGACTGCATTTGATGAATAAACTTACTGAAAATAAATTGATCCCATGTTCTTACAATTCATTATTGTTTTCCAGGTACCTGCCGCCCGAATGTTTTGTTGTCGGGAAAAACCCACCAAAGATCAGTAGTAAGGTGGACGTGTGGAGCGTGGGAGTGATCTTCTACCAGTGTTTGTACGGCAAGAAGCCGTTCGGACACAACCAGAGCCAGGCCACCATACTGGAGGAGAACACGATACTGAAGGCGACCGAGGTGCAGTTTGCTAACAAGCCTACGGTCAGCAACGAGGCTAAGGTACGCGTATACTACGCTTTTAATTGTATGTGAGCATTCTCATAGCATTAATATCCTCATTATAATATGTATATCAGGTGTTGAAGTGCTACATTCGAATCACAGTCAAGTGCTTTACATATTTCATTAACCGCGTTTTTTTGTGTGTGCAGAGCTTCATCCGCGCGTGTCTGGCGTACCGCAAGGAGGAGCGCATCGACGTGTTCGGCCTGGCGCGGCACGAGTACCTGCAGCCGCCCATGCCCAAGTCGCGCGGCGCGGGCGGGGCCAGCAGCGCGGGGGCCGGGGCCGCAGTGGCGGGCCCCGCGGCCCCCAGCGCCTTCAACTCCAACATGTTCGGCGCGGGCTCGTCCTCCTAGCCGCGCCGCCGCCGCCCTCGCCAGCCGGCGGCGCAGTGACCGCGGCGTCGTGCTAGTGTACATATGTTGTGGTGCGGCGGCGCAGTGCGTGCTCGTGTACATGTGTTGTGGTGCGGCGAACGTTGACGCGTCGCAGCGCGGCGAGGGCCAGTGCGGGCGCCCGTGGCCGGAGTCGTTAGACTCTCGTAGACGTACTTTTTAGTTTTGAAACTTTGTCAGTTAATATCCAGAGTTGTAAAATGACTAAATATCATTTACAGATAAATTGTTTAAGATTATGCTTACTGTTGACTGTATTTATTGAGCAGGTGATAAATTGTGATTCTCCATTTGTGAATGGTTTTATCCTTTTATCACTAAAGAGGAATCCTTGGGACTATCCCTTGCATATTATATAAGTTATCCCTATTAAAAAAGTTAAAAATATTATACATGCCTTTTATTTAGAGCTCTGATATTAGAACCATTTGATGGCATTACGTTTTGATTTTCACCCTAGTGAATACTAGGTACATTATACACAGGTCAACTAACCGGTTATTCCGTTTATCTACCCCAAAAAATCCACAAACATATGTCGGAGAACCCACCCTTGGCCTAGTTGGATAATAATAGATTGTTAAACAAGGGGCTAAAAGAGAGCTCTGGACTAATAGAAACTGAATAAATTTGGGAGATACACATAGTTCCGAGTTTGAGGGTCCCCCTCGTTCGAATGTTCTGAATAGAGATTCAGCTGAGTTGTCTCATCCCTTGATGTCGATGGTCGTGGGCTAGTATATTGATGCGTTCTGTGATACGCTGGGTGATATCAAAATTGTTTTGAATGGAGTTCACTATTAGCCTTCCGCCACTTGATCGGATCTCTCCAACCACCGTGGCTTTTTAGCGTTGTTATATGTACACCAGGATCCGCCAAGAGAGTGGCAGATGTTATTCGGAAACAATGGCCAGATTACTGATCTGGATTAGGCATTAGGTACATTGCATTACTGATTTTTTCTGATTAATAATAGAAAAAAGTTTACAAATGTAAGTAAGTAGGTACCTACCTTTGTTGCCAAGTATTTTTAATTTGGTGCGTTATTTACGAAACTCAATATCTTTCCTCGTGAAAACTTTGGATTTCATGGCGTTGTAGGCGGTGGAAAGCCGTCAAATTGTCTTTCTTTAAATTAACATTATGATTGTCTTGTCTGTATAGTTGTTCGTAACATTGAATAAGTGCTCCAAAGCTTGTATTCTTTGATCTGTGTCCAAATGGTTGAACTTTGATATTTTCTGGTAAGTTCATCAAATACGTAAGAAAAAATCCTTCTGTAACGAATTCACTCGTTTTTCCTTCATAAAATTTGCTTTGTAACCTTGACGGCAACCAAAGACATTGCTATCAATTTAATCTCTTTGACGGCAACACATTGAAAATTGTTTCTTTTCCTTTCTCTTCCATCTGCAAATTAGAGACCCTAATTTGCACATTAACACTGTTGTGTAATAAATTACGGTCACCAATTCAATTTGTAAATAAAGAAAAATTCTAAAGATTTCGCGCCAATGCCTTTTTTAATGTTATTCTTCTTTAGTCGCAACGCAATGCACGTAGACTTGGGTAGTTCGCGAACGATTGAAGGAAATGCTTCGTTTCACAAAATAACCGGAATTACCCCAGTAGTCATTCAAATGTGTCTCTACTTCATTTAGTTCAGTGTTTCTTTTCGCTCGCACCAACTCAGCATTCATTTCGCTCGCATGACTCGTACGTGTATAATATTTTTGCATGCTAGGTAAATTAAAATGGATGTTATTCTCTTATTGAGAGAGTTTATTGTATAAAAACCAGGAAACATACTACTTAATATAAATAGTTAGCTATTTAAAGAATTAGCACGTGACGGGGCTGGTCTCGGGGAGGCAGGACTGTTAACATTTATGGGATTTGATATAGGTAGGACAGGGATAGATTCTAGATATTCGATTTTTATTGCATTTACAGGGGCTGATGCACACATTGGATATCTAGATAGTGCACCTGCAGCGGAGTTGAGTTTTCCCTTTTTATAGATGATTTCGTCTTCATATTCCTCTAGATTTAATCTCCATCTTTGTAATTTACTGAAGGGGTCTTTGTGATTGAAGAGCCATTTCAATGAACGGTGATCGGTAACGATTAGGAATTTGCGACCATACAGGTGTGGTCTGAATGTTTTACAACCAAAGAGGATTGCTAGTAATTCTTTTTCGGTGGTGTTGTAATAATTATTTTCATTTTTATTAAGCTAAGCTTAGTAAGCTATAGGTCTTTCCTTGCCGTTTTCACCCTGAGATAGTAGGTATGGCACTTATCGCATAATTGGAGGCATCACTTATGAGTATGAATTGTTTAGAAAAATCTGGATATGCTAATAGAGGTGGGGATATTAGTCTAGCTTTTAGGGATTAAAAAGGATGTTGATGTTCATTTTGCTATACGAATGGCGTGTCCTTTTTCAGGAGGGAAGTTAGTGGTTTAGCGAATTTAGAAAAGTCGGGTATGAATTTGCGAAAGTAGGACATGAGACCTAGGAATGATTTTATATAATAGGTTGGGAAAAAGTATCTTCGCATTTCTTAAGAAAATTCAAAACATTTTTTAATATAGTATAAGTAGTTACATTTAACTAAAGTGTGTAGGTACCATTTTGTTCGATAACTTTTTGTCATCTTGTAGGTAGGGACATGATCCCATTGCTATAGACATTTTGGGACTTCTGATCAAAATACTGCGACAAGTGGTTTTGGCAGTCCTCTCGTGATGTTAACCTGACACTGCCTAAAGAATTCTGAAGAGACCGAAACAGGTGGAAATCTGAAGGTGCAAGGTCAGGACTATACGGCGGATGCATTAACACCTCCCAGCCAACCTCTCTTATTAATTTATAATTTTTAATTTTTTTATTATAAATTTTTATTATAAATTTATAATTTTTGCTGAGTGGCTAAAGATGTGTGAGGTCTAGCGTTATCATGATGAAAAACCACATCCCTTCTGTTGATTAATTCCGGCCGCTTTCTCTCAACTTCTTGCTTTAATCTCATCAGTTGTTCGCAGTAAAGTTCAGAATTGATGGTCCTGCCTGGTGGTAACAACTAATAATGAATAATGCCCTTCCAATCCCACCACACACACAGCATCACCTTATTGCGAGTTAACCCGGGTTTCGCCACAGTCTGTGAAGCCTGACTGGCTTTTGACCACGACCTTTTTCGCACGTTCTTGTCGTACGTGATCCACTTTTCATCACCAGTTATCAGCTTCTTCAAAAATGGTTCGGTTTCATTACGTCGTAATAAAGAATCACAAATGAATACACGGTTCATTAGGTTTCTTTCAGTGAGCTCGAGAGGTACCCAAATATCGAGTTTTTTGTGTACCCAGTTTTTTTCAAATGCGCCAAAACTGTTTTGTGGCCAATTCCCAGTTCTTCAGCTACGTCGTAACTACTGATATGCCGATCTTGCTCCACTTTGTCAAAAATGGCATCCTTTTTATCTGTAATAGGGCGACCAGAGCGACGTGCATCTTTGACATAAAAATTTCCGGATTGAAAACGCTTAAACCAAATTTGTGCTACTCTCACAGACACTGCACTAGGTCCATAAACATCGCAAATTTTTTTCGCGGCTTGCGTTGCATTTTTACCTTTTTTGTAGTAAAATTTTAAAATGTATCGAATTTCTTCATTAGATTCACTCATCTTCACGGTACGAAAAACAAATGAAAATCACACAGTTTCCTAATTTTAATTTGGAAGTATGTTCTTTAAAATTTAAACTTTCAATGATACCAAAACCAGCCAGATACAAATAGTATAGCCAAAGAGATTTTATTACAATTGCATACATACTATAATGCGAAAAGGGTTGTCTATTGTTTGCCCGAAGATTATATGCCATAATCATCATTTTCCCGGATTTCATTTACCCGAATTTCATTTGCCCGAATGTTTCATTTGCCCTAAAAGACATATGACATACTTTTAATTGCCCGAATTTTAGATACCATAAGATACGAATGCCATAAGTATTGTTTGCCTTATTTTTAAGTGCCATAATAATTATTAGACATAATATTTAAATGGCATTTATTCTGTGCATGGTTTTTTTTTCTGTGCATGGTTGATGGTGGGCTAGGTCGACGGAGCCCCGCTACGCGGGGCTCCTACTTCTGTGTGGTTTATAAAAAAATAACCACGAAGGGGATGGCGGGGTCTATTCGCTCGCTTCGCTCGCTCACACGACCCCGCCATCCCCTTCTAACCTAACCTGTCCGAGTCGGGGTGCCCTAAAGTCCCAATTGCATCCAATTTCTCTTGATATAAACAACCGTTACACACCCGATGTCGATGGCAAATTATGTTATGGCATATCATAATTATGGCATGTGATAATTAGGGCTTACAATGATTATGACAAATGATGTTATGGTATGTGACTTTATGGGAAACAATGATCCTGGCACGTTAGTCACGTGCCAGAATATGGCAAATGAGAGTAGGGCAAATGAGTATTATGTCGTATGATATTATGGCTGTTGACTATTATGGCAAATGATATTAGGGCAAATAAAATTCGGGTAAACGGCGGTATACCTGCGAAAAGACTTTTTCCCCAACCTAATATTTGGCAGATTTAGGTCTCGGGAAATTAGATACGGCTTTGATTTTTTCAGGATCGGATTTTATAGGAAACTTCTTTTCGAAGGAACTCGCATTTGTCGGGTTGCAGTTTAAGATTAAAGTCTCTAATGCGTTGGAATACTAATTCTAGGTTTTTGATGTGGGAATCTAGGTCATAGGAGTAAATTACAATATCGTCAAGATACACAAAGCATCGGATTCCTTGTAGTCCTGATAGGACGGAGTTCATAAGTCTCTGGAATGTTGACGGGGCGTTTTTCAGGCCAAAAGGCAACCGCTTAAATTCGAAGTGTCCCTGTGGTACGCTGATCGCGGTTTTAGCTGAGTCTTCTGGTGACATCTCAATCTGATGAAATCCAGAAGCTAGGTCTAGAGTTGTGAAGTACTTGGATTTTCCGAGTTGATCTAGTATTTCAGTGATATTAGGAATAGGATACGAGTCTCCGATAGTGATATCGTAACTTTCGGTAGTCTATGACAACTCTCCATTTTCGTTGTCCGGCGGCATCTATTTTTTTTGGAACGTCCCAGATAGGTGCGTACCATGGGGACATAGAAGGTTTAATGATGCCGTCGTTCAGCATTTTAGAAATTTGTTTTTGAAATTCCTGTTTATGGCATTCAGGAAATCTATAGGACTTAACGTGGATCGGTGCGTTATTTGTTGTTTTGATTTCATGTCGTAACGCACTCGTAGTTGGTAATGGGTCACCAGGTAAATGGAATATATCTGAGTAATTAGAGCAGGTATGATGAAGGGCGTTAATTTCTTCGCGGAGTTTAAATAAGGCGTTCTAAGTTGTCTAAGCACTTCTTTAGTGCGGGGTTAGGTATTTTGAGGTGATATAGTATTGATAGGATATTCGTAGCATTGAGAGGGTTCAGAGGGCATTTCGACTGGTATCAGAGTAAGATTCAAGTTGGATTTAAGTGGTATTGGGGAGTCAGATGTATTAGCTACGGTTATGCTGACTCTATTATTTTCTTTTGTCCTGACTAAGCAGTTTGCTATTAATATATTTTTGTTTAGTGTTTGATCGAGAATTAATCCTTCTTTTATTTCAGGATTGGAGACAGAGCATTCTATTACCATTTCAGATCTAGCTGGAATAGAATAAATAGGTTCGTTAAATTGGAGTGGTATTGATATAATTTATTAAGTCTAATTTCTTGGTTAAGATAAACCATGTTACCTCCGATAGCGTTTAAGAAATCGCTTCCGATAATGCCATCACGAGGGAGATGTATTTTACCTACTACGTGGAACTTGTGATTTACGAACTTTCGAGGCGAGTCAGATAATTGTAATTTAAGAGGGAAATAACCTAAGGTTACTGTGGTTCCTTGGTCAGGCTCTATACCTTTTAGGTTTATAGGTTCGGTTATGAAGTTTGGGGTTTTTCTGTAAACAGCTTTACTTAATAAGACTTATTGCCGATTCAGAGTCTATTAAAAGACATAGTGGTAAGTCGGAGACGGAAGTGTTGATAAGGATATGTGGGAGTAAGGTCCTTCTTGGGTCAGTAGTAATTTCAAATATTTCTTTAGGATTAGAGAATTGTCTCGGTTTATCAGATTCGGTGTGCTTGGATTTAGTATTTTTATGGATTTTAGTGGATAAAGTAGATTCAGTGGGTTTAGTGGATTCAGTGGATTTTGTAGATTCAGTACATTCAGTGGGTTTAGTGGATTTAGTAGATTTAGTAGATACGGTGTCCAATGGATATGGTAAGTGGTGTCTCGCAGGACCCCAATACGAATCACTTAATAGTTTTTTTGGTCGTTGTCAGTTTCATCATTACATTCAGCGTCTTCTTGTTCGTTTGATTCCTCAACAAAATTGACTCGTTGTGGTGGTTTGTAACCGGAAGTAGAAGGTTGTTCATTATTACGGAAACAGTTGTTGTTATATTCGCGTTTATGGCAGTTTTCAATTGAGTGTCCTGGGAATTTGCTATATCGGCAGATATCGGATTTATTATGTTTAACCAACATAATAAATCCGATATCTGCCGAGTTATTGTTAGATGTTGGATGCTGTTGTTGAGGTTTAGAAGGGACAGATATGTTTGATCTAGAAAACCGTAGGTTTTTCGTAGGTAGATTTCTCTTAAACATTGACTGTTGAATGCGCTCTTCATTAATAGCATGATTTACGGCCTCGTTTAAGTTTTGTGGAGACCTGAATTTCACCATATTGGAAATACGCGGGTGTAGTCCCATCGTGAAATGATGGAGAGCTAAGTCTTCCATTGCCGCTGTGCCCCATACCCCATAGCTAATGAGCTATGCACATCAGCTCATGTGCATAGCACATGAGCTGATGTGCTATGCAAACCCTGCACAGCGGACTGTCTGTTACTCCTATGACAAACAGGTATTTATTAAATGACCCATGGCCAGTTATAGCTGCTGTAACTGTACGCAGCTGATGTTTAATTATTTGGAGAACGTGTATCGTGAAACGGCCATCGACCAACTCGATGATCTTGCGGGATGTAATTTTAATCTACTGTGGTCCTCGCGTCCGGGTATTATCAAATTTCGATTGCTGAAACTGATCGTCATAAAACTTCGTTTGTTACGCGGCGAAGGGCAATATGAGTTTAATAGAATGCCCTTTGGTTTGGCAAATGCACCATCTACCTTTATGCGCACAATGCACTTAGTTCTAAATAATAACCGAGGTTTCCCATCGCGAGAAGAACAAAACGTTAATGCTAAGAGAATTGCATCTGCTTAAATGGATGATATAATTGTGCAACGCTTGACGAGGCTTTGACCATTTAGAAAAAGCATTGGGTTTGATTAAAAAAGCTATCTTAACTCTTAAACTGTCGAAATGTTGTTTCTTTAAGAAAACAGTAGATTACTTAGGTTTTGAATTAAGTGCAGAGGGTATTCGACCGGGAACACGAAAAATTGAATCGCTTCCGCAACCTATTAACCAGCACACTGTTAGGCAATTTATAGGGTTATGTATGTAGTGTGTTAGGTAGGTTAAGGAAAACCTATTAATTAAACACTACTTGAGTATTAGATATAAATGTTTATTAACACGAAATACTTATAAGAACATAAACTAAAACAATAATGCGCGGCGCGAATTATAAAAATGGCATGCATTCGCCGTAGAGGTTTGTAGCGGACTGCCGAGGGCGTCCGAGGGACGCGTGCGCGGGAGGCGCGGGCGGCGGCGCGGCGATCCGATCGTGGCTTGTTTGTTCCACGCGTAGCTCGTAGGTATCGACGGCGTGCGGCACAGCGCGGGCGCCGGCAGGGCTCCGCTAACCGTGGCGCGCGGTCGAGCGGTAGGTAGGCAGTAAGGCGGTGTACAGACTCATGAATGTTTTAGGCCGTGTACACACGGTTGTGAGTATTTAATTAAGAGTAGTTATTAGACATATTACTATAAGTTACATGTGTTTATGTTGTGTGTAATAACTTGTATGTAAGTATGTGTTTAATATTTATATAAGTATGTGTGTTATATGTATGTATAGCCTACATGTAGTTTCTTTCGTCGTTTTGTTAAAAATTTCGAAATTATAGCTAAACCGCTTACAATTCTTTTAAAGAAAGTAGCCGTGTGGGTTTGGGGCCCAGCACAAAGCAAAGCCTTTCATGACTTAAAATCGGAATTAATGAACAAGCCCGTTTTAGCGTTATATGACGCTAACGCATTAACGGAGTTGCATACAGACGCGTGGTGTAAAGTAGGAACAGCAGGTATGCTTATGCAGCGTGACGACAAAAATATATTGAAACCTGTTGCTTATTTTAGCCGCCAAACAATGTCTGACAGCATATGACGGCATATGAACTCGAAACTCGCGCTTATTGGCATAAATGATAAATGATTTTATTTCTGTAAGTAGTTTTTTACAAACACTTTTACACGTCAATCATGTTTTTTTTTTAACTAGATGAAGTCGGCGTTTCCTATCTGACTACTCTGAGAAGAAAGGCCGAAACAAACTCAGAGGTCACAGTCTCTTTTAAAGTCCAGACAGAATCTTGGTCAGATCATGTGAAGGCTATGTAGATCGGTGTCTGAAATGGTTTTTTGAGGAAAGAACCACACAGATTGAGTGGACCTGTCCAGTCAGTGCACGCAATTGTCAGCAATCGTGCAGCTCAACTCAGAACTTAAGGAGCTCAACGATTCGACGAACAATACCAAAGAAAGGATATTTGAGTAGGCCGCACAAGTTACTCAAACTGCCAGATCATGATTACACTAAGAGTAAAAATACAAAAAAAAGCAATGACAAACATAGTTCTCACATTCACAATAGTTAAAATAATAGCATAATACTTTAAAAGTAAATACTCTTGTCATAGTATATGTATATAAATTCATTAATGTCAATGTGTATATATAAATCCGGACATAATCATTGAGGACCATGCAGATTGGTATCTGAAATGGACTTTTGAGAAAAGAACCACACAGATTGAGTGGACCTGTCCAGACAGTGCACGCATTTGTCAGTAACCGTGCAGCTCGACTCAGAACTTAAGGAGCTCAACGATTCGACGAACAATACCAAAGAAAGGACATTTGGGTAGGCCACATAAATTAATCAAACTGCCAGAACATGATTAAAACTGGAACAATGACCCACATAGTCCTCCCATTCACAACAATTAAAATTAAAATAATATAATACTTTATACAGTAAATATTCATGTCATTGTATATGTAAAAAGTTATAGATACTTATAGCAAAGATTAAAAGGACAATAGTTAGCAAAAAAACAATAAAATAAATGAACATTCCCTGTGTAAATTTATTGGAACAGCTCACTCCCAAGCCTTTTTGTCCTCAATAAAGTATTTGACAGTATAATAGGCTTTCTGGCATAGTTTCCTTTTTAAAAAAGATTTGAATTTATTAAGGCTTAGTTCTTGAATGTGGCTAGGAAGTTTATTATAAAAATGTATACATTGACATCTAAACGAGCCACCTATTTTCTTGAGTTTTCATAGAGTTTAAAGTAATAACAAACTGCAATTCATTAAGAGCAACCTTACTCAAACGCGATTTAATACCACGCGTCGCTAGGTGGTGGATTGCTATGCAAGAGTTTAATTTTACTGTTGACTATAAGCCTTTTTTTTTTTTTTTGAGGGTGGGAAATCATCGAATAACTTCTCCCGCTCTGGGCAGAGCAGGAGGGCATGTCAGACTCTCACTGACTAAAACCTACCCGTGTTCCTTCAGTTGCCTGTGCCAAGGGCCACGGTATCCCTCTCGGACTTTCCCGCAACCCTAGCAGGCATCGGCCCTAGTGGACCCCGTCATTGGTGCTGACATCTCTTTGAGGCGCGCGTGGAACACAACGCGCCGTCGACCTGGGCCTGGTCCTTATCGAACGGCGAGCTGCCCATTGCTCGCCGTTCGCAAGCCCACGCCTACGGTGGCCGGGAATCAGCCTGCGATTCCCGACGCCCAGGGCGTCTCCTGCGGCGGCTAGGGGCGTGAGGGCGCGAATTTTGCCTCTCCCTCACGCGTTCCGCCTCCTCCTTCGCGAACATTACTGCTTCGCAGAAGGAGGTGACGGCTTCCCAAGCCCTCTCGCTCCGTACCATGGCCTGGACCAGGGCCGGACGCGAGAGATCGCCACCGCCAATCGCCTCCACGAGGACACGGCGGTGCTCCGCCCAAGCCGGGCAGACCTCCACCGTATGCTCCACCGTGTCCTTTGACTATAAGCCTAGGGCCTCAATGGCCCACGTAGACGCGTTGAGTCAGATTCCACCGCCTAGCGCCATTCAAGCTGATAGCGACTCTGGTAACGGTTTTGTGATGGCAATTGGCGAGTCAGACTGGTTGAGTACCGTTCAACTGGCAGACTCGGAGATTCAAAGAAAAGTTTCGAAACTAAATGACCCCCAAGCAGATGATGTCGTTCAGGTTAAAAATAATTATATTATACATAATAGTAAATTATATAGGAAAACTTGCAAATTGCTGGCAAATACTCAAACAGTGCCAAGATGACTTGGGCCATTTTGCATTTGATAAGACTTTGAGTAAAGTCAGAGAAATTTATTGGTTCGCTAAAATGAGGCGTTTTGTCAAAAAGTATGTAGAATCATGCCTAGAATGTTCTTACTCAAAGTCTCCATCAAGGAAAAGGCCACCATTACATCCTATACCGAAAGATGATATGATGAACCTTTTGATACTCTTCACATCGATCATGTTGGGCCTTTTGTCAAAAGTTCAAAGGGGAACACAGACACACATTTACTAGTCATTATAGATGCATACTTAACAAACTTCATCGTTTTAAAACCGGTTCGCAGTACTAAGTCTTCAATACAAAAACAACAATATAAAATACATCAATGTCAATGTGTATATAAAAACCAGGACATAATCTTTGAGGACCATGTAGATTAGTGTCTGAAGTGGTCTTTTGAGGAAAGAACCACACATATTGAGTGGACCTGTCCAGTCACTGCACGCATTTGTCAGTAATCGCGCAGCTCAACTCAGAACTTAAGGAGCTCAACGATTCGACGAACAATACCAAAGAAAGGACATTTGGGTAGGCTGCATAAACTACTCAAACTGCCAGAACATGATTAAAACTGGAACAATTACCCACATAGTCCTCACATTCACAATAATTAAAATAATATAATACTTTATACAGTAAATATTCATGTCATTGTATATGTAAGACGGTATAGATACATAAAGCAAAGATTAATAGTAAAATCGATAGCAAAATAAAATAAATCAACATTCCCTGTGTAAATTCATTGGAGCAGCTCAATCCCAAGCCTTTTTGTCCTCAATATAGTCTTTGATAGCATAATAGGCTTTCTGGCATAGTTGCCTCTTTATAAAAGATTTGAATTTATTAAGGCTTAGTTCTTGAATGTGGCTAGGAAGTTTATTATAAAAGCGTATACATTGGCATCTAAACGACCCACCAATTTTCTTGAGCCTGGTTGTAGGAACAACAAAGTGTTTGTTCCTAGTATATATATTATGGATAACACTGAAAAAAAACAGTGATATCCTTAATAATAAGAATATAATATAATAAATAAAAATAATAAATAATATAATAAAAAAATAAAATAACAATAATAATATAAAAAATAAAAATAAAAAATAATAATAATAATAAGAACTGGCAACACCGACGTCAACACTTCATATCATTTTTATCATATATTATTCAGATAAATAATTTTTCCTTTTTTTTGATGCAGTTTTTATACTTATATAGTGTAAAACCCAACCCAACCAAAACCCAAATAAATATAATCAGCATCTAAAAATGGACCATTATTCATAAAAAAACTGCCGAACAGGAGGTGACATCTGTCATGTCACCTCCGATATTACATAACTCAATAATAAATTATTGAAAAATGAGAAGATGTTGACGAGACAAGCCGCACGTCAAGCACGACTACCACCTCCGGACTCTTCGCTCAGCTCCGCCTCGCCGCCGCAGGTATCCAGCCCCTCTGTGAGCGCTGTGACGACACCGGCCGCGGCAGTTGCGTCGAGCTCGAGCGACGAGTATTTCTCTCCGCCCACGTCGCCACCACCTGCTCGTCGACGGGGAGGACGCCGGCCGCCGGACGGCTTAGGACCTCGAGGCCCAACGGCCTCTGATAGGGTCCCAGCTCCCGGCGGAAGTGTGCAGCGCATGAGATGGACGAGATCCATTAATGAAAATGTCATGCGCTCATACTATGGGGCTACAGAGGGGGGAAACAATCTGACCGCGTACCGTGTTCGGATGCTCTCTCTTTTTCAGGTGCTTGAGCCAGCTGTCAACGTTTCGGCACAACGACTGTCGGATCAGGTGCGAGTCATCCAGCGTAATCATATGTTGGATGACTCTGTACTTGATCGCCTGCGAAGTGAAATGCAGAGTGGCCATATCATCGCACCCCAGTCGCAGACTGTTGTACATCCGCAGCCCAATACAACGCATGCTGACGAAGGGAGTAATGATAGGGCTACAAATGTAAGTAGCCAGTGCAATGAGCAATTGAGGAGTGCTTTGGAGGATGCGATTCAGGAATATCGCTTCATGCCGCCCGAACTTAGGCCACGCTTACCTCGTTTGCCCATGCATAACAAAAATAGGGCGCTGGTGGCGGTCCTGGATTCGCAGTTATCAAACTATTTTGATACCTGCGAAGACCTCACCGATATTCATTCAATTCTGTACTGCGCGGCAGTAGCAGCATGTCGTGTAGCTCACGTCAAATTTGCAAATGACACTAGAGCTACACGACCGAAACCAAACGTACCAGCTTGGCAGTGCAGAATTGAACGCCGTATTGGTGGGGCCAGGACGCTCATCGGCAAACTAATCTGCTTCAAGGAGGGCAATACTCGCCCTAGAGTGATGCGCTTTGTGAGACGGGCATTCTCAGGGACTGATATCAGTCCCCAAGACTATATGTCTTGTGTCACAGAGCGCATCGACTTCCTGAAGCAGAAAGTGTATGCATGGGCAAACCGTATTCGTCGGTATAGGCGGCGAGTAGAGCGATACACTCAGAATCGCACCTTCCAGAGCGATGAAAGGTGGGTTTATAGGGGTTGGGAGCGACCGGACCATGGTGTGACTGAGACGTGCCTACCGGATGATGATGCCATGTGTTCCTTCTGGCGCAGCATCTGGTCGGTACCTGTCAGTCACACCGAAGGTGATTGGACTCGGGAAGTCGAGCGAGCCTGCGATCCGATACCAGAAATGGGGGCTATTACCATCTGCCCCCAAGATGTAGCTCGTGCAGTCCGTCCACTACCCAACTGGAAGTCTCCAGGGCCGGATGGACTGCACAACTTTTGGATTAAATGGTTCACAAGATCGCACGCTCGCTTGGCATCTCAGTTTCAGACTACTTTGGAATCTGGTTCGCTACCCCAATTCCTAACGACAGGAATTACCCACCTGCTCCATAAATCAGGTAGCACCGCGGAACCCAAGAACTATAGGCCGATCACGTGTTTACCGACGGTCTATAAAGTTCTTACATCCATTTTGAGAGCTAAAATTAACAAACATATAGACACCAACTCCATCATGTCTGCCTCTCAAAATGGATGTAGGAATAGGTCCCGCGGTACTAAGGAGCTACTCCTCATTGATATGACCATTAGCCAACAGGTTCGTCGTTCCCGAAAGGATCTGTCGACATGTTGGATAGATTATAAGAAGGCCTATGACTCGGTGCCGCATACATGGCTCGTGAGGGTGTTAGAGTTGTATAAAGTAGATACAACTCTTCGCACCTTCCTAATGTCATGTATGCGGCAATGGAGGACGGTCCTTCACTATCCAGGATGTCGAAATATTCATGGGAATAGCGAACCGATAAGGATCGAGCGAGGCATATTTCAGGGCGATAGTTTAAGTCCGCTTTGGTTCTGCTTAGCCTTGAATCCTCTAAGCACATTGCTGGAGGATTCAGGTCTAGGCTATCGGTTGAGGAGAGGTGGTCAGGTTATATCGCACCTCCTCTACATGGATGACCTAAAACTCTTTGCCCCCAACAATTTGCAACTGATGGAGCTACTGAAAGTAACTCAAAATTTCAGTAGCGCCATCAGGATGGAATTTGGTGTGGACAAATGTGCGGTCATGCATGTAAAGCGAGGGGAGATTGTTGAATCCGTGGGGACCCAACTCTCGGATTCCACAAACCTTAGAGCCCTCTCCGCATCCGAAACCTATAAGTATTTGGGTATGTCGGAAGCGTTAGGCATCAATGTTACTGACATGAAGCAGTCGTTGAGGGAACGCTTCTTTGGCCGCCTGAAAAAAGTACTTAATAGTCTTCTATCAGGCGGAAACAAGGTGCGCGCCTTCAACGGTTGGGTCATGCCAGTTTTGATGTACTCTTTCGGCATACTCAAATGGACTCAGACCGAACTCGACGCCCTGGATAGGAGGGTCCGTACGCTGCTGACTGCAAATCGAATGCATCACCCACGATCATCGGTAATGAGGCTGTATATCCCGCGAAAGTGTGGAGGTCGAGGCTTTTTAAACGCTAAGACCCTCCACAATCGCGAGATATGCAGTCTCAGGGAATATTTCCTAGAAACCGACGTGGATATGCATCGAGATGTAGTCACGGTGGACAAGGGCCTCACCCCGCTCTCCTTGGCTAAAGAGAACTGGCGCAAACCTGTAGTGCTTGACACTAATGATCGCATGGAGGTATGGCAGAGTAAGGAGCTCCACGGACGCTTTTTCCGGGCCCTACATGGACCGGATGTAGATCTACTAGCGTCCGTTGCCTGGCTGCGTTTCGGTGACCTCTTTGGAGAAACCGAAGGTTTTGTCTGTGCAATTATGGACGAAGTTATGATGACGAACAATTACCGGAGATTTATTGTGAAAGACGGCACGGTTGACATCTGTCGGGCATGCCACCGGCCGGGAGAATCAATCAGGCATATCATCTCCGGGTGTTCTCGTCTAGCTAACGGAGAGTACTTGCATAGACACAACCTTGTAGCCAGGATAATCCATCAGCAGCTTGCTCTGAAATACAACCTTGTGGAATCGGAGGTACCGTACTACAGGTATGTGCCCGACCCAGTTCTCGGAAATGGTAATATCACATTGTACTGGGATCGATCCATCATCACTGATAGGACTATTGTTGCCAATAAGCCTGATATAGTGGTGGTGGATCGATTGGAGCGACGCGCAATGATTGTTGACATAACCATCCCGCATGATGAGAACCTCGTGAAAGCCGAGAAAGATAAACAAATCAAGTATCTTGACTTGGCTCGCGAGGTTGTCGACATTTGGGATGTGGACTCAGCGGTCATTGTGCCGATAGTCGTGACAGCCAATGGGCTAATACCCAAGAGCCTCGACCAACACCTAAGGAGGCTCTCGTTAGGCAGCTGGATCAAGGGCTTGATTCAGAAAGCGGTACTTCTGGACACGGCCCGCATTGTTAGGAAGTTTCTCTCTCTGGAGCCCTGACCGCCGGTAGCTTGGACCCTGTTCCCGATACCGGTGGGCTACTATTTTTTATATTTTTAAATGTTTTTGGTATCTTTTTGTTTATAAAAATATTTAAAAATGTAATTCATATGTATTTAAATGAAATAAAGGAAATAATAATATAATATTTTTATGTGCTTACAAAAGATTTTCATAAATATACTGAGAAGGCACCATCATTATATTAATCTTTTAAAAATTTTCTCTGAGGGAGTGTCTGGGACTTAAATTGAACGAATTTCCCTTTTTTGTAAAACAAAATTTGTCTGAATATCGGCGGCATTTCCCCACAACAGAATACCGTACGACATTACAGTATGAAAATAACTAAAGTATACTAAACGGGCTGTCTCTAAATCAGTTAAACCACGAATTTTCTAACAGCGTATGCTGCAGAGCTAAGATTTTTTAACAATTTATCTATATGGGGGCCCCATTGAAGCTTGGAATCATAGACATATATAGTAAGGACCAGGCTAACCGCGCGGCAAATTGGCACCAACGCGCTGGCCCTAAAATATCAGTTTAGAGTTTAGGGCCAGCGCGACTCAGTCGAACGCGGTCCGCGCGCGGATGCGTAGTACTGTCATTAAAATGCCTAGTTGCGTGGTAAAAGGCTGCTAAAATTATGACACAAAAGTTAAAAAGGAACATGGGATATCGTATCATCGGTAAGTAATCTTACATTATTTTTGTTGCAATTAAATTATCAAATAAACATATTTTTAAAGTGATAATTTTACCACCGAAATCCACAATGGCGGCCATGTCGCGCGCTGTCGGCAGCGCGTGAAGTAACCTTGTACGGACGTCATTTTTTATTTGTGTTTTATTTTTGTCTTAGGAACTTACGTAAGTACTTTTGTTTTTTTTTTTTTTGGTAAGTACCTAATATGTTTTATATTCAACATAAGAGTGAAACAAAAAGAGTACAAAAATTTAAGAGGAAGTCTAGAAATGATATGAAAATCGATTCATAAAATATTTTGAAATGCTGTTTTTATTTTATTCACGCAAACTGAGCGAAGCTACTACCATCATTGACGACGGTAGTAGCTTCGCTCAGTTTGCGACATTTTTACCGGAAGCTTGCTTCGGGTAAAACTGGATAGGAGGAGATTTAAAAAAATATAAATATGCGATGGCAAATTACGATTCAAATAATTTTTAAATTACAATTTGTTTTACTCACGTTTTCTTTGTGAACTATAAAATATCATCCCAAAAAGGACATCGTTTCCAGTGTAATTTCTAGGTATGTAATTCGCAAGCGCTCGCTATGTCCCAATGGAATTTAAGGGGGAAGCGCTAAGGTAGTCATATTTGTTACAGTCGCGAATCATATTTAGATCCACATACAACCTGTTACTGACCTGCAAATTGCAAAAAACGTAAGAAAATTGAATTTCGCGGGCTACTCTGACGCTTTCGCCTTAAATTGTTTCCGATAAAATGTGATTAAAAAATCACGGCTACATAATCAAGCTACAATTTCCAGATTCGCATTGTATAGAAATAAATAAATGTAGCCGTGTGTACAAGGTTACGTCGTCGGCCTATGCAACGCGGAACTCACGTAGTTCGTATGAGTTATCATAGATGGCGTTAGTTTTTTCTTGTATGAAGAAGGTTTATGTAAAATGTTCTGATGGGCGTATCCTTCCTTTTGAAATCATTGCTTGGAATCCAAAGTTATGCCTAAGAATACTGTGGTATTTTCGGGATTCAACTCTTCACCCTTTATGAGAACACTTGTTTCTACTTGTCTAACATGAGATATCGTAAACTTAATACATTTAGTTTTTTCTCGTTAAGAAGAAGGTTATTAACATTAAACCAGCAGGCGTAGCATGAGCACCGTATTGTCGACGGAAGAGAAATGAAAGACAGGATGACAGATTGTAGAAGGATTTCTACGGTGCGATGTCAAAAATGAAGAAACGAAATGTCACTTTGTATAGAAAAAGCTATGTCTATTCTTCGTAGAAGTAGAAAGCGTCATGCTACGCCTGCAGTTAACTACTTTTGCGAGGGCGCTATTTACATTGTGAGTAACCAGCTGCTGACGTTTAAGTTTAAATAAAAGTGAAATGTCGTCTGCAAACAACACTATAATTATCGTTATGAAGTAAGGCAAGTCATTTATATAAATAAGATATAAAAATGGGCCAAGAATTGAGCCTTGAGGGACCCCCATTTTCACTACCGATCCGGGTGATCTTTTTCCGTTAACATCAACTCTCTGAATCCTATCACTTAAGTAAGAAGTAAGAAGATCCAGAGAGGCGTTCCGGATTCCGTAGTGGTGCAGTTTCCTGACTAATGTTTCACGAAGAACACAATCGAATGCCTTTGACAAATCGCAAAAGATGCCCAACGTATCGCATTGTCCTCCCATGCATTATACACATGTCCTAAAAGTTCAACTCATCAGTAGTTCAACGACCCCTTGTAAAACCGAACTGTTTGTTATGCAGTAATTAATGTACAGACGCCAGCAGGTCAAGCTACCCGAAACTGTCATATTTTCCCAATCAACCTTGAACCTTAATGCTTTAGCGATAAAGTTGAAAATCTATTAAAGAAATTTGACAGATTGTAGTAGCTTGATGTGCTGGCGTCTGTACGTTAAAAATCTTTGCATTTTATTTAAAATAAGTTAAAAAAAAAAAAAAAAATTACAAATAACAGCTAAAGTGGGTGCTACAGTGTTTATAATCGACTTAGCAACGTCCACAGAATTACCCTATACATCTGCGGTCTTTTTAACATTTAACGTGTGAAAGGTTTTAATTATATCTTTACAGGTGACATAATGGAAATAAAATTCAGAATTACAAACTGTAATGTTATCTCCTCTGCAGCAGTGGGTGAAGGGTTTAGAGATTTAGTAGTCGATACGGGAATCTCTGCAAATAAATTTTCAAACTCGTTTACTTTGTGACCGAAACAAAAGTAACTAACAAAACAATGGCGGTTTGTGGACGGGCAACAGTGCAGCCACCTATGATAAGCTTTCAAATATTAAGCCCATTGGAAAGGACTGACTAAACCTGTTTTATAATAGTCCTTTCCAATTTAGCTTTGATGCAATCAATTTAAGGTTATAGAATAGTGGGTAGTAAAAGTAGTAAAAAAAATTACATGCATTAGCTTTTAGCTAAAGCGATACAGCGCCATCTGTATAAATTTATTCGTAGTTGTTCAAAGTTTAAGAACTGAATAGAGGACTTAAAAGAGGAAAGAAGGCGGTGTGGTGTAGGATAAGTAGGTAATTTTATGGTTATTAAAATAGATGCCATTACTATTAGGCTGAGAGCAGACTATAGTCACGACAGTCTCAAGACAGACTATGGTATAATAAAAAGTACTAAACGCGCACATTTGAAACAAAACGTCTCATAGTCAAAGCTGTCCAATGCATACAACAACTGCACGGCAACAAGTCTGACTAACGACTGTCGTGTCTCTAGTGTGCGATGGCCCTTATCTGATTGATCCGACAACTTATAACATGTCGTCGCTTCTCAGGAATAGTGTTGTAACAAAAAAATCTTTCAAATTCGTTTTTTTTATACATAAAACCGGCACGTAATTTCGTAAACTTTCTCGTGAATAGTGCATTATGACCTAGATCCAAAAATTACCAACGTGGCGTGTTTGTGCCGTTATTCCATTGGTCGAAATTGCACGCCATTTTCTCATGAATAACAAGTTTTTGCCATTTGTGCAAGTAGGTACATGTGCGATTCAAGTAAAACGTCACATTTTCTCGTGAATACTGTACCAAGCCGAAATATAGTATTTAAGTACCATAACAAATATTTATTTATAGAATTATAATCATAAAAATCATCAATACATCTAAGTTCATATTACCCTATTGAATGACTATTTCATGAGCCAATTCTAAAATAAAAAAATACCGAGAACGTAACTGTAAAAATATCTCAAATTAAAATACTTAAAATTGAAGCAAATAATAATATACTTAATAATAATAATAATATGAGACAACATCCACACAAGGTCTTCAGGTCCCTAACTAGGTAGAACCTGTATTATGGTAAGTAAATAATGAAACGTTACGATACTCTACATCATATTAGACATAGAATTTTAAAGAGGAAAAAATAAGTATTAGTCAAGAGGAAAAGACCGAGTACAAAAACAGAAAAAAATAAAAAAGGATTGCTGGAAGTAAGTAGTTAGAAAAAATATTATACCAAGACTTTAGTCCATTTTAAACAAACCTTTTTAAATTGGAGAAATGAGGTTCAGCTGCTAATTCAAAAAAATTGTTTTTAAATCAGCAGCACACAGTTTCTTTCTCGGTATAATACATAACTTTGATACTTATTTAATATTATTCATAATTATTATTTTGTTATTGATTATTAAGACTGATTGTTATTATTAATTGATATGACTGATTTCATTCTTAATAATTTACTGTGATTACGTCAATTAAAACCGAAAAATAAGTAGTTATATGTGAATTTAATCATTATTATTCTAAAAAGTTCTGAAGTTTAAAAAAAAATGTTTTGAGTTTTTGAGTTGTTTCTTGATTTTGTTTTTAAGTACATAAGTCTAGGACTCTAGGCTCACTTTAAGATTAATATTGTAATTTGATTACTGAGGATTTAATAAAATACTTATTGAAAACATTATTGTTTCTTCCTTAAGTGATAAAAAAAAACCAACCCACAGTTATTTGTTTATTTTTATAAATAGGACAAGTCGAAAGAATTTTAATTTTAAATTTTAGAATTAATATAATAAGACAAAAATTTTAATATGGAAAGTGAAGGGTATAATCTAAATTATATAAATTAATATTACCTAATAATTCTATTTTGCTAGGTAGATTATACACAATCTCTTCAGAGTAATCTTCGAAGGGCTTTCCTGTACAAGTTTCTTATTTTTTGTTACGACCGACACTATTCCGGAGAAGCGAGGGTATTGAACGGACTTTAAATTATCAGTAGAATGAACTTTTAACCTTTTTCACCCGTTTTTTATGCGACCCTTGAAAGTTTATAAATAATCGCCAAGAACCCTTTGAAAACAACAATGCATTTATTTGCTTCTAAAGTTTTATGCAATTTGTACATTTATATCTGTAATTTTCATGCTGTAGTTACATAATAAAGATTAGGTATTCCATTCTATTCCATTCTTAGTAGGCAATCTGCTAAGGGTTAAGTTCGAAGCTCGTCAGGAACTACCCGTGGTTTCCTAAACAAAGTGACTGCACGTGGAGAGGTGACGTTTTGTTTTTTTTACTCGCCTCTTTTTACAAGCTTTTATTTTTTACCTGTCAGCTAGCGTTATTCATTTCACTGGATTCTTATAACTGTGACCTAGTTATGCAGTTGATAGGGATTTTAATTAGAGGGAATTTTCAAGCGTACGCTGGGAATAACTTCAATTAAAAGTTTCCTGGGTAAACGGAGTTTGTATGGATGATGATGAATCAAAAGGTTCCACGGAGCTTCACCCCACAATAATTAGGTCATAACAATTTAACGAAATGACTTTAGTTGTTGTAACTTTTAAAACCGTTTAATATCGTGATTTTGGTTGTTGAATTCTAATTCATTATGTACCATGTTCATGGGGTGCATGTTGAAGAGCCTCCACGTGGCGCACCCTGGGCAACGCCGGGCTCAAGTGCCCACCAGGCTTTTGGGGGGTACTTGGGGCCGGCGGCGAATCTTCAACACACGGGGAAGGGTCACGGTTCCAATCACCGATCATCCTTGATGGTTGGTGAAGGGAACCGGGCTATATACGGATACGGCCACTCCCCCTCTGCTTACAGAGGAAGGTGAGTGGTCGTGGACGGGGGGAGGAGCGGTTTGACCGCCGTGGAGGGAGCGGGCTCGGTGTGCACTAACCCTGCCGCCGGGCTGGCACGAAGAAGTCTCTTCCTGCCACCGCTTTAATCTCGTAGCCCCGAAGACTGTCCAGGTCATGTCTCTGACTTTTGACGGGGGTCGAGGGTCTTGGCTTAACCGCCCGGACCGCGAGGAAGATTAACCTCTATAAAAAATTCCCCAAACCTCTAAGCGGCGGCGCACCGTGAGGGAGGTTGTAAGCTTGGCTGATGGGTAGCTTGATTCAGTCGCTAGTGCGAACCAAGTTTATTTGAGTCAATACATAAAGTTCTTACTCGTGGGATCAAATATGGAAAAACAGTTCAAAAACAAAAACCAAACCGAGGAGGGGAGGAGTGGTGCGGGGTCGGAGTCCGACACCGCGCCAAGTGGCGCGAGAACGGGAGGCTCATTGAGCAACCGCCGCGCGGAGGAGTTGGCCGCTGAAACGAAGAAGAATATCAGGTTCTTCAGTAAGCGGCCAAGATCAGTGGACGGCCAGGGGTCGTCCTCTGACGGCGAGAGAGAATCGGCTCGAAAAATCCCCACCGGTAGGCGGGGAGGGGGGGTCCAAGAGCGAGGCAGGGGGAGGGGGCTCACAGCCCGGGAGGCAGCGGAGCTAGCGGAGGGGCCCGCAAAGGAGGGGGTGACTGGTCGTGCAGTCGCTTCGGGGCCCTCAAGCGACGAGGCGAGCCTGTCGAATGGCCCCGACAACAACGAGGCCTTTACAACCAGCCTCAAGGAGGTAGTAGAGGCTGAGGTTCGGAAGGTGACCCTAAAAAAAATTAAGTCCTCCAAAAGCAGGGCCGTGGTCGCGGCAACGGCCTCCATCATGGCGGCGGTGGAGGCGGCCAAAATCAACGGGCCTTCGGGCGGCGAAGTGGCCGAACTGCGGGCGGAGGTCGCTCGCCTGACGGCCGCCATGAAACTTCTCCGGGAGGAGAATGGGAGGCTGAGGGAGGACCTGGCTGGCCTGAAGGCCACCGGCAGCGGGCAGGTGCAGGCGGAACAGGAGCCAAACCAGCCCGTTCGGCCAAGCCAGCCCATTCCGGAGGAGAACCAGGTCCTCAATCTGGTTCGGCAGGAGCTGGCGGCCTTCCAGGCGCGGTTCTCCGTCCTGGAGGGCATAGTCCTGCGTCCACCACTAGCGGGCAGGACGGCACCGGGGCCGAGGGTGGCTTCGTATGCGGCTGCTGCGGGAGCCGCCGCCCCTAAGCCCGGGCAGTCTGGCCGGGCCCAGCCGCCGGCCAAACCGGCGTCGGCAGGCGGAGCCCAGGTGTCGGCAGGCGGAGCCCAGGCAAAACCGGCGTCAGCCGGTGGAGCCCCGGCGCCGGCCAGCAAAACACCAGCAGGGGCTAGGAACAGTAAGGGCAGGACGGCACGGGAGGCGCAGGCCCCAGAGCCTACTTCCCGGCCACATGAATCTCCCACGACTGACGCCGGATGGCAGGTGGTCGGGGAGAAAAAGAAGGCGGCCAAGGCGGCCAGAAAAAAGGGGCAAAGGCGGCGCCGCAAGGAGCGAGCCATCGCGGCAAGGCTCCGCGCCCCAAAGACCGCGGCTGTAGTGATCACGCTACAGCCGGACGCGGTAAAGAGGGGCGTGACGTACCGTGACGTGCTCACCAAGGCGAGGGAGACGGTGGACCTCCAGGAGCTGGGGATCACCGAGGGCCTCCGGCACAGGGTGACCGCAACTGGCGCTCGCATGCTGGAGATCCCCGGTGCGACAAGTGGCCCCACCGCTGACGCCCTAGCTGAGAAGCTAAGGGCGTCCCTCAATGCGGACGAGGCTCGAGTCTCCAGGCCCGTCAAGTGCGCAGACATGCGAGTCTTGGGCCTGGATGACTCCGTAACGGAGGGAGAGGTGGTGGCCGCCGTCGTCAGGACGGGCGGGTGTCTGGCCGACCAGGTGAAGGCGGGCACCATACGTCCGGACCCCGCGGGTATGCGAACCGTAACGGTAAGCTGCCCCGTGACGGCGGCCAAAAAGATTGTGGAGGGCCGAAGGCTTCTGGTGGGCTGGGTTTCGGCGCAGGTTAAACTGCTGGAACCCAGACCTCTGAGGTGCTTCCGATGCCATGTGGGGCACCACGTTGGCGTCCAGTGCACCTCGGAGGTGGACCGCAGCACTCTGTGCTTCCGCTGCGGTCAGCCCGGACATAAGGCCGGCTCGTGCGAAGCCGCGCCGCACTGCGCAGCATGTGCGGGTGCTGGCAAGCCGGCCGATCACCGGGCGGGCAGTAAGTCCTGCGCTCCACCCGCCGGAACCAGGAGGAGAGGCAGGCCCTCCGCCACCGTAGCCACAACCACCGTCACCGCGGCCAGTGCCACTGCCACTGTTGCCGCCGCCGCCACTGCCGCCACCCGGGAGGAGACTGAAATGGAGGAGTAACGGCTCCATTGAGACTCCTCCAGGGGAACATCAACCACTGCGCTTGCGCTCAGGACCTGTTGCTCCAGAGCATGGCGCAGTGGTCGATTAACATTGCCGTGGTCGCTGAGCCGTATTTTGTCCTGCCCAGGGATGACTGGGTTGAGGACCTGAGCGGCTCAGTGACCATAATTTCGTCGGCCGCCGCCGGCACCCCATCCCTCGAAGGTGTCACGAAAGGACAGGGGTGCGTAGCAGCACGGTTCGGGGAGATAGTAGTAGTGGGAGTGTACTTCTCTCCGAGCCGAACTCTCGCCGAGTTCCAGAACTCTTTAACAGAGTTAAGTGTCGTCGTCGCCGGGTACCATCGCTTCCCCGTGCTAGTGCTCGGGGACTTCAACGCCAAAAATCCGGCTTGGGGTTCCCGTAACACTGATGTGCGGGGCAGGATGGTGGAGGACTGGGCTCTGGAGACAGGCCTGGTCGTCCTAAATCGGGGCTCTGTTCCCACGTGTGTGCGGATGCGGGGTGAGTCTGTGGTGGACATCTCGTTTGCCAGCCCCGCTCTGTCACAGCGTGTCATTGACTGGCGCGTCATGGAGGAGGTGGAGACCTACTCCGACCACCGGTATATCCGGTTCGACGTCTCCGCCCAGACCTCTAGCGCGCCGGTCCAACAGGCCCCGAGTGGTCCGCGGTGGGCGCTGAAGCAGATGGACCGGGAGCTCCTCCTGGAAGCCTCGATCGTGCAGGCCTGGGTGTCATCACCGGACAGGCCTGCCGATATTGACGATGAGGCGGAGTGGTTCCGGGAGGCCATGTCCGAGATTTGCGACGTGGCAATGCCCCGAGTCCGTCCAGGAAGCGCCCGACGTCAGGTGTACTGGTGGTCGCAGGAGCTGGAGACGCTACGCAAGGCGTGCGTCGCAGTGCGACACCTGTACTCCAGGCACCGTAGGCTCCGCATCCGCCCTCCGGATGCGGAAGCGACGGAGGCGGAGCTGTACGAGGGATACAGAGCGGCGAAGACCGCCCTCCAAGAGGCTGTCCAGCGGGCCAAATATACGGCCCGCGAGGAGTTGGTGGAGACTCTGAACGGAGATCCATGGGGGCGCCCTTACAAAATGGTGCGGAATAAACTCCGCACCTGGGCCCCCCCGCTGACGCAGAGTCTCCGCCCCCAGCTGGTGGAGGAGGTGGTGAGCGCTCTGTTCCCTTCACGGGGGGAGCATACTCCCCCGCCCATGGCTCCGCCGCTCGCGGTGCCTGAAACGGACCACGCGGACGACGACGACACCCCTGAAGTGACCGGGGTAGATCTGAGAGTGGCGGTAGGTAGGCTGAAGGCCAAAAATACCGCCCCAGGACCCGACGGCCTACCAGGGAAAGCCTGGGTCCTGGCCTCGACGGCTCTTGGGCCTCGACTGGAGGCGCTCTTAAGCGCATGTATGGAGAGAGGCCAGTTTCCACTCCGTTGGAAGACGGGGAAGCTGGTCCTCATTCGGAAGCCAGGGCGCCCTGCGGACTCTCCGTCCGCATACCGGCCCATTGTGCTGCTCGACGAGGTCGGCAAGCTCTTTGAGAGAGTAATTGCAGGCCGCCTCGTCGGGCACCTGGTGAGGACGGGGCCGGATCTTGCGGATAGTCAGTTCGGCTTCCGCAAGGGGCGCTCGACGGTGGACGCCATCATGCGCGTTAGAGCCCTCACGACGGGGGACGCGGTGTCTCGGGGCGGGGTTGTCGTGGCGGTGTCACTCGACATCGCCAACGCATTTAACACCCTGCCCTGGAGTTGCATTGGGGAGGCACTCCGGTATCACCGGGTGCCAACCTACCTCCGTCGAATAGTCGAGGCATATCTGACGGACAGAGCCGTCATCTACCCCGGTCGCGATGGGGAGTGGAACCGGCGAGAGATGTCGTGCGGTGTCCCACAGGGATCGGTACTAGGGCCGCTCCTGTGGGACATCGGTTACGACTGGGTGCTGCGGGCCGACCTCCCTGATGGCGTCAGCGTGGTGTGCTACGCTGACGACACGCTGGTCCTGGCGCAGGGGAGGTCGCATCAGGCGGCGGCCGACGCGATGACACGCGGGGTTGCGATAGTCGTGGAGAGGATCCGGCAGTTGGGTCTCGAGGTGGCTTTGCACAAGTCCGAGGCCATGTCTTTCCATGGGCCCCGGAACAGGCCACCATCGGGATCCCAACTAACGGCAGGAGGGGTTCACATCGGCGTCGAGTCCACGATGAAGTACTTAGGACTCGTGCTCGATAGCCGGTGGAACTTCGTGGAGCACTTCCGACGTTTGGCCCCCAAACTGGAACGGACTGGGGCCGCCCTCAAGCGGCTCCTGCCCAACCTGAGGGGTCCAAACGCCTCCTGCCGGAGGCTTTACGCGGGGGTCGTGCGGTCCATGGCTACATATGGGGCCCCGGTGTGGGCGCGTTCACTGCGGCGGAGAGCCGCCCACTATCTGAACGCGCCCCAAAAGGTGGTAGCCGTAAGGCTGATCCGGGGCTACCGCACGATCTCGGGCGAGGCGGCAAGCCTCCTTGCCGGACTGCCGCCGTGGGATCTGGAGGCGATAGTCCTCGCGCGCCTGTATGAGTGGCGCGCGGAGGCACTACGCCGGGGGGAAACCCCGCTTCCGCGGCAAATCGCGGCGGAGCGGACGGACCTCCGGCGCGATCTCATGGCGGCATGGAAAGAGCGACTGTCGCAACCCAGCGCAGGGCACGCCACGATAGCGGCGGTAAGACCCCTCTTTGAGGAGTGGCTAGAGAGGCGTCACGGCGTCCTCACCTACCGCCTGACGCAGGTCCTCACCGGACACGGAAGCTTCGGGAGGTTCCTGCACATCATCAGGCGGGAGGAAACGCCCGGGTGTCACCACTGCGATGATCGCCCCGAGGACACGGTGGAGCATACGGTGGGGGCCTGCCCTGCATGGGCGGAGCACCGCCGTGTCCTCGTAGAGGCGATCGGCAGCGGCGGCGACCTCTCACGCCCGGCCTTGGTTCAAGCCATGGTCCGGGGCGAGGGGGAGTGGGAGGCAGTCGCCTCCTTCTGCGAAGCAGTCATGCTAGCGAAGGAGGTGGCGGGACGGGAGAGGGAGAGAGTCTCCCGTCCAAGCCGCCGCGGTGGACGCTCCGGGCGGCGGGAGCCGCGTGACGACTCCCGGCCACCGTAGGCGCGGGCCTGCGGGCGGTGAGTAATGGGTAGCTCACCGTCCGATCAGGATCAGGCCCGTGCCGGACGGCGCGTACGTGTTCCACGCGCGCCTCAAAGAGATGTCAGCATCGAAGAGGGGGCCCACTAGGGCCCAAGCCTGCCGGGAAAGCGGGATCATCCATAAGGGGTACCGCTGACCCGGAACATAAAGGGCCAAGGAAGGAACACGGGTGGGTTTTAGTCAGTAAGAGTCTGACACTCCCTTCCGCTCCACCCAGAGCGGGAGGGGTCATTTGATGATTTCCCATCCTCAAAAAAAAAAAAAAAATTCATTATGTACCTACTTACCTACATAATGTTTTAATAATATTAGTTACTTACTTAGGTAGCTAGGGTATTTATGTATTTGTGTGTTATCTACTACTACTTTTTAATTTTGTTAGGAACTAATTTAATTTTGACACACGCACGACTTTCGTTTTGTTTGGTTTGATAATATTGTGCAAAATTTTGATTACAAGCTTTTATTTAACTTGCTATGTTTGTATGTATTTAGACTGTAGGTACCTATGTATGTTTAGGTGAAATTAAAAAGTTATCTGAAATTTTGCATACCTACACGTTTATTTTGGATGACAATGGTGCCGATTCTCTTATCACTAATGCCTCTAAACTAGTCAAATATTGCTAAAATTTTGTTTATTCCTGTCAAACGACGATTTCCTATTCTGAAACTAAAGTGACACAACAAGCTAATCTGTGGTTATACTATAGTTTGACAGCACTAAGATGGCACTGAGTTATTAATCAATTGAAAATGGCAATTTTGCTATTCTGAATTTGACGTTTTTCACCAAAAATTTTGATTGTCAAACTAAATCTGACTATTTTCAATCGCGATTAATAAGGTGTAGAATAAAATTAGGTAGTTGTCATGAACTAACATTCACACCAAGGCCTCGACCTCCGCCCGGTGCGAAAACAGTAGGTACTGTACCTATCTTTTTTTCTTTTCTTTTGTTTATATCTCGAAAATGCTGCGTCCTATCGCAAAGCAATGAAAATTTCGACCCCCTATATAACACACGTAAACCCCTAAAACTCAACATTTAGGTAATAATTTTCCATACAAAAAGTGAAAAATTCCATAAAAAACACGTCGAGGCTGCCCGCTCTGCGCGCCTTCGGCTGTAAAAAAAATCACGGGGTAGGGCAAACAAGTAGGTATGTACAGACGCCAGCACATCAAGCTACTACAATCTGTCAAATTTCTTTAATAGATTTTCAACTTTATCGCTAAAGTATTAAGGTTCAAGGTTGATTGGGAAAATTTGACAGTTTCGGGTAGCTTGACCTGCTGGCGTCTGTACCACGTGGAGCCACAGCAAAAACCAAAGAAAAAAAAATAGTAGGTACCTAAAATAGTAGACTGTTAGACAAGGAGCTAAAATGGCCCATTATATTATACGAGGTAGTTTTACTCCCGAGCTTTAGCGAGGGAGTAAATAGAAACCGAGTTTTAATGGGTTTTTAGCGCCGTGCATACCGTACACTCTACTTTTCACTACGATTGCGAGAAAATAAAACAATCCAATACAATATGAAATATGTAGTTTATTTTATTAAAAATTAAATGTACAATTTGTATAATTCTGGATATTTATCGAGATGTTTTTTCCCGGTAACTTAATTTCATAAAGATTTCGCGCCAATATCTCTTTTTTATTTTTTCTTCTGCAGCCGCAACGCATTGCATGCATTCTACCAAAGACATCGCCGATTTTAGATCCATTTTCAAAAATAAAATGAAGTTCTTTTTTTATGAAACAGTAATAAGTCGAGTCTATATTCATGATTATACTCGCGCCTCCTCCTCGAGATTAGTTATTTACACATGTAGTTACGCTAGTTGTCACCACTCATGCACTTAGTTGAGAAAAAAAATATATATTTTATTGAATTTTTCTTTATCTATGGCAATTCCATTTGACATACCCACAATTTTTTATTTAATTTTTAGTTTTTATACATGTGGGTACTTCGTCCAGTTCCGCTCTCAGACGATGTCGCCAATCATTCGCATTTTAGTGCTCAACCACTCAACATCTATTTCGCGTCTTCGCACAGTAAACAAAAAATGCCGAAACGTAAGAATTCTAGGTCTCGTGAAGAAGACATTAACCATTACAAAAATAAAATTAGAAAATTAGAACGCAAAATTCGTAATAGACAAATTAGTGCTTCGGAAAGTGTATCAGACTTTGAGGAAGCTGTTATTCTACACGATGAGGATATTGGTATTTACCCACTTTCTGTACTACTCATTTTACGATTTTCTTACCGCCTTGTTTACGTGTCTACGTATTTAAGTTACTTTAATGCAACCTGAACAGTCACTGGGACTGTTTCAACGCATTTAAAATACGGTTGGCGTTCCTTCCGCTGGGGATTGTAACCTAACCTAATTATCATGATTATGACTAATCTACAAACAATAGTTATGTACCTACTAAGCTGAAACTTTAATGCTGTGTATAAAGATAAAAGATTATGATCGTAAAAATTAGTCATGGACTTATTTAAGTCCACTTTTTAATGTTTTCAATTAAGTTATTTAACTTACGTTATAAAAATTATCATATCTATGATAATTTTCAGAAAAAACCTGTGAACCTCAGCCAGGCCCTAGTACTTCCACGGATGTACACCCCGAAGAGCCTCTTGCTCATGATGTTAATATTCCTGATCTGGATACTGAGATTCTAGATATTTTAGGCGATGATCCCACAAACACTGACAAATACGGCCCTGAAATACGCAACGAAGTTGCAAATCGTTTATTACACATTGCTAATGACGGTCTGAATAAGGAAAATCGTAAAGATTTGATCTCAAAATACCTATTACCTAAGAATTGTGTCCAACTCGATGCCCCTAAAATAAATCTGGAAATTAAGGCGGCAATTGCTGATACCGCAGTTAAACGCGATAAAGGCATAGAAAATAAACAGAAACAAATGGCTAGTGCAATTGCTTGTTTGGCCGACATAATAAATTCCCAATAAAATTCAAAAACGATAACCAATGACGTCCTGCAAAAATTAATGGATACAAGCAGAATTTTATGCGATTTACAACATGCAAGTTCCATTACACGTAGAAATTTCATTTTATTTGCCCTCAAAAATGATATGAAGGAACACCTTAAAGATACCAAGACAAAAATCAACATCTGTTCGGTGAAAATTTAGCAGAGACGTTAAAATCAGCAAAAGCAGTGAACAAATCCGGAATCGAACTGAAAGCTGAATCTAGCAGTAAGACTGCGAATACCTACTATAAAGGACAAGCATCGAGAGCTTTAAACCGCAGGGCTCCCCCCCAGGCGCGCAGGCTGCCCGCGGGGTCGGCGCCAGCGCCGAGGAGCCGCGAACCTGCCGCGCCGCGCGCGCTTTATCCCCCGCCGCAGACGCAGTACATGCCACCGCACCGCACGCGCACTCATCGAAAACGTCATCGCGGGGACATCAGGCGACGTATCCTCGTCGCCGCTTTTAGAGACAGTTAAGTACGCAGGCCGTTTATCTAAATTCTATCAACAATGGGCTGCAATTACAAACGATCAGACTATACTATCTTGGATAAGAGGTTATAAAATACCCTTTACAACACCCGTTGTACAACATACACTCCCAGCTAGACCAACTTACTCGGCTAATGAAAGACCGCATTATTTGGAAGCGATTAATAACCTACTCAAAATAGGCGCAATATCAGAATGTTCTCCATGTGAAAATCAATTTGTCTCAAGTATTTTCTTGGTACCCAAACCAAATGGCAAGATGCGCTTTATTTTGAACTTAAAAAACCTTAACAAATTCGTTAAAACGGATCATTTTAAGTTAGAGGATTTAAGAACTGCATTAAAAATTGTAACGTATAATTGTCAAATGGCGTCAATTGACCTCAGAGACGCATACTTTTTAATTAATATGCCTAAAGAATCTCGAAAATATGTAAGATTCTATTTTGAGGGTAAACTATTCGAATTTAATGTTTTGCCATTTGGGTTATGTACAGCCCCATACGTTTTCACAAAAATATGTAAACCTATAGCTAAATTATTACGCTCCGTAGGCCTTCTGTCCACTGTTTATTTAGACGATTGGTTATTGTTTGGATATTCCCGTCGGGAATGCCTTACCAACATAAATCTAACTAAAAGATTACTAACTTCACTTGGTTTTATTAATAATGTAGAAAAAAGCGCACTTTTTCCTTACACCAAATGCAGATTCTTAAGTATGATTATAGATTCACACGAGTTTCAGATTAGTTTACCAACAGAAAAAAGGTTACGAATAAAAGCGCAACTTGTTATGTTTTCTAAATTAAAGCGTTGTAAAATTAGGACTTTTGCTCAGTTGTTAGGATTATTAGTTTCTTCTTGTCCAGCTATCTAATACGGATGGCTGCACACTAAAGAAATGGAAAGATGTAAATATCTCAACTTGAAAGGTCATGATGATTATAACAAATCTATGATTTTACCTGAATCACTACAACCAGACTTTGACTGGTGGTTAAATAAAATAGAACATTCGGTCCATCGAATAAAAGTTGATGTTTACCAAGTTGAGATATTTTCTGACGCCTCAAAGACGGGGTAGGGGGCCGCCTGTGAAGGAAGGTCCGCGAGCGGGCAGTGGTCGAATACCGAACGGGAACGACATATAAATTATTTAGAACTGCTTGCCGCATTTATCGCCTTAAAGGTTTTTGCTAAAAACCTTTTTAATTGCCAAATATTACTACGCGTTGACAATTCAACAGCAGTAGCTTATATAAATAAAATGGGGGGTATACCTACAATACCCTCATCTCACAAAAATAACTCGTGATATTTGGAACTGGTGCGAAAGCAAAAAGCTTTTCGTCTTTGTCTCGTACATAAAATCTAGTGATAATATTATTGCAGATTACGAATCACGAAGAACTCACCCGGACATAGAATGGGAGCTGTCCGACTGGGCCTTTGACAGTCTCACCCGCGCATTCGGTCATCCAAAAATTGATTTGTTTGCTAGTCGCATAAATTTTAATAACAAATGCGCTACATACATATCTTGGCACCGAGACCCAGACGCATTTATGATAGACTCGTTTACAGTTTCATGGACAAATTATGATTTCTATGCATTCCCGCCATTTTCAGTCATACTTAAAACTCTTAGAAAAATAATAACAGACAAGGCACGGGGTATCGTGGTCGTACCTTTTTGGCCAACACAGCCATGGTACCCCGTGTTTAGATCACTCCTTATTTCGGAAACTGTTACATTTCCACCTAAAAGCAATGCCTTACTGTCTCATTCCAGCTCCCGTCGGATACACGAGTCGATTACCCTGGTGGCAGGCATATTATCCGGGACGCGTTTTCAAGGAGAAACATACCAGAATCATCACTTGATATAATGTTAGCATCATTAGCACCTAACTCCATGAAATAATACGATGTTTACTTGAAGAAATGGTGGGACTTCTGTAAAATGAATTCCTTAAATGTTTATGACGCCTCTGTACCCACAGTAATATCTTTTTTAACCCAACTCTTTAATGACGGTTGACAATATGGTACACTCAATTCATGCAGATCAGCTCTTTCCCTGGTGCTGAGTCCAGCACTAATTAGTGATGATAGAATAAAAAGATTCCTCAAGGGGGTTTTTAGACTAAAGCCGCCTAAACCTAAATATGAAGTTACCTGGGATACCAACCTAGTATTAGATAAATTGAGTTCATGGCATCCTAATGAGGAATTGACCTTAGATAAACTTACAAATAAAACTATTACTTTACTGGCTCTGTCAACCGCACACAGAGTCCAAACTCTTTCGAAGATAAAAGTTAGCAATGTTCAAAACCTTTCTCAGCGTATCACAATTAAAATCTCCGATATTATAAAGACTTCTAGACCGGGATTTCAACAACCTATTATTAATTTACCCTTCTTTATTGATAAAACATCAATATGCCCAGCCACTACATTAGGTACTGTGTTACATAGAACGCACCTCATTATTAAGAACATCTGACGATTTATTTTTTGGAATCAGGAAACCTTATAAACCAGTGGGAACACAAACGCTTAGCCGCTGGATAAAGCGAACGCTCAGTGAGTGTGGGGTCGATACCAACGTGTTCAGTGCACACAGCACGAGACATGCAGCATCATCGCGCGCGCACTCACTGGGGGTTAGCCTAGATACTATACGTAAAACGGCAGGTTGGAGTAGGAATTCCACAACGTTTGCAAAATTCTATCAGAGGGTTATTATTGATGATGATAGTACTACCTTAGCAGAATCAATATTCAACCAACATTCATAATTAACTTATTGTGATTATACATAATTGTCTACAGCTACCTATGATAGCTATTATAAGAATAATTATTCCTTAGTTAGTTAATAAAATTTCATAATTATTGTTAATCCTAGAAGCACAAAGTTGTTATTTTCTGTTTATTGATTGTAACAAAATAAACAATGATACAATTATTTTGATACTTACTTATTTATGAACATTATTATAAATTGATGATATTCCCAAAATACTCTCAAAGTCTACATGTGTAAATAACTAATCTCGAGGAGGAGGCGCGAGTATAATTAATGATTAAACGAACTTACCTGTACGTGAAGTTCTATCATAATTATACTCGCGCCGAGTCCGAAGAGATTAGTAATCCCACCCTCCCAGTGCTGTATATACATAGACACCCAGAATTACCTAATGTCTTGGAAAAACATCAATTTAACCATAGGATATTTTACTCTAAACTAAATGATTGGCGACATCGTCTGAGAGCGGAACTGGACGAAGTACCCACATGTATAAAAACTAAAAATTAAATAAAAAATTGTGGGTATGTCAAATGGAATTGCCATAGATAAAGAAAAATTCAATAAAATATATATTTTTTTTCTCAACTAAGTGCATGAGTGGTGACAACTAGCGTAACTACATGTGTAAATAACTAATCTCTTCGGACTCGGCGCGAGTATAATTATGATAGAACTTCACGTACAGGTAAGTTCGTTTAATCATTAATTATTCTACTTATGACTAAAGACTTTTTCGTTTTGTAGGCTCATTGTCATTTGACACACAAAAATTAAAAAAAAAATAACTTTTTGCCCTAGAGGAAGAATTTCTATTTTTTCTTCGCTCTGGTACCTACGCCACAATGACGGTCTTTTTGAGCAAGAGGAGTGAAAAAACATTTTTAAACAAACTTTTATTTGAATGCTCTAAAAAAAAAGAAAATAAATTTTAAATGAAATCAAAACTTTCAATTTATTACATTAAACAATTTCTATGATATAAAAGCGTGTCGCGAGATTTAACTGTGTAAATAAACAAGAATACAATTAGGTAGGTATGTAACTTGATCTTTTTTGATTGATGGATTTGATTTGATTTAAAGTTTTTGAGGTGAATAATGGAAGGAAAAAGCAGTAAGTAAGTACTTAGTATACTTTTCGAGAAATCTTTGCGGTACATACGACGTTATTGACAATTTCGTAGTCTTGTCAATTTACTTATAAAACCAATTAGGTACAAACATTTTATTGCCAGTTGGTGCAGTAAAATATTAACAATATATTATTTTTATCAACTTTTAAATCTTATCACGGCCGCCGAAGAACGAACGTGATACTTACATTTTTCATAATTATCTGTCAAAATGTGAAATTTGTGAGAAAATGGGTGCGCCCGTATTATTTATTTTTTATTTTTTGTGGGTGGGAAATCATCAAATAACTTCTCCCGCTCTGGGCAGAGCAGGAGGGCGTGTCAGACTCTTACTGACTAAAACCCACCCGTGTTCCTTCAGTTGCCTGTGCCAGGGGCCACGGTAACCCTCTTGGACTTTTCCGCAACCCTAGCAGGCATCGGTCCTAGCAAACCCCGTCATTGGTGCTGACATCTCTTTGAGGCGCGCGTGGAACACAACGCGCCGTCGACCCAGGCCTGGTCCTTATCGAACGGCGAGCTGCCCATTGCTCGCCGTTCGCAAGCCCGCGCCTACGGTGGCCGGGAATCGGCCTGCGATTCCCGACGCCCAGGGCGTCTCCTGCGGCGGCTAGGGGCGTGAGGGCGCAAACTTTGAGGCCATGCTAGCCCTGCAGGTGTGACATAGAGTCGGGCGCTAATAATTCACATAAGTAGGTACTTCCGTGCTCAGTAAAAGAACGTCACACCCAAATCACAATGTAGTAAGTAATTAAATAAATAGTTTCCTCATTTAATTAACTTTTACAGTCTAGTATTGCTGAAATTAACTGAGAGAAAACGAAATTAATGACAAATAAGCAAACCATAATTATAAAGTCAACTCAACAGAAATCGAATACGTGGAAGACTATAATATTTATTTGGGACATCTACTATCCTTCAAGTCATGCAATGATAAAGAAGTAGAGCGAAGAATCTAAATACCCTGGAACAAGTATTGGGCAATGAAGGAGGTATTCAAGAGTAATCTACCAGTTACACTGAAAACTAAAGTTACTACTTGCCTAGTGATTGGATGTTCAGCTGTTTTATCAAATTATTATGTTCTTATTATGTTCTTTTTATGTTTATTAAACAAAACGCGTTAACGCAGTTTAATAACATATACCTACTAACAAACTATAGTATACCTAGTTAAAATTTCGCTGCAGACTTGGTATAGAATAAGTATAATACTAACACTACAAATTAATAATGTTTAAAATTAATGGGCATTTTTTGTGATTTGTCCAAGGCGTTCGATTGCGTTCTTCATGAAACGCTAATCAGGAAACTCCGCCACTACGGGATCCGGAACACCGCTCTGGATCTTCTTACTTCATACTTGAATAATAGGGTTCAGAGCGTTGACGTTAATGGTAAAAGATCTCCCGGATCTATAGTAACAATGGGAGTCCCACAGGGCTCAATTCTTGGTCCTTTTTTGTTTCTTATTTATATTAATGACTTGCCTTACCTCATAAAGGATAATCATGATATAGTGTTGTTTGCGGACGATACTTCACTTTTGTTTAAACTTAAACGTCAGCAGCTGGTTACTGACGATGTAAATAGCGCGATCTCAAAAGTAGTTCACTGGTTCAATGTTAATAATTTACTACTTAATGAAAAAAAAACCAAATGCATTAAGTTTACGTTGCCTCACGTTAGACAGGTGTTAACTAATGTATTGATAAAGGGCAGAGAATTGAATCCTGAAGATAGCACAGTATTCTTGGGCTTAACTTTGGATGCTAAGCTTCAGTGGGGCCCACACATAGATAAATTATCAAAAAAGCTTAGCTCCGCAGCATACGCTGTTAGAAAAATTCGTAATTTAACTGACATAGAGACAGCCCGTTTAGTGTACTTTAGCTATTTTCATAGTGTAATGTCGTATGGTATTCTGTTGTGGGGAAATGCCGCCGACATTCAGACTATCTTTGTTTTGCAGAAAAGAGCTGTTCGATCAATTTATAAATTAAGCCCGAGACACACTCTCAGAGAGAAATTTAAGGAGATTAATGTAATGACTGTGCCTTCACAGTATATTTTTGAAAATCTTTTATATGCCCATAAAAATATAAAGTTGTTTAAAAAATACAGTGATATCCATAATATAAATACTAGGAACAAACACAGCTTCGTTGTACCTACAACAAGGCTCAAGAAAATAGGTGGCTCGTTCAGATGTCAATGTATACGCTTTTATAATAAACTTCCAAGCCACGTTCAAGATCTAAGCCTTAATAAATTCAAATCATTCATTAAACGTAAGTTGTGCCAGAAAGGCTTTTATACCGTTAAGGATTATATTGAGGACAAAAAGGCTTGGGATTGAGTTGTTCCAATTTTCTGCATACTGAATGTTTTCTTTTATTTCTGTTACATACACTGATAAATTGATAATTATTATAACAGAACGATCAATTATTGTGAATGTGAGGACTATGTGGGTCATTGTTTCAGTTTTAATCATGATCTGGCAGTTTAAGTAGTTCATGCGGCCTACCCAAGTGTCCTTTCTTTGGTATTGTTCGTCGAATCGTTGAGCTCCTAAAGTTCTGAGTTGAGCTGCACGGTTACTGACAAATGCGTGCACTGACTGGACAGGTCCTCTTAATCTGCGTGGTTCTTTCCTCAGAAGACCATTTCAGATACTAATCTACATGGTCCTCAAAGATTATGTTCGAATATTTATATACACATTGACATTGATGAATTTTATACATACAATGACATGAGTATTTACTTTGTAAAGTATTATATTATTTAAATTATTGTGAATGTGAAGATTATGTGGATTATTACTTTTTTTATTTTATTTCTTAGTTAGTTTCACGATCTGGCAGCTTGAGTAATTTATGCGGCCTACCCAAATGTCCTTTCTTTGGTATTGTTCGTCGAATCGTTGTGCTCCTTAAGTTCTCAGTTGAGCGGCAAGATTACTGACAAATGCGTGCACTGACTGGACAGGTCCGCTCAATCTGTATGGTTTTTCCTCAAAAGACCGTTTCAGACACCAATCTACATGGTCTTCACATGATCTGACCAAGATTATGTCTGGACTTTAAAAGAGACTGTGACCTCTGAGTTTGTTTCGGCCTTTCTTCTCAGAGTAGTCAGTTATGAAACGCCGACCTCATCTAGTTTTAAAAATATGATTGACGTGTAAAAGTGTTTGTAACAAACCTACTTACAGAAATAAAATCATTTATCATTTATCATTTATCATTTATCATTTAATGTAAACTATGTGTAAGGAATAAAAAAAGATATAGTATTATTATTATTATTGTAAAAATAAACTTCCCCAAGCTGCGCTCAGCATTTAGCAATTACTTACCTACAATATGAAATGTTTTCAGACTATTTACAAACGGGTAACTAATTTTACAATCCCGGGTTTATACCCACCACTTTATGAAATTATAACATTCATAACTGACGACGTCGGAACAACCCTGGGGATTCCAGCTCTGGTTGTTGTCACTTTGTTATTCTGCTCAATAGTTTTCCGAGCCTCCGGCGTTCGCACGTCCCTAGAGATTTTTATTTTTAAGCTCTCTCATTAGAAACGTTCGTCCTTTACGTTGCTATAGGTACCCGTAAATGATGCTAAAATAATTACTTATTTACCTCATTTCACCGTACATTTCCGTGCATTTATTCAATAATAGGGGTTAAAGTATGAAATTGCCGTTTTATTGTATTAGGTACTTCGAATTGATATAGAACCTTCATGGTTTGAGATTTTTGAGTGAAACTTTTTTCACATGGTACCTATAAAGTTCTTCTTTTAAAAAATATGCAACATTCGATTATCGACTTTCAGTTGTTTTTTTTATTCAGCTTAGACAAGAAAGATGGATACTCCGAAAATTCGAGTTATTTTTGAATACGATTTCCGACGCGGAACTAACGCGGCAGAAACAGCTCGCAATATCAATGTTGCGTTTGGAGAGGGGACTGCTAATGAACGCACCGTGCGATTTTGGTTTTAACGCTTTCGTGATGGAAACTTTGATTTGAAGAACGAACCACGTGGAAGACCGCGCCCACACAGGTGAATAACAACGAATTGAAAGAGATGGTGGAAGCCGATCCGAGCCAAACTACCAAGGAATTAGCGGCATGGTTTAACGTTACCTTACCAACAATATTGACTCATTTGCGGCAATCAATAAAAAAAATATGAGAAATGGGTGCCTCATGATTTGACTGATCTGCAGAAAGAAACGCGTGTTGAAACTTGTGTTGCCTTATTGAATCGATACAGAAATTAAGGAATATTGGATCGAACTGTGACATGTGATGAAAAGTGGATTCTTTGCGATAACCGTAAGCGAAAAATGCAATGGCAGACCTCAGGTCAAACGCCGCAACAGTGTCCTAAAGCAAAGCTTACCAATAAAAAGGTAATGGTAACTGTTTGGTGGTCTATAGCTTTCTCCGATCTGGTCAAGCAATAACGGCAGATGTCTACTGTGCCGAACTCTGAACAAGGATAGCAAAACTAGCAGTGAAACAGCCGCGACTCATGAATCGATCTTCACCATTATTGCTCCATGATAACGCGAGACCTCATACAACACGAGAAACCGTTTTAACTCTACAGGAACTGCAATTAGAAACCATTCGTCACCCTCCGTATTCGCCAGACCTTGCTCCAACGGACTACCATTTTTTTCGTCATTTGGACAATTTTCTACGTGATAAAAAGTTTTCTTCTCAGGAGGCAGTGCAAAATGCTCTCACACAGTTTGTCGAATCTAGATCACGAGAGTTCTATCGCAAAGGCATAAATGACCTTCCTATTAGATGGCAGCAATGTATAGATAATAATGGTAATTATTTTGATTAATTATATAAGTTAAATTAAAAAAGAACGAATTTCAATTTTTCAGTACAAATCGGCCATTTCATACCCCTAATATTAAATAAATTTGTAACAAAGGCAAACCGCAGTATAATTTTTACACGATGGTTTGAATTTCAGTAATAAAGATATCCGTAACGTAACACAACAGGTAGGTCTAGGGACCTATTGGTTTATAGTGCTTGCTTTTACATAGAGAACCAAGATTCTTTCGGAGTAGGTAGACGCGTTTTCTCTAACTTCCTGATACAACTTCAGTTTCCGTTCGTAGACTGTCAAACATTTGCAACTTTTTTGAAGTTGGAAGATATGCATCAGCCGAAAGACGTCCACTGCTGGTCATAGTGTAGTCACATCTATTAAAATGCGAATAATAGAGAACACAAAGTATAAAAAAGTGTGAATGTGTAGGAGCTTCAGGTCGACTTAAATTTCGCGCGGCTCAGGGACGCTCGGGGACAGCAACAGGATCAGCAGGACGCAGCAGGATCGGCAGGCAGTAGTGGAGCTGAGTGGTGACGGGGCTGCGGTGTCTTAAGCCGAATAGGATCAGGAGGAGCCTCGTGTTGTCATCGTCTCTGTCCAGAGGAGGAAAAGTCTTTATAAGAGTATTTGTAAGTAGGAGGTTTCAAAGTAGCGTTTTATAACTCTTCACCCTAGCAGGAGGGCCGAGCTGGTGTCTTACACAACGCGAGTAATGCCTACAATGTCCTGACGTCAGAGGCAACACCTCACGCTCGGCACTTCGGCTGAAGGAGTGTCCTGGCCTCCTACGTCATCCATGTTTTGGAGTGATCGGCTGCGGCGTGTTACGCCACGCGGATCTATATATATACGTCTATAGATATACGCCTGTGGGTGAACTTTTTGAGGCTTGAGGACTTCTTGAGGATTCAGAGAAATTAAAACCCCAAATTGTATCGTGGCTGGTAGGCTCCAGACTATAAACTGTCTTTATTGAGGATTTGTACAGCATATATACTGGATTTTCATAACATTTCAAGATTTGACAATCTATTTTTTATTCGATTTTCAGCCAGTAATAATACAATTTAATAACCAATATTGGCCTCAATACCGAAACTTTATAGCCTTTTTTTGCAGCAATTGAAAAAAAAACATTGTTTACATGAATTCGTAAAAAATATCCAAAACTAACGTAACTATTTATAAAATACAGAAAATGATAAGAAATTAACTTAATTAAACGTGGTAATAAAGATGATACCACAATAGGATAATACCACACCCAAGCGTCCGCGTCGCCACATCGCGACCGGTCCTGTTCTTCTCGTATCCAGCCGACTCCCGAGGTCATCGGTCCAACGCTGCGGCTGCCGGTACGTGGTAGTAAGTTATGCATACAAGCATTTTATTTATTTAGCGTGAGAAGGATTATGGAAGCTATCCTTACAGAAGGCGTAAAAAAACGTTGACCTGGAAAAGTCCTCTTCAATAGAAAAAAATACGTTTTGCATTTACGGTTTCACACGGAGTAGAAAGGGTAGCTTTGTTTTGAATGCATGAATGATCCTCGAGGGAAGGCTCAGAGCGGAGGGATGGCGGTGTGGCTCCCCCTGCGCGATGAAATGCTCGTTGCGTTCGTGCAACGGTCCTGAAGTGCGCCTTTATTGTGCAAGTTATATGTTGCCAACACTTCGACTGAGTGTGAAAAACTGTTTTATGAAAACATTTTGTTACGTTAAAGGATGCTTTTCTATTATTTCCCATCCTTTGTTCGTCAACCTCCAGTTACTTTGTTACAGAGGGAATTTTAATTAAGTAGGTACACTAAGATATCAAAAATGTTCGCTTTATTTTGAGTTCAGTGCAACAAGATGGTGAAAAATATTTTAAAAGACTTTTACGTTGGCACCTGGCCGTACCTTAATAATTAAATTAGGTACCTACTTTGTAAAGGTGTATTCATTGAAATGCCTGAAAACTGGATTTTGCATAAATACCTAAATAAAGTTTTCCTTGCTATTCAGTGGCATAGTAGGCGAATAAATCAGTAGCAATAAGCATGTTTGTTCTAAATATGTACAGATTTTTAATTTAAATCAAATTCCTGAGATTAGATTGCAAGCAGGTATCATTTTAATTCAGATATTAGAGATATTAGATGTCATTGAAGTAAAATAAACTAACAAATATCTGACATCCAGATGAGATTACCTTGTTTTCGCTGATAAGATTGGAAATAGTTATGAAAAAACGGGTGGTAATTACAATAATAGTTGTATTGTATTGAAGTGTAGGTAGGTATAACTCTTACAGCAAATAGACTGACGTAGTCTGGTTTTAATTAAATTAAGTTTACCAAAAGATTCCTTCGAGCCGGATTTGAACCAGCGACCTATGGATATCGGCGTCGTTCCTCTACAGTCCACCGCTCTACCAACTGAGCTATCGAAGGCACAAGTCTCTGCTTCAAATTAAATACTTGTTGGTAAGCACACGAGATTGTGTAACTTGCCTACTGCGTATTAATTGCTTGCTGCTTATCGTTTTGGAAGATAAAAACAAAAAATACGACTTCACAATACATACATAAACATTCGCTTTCTTCTCATGGGGGTAAGCAGATACTACAGACCCCCCCTGCTACGATCCTTTCATACTTCGTTTACGTTCTACGACTTAACAATGTTTGCTGTTTCTTAACCGTCTTCAAAATAGGAGGAGGTTCACAATTCGACTGTATGTTTTTTTTTTGTAGGTACCTATGTTTGTTACGCCATCATTCCGCCAATTATGAATTGATTTTGATGATTCTTTTTTGTTTGGTAGGTCATACTTCAGAGGTGATATAAAATATAAATTTTATCGAAATCGGTCAAGCGATTTAGAGAAAATAAACAATAATTATTTTAAATTAAAAAAAACCACCTTCAAACGGACGTGGACGTGTAAGACGATCGTTTTTGAATTGGTGTGGGGTAGGACTTCCAAAAAAAAAACTTAACTGAACTGAACTTTAATTTCGGAAGTCGGTGTCTGCATCATGTTTTTTTGTTTTTTTTCGTAATAAAGTTTTTTTTTAGCTTCAATTTCGTAGTGTTCAGCCGAAGTGTTCAGCGATCATTATATTATCTACCAAATAATTTTCGGTCGAACTTTTGCTAGTGGCGGCCTGACGATCCCAGCTAAGGTCTTATTAAAAATCATTGGATCTATTTACGTGGAGTTACTCTTTGATGGAGTTTTGGGGGAACATTATGGCAAATGTGCTAAGTAAATGTATAAAAAGAGTAGTTTGGATTCATTGGCACTTGACCGATCATGATTATCTTGATTTTGGGTTTGCCGAGCAGGAATGGTCATTGTTTTTCGCTGATATAGGGATACTTACGTAATCAAGCAGCATGAAAGTTCTGATTGCCTTAGTAGTTTGAAAGTGAAACGATGAATTATGCAGCTAAGAATACCTACGTTCAACATTTTGGTAGAATCGTAGCTTTCTGCGGCTATACAATTCGTCGGCCACCGAATTCAAGTAAAAGACGATTTACGGTCGTCGAATACGATTACGGAATAGGGTTTACCGAAGTCTAATTTGAATGGAAGCCGAAGTGGGAATGTTTGTAAGTTCTAATTACGGGCGCCCAACTTCAACCGTACAATTAACCCGAGGAAGTACGCCCAGTAAATAAGGCATTATTTCTTATTTACAGCGACGCAAACTTCATTCCAAATCAACAAATCGAATCAACAACGTTTTTAGAAAAAATTATGACAGGCAAAATTGTATTTACTTGTTTGCGTAACTTAATAGGCGGAAATCGTTGAGAGCAAAACAACTAGATTAGCTTAGGAAATCAAGACGCCCGAATGAGATTTTTCCGGGTCTTGTCAGTTTATTTGACAGTGGCGTGGCGTGACAATGTGGCATCGGAGTCGTTTTGTATTCGTCCTAGTTTCCTGATTGACTATTAATTGGTCGGTTACACGAGTCCACGAGCAATTTGCCTGAAAGCGTTTGGCCGCCATTGTGACAAGTTATTGTTCATATCGTAATGAAAGTTGGTGCCCGTGCGCCCGCGCCCTCCGCCAACCAATGATTAACGTCCCTGCTAATGGGAATGTTCACCACTCGTTTTATTCAATTAATTAATGTCGTCTGTCATCACTGGCATGGGCTTTGAATGGAGAGCGTTTAATAGGCCGCTTCTATTAGTTGGTAATGACAAAGTTATTTGATGCAATTATTAATTCGGGGATGTGATAAGTAAGTTTGTTACCCAGTTTCTAAAGACTGATCAACACTCTGAATAGATAATCCAATGTCAAATCTAAAAGTGATTATTGTATGGCTGTTTATATTCTCCAACCTCATGTTATTGGTTGAAGAAAATATACGGCCAATCAAATCACTTTTTGACATGAGATTTGACAACATTTTTTTTTATTTGTTCGTCGAATCGTTGTGCTCCTTAAGTTATGAGTTGAGCTGCACGATTACTGACAAATGCGTGCACTGACTGGACAGGTCCGCTCAATCTGTATGGTTTTTCCTCAAAAGACCGTTTCAGACACCAATCTACATGGTCTTCACATGATCTGACCAAGATTATGTCTGGACTTTAAAAGAGACTGTGACCTCTGAGTTTGTTTCGGCCTTTCTTCTCAGAGTAGTCAGATAGGAAACGCCGACCTCATCTAGTTTTTAAAATATGATTGACGTGTAAAAGTGTTTGTACAAACCTACTTACAGAAATAAAATCATTTATCATTAACAGATTAAATTGAAAATGACGGGTTACATATGGTTTTAAAAGTTGAGGATTGAATTACGAATGAGAGTCCACACCTACATTCATACAACGTGTGACGACCATCCGCACTAATATTATACATTCGAAAATAACTCTGTCTGTCTGTATGTTACCTTTTCACGCGTAAACCACTGATCGGATTACGATAAAATTTGGCAAGGAAACACGCTGAGCCGCAAAGAAAGCGGGTCGGTTATAAAAAATGCGATAACTTTTAAAATATTTGAGCAATCCTTTTAAAATAAAAACTAAATTAAAGTTTATTTCATTACAAATATAGAAAGAAGACCTTTTTATTTCTTTTTGGTGATTGTATACCATAAATAAAAAATAAAACAATTTTTTAAATTTTAACATCTTTGATATTATTTGTTTTATTTTTCTCTCTGTTTATAAATACGGCATTTCTTGCTGCGTACAGAGATTCATTATTCTGATCAAATTCAAACCCCTGAAGAGTGTACCAGAATTCTGACAATGCTAGAAGACAGGCGCAGTCAGAGTTATACAGCGAGAACTGTTGGTATGTCGCCATCAACCGTTCAAAGAGTGCTCCAGCGATTTATAATATTCGCAGACTAGGAACACGCCGATTAAAGAGCACGGCACACGGTGGGTCGAAAGTTCGAAACTGATATAGGTGTGAGGGAAATAGGGTTTTTTTTTACAAATTTCATTTTAATAAAATGTATCGATAGGTCTCGTCATTCTAACGAATAACTGTCATCAAACGTTTTTCTCTAAAGCTGATAGTTTACACGGAAAAAAACATTAAACACTTTTGTTGTATGGAATCAAACTCAAACTCAAAGCATTTATTTCAAATAAACCAATTACAGGCACTTTTGAATTGTCAAGGGGTCGGTCAGTCAGAAAGATGAAGCTAGTTGCCCATTCCAAAGCGTAGTAGGTACCTATGGAGAAGAACGGGCAAGAAACTCCATGGACACTCTTTTAAATCAAAATATTGTTACAATAAAGTGGTTACATCATTTATGTTGTATTTATACATGTACGATGTAGAAAGACGTGCACGTTAAAAGCGTCCGTAATAAAAAGATAAAAACAATTATGGAATTAAAATAAGCCGTATGAGACAGAAATTGCTCAAATTCGGCCAAGTGTTGACCTATCTCGCTTTAAAACTACTTGAGCCTTATTCTTTGGCTCATTTTATATTGACTATAATCCTACACTATCCACGCGCTCTTAATGTTGCCCCTTCTCGCGTTATAACTTATGAGGAACCGAAAATTTAAATAAATTACACTTATTTATTTCTAATATCTTCTTCTTATAGTTTTTATTTTTTATTTTTATACTTTTTCGTATGATTTTATTCTATTCTTTTGTTTTTGAACGACCTTAATCACTATGTAACTCCGAATTTGTTTATTATCTTGGTAAATGTTTAAAGAGAGAGCCCTGACACCCATAACACAATGTTTAATCTTAGCTTGGGTGACAGAGGTTTAAACTCAGCGGTATTCTTACAATTTTTAGGTTTATTATAGTCTGTTCTATGTACAGACGCCAGCAGGTCAAGCTACCCGAAACTGTCAAATTTTCCCAATCAACCTTGAACCTTAATGCTTTAGCGATAAAGTTGAAAATCTATTAAAGAAATTTGACAGATTGTAGTAGCTTGATGTGCTGGCGTCTGTACATAGTGCTATTCTGCTAAATTGTAAACTTGGAATTAAAGCATTATTATTATTATTATTATATCCTTTATTTCATTTACATACATATCAGTTACATTTTTAAATATTTTTATAAATAAAAAGATACCAAAAACATTTAAAAATATAAAAAATAGTAGCCCACCGGTATCGGGAACAGGGTCCAAGCTACCGGCGGTCAGGGCTCCAGAGAGAGAAACTTCCTAACAATGCGGGCCGTGTCCAGAAGTACCGCTTTCTGAATCAAGCCCTTGATCCAGCTGCCTAACGAGAGCCTCCTTAGGTGTTGGTCGAGGCTCTTGGGTATTAGCCCATTGGCTGTCACGACTATCGGCACAATGACCGCTGAGTCCACATCCCAAATGTCGACAACCTCGTGAGCCAAGTCAAGATACTTGATTTGTTTATCTTTCTCGGCTTTCACGAGGTTCTCATTATGCGGGATGGTTATGTCAACAATCATTGCGCGTCGCTCCAATCGATCCACCACCACTATATCAGGCTTATTGGCAACAATAGTCCTGTCAGTGATGATGGATCGATCCCAGTACAATGTGATATTACCATTTTCGAGAACTGTGTCGGGCACATACCTGTAGTACGGTACCTCCGATTCCACAAGGTTGTATTTCAGAGCAAGCTGCTGATGGATTATCCTGGCTACAAGGTTGTGTCTATGCAAGTACTCTCCGATAGCTAGACGAGAACACCCGGAGATGATATGCCTGATTGATTCTCCCGGCCGGTGGCATGCCCGACAGATGTCAACCGTGCCGTCTTTCACAATAAATCTCCGGTAATTGTTCGTCATCATAACTACGTCCATAATTGCACAGACAAAACCTTCGGTTTCTCCAAAGAGGTCACCGAAACGCAGCCAGGCAACGGACGCTAGTAGATCTACATCCGGTCCATGTAGGGCCCGGAAGAAGCGTCCGTGGAGCTCCTTACTCTGCCATACCTCCATGCGATCATTAGTGTCAAGCACTACAGGTTTGCGCCAGTTCTCTTTAGCCAAGGAGAGCGGGGTGAGGCCCTTGTCCACCGTGACTACATCTCGATGCATACCCACGTCGGTTTCTAGGAAATATTCCCTGAGACTGCATATCTCGCGATTGTGGAGGGTCTTAGCGTTTAAAAAGCCTCGACCTCCACACTTTCGCGGGATATACAGCCTCATTACCGATGACCGTGGGTGATGCATTTGATTTGCAGTCAGCAGCGTACGGACCCTCCTATCCAGGGCGTCGAGTTCAGTCTGAGTCCATTTGAGTATGCCGAAAGAGTACATCAAAACCGGCATGACCCAACCGTTGAAGGCGCGCACCTTGTTTCCGCCTGATAGAAGACTATTATGCACTTTTTTCAGGCGGCCAAAGAAGCGTTCCTTCAACGATTGCTTCATGTCAGTAACATTGATGCCTAACGATTCCGACATACCCAAATACTTATAGGTTTCGGATGCGGAGAGGGCTCTAAGGTTTGTGGAATCCGAGAGTTGGGTTCCCACGGATTCAACAATCTCCCCTCGCTTTACATGCATGACCGCACATTTGTCCACACCAAATTCCATCCTGATGGCGCTACTGAAAGTTTGAGTTACTTTCAGTAGCTCCATCAGTTGCAAATTGTTGGAGGCAAAGAGTTTTAGGTTATCCATGTAGAGGAGGTGCGATATAACCTGACCACCTCTCCTCAACCGATAGCCTAGACCTGAATCCTCCAGCAGTGTGCTTAGAGGATTCAAGGCTAAGCAGAACCAAAGCGGACTCAAACTATCGCCCTGAAATATGCCTCGCTCGATCCTTATCGGTTCGCTATTCCCATGAATATTTCGACATCCTGGATAGTGAAGGACCGTCCTCCATTGCCGCATACATGACATTAGGAAGGAGCGAACAGTTGTATCTACACACCCTCACGAGCCATGTATGCGGCACCGAGTCATAGGCCTTCTTATAATCTATCCAACATGTCGACAGATCCTTTCGGGAACGACGAACCTGTTGGCTAATGGTCATATCAATGAGGAGTAGCTCCTTAGTACCGCGGGACCTATTCCTACATCCATTTTGAGAGGCAGACATGATGGAGTTGGTGTCTATATGTTTGTTAATTTTAGTTCTCAAAATGGATGTAAGAACTTTATAGACCGTCGGTAAACACGTGATCGGCCTATAATTCTTGGGTTCCGCGGTGCTACCTGATTTATGGAGCAGGTGGGTAATTCCTGTCGTTAGGAATTGGGGTAGCGAACCAGATTCCAAAGTTGTCCGAAACTGAGATGCCAAGCGAGCGCGCGATCTTGTGAACCATTTAATCCAAAAGTTGTGCAGTCCATCCGGCCCTGGAGACTTCCTGTTGGGTAGTGGACGGACTGCACGAGCTACATCTTGGGGGCAGATGGTAATAGCCCCCATTTCTGGTATCGGATCGCAGGCTCGCTCGACTTTCCGAGTCCAATCACCTTCGGTGTGACTGACAGGTACCGACCAGATGCTGCGCCAGAAGGTACACATGGCATCATCATCCGGTAGGCACGTCTCAGTCACACCATGGTCCGGTCGCTCCCAACCCCTATAAACCCACCTTTCATCGCTCTGGAAGGTGCGATTCTGAGTGTATCGCTCTACTCGCCGCCTATACCGACGAATACGGTTTGCCCATGCATACACTTTCTGCTTCAGGAAGTCGATGCGCTCTGTGACACAAGACATATAGTCTTGGGGACTGATATCAGTCCCTGAGAATGCCCGTCTCACAAAGCGCATCACTCTAGGGCGAGTATTGCCCTCCTTGAAGCAGATTAGTTTGCCGATGAGCGTCCTGGCCCTACCAATACGGCGTTCAATTCTGCACTGCCAAGCTGGTACGTTTGGTTTCGGTCGTGTAGCTCTAGTGTCATTTGCGAATTTGACGTGAGCTACACGACATGCTGCTACTGCCGCGCAGTACAGAATCGAATGAATATCGGTGAGGTCTTCGCAGGTATCAAAATAGTTTGATAACTGCGAATCCAGGACCGCCACCAGCGCCCTATTTTTGTTATGCATGGGCAAACGAGGTAAGCGTGGCCTAAGTTCGGGCGGCATGAAGCGATATTCCTGAATCGCATCCTCCAAAGCACTCCTCAATTGCTCATTGCACTGGCTACTTACATTTGTAGCCCTATCATTACTCCCTTCGTCAGCATGCGTTGTATTGGGCTGCGGATGTACAACAGTCTGCGTCTGGGGGGCGATGATATGGCCACTCTGCATTTCATTTCGCAGGCGATCAAGTACAGAGTCATCCAACATATGATTACGCTGGATGACTCGCACCTGATCCGACAGTCGTTGTGCCGAAACGTTGACAGCTGGCTCAAGCACCTGAAAAAGAGAGAGCATCCGAACACGGTACGCGGTCAGATTGTTTCCCCCCTCTGTAGCCCCATAGTATGAGCGCATGACATTTTCATTAATGGATCTCGTCCATCTCATGCGCTGCACACTTCCGCCGGGAGCTGGGACCATATCAGAGGCCTTTGGGCCTCGAGGTCCTAAGCCATCCGGCGGCCGGCGTCCTCCCCGTCGACGAGCAGGTGGTGGCGACGTGGGCGGAGAGAAATACTCGTCGCTCGAGCTCGACGCAACTGCCGCGGCCGGTGTCGTCACAGCGCTCACAGAGGGGCTGGATACCGGCGGCGGCAAGGCGGAACTGAGCGAAGAGTCCGGAGGTGGTGGTCGTGCTTGACGTGCGGCTTGTCTCGTCAACATGCTATCTTAATTTTCCTCGTTTTATTTGTTTTATTAATTGTTGTTCGGAGGTGACAACTGTCATGTCACCTCCGAATCGGCAGTTTTTGATTTAATTTATTTCCATTTTGGTGTAATAGGGTCTCTTTTGTGGTTTTTCAGTGGGTATTTATACTATGGATTAATTTTGAATGAAAAACTTTAGTAAAACTGGGTTATTACGATATAAATTATATTAAAATTATTAAAAAAAACTGGAAAACAAGACGTTTTGTTGACACGGTGTTGTTATTATTATTATTAATATCAAAGTTGATCTTAGATATGTAACCAAACTAATGTGATACATAAAAATACTAACAAAATACGGAATGTTATTAATTTCAAAACATTTATTTATCGAAGAGAGTACCAATTAAATAATATTTTCAGGCATAAACTATAAAGTAAATTTAAACAAAATAAATAATAAAATTATTGTAATAAATATACTTATTACAATTAAAAATTACAGCTTGTACCATAACAAAATTAATATAAAAAAATAGTTAATCACTATCACTGTCTTGTAAATTATTTATATAAATTCCAATTCAGGTTCAGTTGGAAGAGACACCAAAAGCTCGACTGCTCTTGGTGAGAGAACCATTCTCCGTTGTTTGGCCATTCATGGTCAAGTCAGTTTTGGATCAGACGACAAGAGAAGAATATGCCAGATATCTTCATTTGTCGCTGTCCTACTTACTTTTCTAGAATGGTTTTCTCTATATTTACGAAAGTCCTTATTTCGAGCCTCTGATGCTTCTTCCGACAGTTTCCCGATTGGCAAAAGTCTGTAGCGGTATCTACATCGCCACATGCGAGCTGCGCGTCATACTGACGTCACGCAAATCCTGCATCGCGCAAGCAGAATTTACCGCGCGACTAGCATATATACAACTTCCCGAAATCAATCATAGGGCAGTTGCCCACGACACCCGTCTGGTTGGAGGATCCTCCCTTTTCTATGGAGGTATCAGTGAACTTTACACCCTGTTCCTCGTGCCTCTATAAGTCCAAAATTTTCAATTATATCCGTACCATGTACTTAGCAACTTATGTACGCAAGAGGCCATTTAGTACCACGGATAAAAGTGGCTGTATCTTTACAAAATTGGGAGAATTTAGGGAAATCCACTCGCTCACCAGAAGCCAATGTCTGTAAAATTATGTGAAACCTTTAAATTAACTCTCCATCAACACCAGTGATGCTAGCCGATGTTTTTGCATCACTAAAAAACTGTCTAGCAGTGTTGCCATCGTTAGTGATGCCTGCTCCTTGTTTGAAAATGTCGACAAGCAATCCATTCTCATTTCTAAAGGCTTGCTGGATTTGTCGTTTTTTCTGTGCTATTTTCTCTTTGGAAATGGTGCCAAACTTCTACATTTTCACTGACAACATCGGGTTGGAACAATAATATTGTTCTGAGGGTTGGACATTTTCTCCTTGAAAGATACGGTCTTCAGGCTAGTTAATGGCACTTTCCAGCCAATCTACATTTCTTTTAAAAAATTTGGCAATAGTCCTATTTGATCTTTCCCATCTTCTACAAACATTTGAACAAAATTTCTGATAAAACCTCTGGAGTTTTGCACCTGTTTCTTCCGTCCAGTTAAAATTCAGCGTCTGCTCAGGTATTCAAAAAGATTTTTATTGTGCGACAATGCTCCGAACCGTTCTCTTAACACCATGAACAAATCCACATTATTCACTAGACTTTCCATATTAGTCACAAAAACATAAAATATTAGAAACATATAAAATTAGATTGAAGTATTTGAAAATATTAAATTAATGGAGTGTCCTTCTTAGTCATATTATTACTGATTAGTTATGCATTTAATAATAATAGTAATTAAATTATTTCATTGTCATTCCTAGAATACATACAATACATTAACAGATTAATTATTTAGAAATACATGCATAAAAATTGTTCTATATATTACTTGAAGTCACGGTGAGGTCTTGAGTTTGGAAAAAAAAATCGTTTAAGTAGTCATTCAGATTATAGTAACATTTATGAACTAAAATGCTGTTTAGTTTTTTCTTAAATAAGGAAGTATTCATTGCCCTTATTTCTTTAGGTAATTTATTGAAAATTACAGCAGCCATGCGAAACACACTTTTGTGCATTTAAGTTGTATAGGTTCGGCGCACATAGAGGCAAAGTGCGTCACGTTGTTGCCTATTATTGACTTCTGAGGCCAATTTAAATAAGTTTTGATTGACCTTAACAAACATCGAGACCTCATAAGTATATAGGCATGGGAGAGTTAGAATTTTGTACTCCTGAAAAAACGGTTTACAGGTTTCCATCAATTCATTTCGTTTCATATCGTGTCAACAATGTTAAGAAATCAATTTCAAACGGCTGTTGAACTCTAAAATCACCTTCTACGTTCTAGAGGGAGCAATCCGTGTACTGCGAGGCGGCGTCTTGCTGAAGCAAACTTGAAGCCATTTAGACCTACAAATGATCCAAAAAACTCGAAAGGCACCATCGAAATTCAAGGCTGAGTGACGCTAGAGAACCCATGAATTGGACTCTGGATGAGTAATGTTTTCGGACCAGTCGAGATTCATTGATTCTCAGTAGAGAGGTAAACTATCTCTCTACTGAGAAAAAAAAAGCGCCTGTCTGGGTTCAAACCTACGACCTACAACTGTAGGTCGTAGGTTTGAACCCAGACAGGCGCTTTACTTTGTGTAAATTATTTCATCACCACTGCTCTCAAAACGGTGAAGGAAAACATAATGAGAAAACCGGCATGTCTCAGAACCAAAAATTCGACGACATGTGACATCCCGTGACATGAGACATGTACCAACTGGGGCCACGTGGTGGCCTGGCCTGGTGAGAGGAAGCCTGTGTCCCAGCAGTGGGAACATTATAGACTGATGATGATGAGATTCATGCTATACACGCACGCTATGTACGTGTGGGCTGGAATTTCTCCCGAAAGCCGCACCGTACTAGTGGTGATAGAAAGTAGCACTTTAACTGCAGAAAGATACGCGAATGAAATCCCTAGTGAGTAAGTTGGCCCTTTTTTTTGTAAATATGGTTGAGATCGCCATGTTTATGAAAGATAACGCTCGTCCCCATACAGCTCGGATCGTGTTTGACTACCTTGAAGATGTCGCTATCACACGTATAGAGTGGCCAGCACGCAGCCCAGCCTTGAACCCCATCGAGCATGCTTGGGACGAACTGGGCTGCCGAACTGAGCTGACGTGTATGCCAGCAAAATTTCCCTCCAATCACGCTTGGTGAACTGAAAGAAAGGCTGATAGAGGAATGGGAGAATATTCCTCAGCATACTCAAAAATCTGATGGAAAGCATACCAAACCCTTTACCAGCTGTATTAACAGCTTGTGTTGGCAATACAAACAAATACAATACAAATGCGTATTACGCATTTTTGATAGCACATTTTTCGAAATGTAGTGAAAATTGTTTTTTTACTTAACTTACTTTGATTCAAAATAATCTTCATATTCTTGAACTTTTTATGATATTGATACGCACTTTAAAATTGTCTATAATACAGTCTTTATTTCATAAAGATAGCTCCAATATTTTGGAAGTTATTGAGGTTTTTGTTACCAACCCGTTTTCTTTGCGACCCAGTATAAATGGCATCCTGGAGACGGACATAGGCCACTTTTTCTCAAAAATAATCCTAAAGGGGGTTATCTATGGATTACAGTTTGTATGGGAAACTTAGCATTTCTTAAGTTAGAGTTAAGAACATTCAAATGCTCTTGGTAAGAAATAAAAAATTACGAGATTCAGCGTTTTTGTAAAATCATCCCAAAATAGGGAATTATTTGAAAATTCCCGTGATTAATGAAATTTTTGAGTAGCACTTTTTAAAAGATTTAGGGTATTGAAAATATAGTCAGATTCCGTATCTTGAGTTACAGTTTATTTTAGTATTTATTACTCCCGCTTAAAACTTATTACAATTTTAAGTTTAAAAAAACCTAGCTTAAAAGTAGGGTGGTGCCAATTTCGTGGTCAATGGCGGCGCTAGAATATTTAAAATGAATAGTGATAATATTAAAATTGATTATTATTATTTTTAAGTTAGACATTTAGTATCATAAAAACCTGTTTATAAAATTAAATTAAATTGGCATTCATTATCTGTCTGTCTCGTCACACGCGCTAACAACTGGACGGATTTGGATGGTATACGGATAGGCTACGACCTGGGTTAGGACATAGCATACGTTTTATCCCGATAGTACGTCCCGTGGGATGATTTCCGACATAAAAGCGGGCGAAGCCGCGGGCAGAAGCTAGTACGACAATAAATGTATACACTGACCATACTAATGCATAGGATTAATTTGAAACTGCGAGTTTAATTAAATCCTAACATTGAAACTAGTACGACAATAAATGAAAACACTTACCATACTAACGCATAAGATTATTTTGAAACTGTTAAGTAAATCCTAATATCGAAATTAGTACGACAATAAATGTAAACACTGACCATACTAATGCATAGGATTATTTCGAAACTGTTAAATATATCCTAATATCGAAACTAGTACGACAATAAATGTAAACACTGACCATACTAATGCATAGGATTACCTATTTTGAAACTACGAGTATTAATTAAATCCTAACATTGAAATTAGGACGATAATAAATAAAAACACTTACCATACTAATGCATAGGATTATTTTGAAACTATTAAATAAATCCTAACATCGAAATTTAAAACATGATTTTCCCAACAAACTAAATAAATAGTAGTGATGGGCCGACTATGGGTTTTGCCAATGTTTGCCTAGATATAGCCAAAATTTAAATTGAATTATTGGTTGAATTTTTGTGTACAGACTGGAAACGTCACTAGATGTAGGTACAAAGTTGAATTCACTGTCTTGTCGTATCTACCTTGTATATCTTTTACATCCCTTTTGTATCATGTACGAGAAGCTTATAAATAATACACAAATGAACAAGTCTGTGGCTGCAGATTACCAGCAGTAACGTGTTGAGTTTATATGACTACGCATATATCGCCCTGATAGTTTTACGAGGCCAGTAGGTTTCTAAATGGTACTTACCAACCTACCTTTGCTTATTAAACACTAAGTTAGCCTACATAACATATTTTTAAGTTGCTAAGGTAAGAAATCTATGCACGTTAATAATATAATATTGGTAAACTTACCTAGTTATGTCTGGCAATGGTGACCTTTACGTAACTAACTGTTATAATCGACCACTTACAGTTAATAAAGCATTAAATTCGTTTATTCAGACAATGTGTTTTGCCAAAAGGATCGTGGAATACAATAAGGTATGGCTCTGGGGATTTCCTCTTATTTTCAGACAACAGGAAAACAGAATTCAAAATGACTTCCGAAATACAAAAACGAAGATCAAAAGGTTTTTGTGTATTTGTGTCTTGATATCGGAATTGTTAAGGGAGATTATATGCTTTTGTTCCCCGAAATGCGACGGCTGAACAAGGCAGAACCTAGCTGTAGCTATAGTCGGCACTTACACCCAAATTTCGCCAGCATTCAGTCACATTCATTTTTACTTTATTTTTCTCGACACCATATTACAAACAATATTATTGAAAAAAAGGTGTGTACATATGGTAGGAAGATCCTAAATCCTGAATTGCAGATTACAATTATTCCATTTATACCTAAGTTGAATCTAAGATTTCTAATAAAACGTTAATAAACAAAAAAATCTAAACTCCGTAGATTTAGAGAGGCATAATTATAAAACGAGAGGCCTGCTCGCCGGAGGGGATAATTTGCGAGACCCGAGGGCTTTGATGTTCAGCGGCCTTGGGATAGCATGCGACGAAGCGTGAGCTCGTCGCCAGCCACGGACTCTTCATCCAAGAACTTGACCTTTATTTATTCGCCTCATATGTTCCAAGAATATTATTTTTGTAAAATTATTGAGCGTGATTTGGATTTTGGACGTATCTATAATTTAGATCAAATCCCATACGGCCTTATCAAAATAAGATTTACTTTAAAAAAAGAATTGGATACCTAGTAACGTAACGTAGAAAACTACGTTTTGGTAACTAGGCAAAATTCAAGGATTTCTTCATCTAGAAATTCAAAATGTCGGCTTTTACGTTTTTAGATTTAGCACGTAGATAGTATAAGTTTTACCTGATTATTATTAGTAATAGTAATAATCTTTATTACACAAGAAAGTGGTCACAAAATAGTGTGAAGTCCCTGACTCCTGTGCTAGGTGATAGACCTGTGTTTTAAGACCCAGTGCCCTCTCCCAGTAGGAGATATTATTACAGAATCTTATGCAAAAAGATTAACAAAAATAAAAAGAATATGTTTTTTTTTTTGTTTATTTGTGAGGTAACAATTAAACAGTAAAATAAACTAGTGTTTGTGTGTATGTTTGTGTCTCAGTGAGAGCGTACGTGTGTGTGTGTGTGTTTGTGTGAGGGTGTGTGGGTGAGTGTATATGTGTGTATGTGTGAGAGTCAATGATTGATCAGGAGGGGTTTTGATTTTACGAAATAGATATGATAACTTTCACTTTTTCGTCATAGTTCAGCGACAGTAGCCATGGCTTAAGAGTCTGCTTGACTTTATGTAGGGTTAGTTTATAAATTGAAAGTTTTTGTTCATTTTATTATACAATATTGCGCTTAGGGCACCATAGTGTCGTCGCGCAAATGCGGTACGACATTGGACAGACTCACAGATAGGAAAGCCATTCCGCCGATTACATAGCTTGCTAGTGGCATCTTGGAATGTCGACGCAAGATAGAGCGGAGGACGTATATTTTTCTCACCGTTAACACTTGGGCTTCTGGGGACAACTGAGCTGTGGGGTAGTCCCTTTTACGGCAAAACACCACTTTGAGAGCAGCCCGCTGAGCTCGTTCCACCCTAAGCATCACTGTTTTGAAGGTACCGCCACATACCGGGATGCAATAAGTAATAGTAGTCCAATATATAACCTATACTTATTGGATAATAGTAAATAAAAGGGTAAAGTAAAACAAGGTCTGTATCTTGTCGGTACTTTACACGCGAATCACTGCCGAATGGTGATATGTACGTATCTATCACATTAAACTTTATTTAAAAAAAACTGTATCATTGAAAAGTCAAAGAATTAACCTGCAGAAAAGAAAAAGAAATAGAAAAGATAAAGAATTACCCACCTACAGAATTGGTCGCCGTAGGTCTGTAGCCTGTACTTCCCGTAGCGACTGCTACGCCACTGTAGCAAGGCGCTACGTAAACACTTTGTATCGTAATGACTTGCGCGAGAGCTTCGTTAGCGCTATGATAAAAGCGTATCTCTAAGCGATGACGTCACTGGAAAACGAGTCAAAAGCTGCTTGATAATTAGCGCAACACATCTGCGACATAATTTTATTTCAATTTCAGTCGCGTAGCTAAAGCTTTAAGGGTCTCTGTTAAAAATTTGCTTGGGCGTTGCCTGTTACCTGACTGCGGTGAAGCTCCAAAGGAGGGTATTCTTTTTTACAAAATAAATTAAATTGCATACTGACTTGAAAAGTAAAGCTGTCATTCTGGTCTTACTGAGAGAATGCAAGAGCAAGCGAAGCGAGCTCGACGATGTAAAAAATTGGTGCATCCTGACTGGGATACTAGATTAAGCTGTCTGACTAACAGACGGAATAGGTTAGATTTTATGTATGCTTTAACTAAATGAGCTTGAGAACGGGATCGCGCTTGTAGCTCGCAGCCTTTGTAAGCCTTATACAAATAACGTTTAATTTTCATATTTTCATTGGGCATCAACTCTTTACAGGCCTTTATTAATCAAGAAGAATTTGAGGTTTTGGGTATTATTTTATGAATTTTTGCTTAAACACGTCGCCGGCCTTGTAGCCTGTAGCTCGGAGGTCCCGTGTCATTGATACGGCTTAAACGGCGAGAGTTGCGCCCATGAAACTGACGAATATAAAAAACGACTAGACTGTAAATGTGCATAATGTTTAGAAAGAATTGCGTAAAAATAATAATTAATTAGGAATAAGACTTCTTTCCACAAGCGACAGATGGCGCTAGTGGTAGCACTCAAACTCAAACTCAAAGCATTTATTTCAAATAAACCAATTACAGGCACTTTTGAATTGTCAAGGGGTCGGTCAGTCAGAAAGATGAAGCTAGTTGCCCATTCCAAAGCGTAGTAGGTAACTATGGAGAAGAACGGGCAAGAAACTCCATGGACACTCTTTTAAATCAAAATACTGTTACAATAGAGTGGTTACATCATTCATGTTGTAATTATACATGTGAGAACGATGTAGAAAGACGTGCACGTTAAAAGCGTCCGTAATAAAAAGATAAAAACAATTATGGAATTAAAATAAGCCGTGGCAGCTAAGAAATGACCAGTGCCTACTGACGGCGCCCGTTCACGAACATGACGTATGGATCAGCACCATTCAGCTCAACCATTTTGAAGGGAACTCAATGATCCAATACACACGCCACCACCAGCGACACATTTGAGTGAGCATGACATACTCTCAGCCGCCAGGGCACATTCAAGTCAATGAAAGACGAACCCAGTAAGCTTTATAGTGGGTACATAGTGCTCACACATGTGCTATGCAGTTATACAATACTAAGAGATTGAATTTATACAATGCAAAGATAGGTTGTATAATCTTCATCAGCTCCAACACTATTTTCGAATGCTAATTAATTAGTTTACGCGCCCTTGTGGAGCAGGACCAGCCCTGAGCCAAGCATTTTTGTCAGCGATATAATCCCCCAACTTATAATATGCTTTGCTGTACACACTTGCCCGCGTGCAAGAGGTAGGTATTCTAGCTGGAAGTACGAAACTATGGATTAGTACCTACCTACGTATTTATTATTAATATTATAAAAAAAACCTGTTCTATTTATAAATAAAAGATTATTTGAAAATACTGCCGTGTAAGCAGAGCGGAGAGTTCTCGGATACATGGCTGTGTGCAAATTATGTGATTTTCTGAATTATCATTTCCGTGTGGATGAGGTAGGGTCACTCTCCTTACTATTGCGAAAGTTATTATAGTATATCCAGCCTACTTATTCTTCATGTTCTAACAAAAAACGGCAAACACAAAACAAAAAATATTTTAACAGGTATTCATCCCAAAAGTTGAACAATCGAAAGGAATACACCTAGTATTCCTTAAGATCGTTCAACTTTTTACACTTCAATACGTATTGATCCTTAGGTTACAACACGTCCATACTAATCGATATCTACCTCCGTACTTATCTGTACTTCCAGCCATAATTTACAAAAATGCGAAAGTAATTCTGTCTGTCTGTTATCTTTTCACGACTTAACAACGGGACGGCGTTGAATGAAAGGGATACGAATAGACCATGTCCTGGGTTAGAAGTGGGTTAAAGGATACTTTTTATATCGATAGTACGTCCCCGTGGGAAAATTTCTGACCTCCACGCGGACGAGGCCGCGCTAAAACTAGTGTAAGCAAAGATTATTTCAATACCACGTTTACGTTTCTTAATGAGTTTAACTATAGCGTCAGTGAATTTACATTATACGACAACATTACGAAAACCCACAATGTACATTATGTAAACCTATATATCCGTAATAATGATTCACTGCATAATAATTAATAATCCATGGAACAGATCCATTTCACTGTGGCCTCGAAAATTGACTGTTCGCGTGCATAAGGCTGAACCGCCTGACCTTACACCTTCAATGTCAATGTTATCTGATCCGCCTCCATAATGTTTGTGAGTTTGGGGCGTAGCTCCGCTTACTGTACTGAAAACTACGTGTTTTCCTATTATTAGTTTCCAACTTTCCAGCAACATACTAAACCTAAAAACAAGAAATAACGTTTTGCAAAACTTTTCCAAATACTTTCATGTTTGTAGTTTGCAGATTTAGAAAGGTGGGATTGAGTGAAATATCCGACTTTTTCAATGAGATTAGAGTTACCTTAACATGCTTTCTGTAGATCAGTGGGTGGACACTGATCTACCATTGCTATAAACATACAGTTTTACTGCAGCTGGCAAACGTTAGGTAAGTATATGATTATGAATTTCGTTGTTCCATTTAAGCTAATTACGGAAACTTGACATTGACCAGCTGGCAAAAAGCTGAGTCAGTAGCATTATTAAGTTTTCCTTGTTCCCACCCCTAAATGTCAGGTCAGCCACCTTTTATTATATGTGAAACAAGGTCAGACTTAATACTGTATGTTTAATGAGAGTTTGTTGGGCAACCTTCCTCATCGTCTTTTGTGTTATTTGAGCAAGTGGCCTCGGCATCGATCGTGTGCAGCCGGCACTGAGCTCAGATATGTGTGGAGTCGGCTACGCCTCGCCCAAAATGCACTGATGTATCTCTTATGAATTTAATAGATGATGAGGTAAGTTTTTAGTATGCGTGTGTATTATAGCTAAAAATATAAATGTAGGGGAAGATTAAAGAACTGATTGTTGAATGTATATAAGATGATACGGCTGGCACGGAGGTAGGATAAACACCTAAAGAAGACGACTAATAGAGATGTACGAAAGAAGACGTAAGCTGCGCCAACCCCAAATAAAATGGCATTAGGACAGCAGGATAATGATGAGATAAACAAACCACAAATTGATAGCCTGATTATTTATCGTTTTGATCATTATTTATCTCATACAAGCTTACCTGTTGGATGTCTGCGCTGAAAAGGTATTGACATGGATAGGTATACGGTTAATACGCACGTATTTGTTTTCCGAATACGAATGCCCGCCTGTCTAGCAAGCTGTCAGCCACACACTGCCCACGGGAGATTTTCGAGGCTTGTGGTCGCCATAATAGAAGTTAGAAAAATATAATTGAATTCCATTTGTACAAGCTTATTACATTCATCATTATATTAATTATAATATTTTAGTATTTATTATTTCGCTGATATCTATAGATAAGTAGAGAGATTAATAAGTAGGAGAATGATGATAAAAACTAATTTGGAGCGTAAAATGATATCTATCAAATACATTTTCAGACCAATAACTTGTCTGTAGGTTGCAAATTGTAAGTCCTACGATTTATCAATTCAGTTTTCGATACTTCGACTGTGTCTAATATTCCTTTAATAAAATAAAATGAATTGCATCTGAAAAGCACGAGTTTGGTATAAATCTTATTTTCTTTGATTTATTTCTTGAGACGTGACCTCAATGACACTAGTATATAGACGAGGGAGGAATTTATTACCAGCTGTCAAGTTAAAAACAAATTAGTTTATAAACTCGGAACGTTGAAACCTTTCTAATATTAGTTTCTTTAAACTTCTAGTTCTATACAAACGCAGTAAGAATACCAACTTTTGACGGCTGATGGAAGGATTAAAATAGAAAAAGACGATAGTGTGATACTGATATCGCTTATATCTTCAGATAAACTGGAAATGAAGCTGTCAAGTTTTAAACGGTCTTTAGTTGCAAAATCAATATCCTGAAATTACCGCGTAGGCATCATGTTCTAGAACGTTTTGCTTGTATCTATCGAAGTAGTTACACATCACTTGACATTTGTGATCTGTGTTTTTCTCCCAAAAATAAAATAGTTTCATAAAAAACTGCCACAGCAACAGTGTAGCAACTTAACAGAGTATCTGTAACAAATAGCCGGCTATCAATCCACGTAGAGGAAAATTGGGGAAACAATGATTGTAGCAAAACTATCGGTTAACGATTCTCGATAAAACTCGGCGAAAAAGCTTTGCGAAGGGCGCACGACGGAGGATTAGCAATTAGGTGGGTCGCGCACGTGGAGACCTGTCCTCCTGGATGTGTAAAGGGGCACGAGCTACACGGTCCAAAGATTAATGAGGATATCCGGACATGCCCCGAGCCCCTTTCATATAGGAATGTAGTAGTTGCCAATAAATCTAACACATTTTTAATCAATGATCTGTCTTGTCTTAAGATTTATTTCTCAATTTGTCTGATAAAAAAAAAACATCGTCTAGTTCATGCCATTACATATTAGATACATGGTTTATTTATCGTTTATATGAAGGATACAGATTATGTATGACAAGATTTATAGTGTCCTCATTCCTAAAAGACAATAATAATGAGTCCTATCATGTGTCGTTTGTGTACGTAATTTAAATGGTTTTAAATGATCAAAACTACGTTTACAGCACTTTTGTAATTGAAAATAAACAAAGGTACAATGGTACAATTAATTAAAAGGCATACGAAACAGGTAATAAGCATAACCAGCGCATCAGCACGTGGTACACGGTTTGTTTATGCAAATTGAGAACGCTGAATGAACGAATGAGTGCTCCACAGGCATAATGTGTGGTACCTAGGTACTGTGAACTAAGAATGTTATACTTGGAATACAAATGATGCGTGTGCACGATGTCGCTATGAACAACTGTTTAATTAAGTAATCTTTATCTCTCTACTTACCTAAAGCTGTTTACGTATGCGACAAATGCGACATTTACCTACCGCAGTAAATTCAAACGATTCACGTTTCTTTGTGAACTGTGAACAATCAAGTCATACAACAAATTCGTTCCTAAATAAATAGGTAAGTAAGTAGGTACTTTGAGAGAGAGATGTTCAGCTTCAGACGACTCCAAGTAATATTACTCTATATCTACCTAAGGCTAGGTGAAATTCTATCACTAATTACGCAGGTCGCTTTTGACCAAAAACTAACATTATTCTGATATCCGAAACCTACCTACATAATCTACTTTACAAAACCTACATTAAAGCATTGATAATAACCTGACGGGACATTATGTGCACAGTCCACAATGTTGTCGGCTGTCGAAGGGAAGCCCCTTAGCGGATTAACATGACATGGCAACACTATGTCTAAACAACACGCTTCGCTCGCAGGACGAAAGTGACTATAATATTAGCTGGGAGACCTCATTGTTTCTCCCGAAGGCTCCGGTGACACTTAATGGATTCTTGACACGCGCCAGCTCTCCTCGACACTGGACAGATACCCATTGTTTGCTATATTTGTGAGAAAGGCAACATTGTTCACTCTCAACGGTGCAGAGGTGAAATTATAAATGTAGTAATTATCTTGTCAACCGATCACCTATAAGTCAATGCCTATAAGGTGCTCATAAATTATTGTCACTTTGAAGTATAAAGTGTTTTGCGCTGTTAATGACAGCCTGCTTTACTTTGTGGTCTTTATTCGATTATGTTGCTTCCACTGCGTTGACGGTGATGTTAAGTTTTATTTTCTGTGTGATAAAGTATGCAATCCAAATGTTGTTAGGCTGATGTACCTACGCCGCGCCGCTTTGGTTCGAAGCAAACTCTAGTCCACTGCCTGTATTTGGCACCCCTATAGTATAACGTGACCCAAACACTGATGCTGGAAAAGGTAGAAAAAACTTTCCTTAGATGCCTCTTCCAAAAATTATACCACTTCTTTCCCTACATGTACCCTATCAAGTATCTTTTAGGGACGTTGGGCTTTAACTCGCTGGAGGTGAGAAGAGGCCTTGACCAACTCAGCGTAGCCTGTAAGACCTTACGGGGACGTATCGACTGCCCAGAGCTCCATGGTCTTTTCTGCCGAATATTTGTGCTACTGACTATTTGTCAGAGCCGCCGGCACATGTGTTTGCGATCTAAATAGAGTTTGTCCTTCCATAATCCCACCGGGTTATGGCCAATAAGATTAAACAGCAAATAATACAGGGTTACTTGTTATTCGACGTAGGTATATCCATCAGGAGCTAGCTGATGGGGGGGGGGGGGGGGGGCAAAATGCAGCAAATTTAACCCCCATATACATAATCTAATCTGCCTATAATGTTCCCACTGCTGGGACACAGGCCTCCTCTCAGTGAGAGGGAGATACCCGCCATATGTATGGACGAAATTCAATAGTTTTCGAGATATTTGAATTTCAAGGGTTTTTTTGATATTTACCCAAAATTTAACATTAATGATAAATGATAAATAATTTTATTTCTGTAAGTAGGTTTGTACAAACACTTTTACACGTCGATCATACATATTTTAAAAACTAGATGAGGTCGGCGTTTCCTATCTTACTACTCTGAGAAGAAAGGCCGAAACAAACTCAGAGGTCACAGTCTCTTTTAAAATTATGCGTATATGTCTGGTGTTCTGTGAGAGAAAGTATGCTAGGGAGTCTGGGAGTCTACTGTTCCATGTTAGTTTTAAGGTTATTTATATTAGTGTCAACGTAATTGTAATTTGTCTCGATGTTACTTAATGTAATTGATGTTGTACCGTTTTAAATAACTATAAACAAATAAAACAAAATGCCTGTCTTATGAGTGAAAATGTATTTCAGCTAAGTTATTTAATACTTTGAAAAATTGTTTACACTTCAAGTACCTTAATCTAATTCAGAAATGATGTATAATTTCCGTTTACCACTATTAGCCGTTTAATCAAACATTGCATTAATAGCAGTTCTCTTCAATCCCTTTTTCCACTTTCAAATGAATTTACTTTCATTATCATCCATCAAAGCGATGATGCGATTGTTCGAACTCCTTTGTAAAAGCACTTTGTTCACTTGAATACGGATGACGTCAGCAATTTTAAAATGTGTTTCTGATGTGCAGCAGAGGAAATGAAACTTGCGAATATTGATGTTCGGTCCACTGGCAGTAGGTACTGGCACAGTATTGCTTCGCAAGGATACAGGCGCTGCGCTGCCTACACTCCTGAACGAGAGAGTTCGTGTGAAGGAAATCCGGCTAGATAGCGTGACGTGCGGCCTGCGTAGTTCAGTGGAGCAGTAGGGCTGCAGCACCATCTGAGTATACAGGGTGGTAGGGAAACGCTTCCGAAAACGAAGACAGGTGATAGGGCTAGTGATTCTCGATACGATACCATAAAAAAAAACAGTTTTTTTTTTTTACAATTTTACTAATTTTTTTTAGCTTTTTCGTACACTATGCGGTGAGAACAGTTAAATTAAACCATTATTTGCCATTAAACAATTTTTTTTTCTTTACAACTCTATCAAGCAATGTATTCGTAAATAAATATCAGCTGACAATCGCGCATAGCCCCGAGTTCAAAGTGCGCGAGCGCTTGCCGACAGCAGCGCGGCCAACGACCCCTTTGTTCACGCGATTGATGTGCGTCAAAGTTGAAGCAAATATCTTTTCAGTTCACTATTACCTTCTGGGATATCTACTTTCGGATTCCATTTATGCAAGGTTCGTAATGATTTTCCCCTTGAACCGGGTTACAATTTTGATCCGAATGTTCGCAAATTATGTTCACAAATCAGAAAAATCCAGATGTTTATGCTTAACCTTGAGATCCATGTCGAATAGAGATAATAAGATACCTACTGTGATTGGGAAAGAGCACTTTCGTTAATTCGTTCAATAAAATTTTGCACAGTAAGAAAATTGAAATGTTTACCTACCTACATCATGGTCAGATTATCTCTAGATCTGGGGTCGACGACTTCATATCGGCAAACTTAACAATAATTATCCAAAATCAAAACAATAATAATACAAAAATTAGCAAAATAACGAGACGCGTATAAGTAACGAAGAGGCTCACCGTACTGAGGCGACGGCCGACGAGTCACGCGACGAGGCTAACACGGGGAGGTGAAGGGGGAAGCGAGATGGACCATTCCAGCGAGGTACAGAGATAATTGTGACATTCGGTCGAATTCTGATAATCAAGGTAAATGATTACAAAAGTCATTGGTATTTGGCCGAGATTTGAACCCGGGTCACTTCACTTGATAGAGAGAAGCTTCGACGACTATTGCGCGGCGTGGGCGGCGACCTAGACATCCTTTGTAAAGCGCCGCCAAAATAAAGAAAAATAAACATTACAGAGGCTCCAAATGTTTTAAATTAATGGGCCGTGTCGTGCATTTAATAACAGTTTTGTATGTAAGTCGTTAATCGATAGTGAATGAAATAAAGTAAAAAATCGCCGACTTTACCTGTGAATGACTAAAAAAATTTCATCACGTGCACCGTTTCAAGCAAATAGCGCGCGTGAATCAATTAAATTTGAACTTTATGTCAATGTAATTACGGGTCACACGACGCGCACTCGTTTATTGCTATAACTGTATCCTTCATTAAGTAGGTATGTAATACCAATCAATTGAAAGTGGATAATTTAATTAATTTAATCTAAAAAACTCGTTAAAACTAATTTAAAAGTTAGAAAATGAAAACAGCTTGTTGAATAAAGCATTTATAGTACAATTTCTTATCAATTAAAATTAATTGGTTTCTGGTTATCATTATTCTTCTAACATTTTCTGTAATTTGTTGATCTTTGCACATGAAAAGACACCGCTACCTATGTGATTCCCCGTCCACGCACACACGCGTGGCGCGCGGCGGTACGTTTGTCGGCCGGCGCCGCCGCACGTGGCCAGGCGGCATGTTTGATGTTCTTAGTACTTCTTAGTAATCTAGTTAGTTCCTTTCAGACTCAGTTCGTGAGCGAACGCGCGTTACGTTTAATCGGTCGATAGGTATTGAACCGTATTTAATACTGTTTTGTTAGTTTTAAATTTGTATTTAGTTATTATTGTTACGTTTTTAGTGTTGTTTTATTGTTTTTTAGTTATAGTACAGTTTTGTTGTGTTTAACAATGCCTGATGCATACGTGTACAGTGCTCGTGAATACGGCAACATGTTAATGTGTTTAGGAGAAGCCCGTGGCAATGCTTCTCTTGCGTTGATAATTTACCGAGACAGATTTCCGAACGTCCGGCATCCGTCTGATTCTCGCATGATAACGGCAGCTTTTCAGCGAGTTTTAGAAAATCGACCGATTGCTCCGATAGCCGCAGGTGGTGGACAACAAGTGAATGTTCAGACAGAGGAGAGTATTTTAAATTTGATTCGCCAAAATCCTCGCCTGGGCACACGAAGTGCAGCGAAATTATTGCGGCGCCCGGGGCGAACCGACAGTCTCTCACTGGACAGTTCACAAAGTCTTGCGCCGGAACAGAATGCGGCCCTACAAAATACACAAAGTACAAGCTTTGCTACCTAACGATCACGTTCGTCGTCGTGCGTATTGTCGTTGGCTGCTAGATCAACAACAACGTGCGCCTGGCTTTATTGAGCACATTATCTGGACGGACGAGTCCACTTTCACGAGGAACGGGATGTGGAACAGGAGGAATGCTCATGTATGGTCAGACGTGAACCCGTCCGCCACTCAAGAAACCGGCCATCAGACCCGATGGTCCGTCAACGTATGGGCTGGTGTTTTTAATGGACGAATTCTAGGACCAGTGTTTCTACCGCAGCGCCTCAATGGATCAGAATATCTTATTTTTTTAAACGAACATTTAGATGATATGCTAGATGATGTATCGTTGGCTGAATTTCGTCGAGCATGGTTCCAGCACGATGGTGCTCCACCGCATGTTACGCGCCCTGTCCGCGAGCGTCTCACTGAGCTATTTGATGACCGCTGGATCGGAAGAATGGGGCCGCACGCCTGGCCGGCTCGTTCACCTGACCTAACACCTTTGGACTTCTTTTTGTGGGGTTATGTGAAAGAAAGAGTTTTTAATCGGGAATGTGACAGTGCTGATGAAATGCGGGGCAGAATAGTGAGTGTTTTCGATAGACTTCGTGCAGAATGTGTTGAGGATCCTACACTATTGCCTCGTGTTCACGGGTCGACACAACGACGGGCCCGACTTTGTATTGAAAGGGATGGAGCGCAGTTCGAGCCAAACCTCATAAGGTCGCAAAGGATTTAGACAGGTACGTAAAATGCCTCTGTCAGCTTTAATGTTTAACAGTGGGCTACGAATAATGCGATTAAAATTCATAATTTTTGTGAAGTGTTGTAAAGGTAGGCATTTTGAAAGTGATGTTTGTAAATTCCGTATAAATCCCGTGACTCGGCCGTACGGAGCGCTCGGCGCCCGAAACACGCGGACGCAAGGTGGCGCGTATGTTGCGTTGCGTGTCAGTGACCTCACGTTTTGGACGGTTTCCATTGCGTGTTTACGAAATATGAAGTCTTGAAAATAACCAATTTAAAGTGAAAGGTTATTGGTATCCGTTTGCATTTAGGTAGTATATAATCTACGTTCTGGCTTCGGAAGCGTTCCCCTTACACCCTGTATAATATATGAATTACAAACATTAAATGTTTAATTATTGAATCATTATTAATGCTCTAGGAAACCACGGAAAATCCAGTAGGTAAGTCCGTGGAATAGTTTTATTATCCCATTTACCTACTATAAAAATAGTGTCCTTTATTGTTTGTTCGAAAACATACCTGATGGGAACCCACCTAGTTAAAATACGTTTAAGTTTGCGAAGCCGTAAATTTATATTAAGAATAAACTTAATATTTTCGACTAACGAAATAAAAGCAGAAACAGTTATGTTAACAAACAAAATTACACTTAAATATAAGTACTCAATGTATTATACCAAGCACCTACCTATGCAACAGTGAGTTTTAATAACTAGACTACATGTAGGTACACTACATCGACATTGGTTTAAACGAGACAAAATTGTAATAAGAAGTTTGCATATCTAGGTACTTACCTACTTACTTCACTAAAACTAAAGGTGACGCAAACTTTCACAAACCCAATGACATGTTGTCATTTTAAATTGCTTTTCTTTTTAATTTAAGTCTTTACTGGTGGGCTTTATTTACTGATCTCGGTTCGTTCTAAAGTGCGGCAGGCAGAGTGCACTATTTTTGTGTGCACGTAGGTGGGAATGTTGGGATAACAGCCAGGCGCAGCTTCCCGCCAAGGTCGATATCGCTTCCTGTGAGCTAGTACTATTTCGTTACATGTGCGGATGAAATATGTATCTCTAGAAACTGTACCTATACTATATATAACTATATACTCCATAGTGTATTGATATAGCTTAATAGGTAACGATTACGGGTTCAAACCCAGAATATATTTTGAGCTTGTAGCTTACTCAAATCTAAATTTAAGAGTAACCTTTCCTGATGAACGGTTTCAGCAACTTGTTAGCCTTCATTATAGGTATCAACCTATAATGAAGGCTAACAAGTTGCTGAAACCGTGCTACAAATACCAGCTTTTAAAGGTAGACATGTAGGTCACGATACTGCTACAAACCTAAGTATAATGTACTTAACCATCATTCAGGTAAAATGACCGTACATATTTGATGATGCTTGATACGGAAAATAATTCTCCTTTCATCTTTCATGTAATTTTTTATGAGATCCAAACAGGTATCGGCCACCATCTGTCTGCGTCACGCTGTGTGCGGCACAATCAGCACACGAAATTACGAATCCAAGTCATTTGAAGCAAATGTCCGATAGTTCAAAGAATACAATGCCCATTGCCAAATCAGATTTAAATTTTCCTAAAGCGATTTAAAATTCTATTCTTATTTTGTCGACTAGCAGGATAAATCATACAGGAACATACATAATACAGGAAATAGATGTGACGCCGAGCCTTTCCAGATATTTCCAAGAGGTCGTCCAAGGAATAAGTAATGTATTAGGAAGATTTATACGTCCATTAGCATTCGTGCTGGTACACCGTCAATGTCATACGATAATCTGTGATGCCTCTTACATCGACAACAAGTGCCCGAGACCCGAGAGCACGAGAAATGAGATGTGCATCGAATACCGTCCTTTCAAGGTAGAGACTGAACTTTGACCTTACCCGTGCAGTGAGCTCGAGTGTCTATGAAAAGAAAAACGAGAGAACACGATTCTACTTGTATAGCTTTGATTGTATCGGTGTGGTATATGTGAAGTATACACATTCATTAGCATTTCAGGCTACCGATTGTTAATTATAATGACGGTAATCAGCATTCAGCGTCAGTAGCGTGAGTTGTGAACGGATATAGCGCTCGTACCGAATCGATAGTTTACCCTCGAGGTTCGTACACTGCTCACTGATATTTATGGACCAATTTGCCATTGTCAATGTTTGCATTCCATTAACTCAAGGATAAGTGTTTCTGGACAAGCAGTTTGTATTTGCCTTAGCTAGACACAAGACAATGGACTCCGTTTTCTGGCAAGCTTTGATGACATGCATGATTAAGTAGATTTCGTCACAAACATTAACTATGCTGAGGACTCGGTTTGATGACTTTCGTGTACCCATCGCAGCAAATAAATAACACAAATGAACAATGCATACAATTCAATAACGATATGTATGCAGAATGTACAGTTTTCTTGCGGATCGGGTGATTGAGATGCGAGTATCATCGACGCCGCGTGCCGGCTGCTAACCAATTCGATTTTATCTGAGTCGACGGCGACGATACTCGTGTCTGGTCCTAAGCAATATCAATCTGTGTCCAATAAACTAAAGATAGCATTTGTCCCTGATAAGATGACGAGAATTTTTACAATATTGAAGCAACATCTGCTCTGTCTTGATCGAAAAGTTCACATAAAATATTCTCTCGCTATGAAAAATGTACGACACGATAATCTTGGAGACAAGATTGAAATTCTCTACAAGATTCTAAAAAAGTTTGCTGCTTGGATGATAACGCTAGTGAAAATAAGAAATTTTCATTCTAGACTTCTTTTGGTTTACAAACATATTATTAATATTTCAAATATTTTTCGCTTACATTGCGAGGTTGAGTGCAACCGGTTCCGCGATTTCATGCATATTTCTTTTCACAGAGAAGACGTGAAGATAAAAGTAAAAAAAACGTTCACAATTTACCTCAGTGAGTACAGACAGACTGCATAATGTAGCTCACAAGCCAACTAAAGATATTATAATGACGTTAGTTGTTATAATGCAGGAAGTGCCTAAGCTACTCGGATTCATAATTATAAGCAGGTAAGTAACGCAACTGCTTCTAGAACATGAAAATAGTAAAAAAAGCATTTTTCAAACTCATTCGGAATGAATAATTTCACTAACAAAAGTTTCAAAGTGGTAGAAGAGGAAGTATTCTAGTGGAGAATAGCGCATAGAAAATTTATTATTTTATATATGTAAGTCCAAAGCTTTACTAAGTTACTCGTCTGTCTAGCATTATGTTTCGTTAGAACCTAACTGGGCTATCGTTTGTAAAGTCTGACGGCCCAGCATGCTGACTTCTCAAATTTATTATTCTATTTCACTCAAAGATAGTTCATCCGTAATTTAATAAAGCATGGATATAGGTGGTTATTGATAGAACAGTTCACCAACAAAGAACTGCAAATTAAATTCAATCATTATATCGCAACAACAATGTCAGCCCAATCAAAACTGGTAGTACCGAGATACAAAAACTATTACGGGAAACGAAAGAACGCTTATTTAATGCCTACTCTAATTAACGGTGTTCCATCAAAAATTAAATCGGAAATAACAAATAATAATTATAAAAATATATACAAAAAATTCTTTAATTCTCTTTGAAAATGCATCACCTGTGCTTTCATTCAACTAGTACTTAGCATCGACAGGCTGTCTGACCCGCGCCGTTGTCGTTTTTGTATTTTTCAATGACTAAAGAATATTTTTTCAGTTATTATTTATGGACTACCCACAATGTTTTTCTATTCTATATTGTTTTTACCTTCTATATTGATACTTCACTAGTTTTTAAGATTCGTAAAAGTGTTTCAACATCCGGACAAACCTGTGGTTTTTGTGATGTTTCTATTTAAGTATCTATATTTTGTTTTCTTCCTTAATTAATAAACAATAAAAAAAAATACTTTATGCAACTCGTTATTACTGAAGTCCTTTGTTGATGCAGATAGTACCTAAATGTCAGCAAAAGCAAAAACTCTAGAGAGCCCATCGAGCGGTTCATTATGTAAAAACGTGCTGCAGTCTTGCAAAGTAATCCGTATGCACTGACTCTATTCGTATGCCGATGCGATGTCGCGTGGCGTTGAGTTCATGAAACTAAGTATGTTCATGTGATTTTGCAGTCTTATACCCTTTGACACCGTGCTCATTAATTTTATTTCCGTTCGCATCGACGATTTCTACTGTAACTTCCGTGTTTTTATCAGTAAATATCTGATCTATTTTGTTTGCAGACAACAACAGACTCGACCAATTTAACGCCAACAATCCAATTACAGTCGCGCTACGGCGAAATATTGGCAAATTATGCTAAAAGTTATAGGGAAGTAAATATCTCTGTAGGTAATACAATAAATTTTCGGGTAAGTGTCTATTCGCCTGTAATGACGCTTATCTCCACCATTAGAAGAATTCTGAGTTGTTTTCAGCACGTCGGTCGGTAAGGTTTCGCTTCATAAATTATTACTTGGCGACAAAGGGGAACCGAGACTAGGCAAACGTGCGAGTCTGTTGCCTTCGGGGAACGCGCTTTGATAATAACCATTACTTGTATATGTTGGTAGGTTTTCAACAGGGGAGCATCGGCCGCACTGACGTCGATACTGGCTATTTCAGTCCCCGCTTGAATGGTAGCCGTCAAATAGAAGATTAGCAGGCATATGCAACGCACTTGTATCTGATATATTGAACGCAGCACAGTGCACAACACTTCAGCTTATACGCTCGCAACATACATGACAATATAAACATAACAATATTGTATGCATTCGTTGACCCGCTTATGTAAATTGAAAGCAATTGTGGCGAAATGAGAGAATTAACGATATGTAGCATTAAATTATAAGATATAAAAGGACGTATTTAGTGACGAAACAGCGTGGGAGTCCACGTTTAATGTGGAATGATGTCGCCTTTTCCTTTATTCGGCCTTGTTACTGCTGGTGAAAATATCGGGAAAAGAAATTAAATATTTCCAAGATTTGGTAACATTTAGCTATTAATAGGATTGCCTAATTCATAACGGTATTAAGCAAATATTTTGTTATGTTAGAGCATTACAACATTATATTCTGTACTCATGGAGCGAGCAATCGAAAGTCCACACTCAACTTAGTATTTAATTAAGTATGTCTTAGGGCATTCGCATTAGCTTATAACCTTTAGATAGATAGATAAACCATTTATTTGGTGCACACAAAAAACAGCACAACACACAAAAATACAATCAGAAGATAAATATACAACAACCTTCCTTTATCAATACATTGTTTTTTTTTTAAGTATATTTTGCCGAAAATATTTTTTATTTATTTATTTCTGTTTGTCTAAATGTATGGCCCATGCAGCATCACGCAAAAACTGACGGATAGATTTTGTTCAAATTTTGCATAGATATTTCCTATGGTCAGTCTGTAAGATAACACGCTATTTGCTATGGGATATGAGCAATATTGCAATTTGTTCGTATTCTTCTATAGTTTACCGCAAATTGTAAAAAGACGAGCCAAAATATTGCAGATAGTTACATATATTTATCCTTTTTAATAATTATCATCCCGCTATACCTTTATGGACTCAAGCATGACATAATAAATAAAATAAAATAAAAATCTTATATTTCAGACAGAGTCCATTGATTGGATAATATAAAAAAAAAACTTAGAACTACTGTTAGTAGTTATAGCTACCCAGAAAAACTATCTAATTAGGTACCTACGCCCCACTGGCATGTAGGCATATCCAATTTCCCAGTATGGGGCTATCCCACCTGTCCACTATGGTTTTCAGGACGCTGTTGGGGCTGGCGCGTACCCGGTGCATGACAGAGGCGCCTTATTGCGTAAAAAACCATCAATTGCCGTCTCCGCGAACATGCTGGAAGCACTACAGTAGCGCGGCAACCCGCGTATAGTTGACCCACAGACTGCACGTGTAAAACTACTGACAATACGCTCTAAACAGCGCAGCGTTTAGGTCAGTCAAGCATGTCGCAAATCTGCGAGCCAAGTATTGCAGCGGACAGCAAACGCTCTGCGCTCACGCTCAATGTCCAGGCTGTCTTTAAGGTCTTCGGAAACCCAGTAGCCCAGATACTTGAAAGATGTGACTTGTTTTAAGAGACTTTACTTTCAACAAAGCAAATGCTTTGTTGAAAGTAATAATGTATGGGCCAGCTCGGCGAGGTGCTAGTTTAGCACTGAAACCTGACGATGTAACGATTTGCTTAAGGCACGAACATCAACCATCACTTGATCGCCAGGCTGGTAATTAGGACATGATTGACGTCTCTTATCAGCATATTATTTTCGCTTCTCCCTTTCATCTCCATCATAACTCGGTGTTATCTCGGGAACAAAATTTTCATTTGGTACTATACCTCGGCCAAAAGTTAAGTAGGTTGGCGTGTACCCAGTAGGTGAACAAACAGCTGTGTTCATTGCAAAACGTATGCTTGGCAAAAGTTCTGACCATATGTTATGATTATCTCCCACTAATATTGCCAAGTGTGTTTTTAAATCTCTGTTGCGCCTTTCGGCGGGGTTCGTTTCAGTACGATTAACCAGGGGTAAAATCGTGTTCGATGTCCAGACTGAATGTCTGTTGCTGCATCACATTACTTACAAATTGAGATCCGCTATCGCTAATGAACCGCCTTGGTGTGCCATACATACCGTAGAATGATCTCATCCAATAACACTGTAGCACATTCCTCTGCGGTTGCTTGCTTCAATGCAAATAACTCGATCCATCTACTAGCCAAGTCTTCTACAAAGAAGCTTCACCATGATACACACTGATAACTTTTGCTTGCTGATGCTTGGTAACAACTAGTTGAACATTTTCATGATCGTTTTCTGATTTGTACTTGTAAAGTAGCCCTTGATGCATAAGATATCCTTTTATACTCCAATATCTTTTAATATTGATTTCCTTCTGTCTTTGTCTTTTAATTGTTCCTCTCTTACTTCTTTCGATTATTTCCTTGACATATCAATTACTATACAGCATACTCCACAGTCTTATTCCATTGTAGTATCGCAATTAGGATGTGACATAACAAGCACCGACACATACGTATACACACATACTACTTTTACTGCTTATTTGTTACTTAGTTGAATTGTGCAAGATTGTTTATGTTGATTTGAGTACCTAAATAAAGAGTTTTTTTTTAGTGAAGCCTACCTTAAGCGAAAGAGGCACGCGAACGACCCGTCTTTATGTGCTCACCGAAGGTAAGGTGGTGGTCAAGGATCACAACTAGGTATTTAGCTCGCTTCTCTCAAGGGATAGGCTTGCCATACATAGCGATCGGGCTGGGAGGGGGGAGCGATTCGACGCGGTCTCGAGAAGAAAACCCCCTGACTGTTATCGGGGTTGACCTGGATTCTCCATTTTCGGAACTAAGCGCCTAATATGTTTGCGGAGGTTTGGAGAGTGCGAGCTATAGAGTTCTGACAGCGACCCTTATAGTAAATGCCAGTGTCGTCAGTGAATAGAACCAACTGAGCGTTTTTACTATTGGGAATGTCGCTGGTGAACAGCGTGAAGATTAGGGGAGATAACACGGAGCCCTGAGGGACTCCCGCGCGAATAGGGTGAGGGGACGAGAGTGCGCCCTCGATGCAATAGCAAAAAGTGCGACTCGACAAAAAGTCCCGTAAGATGAGTACGAGACGACCTGGCACTCCTAATTGGTAAAGCTTATATAACAAGCCGTTGTGCCAGACTTCGTCGAATGCTTTCACTATGTCGAAGAATAGCACGCCCGTCGTTGCGTTTCGCTGGAGACCCGCACTTAAGTGCTCTACGATACGGTGGACCTGTTGGATGCACGAGCGTTGGGTTCAGAAACCAAACTGCTCGTTGGGGACGAGGCGCTTTGCTTCGCCGTAGTCTTTGAGACGCTTATGAATAATTAAGCCTCTCGTAGCTTCTGCCAAGAACATTGAGCAGACTAATAGGACGGTAACTAGTGGGTCCGAATTTTTGCTTGCCTGGCTTGCGGCTATAACGGTGACCTCTTTCCACGCTTGTGGGAAGATGTTGTTGCTCATGGTGCCATTGAAGATGGCGGTTATAAGCATTTTGAGAGCGGCGGGGAGGAGTTGTACACCTTATTGGTGATACTGTCCGAACCGGGGGCTTTCAAACCGTGGAGCCATGCACTTCGTCAGGGGTGACGGGAGGCAGAGGATCATTGGGGTCTTCAACAGGCGGAAGGGAAGCTCTACGCTCAACTTCAGCGTCAACCTTGTCCAGGTGCGCTTGGTCTACTGGTTGAGAGTTCGGACAACATTGGGACTCTAGGCTGTCGGCAAGACACTCGGCCATTGCAGGAATTGCAAAAGCGACGCTTTTCTCGGGGCGAATGAGAGGAGGCATGGAGACTTCTTCAGAGGAACGTAATTTCCTCTGGAGATGTCAGAAGAGTTGGTGAGTGGGTTCCAGTTCACTGAGCATCTCGTTCCAGCCCTCGGAACGAATCTCCACTATGCATTTCTTTGTTTGCGTCACAAGGAACGGAGGGAACGTCGGGAAAGGAGTCGTAGGCATGAATGGCCGCGTTCTTCACGTACGTCAGCCGGTAGTTTCCAGTGATGGTCTTCCATCACCGGAACTTCTCGAGAACAATCCGTCAATACGGATTGAACGGGCTCTGTAAACGAGTCGATTGCGCCTGTCGTGTCTGCGACTGTCACTGTGTGATCGGGGATGGTGTCCAAGTGAGGTGACCTGGAGGATTTCAGCCTTCCGCTTTTTTTCCTCCAGTCGGTTTTCATATTGGTCTGAGGGGGCTGGTTGGGGTCGAGGGGGCCCGAGTAAAGGGCTAGATGCATGACAACTGGGCGGTGGTCAAAGTTAGCTCGTGTAGCGTCTCGATAGATTGCAAACGGTGGTTTATATCCTTGAGCAGCGAGAACATCGGGAAGCTGGTTGGGATCGCCAGGGATTGGGTTCATCGGAGCGATGATATCAAAGTTAAGGGAGGCGCCTATTTTGAACACGATTCTACCTCTGGTAGAAGTCGTGTTGCTATTCCAAGCGGGATGATTGGCATTAAGATCGGTTGGTGACTAGTCATGCCGAGCAAACAGACAGACCTCCAGATGGGAGAGGAGGGGAGGAGGGTATACAGGGATGCAGTACAGTGATTTTCTATACTAAATCAGGGTACCGCCCTTGTGGCATCGAGAGCTGAGAAATGGCTGGCATGCTTGCCTTTATATACTCTCGACGATAGTGGGGCACGGTGAGAGGGAGCACGCGCACAAATAAGCGCGCGATACGGCGGTATTGTGTGCTGGTAGTGCTACAAATGTGAAGAATCCGTGTAAAAATAAAGATAGAATTTTATGAAAGCGGTTTCCGTAACATTTTCAAAAAGTTAAAGAAAAAATATAGCTCGACAACCTCAAGAAGCGATTCAAAGCCGAAAATAACATTTTTTGAATTTTTGACTGATTGTCTGAATGTATGTTCCAGCATTACAAAAAAACTACCCGATGGATTTTGTTAAAATTTTGCATAGATATTCCATATAAATCTGGTCAGTTTGCAGGCTATAAATTATCATACTATTTGCTATGGGGGATGAGCAGTATTGCAATTTGTTAGTATTATTTGTTAGTTCTATAGTTTACCACAAATTGTAAAAAGACGTGCCAAAATATTGCAGATAGATTACAGATTTTACCTTTTAAATGATTATCATCACGCTATATCTTTATGGATCTTAGCAGTCAATCACGACATATACTTACAGGGAGGATTTTTGGGATGGGGCAGGTACCTTAACCGTTGTCCCTACAAGAAAACGGTCTTACGAGATTGTTCATAACTTTTTCAAACATTTTCATCATTCAGATTTTGAAAAAAAGTACAATCGCAAAAAAAAAAAAAATTATTGATGCCAATCGATCCTGTTTCTTTTAAGGATCAAAAAACTGTAAAGGAACGCTGAGGTTTGAATACTAGAAAAGTCTGAAATCGCAAAAAAGCTATTACATATATTTTGAAATGAGACTGTGATGAGCGAGAATACAACAGTCGAATTATTCCATTACTTCACTGGTCTGAATAGGGAATGCATGAATATAGCAGATATTACAGATTTATGCTTTTTTAAATGTTTTTCATCCCGCTGGACTTTATTAGACAATCATGACCAGAAAATCGGATATTCGCATGCATGTTCACCTAAAGCAAAATTCTAGCTATGAACGTATGAAACGTAATTTATGTACGGCTGGCAATAAATTCTAAATTCAAATGAATTTTATTTAAAAAACATGGAATTCTATTTTCAAATTCAGTCATTTGTTTATTGATTAGTATTTCTATTTTGTTTTCACTACATTCGTATCTTTTTCATTAATATGGACACGATAAAAATAAGAGTAATTATGGAATACGAGTTCCGTCGCGATAGCAATGCCGCACAAACGGTTTGCAACATTAATTACGTGTACGGAGTGAACACTTCAAACGAACGCACGTTATTGGTTTGAACGCTTCCGACATGGAAATTTTGATCTAAAAAATGAGCCCCGTGGCCCGTGGTAGCCCGAAAACTGAAGTTAAAAACGGCGAATTAAAGGCGATAGTGGAACCTGACGATACTCAATCTACGGCTGAGTTAGCGGCAGATTTCAAAGTTAGCATCAAAACAATATTGGTCCATTTGCGTCAAATTGGCAAGGTAAAAAAACTTGATAAGTGGATGCCGCATGAACTGAACGATCGTCAGCGCGACGATCGCGTTGAGGTATGCCTTGCGTTGCTTAACAGACACAGAAACGAAGGGATATTGAACCACATTGTCACTTGCAATGAAAAATAGGTTCTTTTTCATAATCTTAAGCGGTCATCATGTTGGTTAGACCCTGTTTCAGCGCCTAGGCAATGGCCACAGCAATGCCCCAAACGAAAACTTACCCCTAAAAAGTCATGCATGTGTGGTGGTCTAGTGCCGGTATAATTCATCACAGCTTCTTACCCAATGGCACGTGGCTTGTGTACTGTGAGGAACTGGACACAATAATGGAGAAGCTCGCAAATCTCTGGCCAGCCTTGGTTAATCGCTCGTCCCCGCTGCTCCTACACGAGACCGCTCGCAGCTCGACCTCATACGGCACAACAGACGGTCTCTAAGCTACAAGAGCTAGGGTTGGAAGTTTTGCGTCATCCACCGTACTCACCAGACCTAGCGCCGACAGACTTCTACATTTTCCAAAATTTGGTCAATTTCTTGGCAGAAAATAAATTCAATATCCGAGTGGCTGTACAAAATGCCTTTGAAGAGTTTTTTGGGTCCCGTATACCTGACTTCTTCAAGAAGGGCTTTGAAAAAGTACCACTGCGCTAGCAGTGATGCATCGATAGCATGGGTGCATATTTTGATTGATAGGGCAGGCAGCCTTATGCGGGTGAAACCGCGGGGCGCAGCTAGTTTTAAATAATGAGAAAGACAGATGAAACATGTTTTTCAAGTCTGTGAGGGGTTTTAAATAAATATCAGTGGGCCAGGCATCGGTCCTTGGGGAACACCGCTGAACAATATACGGGGTGTAGAAAGAACTTCACCAACCCACCCGGAATATTCTTTTGGCAATAGAACCACTTGAAACAATCACAATAACAATGACCGTAACACTGGCTGTCATACTTTTGGGCTTCTACTAGAACTAGGTACCCGTAACGACTGTCGAAGATCTACGGATGACAGCCGGGACCAACGCCTTACGTGTTTAAAATATATATACCTTGACACTTTTATAAACAAGATATAAGCTATTTGAAAATAATAAAAGTCACCAGTAAATCTGAAAAAGTCCTACAAAAACCTTTACAGTATTAAGTACTCCTTTTTTTTATTTTTTTGTGGGTGGGAAATCCCGCTCTGGGCAGAGCAGAAGGGCGTGTCAGACTCTTACTGACTAAAACCCACCCGTGTTCCTTCAGTTGCCTGTGCCAGGGGCCACGGTAACCCTCTTGGACTTTTCCGCAACCCTAGCAGGCATCGGTCCTAGCAAACCCCGTCATTGGTGCTGACATCTCTTTGAGGCGCGCGTGGAACACAACGCGCCGTCGACCCGGGCCTGGTCCTTATCGAACGGCGAGCTGCCCATTGCTCGCCGTTCGCAAGCCCGCGCCTACGGTGGCCGGGAATCGGCCTGCGATTCCCGACGCCCAGGGCGTCTCCTGCGGCGGCTAGAGGCGTGAGGGCGCAAATTTTGCCTCTCCCTCACGCGTTCCGCCTCCTCCTTCGCGAACATTACTGCTTCGCAGAAGGAGGTGACGGCTTCCCAAGCGCTCTCGCTCCGTACCATGGCCTGGACCAAGGCCGGACGCGAGAGATCGCCACCGCCAATCGCCTCCACGAGGACACGGCGGTGCTCCGCCCAAGCCGGGCAGACCTCCACCGTATGCTCCACCGTGTCCTCCGGGCGATCCACACAATGGTGACACCCGGGCGTTTCCTCCCGCCTTATCCGGAACAGGAACCTCCCGAAACAACCGTGTCCGGTGAGGACCTGCGTCAGGCGGAAGGTGAGGACGCCGTGGTGCCTCTCTAGCCACTCCTCAAAGAGGAGACTTATCGCCGCAATTGTGGCGTGCCCAGCACTGGGTTGCGACAATCGCACTCTCCATGCCGCCCTAAGATCCCGCCGGAGCTCTGTCCGCTGTACCGTGATTTCTCGCGGCAGCGGAGCTACGCCCCGGCGTTTCGCCTCCTCGCGCCACTCCCAAACGTGCGCGAGGACTTTTGCCTCCAGATCCCAGGGCGGTAATCCGGCAAGGAGGCTCGCCGCCTCACCGGAGACCGTACGGTATCCCCGGACCAGCCGGGTGGCCATGACCCTTTGGGGCGCGTTCAACCAGTGGGCTGGCCGCCGCCTCAAGGAACGCGCCCACACCGGTGCCCCGTAAAGGGCCATGGACCGTACGACCCCCGCGTAGAGCCTCCGGCAGGAGGCGTTTGGCCCCCCTAGATTGGGCAGGAGCCACTTTAAGGCAGCCCCGGCTCTTTCCAGTCTGGGAGCCAAACGTCGGAAATGCTCCACGAAGTTCCACCGGCTGTCGAGGACGAGTCCCAGGTACTTCATCGTCGACTCGACGCCGATGTGAACCCCTGCTACCGTTATTTGGGAACCCGACGGTGGCGTGTTCCGAGGACCATGAAAACACATGGCCTCGGACTTGTGCAGGGCCACCTCGAGTCCCAATTGCCGGATCCTCTCGACGATTGTCGCAATCCCGCGTGTCGCTAGTTCGGCCGCCGCCTCGTGCGACCTCCCCTGCGCCAGGCTCAGCGTGTCGTCAGCGTAACAAACCACGCTGACGCCGCTAGGGAGGTCGGCGCGCAGCACCCAGTCGTATCCGATGTCCCACAGATGCGGCTCCAGGACCGATCCCTGTGGGACACCGCACGACATCTCTTGCCGGTTCCATACTCCCTGGTGACTGGGGTAGATGACGGCCCTGTCCGTCAAATAGGCCTCGACCACACGACAGAGGTAGGTCGGCATCCGGTGATACCGGAGTGCCTCCCTGATGCAACTCCAGGGCAGGGTATTGAAGGCATTGGCGATGTCTAAAGACACCGCCAAGACGACCCCACCCCGGGCCACAGCATCCCCCGTCGTGAGGGCCCGCACGCGCATGATGGCGTCCACCGTAGAGCGCCCCCTGCGGAAGCCAAACTGGCTCTCCGCCAAATCCGGCCCCACCCGCACCAGCCGCCCGACGAGGCGGTCTGCAATGACTCTTTCAAAGAGTCGAGCAGCACGATGGGCCGATAAGCGGACGGAGAGTCCGCTGGGCGCCCCAGCTTCTTGATGAGGACCAGTTTCCCCGTCTTCCAACGAAGTGGGAACTGGCCCCTCTCCATGCATGCGCTTAGGAGCCCCCTTAGTCGAGGCCCGAGAGCCTCCGAGGCCAGGACCCAGGCTTTCCCAGGTAAGCCGTCGGGTCCTGGGGCGGTATTTTTGGCACTCAGCCTACGTACCGCCACTCGCAGCTCTGCCTCGGTCACCTCCGGAGAGTATTAAGTACTCCTAGGGTCAAGTTCTCTAAACTTCTTTACTGTTTTTTACGTACTTTGCAAAACAGCCTGTCAAAATGATCCAGGCTAATAAAAGACTATCGCGTATGCCAAAGTGCTCATGTCTACGGATACGACGCCACACAAGGGGAAGGCGATCAAACGCTTTGTCACAATCCAAAAAGCACATCTGTGGGAACCCCACTTATTAGGACCGCGAATTAGGCATTTGAAATGGAGAGGGACATCAGCAACTCTCTCCATAAGAGAACACTTGCACGCTAACGGTCTAGCTCTTATGATGTTAGAAAATACAGGATAAACAAATTATGTAGGTATTTATTTAATTTATCTCTTAGTAAGTAAGTACGTAGGTACCTATAATAAATTCAAAGTCACGTCGAGTATGCTTTGAATTTACATTATAATGCTTCTAGACAATAATATTGTATAAAAGCAGTGTATTATATGTAGGTATAACACAAATAATTATTTGCAAAAGGTAGCTATACCTGCTCAATTAAATGACTAACTAATTTTGATTTTTACCTGTGTGTGGTACGTAGGTACCTATGCTAATTAAATAAATTCAACAAATTCTATGTAATTAAAAAAAATGGCTTTGATAGAAGTACTTACAAACAATACAATTTGGTAAATTTGTTCAAAATGTGCGTTACAATTTTAGAAGATTGTTTATTTTCATTCATTCATTTCAATATTACACTACCATTCAAAGAAGGCTTGTATGCCCCCGCGCTCTCCGCACCGCACTCCGCGGTCCCCGCGTCATGATAATGCGACCAAACGAACGGCGCGCGCCCGGCCCGCCAGTCATCGAGCGGCGGTCTTGGAAGATGCTATTGAAGAGAAACAAAGTATTCTAACGTTGTAAATCTGACATGCGCGTAGTTATTCCTAAATTGTGACTAAAAACAAACGAACCAATTGGATTTCAGTGATCGAACAGAGTGACGGTGCAGTGTTGACATTAGATCGGCTGCTTGTTCGCATAATACGCGTATGATTTAACAGTTTGGTGCAGTGTTTATGTTGGGTGCGCGCCGCCCGTTCCGTCCGGCGTGCTCGCGGGACGTCGCCCTCGAGGACTCCTATTAGAGGTAAGTCGCTAAGATGTTGATTATTTTAGCTTTTGTTTGTACTCGCAACACCTATGGCTAACAACAATGGACAGCGCGCGGCTTAGAACGGTGAACGGTGATTTATTAGTGAACTGAAAGCCGGTTCCTACCCCACAAGTACAAGGATGGGTTCAAACAAATCCGGTTACTATGCATAAAGTTAACTCTTTGACTTAAAAGTCTTTGAGGGACTTCTCACGGAGTCTTCAGACTAATAGACTGATGTTGGAAGTGATGACAGATATCAACAACAACGTTAAGAGATTTTCTAAATCTGGCATCAAGTTTGTTTTTCTACCTTCAAACTTCATAAAAATTACGGTTACGTTTAGTAAATTTTTAAACTAGCCAGTCAAACAAACAGCGATCACACACAATACATTTAAAGGACCAAGAAGGGTAAACTTACAAAAAAACAGAATGCCCAATGCCCAAGTCGTGTTTTTGGGTCTTTTTATTGTCTTCGAGGGTTATATTCCACTATTTTCATGTTATATGGCGTACTTTGGTATTAATTCAAGTTTAGGGCCTTTTTTCAATCGACTGGTCAGATATGTACATATTTAAGGTTCCAATAATTGTTAGGTACCTAGTATGAAGTACCTACCAAATTAGTGACAAAAACTACTTCACTGCATATTTGTGCAAAGATAAACTGTTTACCTATCAAAGATCAAGCATAAGGACTGCTAATTTGCATAAAAGAATCATTAAGTATAACGCCAAAACTTTTGTTGGTTGTTGCTGAGGCCAAATAAAAGTACGTAAAATAAATCCTTCCGTATTGTAATGATAACAAGAATATCAGTAGTGTTATTGGCGTATCTTACGTATGCTGCAACTCGCTGGGCACGGGTGGTAGCCGGTAGGCGGGCACGGAGAGCGTAACCCAGTTTCACGGGTCACGCTGCTGAGCGCTCAGCTCACCCGGCGAAATGCTCATTCGCTCGACAACTCACTGATACAGGCTCATTATCACGCATAAAGAGTAATAAAACAGCGTTTATAACGACATTTTTTGTAGAGAAATCTTAAGGTATCTTCTTAGTTCTTAGACATTTTTATTCGGTGTATGAACTACCTCACCTTCTCCGTTTTTGCAGGCATAAAGCATGTTTAATTTACCCGGTTTCTAGGATGCGCAGAAATAATTTATGTAAGTATCAAAATATGTTTTTTTTTATAAAAATAAAAGCTGGTTTTAAAACACTAACGAGATCACTGGAGTAAATACCTAAACCCAGTAGGTACAGTTGTACCTACTAAAGCTGATGTTAATCTCATTATGGAATTGAGTTAGCTCCTAGTTTCATGCATAATTGCGGACGAGAATAGATTTCAAACATTCCTGGATTAATTTGGAGTGCAGAGCTTAGAACTGTTGAATGTTTGGAATCACTTTGCTGCACTTGTGCTGAAATCACAGAAATCTAGGGTGACAATGACGACCAAGCATTTATTGCGTTATGGCCAGATGTGCCATTATATCCCATGGGTTCAATTAATATGAAGCTGCTAACATTCCATTTAATATCTTCACTTTACGTAATGCGACATCAGCCTGGACGTTAAAGAGATTAAATAGTTACGCGAGATAGAATGAGAACAATAAAACACGAAAGATGAAGTCATTGGCCACGATGCGTGCATGATGTAAGTGTCATCGTCCATTTCTGACCAGTGGCTGGTAGGACTCGTAAGATAACAGGTTTTGACATGCCGACTCGTCTCTAATTTACCATCAAATATGAAAAATCGTTTATACCTATTCGACAAAAATAAACGTTTTTTCACAGAATCTGATAAAAATGTTGTCATAGACACGATTGTAATTTTTGTAGGGACTACTAACTTTCTTTTCAAGTAAAAAATTAAGCAGACTGAGACGTAGAGTTTATTTTTCAGTTACCAAAGAAGTTGTATTTATTTTGACGTGACGATGGCGATTGGTGGTTTTACCACAAAATAAAAATGAGCAAGTCCGGAAGCCTATGCAAGCAATAAAGCATAGGTCAGATCTTAGTTGATTGAAAACGATTCCTCGAAGTCAGTCTAAGTAGTAAGTACCTACCTATGTATATTATAATGTAAAAAAAAGCATAAACACAGTAGGTACTTGGTTTCGCTGAAACATGAGAAGTCGCTCGTGCGAATCATCAACACAACCTGTTTAAAAACAAAACCAAATTGAATGATTCATTGAGTCGAATGTCAATGCTGTTGCTAGAAACAGACGCAGATGTAAAAACAGCTACAAATCATTAGATTTGTGGCTAGATTTGGTTGGTACTTTTAGTACAAGCTCGCGATCATTACCTACTAGCGCAGGGCACTAGAATTTGTTGACGTAACTCAAATTGTTATTAGGAACCGGTAACTAGAGCAGTATATTTATCACCTGTGTGCATAGCTCTAAACATACCAGTACCGGATGGTTAAACAGAGTAATTAACAGGAGCGGGCAATAACCGCTAATTTGTTCGTAGAACTGGAACTGCAGCTACCTGGTTATCATTTTGATATGACCTATACGGTGTGTCCTGGATCTTGATCAGAGCCCTGGATAAAGTCCACAAACGAAAAGGGATGAAACTAGACCGTTATACTTATATCGAAGAAAAAAAGCAAAATCGATTTTTTATAACCTTCAGTTGTACAAAAACACGTTAAAGAAATCGTAATAATTATTATTGTTTTTTTTTTTGTTGTTTTATTGCCTATTCAAGACCCCTGTACTTTAAACTTAATATAACTTTTTATTTATTGTTGATGAGTTTTACCTATTTCCGATTTTTTGTGCACTTTAAACTGTATAATTACAATTTAAATATGACGCCGTAAAAAGCAAAATTTCGTGAAACGTTGCTGCAACGTGATAGATATTATTTGATAGCATGTCGCCTACCCAATAAACTGTGTAAAAACTCAATCAGTGTCAGTAAGTAGAGTGCTGGCTTGAGCCCGGTTTATTGCTTCGCTGGCTGGCTGCATCCGGCTCGTAAAGTTTTAAATGTTTGCCTCTGGGTCCACAACAGCCCTATATTAGGACCTTACACAGCGTTTCGTAATGTTCTGGTTTCGTTTCTTGGCACTGTTTCTGTTTCTTCCCAGCAGTTCAATAAAAATTACAAAAGTCAATGCAAACTTCGGCTTTTTTAAGAAAATAATAACAATCTAAAATTAATGTTGTAATAATCCCCTTGATTACATAATTAAGTCAACTTGCGTAAACATCGAGCACGTAATTTCAACAAGTTATATTTGCGGTAAAAAACTTTTTATTGCCTACCCAAATTCAGCGAGTACAATAAATTAACGACTTTATGTTCAATTTGATCATTCACTTTATATTAAACCAATCGATTTTTAAATGACTGTATTTTATCGCGTATTTGCATTAAAACGTAAAAGATCATGTATGAAAGACCCTTTTGGTTAAATCGTGTGAACAAAAAATAACTTAAGTAAGACATACAGCACATAAAGCACAAAGAAAACAAAATCGTTAAATATTTATGTTTGACATACAAGCTCAAGATGACCTCCAGCACTCGATTGCCTTGAAACTTAACATTTTGTTAACACAATTGCATGGTTTCGTTATTAACTACACCCATAGTTATTTTTATCCGTTTCCTGACGCCATGTTCTATGACATAATAGCTCACAAATGAATATCCAAACGCCCAAACGATATAGATGATCAATAAAGATGAATTTAAATCTCGTAAATTGATTTGATAAGTATTTCCTGTCAAAAGCTTTGCTTTGATCAGTAACTCGAACGTGTCGTATGGCAGTAAATTCTATAAAAAATCCTTTTAGGATAGGCACTACATCTAATCCAAGAACATCAAAGCATCCAAGACATTCAATTCGTTTATGTAGGAATTTATTTGTGGAAAGAAGTAACGTAGAAGGACTTGGCTTTACTTTTTGCCGTCAAAAGAAAGTCACGTCTCGTAAATAACCCTAAGCTACAATACGGATTATGTTGGATACTTACAAGTGACATTCAGTCCCGAAAACCACTTTTTCCAAATCAACTTGTCTGCTTCTGCTCTAAGAAACCGGAATCCGGAGTTTGGGAATACGTAACCGCTGTTTATGATGGTGTCAGCTTATACTTATTGTTATTGGATACGGGAACTGTAATTGGAACCCACCCACTAACCCAATTTGAGCTCGGGTATTGTTAAATTGTTAACAATAAAAGCTCAAAGAATGGTGTGCTTGCTTGAACGTTACTACATTCGCCGTTATGTATGATGTATATAATTGTAATCATTAAGCCACATTAAGAGTATAAAATACAGAATACTTACTTGGTAATATGGTAATTCGTAATCATAACTGTTAAATCAAGATTTTACTTACCATTTATAAGTTTTAAGCACTGCTTGTCAATACTTATAGGTATACGGAAACTTTCCTTGTTTTCTTCTTAGTTCCACACAAACATGGAACACCTCCCATAGCAAATTGCTATGTAATAAGCTGAGATCTATATTAAAATATTCATTGTATGCAGCAAGTTTGTGGCTGATCTCGGAAAAGTTGGAGAAGCTGCCGCAACAGTTTCGGAAGTTTCTCTTGTAAGGATATACTTACCTACGAACAGTTGGGTAGTTACATAAATATTTGGGGTGCTTGTGGAATGATTTATGACCTCAAGATGAAGATACCGTTGATTCAATCGTATAATCTGTATATACCTCACCTTCTGGCATTTTTCTAGCTGCATGTAATATGATATTGCACAAAATAATCCCATTTTATTTTTTATGTCTTCGTCTTTCTGCTTTCATCTATGAGGTCTCTCTTATAAATATTAATATATGTATTGAAAGAATCTCTCTCTATATTATCAATGGCGACATGTCTGGAAAGCTATTCTAAGAAATCTTGTTCGGAAATCCTATTATAAGTACTCGACACTTATTACATTGGAAATTAATAGATTCCGGAAACCACGCTAATTGTCAGCAGAAAGCTGTTCCGCTGATTTGTAGTATCGCTTAACGAGCTGCTGATAAAATTAATGATGATAATGAATTAAAAGTAAGGTTCACCTCGATCGAATTGGCATTATTGCACCCTTGATCCGTATCGATATCGTAATGCAATTGCCGATGTCACAATAATACCTATAATTTAAATACCGCCAACAACTTGTTAATAAGGGCAGACTGTCTAAAATGCCATTACTTGTCATGTTTATTTTTATTTAACACAAGTTAACCGAGTTACGGGACTGGCTTTATTTATATTATGAAGCCAGTCCCGTAACTCGGTTAACTTGTAAGAAAAGCGTATATATTTAAGGCGCTGCATAAACGTAGGACATCGTAAAACGCTCAGTTTTTTGTCGCACAGTTAGGCGTATTGCTACATTACAAGCCAGAAAAAAAAATTGAGTGCATTGTCAAATGTTCAAAGGAAAGACTTATTCCAAAATATTTCATAGATTATAAATGATTTTATTTCTGTAAGTAGGTTTGAACAAACACTTTTACACGTCAATCATATTTTTTTTTAAACTAGATGAGGTCGGCGTTTCCTATCTGACTACTCTGAGAAGAAAGGCCGAAACAAACTCAGAGGTCACAGTCTCTTTTAAAGTCCAGACAAAATCTTGGTCAGATCATGTGAAGGCTATGTAGATCGGTGTCTGCAATGGTCTTTTGAGGAAAGAACCACACAGATTGAGTGGAACTGTCCAGTCAGTGCACGCAATTGTCAGCAATCGTGCAACTCAACTTAGACTCAAGGAGCTCAACGATTCGACGAACAATACCAAAGAAAGGACATTTGGGTAGGCCGCATCAGCTACTCAAATTGACCAGAACATGATTAAAACTGGAACAAAAACACACATAGTCCTCACATTCACAATAATTTAAAATAATATAATACTTTATACAGTAAATATTAGTGTCATTGTATATGTAAATAAGTATAGAAGATTAAAAGACAAAATAGTTAGCGAAATAAAATAAAATAACATTGCCTGTGCTTTTATTATTCATAAAAATGAAATAGCATCATTATAAAACAATCGTAAAACAGAGCTTAATAAAATATTTCTCGTCGCATGATTCTTACAATTGTGAGAGTAAACTAAGTATGTATTTATTTTATGTACTGATAATAAAGGGAATTCAATCAACTAAAGAAATGCCTAAAAACTATTTCACTGGACCATGCGTTTATTTACTAATTTAATTCAAACTGCAAAATTACTTTTATTTTGATAACATTCGATTCAACTAACATCAAACGCATCGCTGTTTTGAACCTTATTTGTAGCGATGCCCTATTGTCGATTACCAAAAAAATTGCTTCTTACCGCGCCTTAAATTGCGACAGACGGAAATATATTAGATTTTCCACGACGAATATGCTTTACGGGGAAGTAATTTCGTGTTAATAAAAGTGGAAGCTTTTTTCATTACATTTTATGTGAACGTGATCGTTACAAGTTGACTCATGCCGAGGGGAAATTAAACTGAAAACAGATCAAACTAAACGTAGTAAGTGGATGTACCTACATAACATTAAATTTTAAAGAAGAAACACGCTTGCTGGAAATGCTAGAATAGAGAAAGACCAAAAAAACGATCCATGCATTGTATTAATGGCAAATGGAAGGCTGTGAATATCCCCGAGGACACGGTGGAGCATACGGTGGGGGCCTGCCCTGCATGGGCGGAGCACCGCCGTGTCCTCGTAGAGGCGATCGGCAGCGGCGGCGACCTCTCACGCCCGGCCCTGGTTCAAGCCATGGTCCGGGGCGAGGGGGAGTGGGAGGCAGTCACCTCCTTCTGCGAAGCAGTCATGCTAGCGAAGGAGGTGGCGGGACGGGAGAGGGAGAGAGTCTCCCGTCCAAGCCGCCGCGGTGGACGCTCCGGGCGTCGGGAGCCGCGTGACGACTCCCGGCCACCGTAGGCGCGGGCCTGCGGGCGGTGAGTAATGGGTAGCTCACCGTCCGATAAGGACCAGGCCCGTGCTGGACGGCGCGTACGTGTTCCACGCGCGCCTCAAAGTGATGTCAGCATCGAAGAGGGGGCCCACTAGGGCCCAAGCCTGCCGGGAAAGCGGGATCATCCGAAAGGGGTACCGCTGACCCGGAACATAAAGGGCCAAGGAAGGAACACGGGTGGGTTTTAGTCAGTAAGAGTCTGACACTCCCTTCCGCTCCACCCAGAGCGGGAGGAGTCATTTGATGATTTCCAGTCCTCAAAAAAAAAAAAAAAAAAGGTGTGGATATGAATACTTAGATGACATCTGATAGAGATGAAGATACATACTCGTACATATAGAAGAAGATGACATGAAACGTCGTTCCCAAATAAGTTAAGGGCAAAGGTCTAGGAACATAGAATTTTGAGTTTTATAAAGCAATGTTCTATCCTATAGTAACAAGTTCGACTAATCACAAAGTTCAAGTGCTGCAGATGCAAAGTAGTTCGATACAGCCTGATGACGACAGATATTCCGTCGACTGTCGAGTAGACTTCGGTATCCTTTGCCACGTTTTATTGCAGATCTAAAAATATAAAGATCCGACCACACAAGACAGGGCACTCGCTACATGATGCACTTTATTCTATAGCATACAAGCACTCTCACACTATGATTGTATGATATGAACTTTATTGTTACCGATATTTTCTCCATGATAGGTCAGGTTTACCAATATCTAATTAATAGCAGACATTCAAATCCTGACAATATATTTTCATCAAGGTTTTGATTAAACCCTTTGATGTTTTTCTTAATTATTTATCTGAAAACGTGAATGAGAAAAGCCATAGCCTTTGATTATAATTGTTAAATAATCAAATCGTGGTCGCAGTTAAGCTATTAAAAAGGTTTAGAGTTTACAATTTTACGACTAAACCGAGCTTACGCAGGTTACTCTCATGCGGTTTAAGCAAGACAAATAGAGGGATTTGTTTTAAGTGGACCACAGATACCTAAGTATTACAAGATAATTACTATCTGCTTCGTTTCGAATGAGTCTTCATTGTTTAAAGTAGATAATGGATCTCCAATTGATTAACTTTTTTTTTTCAAGCACTGTATTGTATGCGCCGTTTCAATGATGTTGGAATGTCTGGGATCGGTCTCATAGCTAGATAATGATCTATAATTAGGTACCTATGCATTAACGATAGCTAAACTAGGGCGATAAGGATTCCGAAAGGGTTACTGTGACTCCTGGCACAGGCAACTAAAGGAACACGGGTGCGTTTTAGTCAGTAAGAGTCTGACACGCACTCCCGCTCCGCCCAGAGCGGGAGAAGTTGTTTGATGACTTCCTACCCAAACAAAAAAAAAAACACTACTAAGTGAAAAATAACTTTAATTTCGGAAGTCGGTGTCTTTGCATCAGCATTTTAGATTTTTCCACCGACTTCCGAAATTAAACTTATTTTTCACTTTGTAGTTTTTTTTTGGAAGTTGGTTGTTTTGTTTTTTGTAAAAAAAGTTTTTTATTTTTTGACTTTTTAGTTATGGTACCTACCCCACACCAATTCGAAAACGATCGTCTCGTCTCGTCACGTCCACGTCCGTTTGAAGACGGTTTGTATTTATTTAAAAATAATTTAATGTCGATTTTTTAATAACCGCTCGACCGGTTTCGATAAAATTTATATGGGACGTCCTCTGAAATATGACCTACCAAACTCAAAACTCAAACTCAAAGCATTTATTTCAAATAAACCAATTACAGGCACTTTTGAATTGTCAAGGGGTCGGTCAGTCAGAAAGATGAAGCTAGTTGCCCATTCCAAAGCGTAGTAGGTACCTATGAAGAAGAACGGGCAAGAAACTCCATGGACACTCTTTTAAATCAAAATATTGTTACAAAAAAGTGGTTACATCATTCATGTTGTAATTATACATGTGAGAACGATGTAGAAACACGTGCACGTTAAAAGCGTCCGTAATAAAAAGATAAAAACAATTATGGAATTAAAATAAGCCGTGGCAGCTAAGAAATGACCAGTGCCTACTGACGGCGCCCGTTCACGAACATGACGTATGGATCAGCACCATTCAGCTCAACCATTTTGAAGGGAACTCAATGATCCAATACACACGCCACCACCAGCGACACATTTGAGTGAGCATGACATACTCTCAGCCGCCAGGGCACATTCAAGTCAATGAAAGACGAACCCAGTAAGCTTTATAGTGGGTACATAGTGCTCACACATGTGCTATGCAATTATACAATACTAAGAGATTGAATTTATACAATGCAAAGATAGGTTGTACAATCTTCATCAGCTCCAACATTATTTTCGAATGCTAATTAATTAGTTTACGCGCCCTTGTGGAGCAGGACCAGCCCTGAGCCAAGCATTTTTGTCAGCGATATAATCCCCCAACTTATAATATGCTTTCCTGTATAGTGTGCGTTTTATACAAGATTTAAATTTCGTTTCATTCAGTTGGAGTATGTGGGGAGGTATTTTATTGTAACATTTTAAACAGTACCCCATGAAGGATGAGTCTACTTTAGCCAGTCTGAAACCTGGTTGAACTAATTGGTCCCTATTTCTAGTCCTATAGTTGTGTCTTTCACCTCTCTTACTGAAAATATTTAAATTTTTCCTTACGTACATGATGTTTTCATAAATATATTGACAAGGTACTGTCATGATGTTAATGTCTTTAAACAGTTCCCTCGCGCCTGCGTAGGCTGTATATGGCTCTGATAGCTCTTTTCTGCAGAATAAAAATAGACTCAATATCGGCAGCCCGTCCCCATAATAAAATACCGTAAGACATGATACTATGAAAATAGCTGAAATAAACTAGCCTCGCGGTATCTACATTAGTAAATTGACGGATTTTCCTTACAGCATAAGCTGCTGAACTTAGCCGTCCTACAAGAGATGTCAAATGAGGACCCCATTGCAGCCTTGAGTCGAGCGTTATCCCCAGGAAAACAGTTTCATCGACAAATTCTAGTTTCTCGTTATTCAATACTATGTCACAATCACTACTTTTAACATTCGGTAAAGCAAATCTTATGCATTTCGTTTTTTTCCCATTTAATACTAAATTATTAGCAGTGAACCAATTATGTACCTGCAGTAGGGCATTATTTACGTCGTCAAGATTTGATGCACGTCTATTTATCTTAAAGATTAAAGAAGTATCGTCAGCAAATAACACCATTTGTGGTTGGTTTTTAAATAAATGGGGTAGATCATTAATATATACTAAAAAGAGGAAGGGACCTAATATCGATCCTTGTGGAACACCCATTTGTACTTTTAAATGAGGTGAATTGACACCATTTATTTGCACTTCTTGTTGTCTATCATTTAAATAAGATTGTACTAAACTAAGCGCGAGTTTACCTAGTCCGTAATGCTCAAGTTTTAAGAGCAAGGTTTCGTGATCAACGCAGTCAAATGCCTTGGAGAGGTCACAAAAGATCCCTATGGCATCTTGGGCCTCCTCCCACGCTGTAAATATGTGTTTTAATAAAGTGACACCGGCGTCAGTCGTACAACGTCCTTTGGTGAAACCATATTGCTGACCGTGTAAGATTTTGTTGGTGTTAAAATGATTAAGCATTTGATTGAGCATTACCTTTTCGAACACCTTGCTGAATGCAAAACAAAAAAAGAATCATCAAAATCAATTCATAATTGGCGGAATGATCGCGTAACGAACATACAAAAAAACGAACGTGTGACGCGACTTGTAGAACTTGTAGAACAATTTCTATGAAAACTTAATGGAAATTGTTCTACGAGAGTCGCGTCGTGTTTAATGAAGCGAGAAAATGTGTGAAAAACCGTTCAGTATTACTTACACGAGCTATGTCTGTTTAGTGTGCTTGTGTGTTATGTTTATTTATGCTTTATGTGTGAACTTCGTGTAAATTACAAAAATAAATATGTAATACATCATAACTTACGTCTTATTAACAACATGTGCGAAATAGCTTTGACTTTTTGACGCAAGTCCATTTTGTATGTCTAATTATAAATTTGTGATGCCGTATTATAAAAAAAAAATGGATAATAGTTCTGATATTTATACCGCAATCTGTTAATAATTAATTGAACACTAACTTTTTGTAACCGCTTTTCAAGTATTTTATTTTGATGTTGGGCGTAAGAAATAATGTATAAATAAAAACATTATTCTGCTCTGAATGTAAGTATTGTTAAAGTATTTTGTTAGCATTAATCATTTAATAGATAAGCAGTGACTAATGCAGGTGAACTCAAATGAACAACGATGGCGATAAAAACTATGCAACGGGAACACGTAGTTAATTTGTTAACGAGAAATATTCAAGTGAATAGAATAAATTTTACTGTAATCGATTCTAAATATAGGTTAAATGCGTTCACCGGTTCTAAATGCGTGATTTACGATAAAATGTAAGTGTCAAATCACTGTGTCTTAATTAGAGCCTAGTATATTAAAGTTTGTTTTATTGACAGCAAACCAGTTGAATATAGTTAATCCATTTAGCCGTGGCGACATGCCTAATAACCACTGGTGTTTAAGTGTGTTGTTTTAATAAGATACGGTGAAGTGGGTCCAATAATAACGCCATGGCGGTCACCTGTCACCGTGGCTGCCACAACTCCGTGCTGCAGTTATTTATGAACTAATTAAGTTGCTAAGTAGATCATAATTTCGTATAAAAATAAACATTTTACTTTCGTAACATCTACATGGTTGCCGAAAGAATATTAATCATTGTGATCGATCAATTTCTTGGCTGGGTTCAAGTTTATTATGACCCGTAAGCCCGTGATGTCATGTCTTTTGACATTTTACAACGTTTTTGTTTCGAATATAAAGAGATTGGAAACTAAATTATGTATAGAATTTGTTTATTATCACATAAAATAACTGGTTGTGCCCCAATGAATCATTAGCATCGTTTCCAATCAAAGTGGTTATATTCTCTTTGTTTCCAATAGACATTTAAACACCAGAGTAAAGTACCGTCAAAGTTATCAAAGTAATTTTAATGTGAAATTGAATTGGAATGGAATAACTCATTTGTTTTCTATGAACCATAACAAAGATGTTTATTATGTACTTGCAATATTATCTTTATTACTTACCAGACCGCATTTCATATTGTTTTTTAAAACGCGGAATCTTGAACCCGGTATAAAAGAACATAGGTATCTACGTCAGTACATGTTATATGATAAGAAAGATACATGTAGGTACTGTTGTTGTACATTGTTGTAATCTGAATCAAATGTTTTCTATGTGTAAGGCAGTGTAACAAAGATAAATTTGAGAAGTGAACCTCGGTTTAAGGGGGTCAAATATAAAACAAGTTCACAACGCAACGACAGCAGAGTAAAGGCTCCAGCCGACAGGCGCGATACGACGCCGGTACAGCAATGTCCATGAATTTTCATTGGAATTTTTCCACCAGTTGCGTCGCGCCTGTCTGGGGGAGCCTTAGCACGCGAAGAGATCTCAAAAAAAAATACTAGCCAAACATAACATGAGCCGCTGCGACATGGCCACCAGTCATGTCACCTGGAGGATATTTTGTTTTATGGTGCAAAAAATTGTTGTATTCCTATCAGTTAAGTAAGCCAATAGTACTTACATTGTTACCCTAGGGGTGAAAGTAACTTATTTAGTCCCGAGACGGGGTTTGGCGCCCGAGCGTAGCGAGGGGGGCGCCTATAGTTCCGAGGGACTAAATAAGTTGCTTCTTAAGTTAAGTCTTTAACCCGAGGTAAACACTGTGCTTTTCATTACGAAAACAAGGAAAGTAAAATTAAAAACATGAATTAGCAAAAGAAAAAATGAGCCTCTTCTCATATGAAATCAGGCGTTAAATCAATATCTGAATCAGATGAACTCATTGTGTTACGAACACAACAAACAAATCTTTGTTAACAAATCTCTGCTATACGGAAGTATAAACAAAACTCTACAACTCGAAAAAACAAATGAACGCTTTTCCGGCAATTTTTTTTTATTCTGTGGCCGGCTACTAGATATACAGCCATTATTTTTCATTTCCATCATTAAAAAAATGGTAAATATTTTGCCCAAATCTATGTTATTTTAAAGAAATAGCTGAAAGTAAATTATAATAAAGTCATTTAAAAAATACATTCTTTAAGTATTACTAAAATTTATGTTATTTAAATTTTACATCGCGCTGTATGCCACTCAATGTGGCTGTATAGGAAGTTGGAACATGGTTCAATAGAAATGTGAAAATAGAACTAGCTGTTTTAATAATTTGACAGCTGTCAGTTGAAAACGAGTCTCCCTAGGGCTGAAAAGTATTACTTTCAATCCGCTCCTCTGGCAAGTTCAGACCTACTTTCAGAGTATGAGTAAAAAAATATATTTGCTAACCTTAATAGATTCGTGTGGAATAAAATCTAGGCTTGTAGAGTAGATTTATGTAACAAAACGTCACGATAAACTGCCGTTTGTCATGACGATGTTTTGTTACATAGATTTAAAAAAAAAACTTCATAATATGTTTCAGCGGATATATTGACCGCGTATTTTTATTTAATGTCCTAAACATTACTAAATTACGCTCATTACATCATTTATCTTTTGTGGATAGCTACTAAAACAAACAGTTAATTACATTAGCAGGCCTAAGGCATTGATAGATCAACGTTAGAGTTTAGTGAATTAGAATTAATTACTTACTCTGTGTTGATATTTATGTTCCTTGGAATACTCAGTTTAGTTGCTTTAAATAATTTAGATCAACAGCGTAGGCGTGAGCTTCTGCGTGATATATTATTTTTGTAGACGGAAGCAATGTTATTGCACTGTCTGTGAATATCCCTCAGTATTTATTCATATTTCGAGGTGACACTCTATTTCGGTGCCGCCATCCAGCACCACAGCCCTGTGATGACAGATCCCCGTGTACATACAGATTACAGAACGTTTTAGCATTCCCATGCGAGAAGATGTCAGCGTCGTTCGTCATCTCTTGGTGATGACGATATCGCTCATGCGCCCAATCAAAATGTAGACGTTTACGTGTTTACGACTGGTTCTATGTCCGCGTCTGGTGTTATAACGTTATAATAACCGCGAATTGAATAAAATAAATGAGTGGCTTTTTAATTTCCTAGTTGGGTCTTGTGGAAGATACTGTTGCCAAACCTGGCCGTTGTCATTTATTTAATGAAAAACGAAATGATTACCTACCTATGAAGAAAATAAACAACTACGAATGTATTGTGACTCATTTTATTCTACTCTCATAATATTATGATTTTTATCTACAAAATAACAGAAAACAATCAAACAAGAACTGCCTTTCAACACACGAATTACAAGGTTAGGTTATTAGAAGAATTTTAGGTGATTAACCTGTGAATGAGTTTACATAAGTTGGGTAAACGATTCCAGTACATACGGCAGTACAGCGCATGACGAGAGCGTCGACGGATATTTGCGTTTACAAACGGATATTTGCACTAAGGGCGAGATAAAATTAGAAGTTTATTTTAGAGCTAACGACTGTTTAAGACGCCAGCGCCAGCGCCATCGCGTTGCCGTTTATTGTTGATTTCGTCATCAACTTAGCCCTCGTTTACATAATTAGTAATCACTGCTTTAAACAGTACATGAGGAAAGCCTCATACTGTCTTGTTCCTATGAATCACAGTATGATTCAATCGGTGTTTCTGAACGACACTGTACACAATGATAATGTCACACAACAACAATCACCTTTTATCTATCGTTAACAATCTTAATTTGTGTTACTTAATTATCTTTGCAGTATTATGAATATATTTAGGAACATTACTAGTCGTTGTGATCTTGTTCTCGTAATTATAATTATCTATAGTCTTCATTTATTTTCGTTGCTTAAATATTTAGTATTTGTGTATCTATTATTTAGGATATGCATATATCTGTGTATGTATTTTATTGTATTGTATATAGGTATACTTATTATTTGCATCAACGACAGCCCCATTTTTTGTCCAACCAAATCACTGTCTATTCCAAGGTAGCCTGGAAGAGATCGCAGAAAGCGATAAGGCCACCCATTGTATATTTTGTAGTGTTCGATTTAATTTTTGTTACTTATGTCTTTTGTGGGGTACAATAAAGAATATATAAATAAAGAAATAAGGCTCCTACGAATAGGCGCGACACGCGACGCGACACAAAGGCACGGCCTGCCGCGCGACGAGCGGTGCCTTTGTGTCGCGTCTTTTTGAAGGAGCCATTAGTGTTTGTTTACAAATCGTTAACTGTTTACTATGACGTAGCTGTCATAACCTTTTTGGTTTCAAGTAGCAGAATTCATTTTGATTCATGTTTTTTTCCTCACACTGTCATCGCTGTCCAAATATTTGAATATCCACCTCATTCATATAAAATGTTTCACGTACAGTGAAATTGAATTGAAAAACAGTTGAAATGACTTTTATTACTTCATTATGAACCGTATTTGGAGTCTTAACAATAAAATTGTAATAATTGTAGACTGTTGAATGGTGTCTTGCTGTAATGCTTTTGTGCCGCAGACAGTCTGTTAACGCAACAGTGACGTCATTCTTTGATGTATCGCTTACTATCCTTCCATCCAGTACCATTGTCACTTCTATCGATATGAACAAAGAGCTCATTATGTCTGGATCTGTAATTGGGTCCATTACCATGCTAATATCAGCGGTAATGCGATTACTGTATGTACTTATCAGCCGCTACTTACTGCATTATGACAGGCAGCTTAATACTGTTGATACTATACAGCCATTAGGGCTGTCAGCTTAATAACTGGTTGCATTGACACACAGAAACCAAAAAAATTGTAACATTATAAGACAAGGTTAACTAACACCGACAAAAACATGAATGATTTAAGATAAGCCTCTAATCTGGTTAGTATCTAATTAAAATCTGGAAATGATCATATGACGTGACTTCTTGTCATAAAAATGCATATAAAACTACACGTAAATCGACTTAATTATCATTAGCCTAACATTTAAATGCTAGCGACGGAATGGTATCCTGAAAACTACGTTTAGCGGCAACCATTGCAAAATTCCAGCAACGCCTAGCGAAAATTCACACTGCACTATTGTAGAGGTAGAGACAGTCATATTCTGTGATTTTTTAAGCTATTGTCTTTAGAGCTTTGAATTCACATGAAAGGACGGGTTCCAAAACGATACAAACTAGCTTTGTCTGGAAAACAACAGTATGAATTTATAAAGTTGGTTGCATTTATTCACAGAAATCGCTTTCGGATCTGGCCTAGAAGGAAAAACATACGGAATTTTAACAGCTTTTATCTTCTCGCGCCCGGTATGTTGGGATTTGAGTGAGAGAAATAGGTCACACTGGTTCTAGGTGCAATTTATCTCTACTTATAGGTTAGGTTATTGGAATCTTAGCCCACTGCGATCCACTATCCATAGCTAAAGGTGTAACAGTGGCGCAGTTTCTGGCTGAATATTCTAAACGAAACTAAAAAACAGTTAGTCGTTAGTCCGATTGCTTTATTATGCACGCTCATTTACAGACGAAGCACTAGATTTTCCTCTGCGATAAGCAAGCATGTTTTTATGTGGATTACACATTGAGTCAGTTGTCGGGTTTCCGCAATCTTCAAGGAAATATATAACTATATTTTCGCCAATGTTATTTATCCTGGTGCAAGCTGCTGTCAATCTAGTTTATGTTAAGTATTTCGATTTCTGCAATGAACACGATGTTATGTGTCACCTATTCTAATTCGGAAACTGTTATCCAGATCAAGAGCCTAGATCAAAAGTCAATAAACTATTAGCAAACACAAGTTTCTCGATAACAATCAGTACTTCACTGAATGGCATTTGTTGGACATTTTAAATTCTTATGTCAGAGCTCTGACCTTAGCGTACAAATTCAATAGTAAATAGGATCGTTTTCATAATATATCGGTCCCCCACTTCAATATGAAATGGAAGGCTTGTACCTACATTAAAATTTTAAATGATTAGGGTGCAGACCAGGAAAATCAATACCACTTCATCATTTCATTGTGTGTTAACCTATATGTATAACCTGTTTACCACCGTGTTTATTTTTTATTTTTTGTTCCCTTATGTAATTTAATTTTAATCTTCTTTTATACTATGTAATTTCAGATACAAATTATTGTTCATGATTATATGACTTATGACCGTTTGCTGTAGCTACCTAGCTATCTATCAATGCTACTGGGAATGTTGGATGAAACTAGCGCCCGACTCCACGTCACACCAGGTTGTCAAAGCAGTGTGACGAGGAGTATTTTTTTTTCTCGTCGTATCACCGTACCACACACACACACACACATTACAACACACACACACAACACATTTTTATAAATAACTAGCTGAACCCGCGAACTTCGTACCGCCTAACATTTTTTTTCCCTCTCCGTATGAACCATCCTCGTTCTTCAAGGAATATTCTAAAAAAAGAATTATCAAAATCGGGTCCATCCGTTCTTGAGTTATAAAATTACAACGAAAAGTGGTATTGATTTTTATAGATATAGATAGTGAGGCACCTAAGTATTTTATAAAATACTTGAATCACTTTTCGGACTCTTTGTTCCCATCTGACTATTATTTTTTTAATATCATAATATTATCTTTACTCGCAAAAAGATTAGGTTAGGCTAGAATAGCGACCCCCTACGCACGAGGCGAGCGAAGCAAGCGTGTCGCGGCAGCGGCTGGCGAGTGCCAAAAAAGTCGAGTTGTCCATTAGGTATTTCATACATAGTTGAAATATCTTAAAAAAATCATTACATTAATCGTTCGTTAGTGCGATTAATTTTAGTTTAATCAAAATTAAGTAAGTAACAGTACTTGAGTCGACCAATATGCGTTAGATAGGGGATTTATCTATTACAAGTACAACACTAATGTCTCATGAATGAATCTTCGGTCTGAACATAATCGTCTTCTTCGTTGTCCTTCTCATCGCTCTGGTTTTATAAAGTCTTCTTTCTTTGTCCAGGCGATTTTCCTTTGGAATGCGCTCCCTCAGAATATCAGGACGGTAACCAATCAGTTCACATTTAAAGTGAAAGTTCGAGAACACATACGCAAGAAGTTGGCAGATTCGTCTCAGAATTAAGTTGTTGTTGGTTTTCTTGTTAACTCTCATAATGTTTTTAATTTTATTTTTTTGTTGTATGTATGTATTGTATATGTATTTATTCTTCTTATTATTTTTTTTAGTTATAAATATTTTCTAAGTTATTTTTGCACCTACTAAGTATTGTCTCTGCATCACCCTAAGGTAGACTGGTAGAAAATGCCCGCCTTTGTACAGTTTTTACTAGTGCATAAAGTTTTAATAAATAAATAAATAATGTAGTGATACAAAAGGTGTAGTAAAACAAGCGGTGTGACGACGAGGAAAAACAATACTCGTCGTCACACTGGTGTTACAACCTGGTGTGACGTGGAGTCGGGAATGGAAACTTTGATTGTAGAAATTTTTAGACTTCGCTATATTATTGGGTCATGCAATATGAAATTCCGTTTCGATTCAGTTTTCACAAAAATGACAGAATTTAATAATAGGTACTTACATGAGAAGGTGTATCTATTACTTTCTTTCATTTCGGAGTTTCCTGTCATCTTTCGTCGCAGTGATTCAATTCACGTGGGAGACGTTGCTTTCAACATAAAGAAAATTCCTCCATCCTTTTTAAATTCTTTGGCAGACTTGCTTCCATTTATTCGGCTATAAATGTCACAATTTTGTCTTGTTCTTGATAAAAGGAAACACTGATTCTCTGTAAAGGTTTTACGCTTTAAAAATAAGATGATTCCTGTCAAAGAATGTTTAAAATCTTGTCGATATTTACATTGTCCTATATAGTTATTTTTGACTGAAATATAAAACGGTTAATCCTACATATTTTAACGAGTACGGTAATAATGTATTGTTAATTTTGTTTATCATTATGCTCGTTTGTAGCTTGTTCTTCAATAGTTATGCTAACGAACTCGTAGCTTCTCTTCGACTACGAAGTTGGTTGAACTTTTTAACTCTTGCTTAAGTTTTCTCTTTGTTGATCATCGTTAGAGAAGAACGTAATTAACGAAGGAAATTATCAATTGTTATAATCTACAAACTCTTCTCAATAATATCTATTTCGGTTCCTTGTATGGTAACATACTTATTAGACGTTACAAATTACCGAAAAATTTAAGTCATTGCAAACCTCCAACCAAACGTAATACATTATACAGTCGATTAATTAGTTCAACGTTTTTCTACCTGTAGATACGCAGGTAATGCGGTCAAATACATATAGGCATTATGAGTCAACGGAAAGCAATTTCAAGCCACGAATGCACCGGATCTGGCGATCGTAATAAAGGTATGTTTGGCCACAACCTGCGCTTTCATTGACTGAAATTCATGAGTGCGGCTCGTGGGGGGCTCGAGTCGTCGGCTGGCGTCGCGGCGCGTTTTATTCGCCACAGCCTATGCCTGCCGGGTTTATTGACCCAGCGACCGTGACCCCCCTTCCCCTCTTCTCACCATTTTCCCCGCGGTTTGAAACTGTTTGCTAAATTTTGTTCTCATCCTCGTCATGTATTATCTGACGGCTTATTCCAAAAATAATGGGATCAACTTTACGATAGCTTCGATTTTATGATATCAGAGCCATATTTCAGGAATATTTGAGTATTTTCATATACAACATGTATATGTGTACTTATAGCTTTTCTTGTAGATATTTCAAAGAAGGTTTTACATCCCGCCCGCACTCCGCGAGATCTAGTTTATGCAAACTGTTTTTCCTATAGGTACAAACATACCAACATTACTACAAATTCCAAAACATTTTTCTCGCATTCAATGCTGCTTATCTGCTGGATTTCTAAACGTTACCCTTACATCCTAACAATTTAGATAAATATTTAAAACACAGCTGTACTTACCTATTTGTTTCCGTTAAACGCATTGGCTCCTATCAATAACCACAGCGCAGGGAATTTCATAAAAGCATGTTAGGTCCTTAACAACATGTTTATTTCAATAAAGATAAAGAAATTTTCTACGTAATGGACGTCTGCGCCGCGTTTTATCTCTAATTGGCTTGCATTGCCGGACGAAATGGTTGCTCGGTTTGGGCCTCGCTTAGAAGTAGAACATTTATGTTATCTCACATTTAAGAGCTTTAAATAAATGAGGTATTTATTATTGATGGTAAGGTTTAAGAGAATTCACGCAGTATTCTCAAGAAACCAAGAAAGTTACTCCCAGCAGACCAATAGTACTTCATACATTTCATTCTTCATGACACTTTTTCTCTTCGCCTGGCCAGGTTACTACTCGCTATCCTGTCTGTTAGAGATGTCTGGGCAAAAGTAACGACTCTCAAATGAAGACCTAAATATTCAAAGGCCATAAGGCGACCCCGGATTAGAACTTGAATTGCAAATATTTTGTACATGGCACGTCTTACGAATTTACGACGACACATATCTTGCGATCTAAGTGTGGTTACTAAGAACAGTTTTACAAATAAAACCCCTTCAAATATAGACTATCTAGGTTATGGTCCTAGGAATAGTGTAAAACAGCGAACAGCCTAATTTTTTAAATGTCTGCACACAAAACTTCCGAATGTCTTTTATGATAATATCGTATCGGTCTACCACGTGCTGCGTTGCTCATAAACTATTGGCGCAGCGTGGCCACGCAGTTTAGCTGCCAATTCTTCACAGCTGTGGCTGACATTCTGATTGAGGGGCTCAGATTACCCTGCTAGGGAAATGAGCGTGATGTTTAAAAGGTTACTGAATATTTTTCTGTACTTTTTACCACTGTATCTTTATGGCGTTTTCAGTATTGATTGGATAAGGCAACTATTTCGGATTAAGTATTTAAATTACGTGTGCAATGTAATTATTATAGCGACAAGTGGGCAGAGCCTCTTGTAAAGGCTAATGAGATAAAATCAAAATATTTTATTTCACATAACCTTTATGGGCACTTATGAACCGTCAGAAGCAAGGTGAACGGTTCCAACTGATCGTTGGTTCCAAATGATAACATTAAGTAGCTACAATGCAAGTCTAGATATGCATACTATGTATGAAATGTTGCGCATGTATAACCAGAAAATACTAAAATAGAAACTTCTAACAAGACTTACCGTGTCGTATCGAGTAACGACATTACAAAACAGAAGCGTGAAACACCAACACGTGGTAATTGTGAGGTAAAAATTTCAACATCGGTATCTTGGTTCATTAGCTATCGGATGCAGGCGCGCGACTTGATTATGCTAATTTGATTGTCTCCTCGCGCGACTCGTCTAGCCTGGCCCGTGTCGGAGACTAATTTAATCCGTACTCATCGCTCATTTCTACCATCAATAAAACAAGGATTACTCTACAAAACTACGTAATATTTTGCTTACAACTAAATGGGGCAGTGATTAGGGCTAATTTATTAAGAAAGATTTCCCAATTTGTACAAATCTTAGAACTTTCTTGGTTAAAGAGCAAATTAAGGACTTCGTTTAGTTTACAAAGGACTTGGGGAAAATATTGACTAAGCGGCAACTTTCTTTGAATGTTTATGCTCCTTTATCCTCTTATATTTGAGCAAGTTTCTGCTAACCCTGCATTAAATATGCTGTTTGTGTTATGAAGCTGAATTGCTCATAAGTCCTGGTTCATTCCTGCCACGGTTGGTGTATGTGCGTTGTCTCTGTGGCGTAACCGCAGGCTATGGAGCACCATTAAACCTTTCCATTGGTGGTCTGGCGCTGAACAGGATTCGTTTACCCTTTGAACATAAAAGGATTTGCCCTTTTGTTAGTTTTAAACGCCTCTTCTCGCTTGATATTCCAACAACTCGATCCTAGTCATGTTACTCAAGGCCACTTGCTTTGTCATTAAATTGATATGTTCGGGTAGAATCGTCGTTAATCCAAGTAGTCTTCTAATTCTAAGTTAATCCAAGTAGTCTTCTAAGTTAATCAAAGCCGAGTTATAATTGACTTGTTTACTGTCGCCATGTTTCGAGGTACCAATTAAAAGCATCGTTCTGCGCATTCATATGTGTAATTAATAATACATAGTTTTCTTGTTAGCCTCTTCGAAGCAGTTAGTGAAATAGCGAGAGCACAATACAATTTTTTATCACATGAACCGCCTAAAACGATCCACTTCATTCCGTTTATTTCAACTCGTTCGTAAAATGTCCCTTTTAATGCAGCATCTGAACATGTTTGTTGTTTTATTACTGCTGTTTGACTTTATTAGACTAAGTGACGACCAGAACTTTTGATACTTCACTTTGCTTTAAAAGCCAAGAACACTTAGGAGCTGTCTCGCAAACACTACTCGATCGTACTTTAAAAGCTTCACGTGATGTTCCGCCCCGGCCCGAGTTACTAACACTACCCCGGGGCGGCAGCAGCACATTACTCCCACTAAAAGTAAAACTTGAATAAAACTTTCGTACGCGTCGTTCTTTAAGATTTTACCAACAATCTAATACCGTAAATTAACGGTACCAAGAACCAAATATACAATATCGGTAAAGAATGCCTTCGTAAATGTCTCTAATCACATAACTGACATTTTTATTACTGGTAAAGGAATTTAAATAAATAAATATATCTTAGGAACTTGATTATACTTTGATGTTATAATTTTGATTTCCGTTAAAGCCATTATTTTCTCGTTTAACAATTTGAGATTTATGAGAGGTTATACGATCGTTTTATTGATAAAAAATAATATTTCTTCCTAAGCCAACGATTTATAACTCCCACACTACAAAATATGTAATATGTTAAGATAAAAAAACGTAGTGTAACTATATTCTCTCGTAGAATAAAAGTAAAGCTATGTTTGGCCGTTGGCGATTATAAATAAACATCTTGGAATAATTTTCCTATGTTAGGCATCTTATTGGCATTAAATTTACATAGTATAGGGTAATTTGGCATTCACGAAACCACATTTTATTGTTTAAGATTTTTACGCATACTTCATATTTTCAAAATATTAGTATGAAACATTAAAGTAATGTTGAATGTTCTAGATGAGGAGGAGGGGGGTGTTACGCGCGGCGGCGAGGTGAGGCAGCGGCTGCGGCATGGACCATGCGGTGAAGGCGATGTCGGCGCGCGGGCCGCTGTCCCGGCTGATGGCACGGCGGCGGTTTGAGTCGGCCGAGTTGGAGGAGCTGTACGCGCGCTATGCGTGCAAGCTGCAGCGCACCTCCGTTGGCTCGGCGCTGGCTCTGTGGGCGCTGCTTGCCGCCGCGCTCGCCGCTGTCGATGCCACTCGTGGGTGGCGGAGAGCACCACAGGTAACCTACCACTCAAACAAAATAAAATAAAATCTAGTTATCATGAGCACAGATTTGAGTACTGCATTCGAATGAGTCGATCATAAAAAGTTCATCTTGTGGGTTCTTAATGGTAGGACTAGACTTTTGCGAAGGTAACCTCCTAAACTTAAGTAAGATACCTACCCATTGGAAACATTTTTCATCGTATATATTTAGTCAAATACTCATTAACTAGATTACAAAAATATTGGGAGTCCCCCAAGGTAGCCTGTGTTGCCCAGTTCTTTTCCATAGACAATCTAACCGAAAACCGTATATTTTGTGTACCGTTTACAAAAATATACCCTTGAACTATAGAATGACACTATCAAGGTTGTTACATGTATGAGTTTGAGGTAAATGTACAATGAACGTCACGCAGTGCAATTTAAAGACGTTAAATGAAGAAAATAGGTTACTGTGTCGCGACCGATGCCAAATTACTTGGGCTTCAAGTGCAATATAAAATCTAGCTTATTGCATCATATTGAGAGGTTTCCAGCTATGACGCATAATATACCTAAATGATAAAGGCTGATTACTCTAAAATCAGTCGTTCTGGCATATAACAACAATATTTAATGGCGGCCAATAAGAAAAAATATTTGCAAATTCTTTTGTAGAAGAATTATTTGTTACTGGTGACAATAAACAAATGGTGTCCTTTGTACATATCATTAATAATACCTACTCTTTTGTACAGGTCGGCGTTTTGACCGCACATGCACTACTATGTAGCGGGTTAGCCTGGTGGTGCGGTCGCGCCGGTGTGGCACCGGAGAGGCGATTACCGCGAGCGTGCTGGTTGGCACTGGCTGGTGGTGGCGTCGCTCTGGCCGCCACACTGCCCGCCTGGAGCACCGGTGCGGCGGCTGAAGGCGCTGCTCACGTAGTGTGGGCCGTCTTCGCTGCATATGCGCTGCTGCCGGTTGGAGCACCCGTCGCCGCGGTTTTCGGCATCCTTCTGCCCACAACGCATACCATCGCATCAGCACTCGTCGCTAACCGCTTCCCTTATCACGTTTGGCAGCAGGTCAGTTAACTATAATCTCACTATCGGCTAATTTTAAAGCGTATAAATTCTTTGACGAATTAGTAAGTACGTCACAGAGTACTGTGGCATGAAAGTTTATCGCCGGAGCTCTCACATCTACAAACAATTGTTTGCTATAAAATGTTGATGCGTAGTCAAGCACGGACAGTACCTCACCTACATATCGATTGAAGTTCATCGCGCGACTCTGAACATCGTGCGAATAAAACCAGATATTTGTGTTAACTTAGGGTTGCTTAGCTCGCATTGTTATTATCTTAGTTTCACAGTCTTGACCTTGACACAGGTCTAATACGAGTGGTCGGAGCTTCCAGCTTATACTTGTAAAATGTCTACCAAAATTATCCCAGGGAGTACAGTGAAAAAATTTGTATTGAATATCTCGCGATGATTGGAGTGACTATAACCAGACTTAAGCTGCTTAATAATTATTTAAGGAAAGTGTTATGTTCCATTGATTGCAGTCATAACGGCACAGATTACTAAATAGTTACTATGTAACAGATACTTCACTCAGTAGAAAATTTCCAATACCTATTGAGATAATAGCCTACTCCGTCGCCTCAACAACCACTGCATGCTAAAATGTGCCTAAATGCTCAAGCGTACAGTTGTGATTGCTTCGCACCGCGCGATCCTACAGCAATCGCAGTGAACCGAATTTGGACCGCAAGCGGTCCGAGAGCGCTCGCTCGAGCGGTAGGTAATTATAGCGCGCAAGTACATGGAGTGACGGAGGCCTGATAACGGCTATAATAAATCTGGTAGCTACTACGTCGCATTCTGTGGCATAATAGAGTTCATACTGTTCATAGACCTACCCTTTTACTATGCCTTGATATTAATGATGTTTTGAAGGTCGCGTTTTGTGGAACTGTATAAGATTCTTACATCTTCGTTGGCACTTTATATTTTTATATAATATAGTACTATACTGCCAAAAGAGATACGTTGTCGAAAATGAATTAATGGATTTAGTAAATGATTGATTACGTTCATATTATTTTTTTGGATATAAAGTAACGTGGAACGTTTCATGGCACCAGATCTTTCAAACAACAAAGCCTTTTGTAATATATGTATGGTTGCAACTTTAGTATGAGTAACTGAATTAAATGGTTCCTAAAATAGAACATTAACTTCAATTTAGTTACCATGTTAAGTCGTTGCCTTATAAATAAGATTTAAATAACTGCACATTTTCTGCAAGTAGTATGAAACCATCCGGAGGTCGTAGCCTTGCCCTCTTGGCGCCCACCGTGGTGGGGCCCACTTAATATGCCTCACTCCAACATAACAAGGGTTGCTGTGCTCGCGTGCGAAGCTTACGTCATCATTGCCGTCTAAACAAACTTGGCATATCCCTCAAAATTCGCAAATATGTAAATCAGGACTATTCGAGAATAGTGAGCTACATTGTGTAGTGACTAATGTATAGGTCCAATAGGATTACGAAGTTTATTACCAAGATAAATTCCGACGTGAAATTCTAAATCGGAACGAATCCAACTAGAAAGACGGTATTTAGACATTTTTGCATTTAAAAATGCAATAAAACAGAACGTTTATTGTTCATCTATTTGTGAAGTTTTTATGTGTGCATAATAATCTGAATTTATTCACATAGTTTCATGTAGCCGTCTCGTTAAAAACACATCAGGAGAGCTCGTTCTTGCTGAGTTGATCATAAAGCTGGTCGTTGTTACTGCAAGCAGCAATAAAAAATGGCCTTCTGACAATGATATTTTCCTAACGTCGCGCGTCGTAGGTGTTATTGTTTTGGCCAGTTTTCACGAGCACTAAGCGACACTTAAATGTAAAGCGTAATACATGTGCAGAACTTACTTGGCTCAAAAATAAACGTTTGAGCAACCACTAGGCGCTGACTAAGGTTGCTGGCAAGCAAGCGTAGACAGAGAAAACTAGGCAAGACACGGATTCGCCGACGCGACGGGTAATACTTAGGCAACTCTTACAGGTTGCCTAGCAACAGATTTATAACAATATTGACAGACACCGAACTTGACTTAAAAAACCTCAGACAAGTGTCAAAAACGTTGATTTCGAAGCAACTCGTAAGTTGCCTGCTGAAGTGCTGAGAAACCAATGGTGAAACGTGTGGTGGCTGCTTAGGGGTTAGAGATCTGTTAACGTTGGGCATTATCTAACTAGATATTATTTTCCGATACATTAGTAAAAACGGGCATTATAGTGTATTACCTAGTAAAATAAAAGTGCTTTAACTTTACAGTTCAACCGGGTGTCTAGTTCAGTCTAACTATCCACATTATCTGTATTCATGTTATAGGATGCCAGACGCCTTGGCTTAGATCAAATATTTTTACACCATGCCATGCCAATATTTATTGTCGAGGTTATTGAACTTGACAGATGACAAAAGAAAACCTATCGACTGAGTCAATTGAGTTTTCAAGGATAAGAGGAAGGGAAGAGGAAAACCTTTGGTAGAATCTGCCAACATATCATATGTTGGCAGATTCTACCAAAGGTTTTCCTCTTATAGGGATTATGTATGTAACTTTTTCATGACGAAGAAAATTTTCTACGTGTTATTTTTCTATTTCCTTATTCTTACTTTTTACGGGTAAGTAAAAAGTAGGAATGGGCCGAACGTGGATTGAATCGAATACGAACTTAGGCCGAACATTCGGTGAAAATAAAAAGTTAGCCGAACTTCGGTAATTTTCACAGCGCTTCCTCGAAAGTGACACTTCGAATCTTGTTAACGCGCGCACTTGAATGATTGGTGCATAGCATACACTATAATTATACACTTTTCTCAGAGGCAGGAAATAAGTACGAACAAAATCGTAACAGACTATTGCCAAATAACGCCGAATCCTTGGTGTTTTTGCACCGTAACCTGCCCTTGGTACATTTAAATTAATACTAGTAGGTAATTGGATTTCATTAAAATATATTTTTAATTAACATTAAGTAGTGAGTTTTGCTATAATTATTTCACTGTTTAGATTTAAAAATTCTGATACTTTTTAGAATACATTTAATTGTTAAATATATATCAAGTAACAAGCAATAAATAAGTGCTTACGATTTTATTTTACTGGTCTAGTTTTGTTATTTAATTCAATACAGTTGTGATATATGTTAATATTTTCTTGTATCGAATGTTTGGCATTTGAAAATTTTTTTGTTCGCCGAATTTCGGTTAAACCGAATGTGAAACGAATTTCGGCCCATCCCTATTAAAAGCCACCGTACCTAAAAAAGATATTTAAATCTTTGAAGGGCCTTATCACAATGATTGACTCTGTAGATTAATAGACTCACTTATAAATATTGACGAAGGCTACGTCCATCACACTGAAGGCATAAAAGCTTTTTGTTTGAAATTAATCAAACGGCGGTCTATAAACCGAGCGCCATTTAAATCAGAATAGATTTCCGATAAACATTGAGACACGTTGAACGATAGTTTGACGGACGAAAAATGTGTGATACATTTGTGGAACAGTAATGCTTTAATTTTCGATTATCGTTTCCACTGTAAAACAAGAAATAAGGCCATTACGTAGTATTTCTGCGGGAGTTGTAAAGGGCTATTAAGTGAAATCATTATGTCAAAACAACTACATTATGTGCATTTAAAATTATTCAGAATTCATAACCAATCGACGGGCTTCCGATTCGGAAATGAGACATTTTCGGTTACCCGATTTACCTAGTCCTCGACCGCAAATAGCCGTCAGCGACGGAAGAATAGCTGTCGTCTATTTGGTTTAAAATGTCGATTTTTCGGGCTTCGGATTTGTCAATATTGATTGATGTTCAATTCGTTGGGAACTGGTATATCTTATCAATTAATTTACTAAACCCAATGATAATTGCAACACTGCTTCACACTAAGACCTTCTCATGTTCAAAATTGGCCCTTTGTACAGTCAGCGTCACGATGTGGGTACCCCCCTTCAAAGTTAATTTTAATACAACTGGGGTAACCAATTGATGCAGCCTACCGTACAAGTTCAACATGGCCAGTCGACCACTAATAGCCAACATTCATGAACACGTAACATAATAAGCAAGACAGTAACATATTTGACCGCTGGTATGGTTATTTACTGCGTCGTAACTAACGCTTGTAGCATCTGGTTTATATAAATCAATCGGCCAACTTGTAGGTGGAATTAGGTGCGATTTGCTGTGGTTCAATGCTTATTATTGCCTTCGTTTTGTTTAATAAATGTTCCTGAAGGCGATTACTGTAAGTTTTAGGAGTTTAAGTGCGAAGGGGTGTGGCAGGGTGGGAATCTGTTCTATCATTTTGTGTTAACGAATGTTGGAACTTGGAGACTTTCACAACAAAACATTCAAGATATTTTGTCTACCCAAAGGTTGTCTGGTAGAGCTCGCTGTGAGCAATAAGACCACGCTTTGTGCAACTTCATAAACGTGTCCTTGATTGTTGTATTTAATGTGCTTACAGTACAGTTTATTGTAGTGTACTGCCAATGCGTCAGGGGCAGGTTCATTATATACCATACAGTATTGAAATACCAAAAGTTTCACTATTTTCCTATTCTATTTACTACTCAAATTCTCAGTTATTTGTAATGGTTTTTGTGTTAAGTCTAGTCGTCGCCAAAAGCTAATCTATTTTACCTAAACTACCGTTATTCATTCCGGTATCGTAAACGGACACATCAATTTGATTTGCACTTATTTAAATTACCAATCATTATTATTCATCGTATTTTACATGTGGTATTATAGTTTATAGTTATGTACCTATTACATTAAAATATGTAGATGCTACGTTATATACGAGTACATGGATGGGCAGGCAGTAAAACATGATTGATATCGTGAACTGTAACAAATATCCAACAGGCATGCATGACCTTAGCGGGCTTTGCGTTTCATCTAGATTTTAAATAATTCACATTGTTTATTTTTGGAACTTGTTGGTGGGAGAGGACTGCATATAGGGTTGCCAACTTGTTTGTATCAAATATAGTATTTTCGAAGCCATTGCCTGTAAAAATATAAAAAACGTTAAAAAAAAAATCATTCATTTTGGCTAGTTTGAGCCGTTATTAAGAGGTTTTTTGTATGTCTCCTATTATGAAACTCTACAAATTTTCATTTTTTTATTTAAGATGGGTTTGCTCTTGACTCTCAGTTGATTTGGTCAGTGGTGACAGAGACAGAGTCGACGGTGGAGTGAGCTTATCCGGAAGAAGCCTGTTCTCTCTCACTTTGAAGAGATTAGGGTTGTGTGCGTTCGGAAACACAAAATGGTAACAAAACAACTTTATTTCACTTTTTACGAGCTTAATACTGGCGCTATTGCGCTCACCTCATTTTGTATTCACCACTGAAACAATTTGCTTAGTAAAAACTGAATTTGGTAAAGAAAGACGAAATTATACTTACTATTTTGAAAATATAAGAAAAGTCAGAATCAATTGTTGCTATTTTTCAGCATTAGATTAGTTTGCAACACGTTTTTGATCAGAAAGAGCAAGGTGCCAGAATATTATTAAATTGATTAATTATTTCTGAATACAAATTTCAAAAACAGATTACGTCTGCCTTTCGTTTTACACCTATTCATCGAAAATATAGTAGTTTCGCCTACTATTTATTTTTTTGTAATAAGTACATTATTTAGGCCTCCAATATACTAGGATACAATATTATATAGTAGGGTTGACAATCCTAGCTGCATACGACTCGAGCTGTATTAAATTACTACACGACCTAAACGCAAGTTTTATAATGCCTAAAAGTATACGATCCACTGCAGTAAACGAAATCAGAAAACTATATGATATTCTTTAGGATCTATGCTAGTTAGATAATGTGTTCAAAACATAATAAAACTAATTTGGTACCATAGACAAAGTCACGAAGATACCTCTAAAAATATCTTAAAACGATTAAAAACCATACTAATACCTATACATGCAATCATTCTGGTTTTTTTTTCAGATTGTTCTTCAGGCTATTGCCTGAATTGACTAAAAAATTATAACACTATCACGTTAATATATTTATTAACGTGATAGTGTTATAATTTTTGAGTCCTTCAATAGATTTTTTGTAAATAGAGAATTGCTTCATATTTTGCAATAAATTACCAGCCTTGTGCCATCGCGCTTCTCTTTCTTTTCTATGAAGTCTGACAGTTATCGCGGTTTAGCTGTTGTCAGCCCCTAAGCTAAGCGGTCATTACTCATTGCTAGGGTTTCTGCACTGAATAGATCCGCTATAATTCGGCTAATGGACGCCAAACAGGGAATTGTGGCCTGTATGCTAATCCTAATCGGCGTAGTTCAGTTTCAAGGCTACTCCAAGGCTATACTGCGTCGTCATTCGGGATCTACGTGCCATCTGATAAATTTTCACGTTTTCAGTAGGTAGCTGAAACTGTTACTGGTTACTGTTGCAACTGTTACGTTATTTTGTTACACCATACTTAGTAAGTAGCTACTTATTTAGTTTCTTATTCTACTTATAAATGCTAAACAAAACAAACAATTAGTAAAAGAGTATGTTATGTAGCTAGCAACATAATATTAATGAATTAGCATGCATGAATTTTTTTAGCCATAATACCCCATTATTACGAGAAGTACTTACCTATACCTACATAATCAGTTGATTATTTAATACAAAATTCAAAATAAAATATATTCCGTTCGGTTATTTTTGCATGAATCTTGACTCAGATATTCGCAAAGAAAATTCCTTTACCAACATTTATTATCTTGTTGGTTGTGTATAAAATTCTTATTCGTTGGGCAGTCGAGGTCGGTCCCGTGTCACCGCTTAGCCTCCAGGGGAAGCCAAAACACATTTGTGGAACATGTCTCCTCCGGAGCGAGTTCACCGCGCATTTCCATAATAATAATGTATTATAAAGCATGTGTGCGTGAAATTTATTCAGTTTAGCTCGTTATTCACACGCCATGTCACTCCATTGAACATGGTCAATACTTGATCATCCTCATCGTTGCTCTCTAATAAACAGCGCCAAGCCAACTTAATGCTAGAATTTCATTCCGTAAAGCTTCAAATATCAGCTCCCCTTTTTTCCAGCGCACGTCATGCACAATGAATTTATATTCAAATGTTTTCAACGTGCTAAAAATGTATTTCCACCGTGTATCTGTGTAGCAGAAATAGATTGCAATGTTCTAATAATACCTGATGCAAATTAGTATAATCCGATCGGTTGCATAAGTTGCGTTTTACACTGAGAAAGTCGCGTCGCGCTGACTGATGATTCTATGGCCCATCCCCTTTTCGATCCGCTTTCTCAACAATATCAATCCGCATGTCATAAGATTTACGTTACGGCAAATAACTTTGCCTATTCAAGCGTTTAGATAAGAAATCAATGATTGGCCTATTTCAACTAGAAATCATGCTTTCAACATTAATCCTTCACCTGTTCTGCTATCATTAAGTACATCAGAAAGTGTTTGCAGGCGCCAGTGCCGGCCGGCATACACAGCATGCTAATAAACACGTCTTGTCTCGTTGCTTGATCGCGGCCATTTACAATTTCACGTAATGCAGTCGGACAAGTGAGCTTTCTTGTCAAACTGACAAGAGTGTTGTGTAGTGTTGGGAAACGATCGATCATGTTCCATACTAGATAGGTACCATCGCGGACATTTGTGGTGAACAACTTTTCGACCTTATTACTGTGATAGTATGGTTCAAAAGTGGTTCACCGCAAATGTCCGCGATAGTACACTTGATGGGAGGAGCTGTCTCTGCGTCTGTCCATTTTATTTGACATGACGCTTTAGGGTTCCGTGTATTGCATTCCAACTAGGTGTAAGTAATTTTGTTTGTTTCATAAATGAAAATTAATACTTATATTTTTATATAAGTTATTGGTGCGGCTATGATCGTGAACGATGATTACACAAAAATCTAGAAAATATATTATTTCGTATTCAATGTCTTAAATAAGACTTTTTTTTTTTTTTGGTTACTAAATAAATTAATCTGTATCAGATCTTCGATCAAATAGGCTTTGCTGGGATGAAACACCTATCAGGGAAATTACTTAATTACGAAAAAAGATCTGAAAATATTCTTGAGTTCAACATAATGCTCTCTCTTACTCCATCTAATCTTATTCACACTTCGCAGCTTTAGTGATTTCTTTAAAAAAATGCTTGGAATTGTTCTAACATAATACTAAAATTATTTCACGCCAAAATTATAAAAGGTCATTGGTCAAAATAGTCCATTAATATTTTAATCTTACTGTACTTTTACATTTTGTTGTCTTCCACATCCCTTTTGAATAAAATATCTCAGAATCGGCGCGTCGCTGTCGGCGTTTACGTTTAGCGCTCTCAGAGCTATTCGGCTCATTTTGAATACTTAACTGTAAATTGTATAGAAGATGGTTGACATTGAATATTTTAGTAATTGGAAGATGAGACAAGTTGTGGGGGCGAGTGAGGCGACACAGGCGGCGACAGGTTCTATTTGCATAACTCGGGCCGATGGTGCACGGCTCGCTGCCTATCTCATAAACGTTATAAATAAATTAAACGCTCAGTGGTTGGTCTATACAGATTAGTCCCTCAATGTAGTTACAATAGGTGTGTCATGATTCCTCTTATGGCAGTTTACTTGCAATGAGCTTTGCCTTCTATAGCGTGAACTTTAGCTTGATATAGGAACATTAAATTATATCGTCTTAATTATTTACTATCGATAGTTTATACTGCCTATAACAGTAACATTATAATTATATTGTTTTACTCGTTTTATAAGACCTGGTTCACGAGGTAAAAGTAATTAGACTCTCGACTAATCTGTGCAAGCTTAGGGTTGAAGCTGAGCCCTCTGCAGGAGCTCCCTAATCGCTGCGTCATCAGCTTCACGTTTTTATTACTCTCATAATATAAGGGTCCAATCTTTGTAACTTAGAATGTTACAAATTACTTTTTCTATTTTTACTTTTATTCCCCGTGGCGCTAGAGCACGTAACAACTTAATTATATTAATGAGTTTCCCGAAGTAATTCGAGCTCATTTTAATATAATAGTTTTTTGGTTCTATTCTGTATGTGTTTTATGTAAACGAGCACTGTTCCCTGTGGCACCCTCGCAGAGTTCTTTTAAAGCGAGTGTATTCAGCTCATGTTTAATTGAATTCCTGTATTGAATGTGTTTGCAGTTCGCTCTAAATATACTTATACGTTCGCATTTCGCTTCATAAGTTTTTTTTTGTTTCACTATTTAAAAAAAGTGTTTACTGTATCTATTTGAAAGTTATCTCATTTGTCTTACTCAAGGCTTTCATACATCATTTCGTTGAAACTACATTACTAGGTAACAGTTTTGTTGCATTACCTATACAGATTTTGTAGACGGTTTAATCGAATAAAAAGTTAAATTTTAAAAGCCCCTGTCACAAACAAAAACCTCTAAAAAGTAAAAAATAATATGTATTAGCCCTTTGACAGCTTTTGTATGGAAAATATGTCAAACGGTCAGATTTATTCTTCAGTTAAAAGTTATCTGATTATTGAAAAATCAGCCCTAAGTTTAATATAACTTGTAGGTAATATTTAGATCAAAGCATCGTCGCGTTGGGGGACGACTAATGAAAATACAATAGTATACATTCATTAGCGCTGGGCTTCGTTTGTTTGAAGTTTTCTCTCGATTAAGTCACCTTTAGAACAACACAAAAAAAAAACAATCGGCTCAACTGTTTGGGAGCTACGATGCCACAGACAGACACATATAGCCTTTAAACTTATAGCACCCCCCTTTTTTGCGTCGGGGGTTAAAAATAAACTCGGCAGGTCAGCTATTCAGTTTGACAGGCAATTTTCAGTCTACATTGATGGATGGCGCTCTATTTATCGAGCGATTCTTTATGTAACTGCATGCCATGCCATGACGATGTTTGTTATAAACGATTTCAATTTGTCACACCCACCGTGTTGCAGATTACGGCGAAGAAAATGTTTTCTTGTCATATCGACGATAATAATGTAGTTTCTTCAGTTTCTTGTCGGTCATTCTTGAAGGTTATGAAGAACAAGAATATCGTAAACCATGGAATTCAAAGCTTTGATGTTGTTCACTTTTATATTATGGTTAGTCGTAAAACTCGTTTTGTTACGAATTGACAACATCTGAATTACTGTCTAAACATACGTAGAAACGAGGCACTCAAACTCAAATTGAGTTGTACCAAACTATGTAGGTACCTACTAGAATTCTGTGGCCCGAACAGCTGATGAAATTCAGAGGATTCTTTACCAAATATTTCAATTTATCGTAAATCTACTGGACGATGCCGTCACGTTTCAGTCGCCAGAAATGTTTCATACTCTTACATTGACAGACTTTTTATTCTTTGGACTTTTTCTTATTGCTTCTGCTCCAGTAAGTAAAATGTATGTGTATGGTGTTCTCAAGGCTGCCATTTTCCTTCCTATAAAAAAGTTTTCATGATTTCGGTCGGCTGAAAGTATCCCTTTTACAGAACCTCTTGGTGTCGATTGAGCAGACGGAAATATTCCTCACACTCAAACAAAATGAGGCAATCAAACGAAATGAAACATTTTAACGAATTAGTTCAACTTAAAAGAATATAAAACGTGAGCTCCCGGAAGAAATTAAGAAGAACTAAATATGCTTGAGCGGATTTATGTTTACACGAAATATAGACCTACATACTGTAAACTATATATACCACCTATATAAAGTAAACTCAGCGTCGAAAGTCCATTATAATTTACTTTTAGTATATCATTGAGCCTAATTATTGTTTTCAATCTAGTCTTCAAAAGTTCACAGTATTCTCTACACTCTAATAATTTGTTACAAACAAAAAATATTCATTTATAAATCTCTTCTGCAACTTTGAACAGTGTTAACCTACTTTTTCGCTGACCGTACCTATACACAAATGTGAAAATGTACATGTTTTGTTAACAGATGGTGGGGAACGTAGTGGTGTTTATGTGCGTGAACGTGGTGGGAGCGCTGATGCACTCGCTGATGGAGACGGCGCAGCGACGAGCCTTCCTCGACACCAGGAACTGTATAGCAGCTAGGCTGGACATGGAAGATGAGAACGAGAAACTGGTAAATCTATATACTCGTACATATATTCGTGCTCAGTCGCTTTTCATGTCTATCTGTGTGACCGCAATGTTCTTCATAACTTCGCAACGGATTTGGATGCGGTGTTCGCCATCCTTTTGAGAATTTATTCTCAAAGGTTTATGTGATAATTACATAAATATTAATCTTATATAATAGACAGGGTGATTGGAAGATGGGTGCAAAGCTTTAAGGCGAAGATAGTACAGACAATTTTAAAACCATTTAAACCATGATGGTCTTAGACGAAGTCATACCATTTTTATAACCATATTTTATGTTCTTTTTTCGAAATTTCCCATCGTTTTAACTAAACTGCTTATTTATGGCCAAATTGAATGATAAATGAAAACAATCATAAAAATTTGGTTAACACAAAATGTTATAAGACCATGACTTAAATGGTTCTAAATTATCTGTAATCTTCGCTCTAAAGCTTTGCACCCATATTGCAAGCAACCTGTATAATAATATTGATGTTTTGTCAAGTCGCAAAAACCGAGCGAAGCAGGGGCGGCTAGAACAAGTTTCATAAACTTCTTACAACTAAGTCCCACTCCCTTTATTGACGTTATGTTCACAAGGATAGATAGGTTTTGTAAAGTGTATATGAATGCCTTGGAACTTGGATGCTGTTTAGAATATTTCCTTCTCACTTTATTGGCACCACGATGGCTAAGATAGGTAACTTTCATAAAGCTTTTAATGAACAAGCAGGTAAGGTTTGCCTCAAGGCAATATATTTGGACCTGTCTGTCATTGTGGATGAAATTGCGTGACGGAAGGGTACAATAAGGTTCAATTTTGTCCAAGGCTGCCACAAAATCTTTTAATCCCTTAAAGGTCAAACCATGCCATCCTGCGTTACCGAATAATGTCAATGATCTACATTGACATTATTCATAAACCTAGAACATGAGTTAAAGACAATGACGACGCTTTTCTTCACAATAATATGACGTGACGCTAATAGTTTTTGGCAAGATTATTTCATTTTCATAACCGGGCTGGGTTTGGTTGGCTACAGTTTCACTTTGGAAGAAGTAGTTTCGCTGGTTTCATTTATTAGTTATCCGTTCCCAGCTGGGTGCTACGGCTCATCCGCTTGGTACAATTAATCGCTTGTTATGTCACCCATGATCATCGGGCTGATTAAACGTATAAAAGTTACCGCTTCACGATCGATCTAAAAAAGCTCGAAAATATATTTTTTTGACCTATCGCAAAGAATTACTTCTATCAACTGATAAAGAAAACTTTACTGACATTTTCGAGGTAATTCGAACAAAACCAATTTTCGGAAATGTATTTCTGCCAGCAATACATTTTATTCCACTTTGCCGCTTGATATAAATGTAATAAATAGCAGTGGGTTATCCAGCCGAAAATTGTTCCTATTCTGTTCTTTCGCAAAAATCTTTCACTTGGGACCTTTTATATAAGCCTTTAAATTATGCTAAGGTTATTATGACATAAAAACCGTTTTCGTAAATGGTAGGCGTTATGTTCTGCGAGCTTTTGCGAGTCGCGTTCAAGGCATTATGATAAATACTACAAACTCCTGGGGATCGGCACTAATATAGTTAAATGTTTTTGGCTACTTCACTCTTTTCAGGCTTTGTGGGTTTCAAATATGTATATAATTGCGTATTTTGCGTATCACAAACAGTAGTTTCATTTTGACAGTTAAACAACATTCATTGCGTTATTTTCGTTGTTGAGCAGACAAATTTTTCGAACTTAAGAAGCAATGGATTAGCAATATCCTTCAAAATTATTCAGAATGTGACTGATAGTGTATTACGCAATTAGGGTGCTGGCTAAAGACCTTCTTTCCAAGCTTTCTTTATAAAGTTTTTTTTTTTTAAGTTTTTTTTTTGCTTTTTTTCAAGAAGACTTTAGAAGAGACTTTCTTTAGAAGGTATACTGCCGTATACCTGCTTAGTAATTGTTAGTCTGATTCACTGAACACTGCCAAAAGTCATAGCACTAGCGTCATAGGATATGATTAATTGGAACTGTAAACAAGAGAGTGCAATTATATTAACCGCAATGTGCAATAACGAAATAGTATGACGTCACAATACGTCATTTATTTATTTAGATGATGTTGGAGAAATTCTGAGAATGGATTAATATTACAATGTGTAGTGTTTATTAACGTTAGTAATTCCATTCATGAGTAGGTAGAATGAAAGTGTAAAAAGTACAGCTAGAACCTCGGACTTCATCGTGTTCATTGGGCATAAAATGATGCTCACTGAACACATCATAAACATGTTCTTGTGTGTATTACATCTTATTTTATTATACAGTAACACTGGCTTCATTTTTTTTTCCATTTTGATGATGTGAAGGTGGCAAGCTCATGTATGTGGAAACTTTAATGATGTTAGAATGAAATGCTATGGGTATAGCGTCTGTTCCGCCCAGAATATATACAGGGTGTGGCGTAAGTAGTGGTCCACCGTTCAGGATTCGATGAACCACAATTAAAATTTTTAACAATTTTTAGTAGTAAGTTTTTTTTTTACAAAAATCGCTCTTGAACTTGATGGTGTGTTAAAAATTAGAGAAGAACCAACTTTTTCTTCAAAAGAGCTGAATTTACATAAAAAATCATAATTTATCATGATAGCTCTAGTATTCAGCAGTAATTAACAGAAATCAAAATGAAAAAAATGTGGTTTTTGTTGAAACTACAAACAAATTTGTAATAAAAGGTAGAAATTTCGTAAATAAAAGACAAAAAGGAAATATTTTCGGAACCCTTGGGTAAAAGTGGTTAAAATTTTTAATTGTTATAGTTAATTATCTGGTTTATCGAATCCTGAACGTTGGACCACTACTTACGCCACACGTATATTTAGAGTTGTAAGTTCCTTAATTTCGCCGAGTGCACAAATGCCAGTAGGTACAGGATAAAATCTACCTCTGTTCAAGTTACCCATAAAAATACCACGGAATATTTTCCCGAACACCCGTGAGTCTAATTTAAAAAAAGAAGCAAATACTTGTTCTGTATATATTTTTTAAACCGCAAACAGACATTTAACATTTTTATTTATGCGTCTGGAAACGCTGGATTTAAATAAACTGCTACACATTTCCTATGGTATAAAATTAAGGAATATTAAAACGGATATCAACTTCTTTATCACAAAGGCACTTCAATGTGAAGGTCCGTTGTGTTGTAAACAAGAACGTGAAAATAATATGTAAATCTCGGTGACAGGATTAAACATTAATCCAGTTCACAGTATTGTTTTATTCATGCTGCCTAACCTAGCATAAAAAAGTTGTTAGTCGCCCATATTGTAGTGACTTTAACAAATTGCCACGAGACCTCTACTTATATGGGCGTCGTCGGCGCATTTCAATTTGATAGCAGCATTAGCGACGTCTCTATGAGATTCTGTAGCAGATAAGCTGGAACATTTCTGATCAAATCACTCGTACACATCCCGCAAAAAACTTTATTTACGCATGTACCTATGCGTTTAATTTTCTTAATGTTGTAATTTTCAACTGGTTTATTACCATACTTGTCGTAATTATATTTTTTTATTATAAAATTTGAGCAATAATTATGATTTAACGTTTAATAATTATAGCTTTGCGTATTTATAGTTTCTGAGGTGACTAAAAACGTACCTTATTATCGCTGTTAAAAAAAATGTTTGTACAAATGTTTTGTTTTAATACAATTCATTGTTGGCAGACGATAAGTTTATGAGTTTATTGGCCTCATTGCCGGCCTATTGCCCAACTATCAATTCATAATTTTGATTAGATGAGCTTACAAACTACAGTATTATTAATTTTGTTGTTTCGTAGGAACGATTGCTGCTGTCGGTGCTGCCACAACACGTTGCCATGGAAATGAAAAACGACATCATCTCACCAGTCGAGGGACAGTTCCATAAGATCTACATTCAAAAGCACGAACAAGTCAGGTGAGGTTAATCCATATTGGGCACTCCCCATAATGCTTGTGCCATATACAGTAATATACGGCTCAAACTAATTAGGTTGTGTTCGCCTATTTAGTGGCAGTATCTCATCTCCAACGCGACACGACTTTGGCCCACCTCCAAGTTGATCTCGAAACGACTCTCTCTGATTCAATACCTCCTATACGTTTCAGGTCATATATCTATTTGTAATTAAAGCCGTGACGTCAATCAGCGCAAGAACTGCACAATTACTTCGAATTTCAGAGACAGTTTGACAGGGGTTTATACGACGGAAATATCTTATTGTAACATGTTCAACACCTGCCCTCTTAGAATCAAATAACTGTAAGTCTTTAGCTGATTTTGGCAGCTCTTGCCCATAGGACGCTCATGATTAGGAAAGCAGGCCTCTTCAAAAGTAAATTAGGAAGGTCAAGTGTTCTTCCGAGGAAATGGAAGTGCCTACCCTTATAAGTTCTTTTCATGAAACAAAAATAGACATCATGCATTTTAGGGTAGTTAACAAGTGATGTGGCGTAGTCCCCATTTGAAAATAGGGCAGTCGTCACTATAACTTAAATATGAGACTATGTTAGCTGATCCTCAGGGTTGTGGAACTAAGAGTCGTTGCTCTGTGTCAATCAAACGACGCGGAGAGTTAAACACTTCGATTAAACCGGAAATAGAAGTAAGTACACAGTGGAAACGCTTGGATGTCTGTGGGTTGATTATAAGATGAAAGGAAGTCGGAAATGTAAAAATAAATTAATCGATTTGACGACGAATCGAATTCACGTCGATTGGTTTAAGTTCAAGCAGTGATGAGTTTAATATTAGATAGAGATTCCTTACCGTTCTTTCATTCATTTTAGTTTTGTATTCGATTAAACCCGTTTGTTTTTTTTTTTATTATTTCGATGCGTTAGGTAGGTATAACACAATGTGGCCGTTATTCCGGCGTTTTAGGGTGATTCGGGTTGTGATCTTTATTTATTCATTTGTGTTAACATGACTAACCCGGTCACCTAGCACGGAAAAGGAAAAAAGATACATTTCACGTCAGAAAACTGATATTTTATTTACTCCTATCGGGTTTTTGATTTACACGCCTGAATAATTTGGCGTCGTGAAGCTGGATATAATACGGCGCTGAAGCATTAAGTGACACAATTTAAACGTAAAATTATGCGTAAAGTAATGATTTTATTATCGATTATTCCTAGCATGCATCATTCTCCACGGCAATTACGTTCAACTTCTTGGTATAAACATACTTCTATCTGTTAAAAGTTCCCATCAGCGTGTCCGTACTCACACTATCGAGGCCCGGCACGCTAAGCGGTCCACGCATTATGATTCACAGCCTTATCGCGCACTAATTACTTACTGTACCGTTCATGATTAGCTTCAACAATGTACGGGTTTAATGATTTAGAATTAGCTGTTGTCTTTGGGTCACATTCATTTGTTATTTTTTTTAAATTTAATGAACTTGTGTTGTTTGTGGACGTAAAACTGGTAACCATTGCGTGTTTTCTAGGATGAGTTGGTTTTATGATTGTTCGATGATTAAATCTAACAGCCAACTTACAACTGCTGTAATAAAATTACCTTGAGTTCAAACTTCTAAGAGCCCAATGGGTCTCTTTTGAAGAAAAATAATTAAAAATACATCTTGAAAAAGTGTCTGTTAAACATAACACGATTTTTTTATATTTAGGATAGCTATAAAAATACGGTGCAATATATTTTTTTTGAAGTAGAGAAATGAGAGTGGATTCTGTATAATACATTTATATTCAATAAACATTTTTGCTTGATTTTGAGTCTTGACAAATAGGTCAATAAAAATATTTACGTTTACACCCCATAATTTTCATGAAAAGGCCGGATTTGACGCAATTAACTTTCTCGCAAAGATTTTTTATAATAGCCTGTTAGTTAGTAACATCTTAGAATATAATAAAATAGAATGCAATCAATGAATGAATATCGGTATATCGGTAGTATAATAAGTTAACATAATATGCTAGCAATTTCCGCGTTTTATCGTCGTCTGAACTCAGTTATTATTGCCCCCAGTCACGTTTTATACAAAAACATGGATTTTTCTTTTTATTGTCTGGTTATTCTAGTCTGTACAGAAGAATAAACTACTAAAAATAACGTGAGAACTAACTACCTAGTTAGAGCTCATTTTTACAAAGTGCCTCTTAAAACTAATGAACTTACGTAGGATATTATTACAATAAAATTATGATGTACAGACGCCAGCACATCAAGCTACTACAATCTGTCAAATTTCTTTAATAGATTTTCAACTTTATCGCTAAAGCATTAAGGTTCAAGGTTGATTGGGAAAATTTTACAGTTTCGGGTAGCTTGACCTGCTGGCGTCTGTACATAAATAAGTTAGTAGAGATTGCTTGTTATTAGGAAGACGACCCCTTCCTAATAACAAGCAATCAAATTAGTCACAGCGAACATTTACTTTTACTGACAATATTTATTATTTTAGTTTACCAAATTAAGTAAATGTTACGCAAATACGTAAGTAAATAAGTTAGAACACAAATCCAGACTTGTTCGATTTATAAGTTATACGTACTTAAATATTTATAAGGCTGGCAAAATGTGACAAAAAGGGAGCATACTCTTTGGGAACAATACAATAGGATACGGTTCATATTACAAGAAAGTTACGATACTAACGAAAGCAGTGGTTGAGGACTTAATAATACTTCAGAATTACCTTGGGGGTAACGGTTATGATATTGCTTGTAATAACAATAGAAGCGTGTTCTGTAATCTCGTTTATATTAATTGGCAGCACGTTGTGTTCATTTTCTATTAGTGCGTGCTTTAAACGTCTTAGAATTAATTGGCAGCACATTGTGTTCACCTTCTATTAGTGCGTGCTTTAAACGTCTTAGAATTAATTGGCAGCACATTGTGTTTTTTTCTATTAGTGCGTGCTTTAAACGTCTTAGAATTAATTGGCAGCACGTTGTGTTCATTTTCTATCAGTGCGTGTTTTAAACGTCTTAGAATTAATTGGCAGCACATTGTGTTTTTTTTCTATTAGTGCGTGCTTTAAACATCTTAGAATTAATTGGCAGCACGTTGTGTTCATTTTCTATCAGTGCGTGTTTTAAACGTCTTAGAATTAATTGGCAGCACATTGTGTTTTTTTCTATTAGTGCGTGCTTTAAACGTCTTAGAATTAATTGGCAGCACGTTGTCTTCATTTTCTATTAGTGCGTGCTTAAAACTGGTGACCTCGCCGACAGCGGTAACTATATGCCCATTTCACTAGCTACCGTGATTTCAAAGGTATTTGACAGCATGCTTAATACACAATTAAGTAGTTGTACTACTATTCATGATAACCAGTTCGGATTCAGAGCTGGATTATCAACAGAGAATGCGGTGTTGTGTCTTACATGCTGTGACGTACTATGCGAGATGAGAGACACCTATTTATGCTTGCTTCCTGGACTTGTCAAAGGCATTCGATCTGGTTTCCTATGATGTATTGTGGAGTAAATTAGAGCGGGTAGATTTGCAGACAGGAGTTGTCAACATTTTAAAGTTTTGGTATGGAAACCAGATCAACACTGTACGATGGGCTGGGGCGTTTTCTCGTCCTTACAGGTTGGAGTGGGGGGAAAGGCAGGGTGGATTGAGCTATCCAACTCTTTTCAGCATTTATGTGAACGAGTTGATCGGAGAGTTCAGCAGTACTAGGCTCGGGTGTTATATAGACGGTATCTGTGTCAATAATATCAGTTATGCGGACGACATGGTACTGCTGAACGTGTCAGTCTGTGGCTTGAGAAAATTGGTTGCTCAATGTGAGCCGTATGCTAAAGTTCATGGCTTGGCATACAACACTAAGAAGTCGGAGGTCATGGTCTTTGAGGCTGGGGGTAAAAGCCCTAATGCAGTACCGCTTGTGTTACTTTATGATATACCTTTGCAGAGAGTCTACAGGTTTAAGTATCTTGGTCATATATTGACTCCCAACCTCAAAGACGATGATAACATTGAACGGGAGCGGAGGGCGTTGTCGGTTAGAGCGAACATGCTAGTTCGCAGGTTTACACGATGCTCACTTCCTGTTAAAATCACGCTCTTTCGAGCCTATTGTACTGCTTTTTACACGTGCAGCCTGTGGGCTAGATATACGCAAATATCGTACAGCGCTCTCCGCGTTCAATATAACAATGCGTTTAGGATGCTGGTGGGGTTACCCCGTTTCTGTAGTGTGTCAGGGATGTTCGCGGATGCGCATGTAGATTGCTTTTACGCAACAATGCGTAAAAGGTGCGCTTCTCTGGTGCGCAGGGTGTGGGGCGGCTCCAACAGTGTCTTAAGCATAGTTGCGAGTCACCTGGACGGTGTATACATGGGTCGCAGTTGTGCCGTCTCTCATGGGATGTCGCAACGGTGACCAACCGTTATTTCTTGTATTGTTTTCCTTGTGTTTGTTTAGTGTCTGTGCTTACTAACATAATCGTAAGTTTTACTAACAATCGTGTTGAGTCCTGGTTACTCTAATAAAGAAAATTCTATTCTATTCTTTAAACATTTTAGAATTAATTAAGCAACTGTTTTATGGTGTGAAACAGATTTCAAAGCTGTTACAATAATAATATTAATAGTTTCAGAAACTGTAAGGTTCTCGGAAAATAGATGTAATTACCAATTTCTATTCAATCGTGTGTATGTACACAAACGACTTCTTAGTAAACATAGGTACACAGCTAATGCCTAGGAGTAACAAAGCCCTGCTTTAATTCAGCTCTTGCTAAGAATATATTATTAATGGAATCAGCTCCTTAGATGCTCTTAGCATTGACGTCACGCCGAATTTACATTTAACAGGTACTTGTCGGAATGAATTATGTTTCCAGTTTCCACCCTTTATCGAGTGTTTATATGGCTGTAAACTTGTTGTTTCACACAACCAATGCTATAATAAATCTTTGTTTGCAAAGCAGTAATCCAACATTTTCTGTACATTTTTCTGACACCGTAAAAGTTCAAGTGTCAGAAAAATGTACAGCATCAAAAGAATTTATTTAAAAGTACATTAAAAGTTCGTTGCCGAAGTTGAATGGAAGACCTTTCAGTCTAGAAAAAATGCACAGTTTTTCACATTGCAAATCTCTTCAGTGTCTGAATAGAAAGCTACCAGACATCATTGTTCGCGAATAATGTTTTCGTTGTTTAATTTGTCATGTAAATTCTCGTGTAACATGAATATTGTTGATGCTGTTGTATGAGGTCTTTGCGTCTCTTGTGTACGAATCACCGTCAGCCGACGTGGGTGAATCATTGTGCTCATTTAGCCTCTGGCTGTTTGTTCATGTTTATAACATTGTGTTTGCACAGTCTTATTTCCATAAGGACGATTCATCGGGTTCGCTGTTAGTGCGGAGATCCGGCCGTGGTACAGGTGCTTTTGTTTATAGTGTTGCTGTGTAGTACGTGTATTTACTTTTAGTTCTTTTCGTATGTATTGTTCCTTTATAGCTGCGTTATCTCGGAGATTAAGTCTGACTGTAACGTTCCTCTTAAAACCCAGTTTTTCTTTAGAACTCATATAAGATGTAGGTAACATCAAAGTGTAACAAAAATACAGAGTTTTTCCCATTCCGTTTTTCACGCCAATGCTTTTTCTATAAACAATTCCTCGAGGAAATTGAGAAACACGGTCTTTATCCATCAGCATTCTTTCAGTCGTCTCTTTTATGGCGGCTATTTGTTTGACGTCGGTAGGTATTATATAATATTGTTGTTTAGAAAATCATCAAAATGTTGCTGACGAAATATTTGAGGTGTGTTCAACATTTATTCTGCTCTTCCTAGAACCAAAAATTCGAAGACAAGTGACACTGGGCGCACGTGGCACAGCAATTACAGCCCACACCCTCTAGAATAGAGGAGGCCTGTGTCTCAGCAGTGGGAACATTATAAGCTGATTATGTAACATTTTTGTGTGGTATGTTGGGACTTATAGGAATTCTTACCAGAGTTATTTTCATATTAACGGGAACACTGCGTGCGGGAACTTCGTCCACTGTTTTAAGCAAATTTTTATTTACAATAACGTACACAATTTACCATCAATATCAAATGCGTAGTCGTTTTGGGATACATTCGATTTCCTTTCTAACTCCCACGTGTCAGTCTCTACGTTATTTTGACGCCTCTTCTCAAGAGCAACGATCTTTTGTTTACCGTCCACCGCCCGTCTTTCCTCTCCCCACTCACCGCGAGCCACTTTAGTACCTAACACTAAAGTCTAAAAGGCCATATTTCTTTGTTTCACAAGAAATGCGCGGCGTCTGACCCTAAGCTGAAGTGAATATTCATTTCAGGCGAATGACATTGCAAAATTTTCACTATTGTGTTTTCCCGGATGAAAATGCATTCATGGAACTTTAAGGTATTTTAGAACTGACAAATATATCATAAAAGTATGTTTTTGGTGTTAAGATTTATAAAGATTTATAAATTACAAACAACTGTTGTTTGAATATTTGTGCAAACTTTAATCGTGCATGGTTTGGTAATGGCAGCAGGAGCGGTGGTTTTGTGGAAACAACTTGTGTTATGAGCGTGAAACTCATCAATCATGTAAATATTGGTTTAACAGGAATTAGCAACTATAACAGGAAATGTTCCATTGAAGTTTAGAATAGCGGCCGCGCTCATACCTATTTATTGACTATACTTGTCATTCCTTGGCGAGCATCCAAACACTCAAACACAAGTATTATAAAAATATTTTAATGAACTGCTTTTTAACTATTTATGCATAGTCTGGAAAATGTTGCCATTTGAAATAAGGGCCTCTGGAGAGTGAAGATGTTCGCTGCAGCCTCTTTATTAGTACGTGTGCCAATAAAAACATGATTTATTATCAATTTGACCTTTTGGCATAATATGTTTGTGGTGTATTTGTTTAAAAACGTATTGTATTCAGCAATGTCATCTATTTTTATCAAAGGGACACAAACAGAGGTCAGATATCAAAAATAAGGTTGAATTTGGGCATGTTTGAGGTAAACTCAATCGTAAATGTCCATGTTATAAAAGATAAAGAAAGATATAACAGTTGATGTTGTTTTAGCTCGTTGAGTCTTACTAACTAGTAGGTAAGTACAAGTCCTGAGGTTATTTATGTATTCCAGTAGCGCATTTAGTGAATCATCTGGATGAGTTAATGCTACTTCTAAAGTTTTCTTAGTGGTTTACATTTGATATATTGTTGGCATGAACACATTCGTATTTGTATTACTTATGCAGCTCATATTTATGACAGTTCCAATGTCAATCGAGCATGACCCAAATTGTAATAAGGAAAAGAGATAAAGTATGTAATAATAAGACAACAAGAAGTTGATACCGATTTGGACATGAAATCAATAACGTTTCCAAATCGGTTTTTATATTAAAATTATAACTTTTACTTGTTGCTCTTTAGGGCTTGAACAGCATACCTTATCAGACAACTATTTCTTCGGTATAAATTGTTAAGATCAGGTCGTGACTGCACCTGGCCTGTGGCCTCCTACGGCCCGTAATTCAGCAACTGAGCAACAAGGACATTAATTATGCAGCCGAACTGGACAGGTATCAGTTGCCTACAAAGGAGAAGCCCCTCAGTGGCAACTAGGCGTGCCTAATCGATATGTATGACGCGATGCTTTCTGCTTATCAAATTATACAGGTTGTTCTAATACTTCAATCCATCATCTGATTTTGTCAGCTAAATGGGACAGGCTAACATTGTAACCATAGTCGTGTCTCGTTATGTAAATTAAAAGATATTGTATTATATTCTGACAAACAAGCAGCAATTTGTGTAACGAGCCAAGTCTTAGAAAGTTTTGAAGTTTCGTAAACAAAACATCTTAAAATTTTCCGCTTTTGTTTGTTCGTCTTAGGTAAGAAACCACAAAGTTATCAAATACTGGATTAATGAATTCACATTCATTATAAATGTAGGTAGGTACTTAGATAGTTACAAATCGCAAACATGGTACACTTCTGTTAATCGCATCCGACGCAAATGTAAACAATATAAATAAATTATTTATTTACAAAACTGAAACGAGTTCAACAAATCAATGACCGGCGACCTCACAGTGCAGTGCACATTTAAACCATTTCAGTTATAAACATGATTGATGGATCACAGCAAATTAGATGTTGAGCTTTCTATGTGTTCAGCACAAACGCCAAACTACTTCAATATTTACGGCCATTAAAATGCAATCAACTCACTGTAGATATTACATTTTAATTAAACAAACGTGGGATTGGCTGGGGACAATTTTAATTTCGATTTGGTTTTAAATTACCACTTACTATGATTATTTGTTATGATAATGTATACACTTTACCTTGGTTTAGGCTTCGTATTACATCGTATTGTGTACTTTAATGATGGATTATGGTGAAAAGTGATGAATAGAACGGTATCCATTGTCATGATAGCATTTTGTTTTTTTCCGCTATTGAAGTATTCTTATTAGACATTTACCTATTATCTACTGGGACTAGGGCTGCCAACACAACTATATGATATAGTATCCTACTTCATATATTAGAGGCCTAAATACTATACCGGTCTGGCCCGTGGTGACGTTCAAGCACGTCACTTCGCCCAGGCCGTCTAGCCCGGCTGTCCAACATGTTGGACAGTCACTTTATGTGGCTTCCATCTCTATATGGTCTATAATATGGTCTGTTTATTCACGAAATCAAAACAGTTTACATTATGAGCCTCAAGTGCATACAAACAACATTGGAAGGTCAAGGTCAAACAAGGTCAGAATGACGTCACACTTTCGGAATGCCAGCGGGCCTTAAGGGCCTAAGGGCCAGGCCACAACAGTGCGTTGCGGCGTCGCATCGCAAAAACAACATTGCACAGCTATGCGATGCGATGTCGCAACGCAAAAATTTCATCGGATACGACATCGTACGACAAGACGCTAACCGTCAGTTCAGTTTCTAGTGACACCGACTAAACGGCAAAGCGTTGTCGCATCGCAGATTTGTACGTTGCGGCAGCGCATCGGAAATTTCCACGATGCGTTGTGCGGCGTCGTTGATTTTTGCGATGCGACGCCGCAACGCACTGTTGTGGCCTGGCCCTAAGGGCGTCATCGGCGCGTAGGGCCAAAGCGGCAAAGGGCCAAAAAAAAAAATAGGCGAAACTACTAAATTTTCATTTCAATACGAAATGACGAAATTGGGGCGAAATAAGCGAAATATCTAAATATCTCATAAAAGTTGAATGAATGGTGTTTTGCAACCATAGTTTATTTAGACTGTTTAGAGTGTAATAAGTAATAGCTGTTAGTAAAAAAAAAGTCATAGGTACCTACAATTTTTTTTTCGCCATCAACAATATTTTTACAGTCAATGGCTTCGAAATGACTATATTTGATGTAAAAAGTTAGCAACCCCAACTGAGACTGTTTAATGCTACAGCTTCCAATATCAGAACACTTCAAATATACCATTAATATTGGATACAAAATACAGTGGTTTTGTTGTTACATCATAATTTGTAGGACCAATAAATTCGCCAACATAAGTAGGTACATGATCATAATTTTCCGATTCCTCTTCAAAGGTTCTATTGAACTTGGCGCGCCAGGGCGTTCCTTTGTCGGAATTCACAGAATGTAAGACAAAGATTGCGGCAGAACTTAGCATCTTTCTCATCGTTTCTTTGGTGTTCTGAGTACGCTATTACAACAATTAATTAACGTTCTAAAGCAAATATCAAATAATTAATGTGGGAACAGATAAGCTTATGCCTTCTGTTTTAGTTTGAAGATGTCTTTACTTGCAAGGCTGCTTCTTCATACCTTAATCAACGCCATATTGGATTAACCAAATCTCATTAACAAGTTTTGGGCTGAATTTAAATGAAATCATACCGCTGCGGAGCTCGGTGATAATTTAATTGTATATTAGTTATTGTCTCTTGTAGGCAGACTGTCTAAAGACACTGGGATCTCATTATGATGCATTTACTTTCTTGACACGTATCTTTACGATTGCGCAACGAATCCAAATGGTGTGACGTCACGTAGCCAGGAAGTCTGTTACCGCCTTACCGCACCTCGCCGCGCCGCACCGCACCGCACTTGATCCTTTTAGGTAAAACGGATATTTCGTTGATAGGATTGTCTGCCTGCCTACCACTCTTCGCTGGTCTCAAATTATAACTGTTATTTTCAATAAGTTTTTCCGTATAAATGCCTGGAAGTTGTGACAGCAATTTCGTTTGTACGCAAAACGACATTAGACTCCGCAATAATTCTTTGATGTTTTTTCTTTTACATGAAAAGAATTTTCATTTCTACTGTGTATTGGCTAGACAGCCGGACTGCGTGTGCTACAGTTTGATTTTTGCGTGTCTCCAGGCTCTTTGCGGTTTTATTTACTCTCCCATAATTACATACCAAGAGTATTATTTTATTCTATTAGATTCTAAATCTATACTTGTTCATGTGGATAGAAAACTGTGTAAAATTCTAAACATGGAAACTGAATAAGATATTAATTATTTACAACAGTAGAAAAGTCCTCTGTAAATGTTTACAAATCTTAAAATCCATTTTCATTTATTTGTAGCGAAATTTGTAGGAAAATTAAAAAGGTGTATTGATACGATACCGGTGTTCAACCCATCGGATCACATCTATGCTCTGCCGCGTTCAATACAGATTATGTATAGGTAAACATTTACTCAACAAAGATATTATTTACCTTTAATAATATAATGTAAGTAACTACAAAATTGGTATACCTTTTGTAGCTTCGCTGGAATTGGAGTTAGTTTTAATTTATTGTTCAATGTTAGTTTTGTTACTTAGGACCCAGTGTTGGTTTACAACAACGCTTGCAATCAATATAGCCAAAGATTAGTTATTTGATTGAAGTATATGCCAGATATGCAATAGTGGTATTGTGTCAAACACTCCTTGCACATGAACTTGTATCATACGTGTCCTAAATAACGGGTGTAAAAAAATACCTTTAAGAGCGTTTATGCCTTATGTTATGAGTGGCAACGTCGCAATTTAGTGTCATATTTCGTAGTTTTCAATTTTTATCATTTAATCGGAGCTATATTTTAAAAATATGTTTAATTAACTTTTTAGAATTATGTGAAAACTGTGTAAAAGGTAAGAAATCGTTGCGTTTACAGTTCTATTTATATGCAAATAATACATTGGAAACTTGCAGGGCGTTATTTTCATTGTAAAATAACTGTAAGCATTACGGTTGCTTACTTTTTAAACACTTTCACGTAATTCTAAAAAGTTATATAAACAGATTTTTAAAATATAGCTCCGATTAAATGATAAAAATTGAAAACCACGAAATATGACACTAAATTGCGACGTTGCCGCTCATAAGGTATAAACGCTCTTAACGAAGCCGACATGGCAGTCACTTGTTCATCCAGTTATTATAAAAAAAATATTGTACCGGACCATCCTTGGGAACCTTCTGGTTACGGAGATATTGAGGGTTAAAGTTCCAATTTTTTGTTTACGAAAACAAGTTATAAAATTTAACTTAATTTAAACTTAATTTACGTTCATACATCTGAAGGCCAATTCCCGTAATTAAAAACGTTCAAATTCAAGTCGCAGTCTCATCTCAGCGACGACAGTCTAATGTCAAAAATTTAGATAAACGCTATATACAATTTTTGACAGATTGACACTGAGATTAGAATGCGAACGTTCTTTAAAATACGGGAATTGCCCCTCTGGTCATGCACACACACCGGTAGCGGTATCGTTCTGAAGAATATCACCAATAAGGTACTAAAAAACTTCTCCTAATTTAGTGATTTAACATTACCAACATACGTAGCAATTATCTGTTATTATTGACAAAATGCCGATATCGAAGAAGCTATGAAATACCTCAACGGAATATTCCCATTCTCGACTAATTGCATTCGACTCTGACCACAAACCAATAACATCTTCACTTCAGGTGTTTAGAACCGATTCAATTTAATTATTAAATTATAACTAATTAATTGGATATTGAATCGGTAATCGTCAAAAAAGACACTAATTTGCTTATTTTTAAACTAGCACTTGCAATTGCGACACGTCTAACCATTACAAATTTCTTTGTTAAATGTAATGTAGGTATTATCTGTACTAATTACACTACTAATAATATATAAAATAATATACTCCTACGATCCCTGTACCATTGCATGCACCCATAAGCACAATGTTTTAAATGCGTCACGTTACGCACTACCGTCAATAGCGAATTTTCACACCAAAAATAAAAGTCGTTTTGCAGGAATTGTTTTTGCACAAAGCTACTTACTTTGATGACCAGAATGTGTAGATAACGGCTTCATGAAGGGTTTTGTTACACCCTGTATATTGAAGGCTGGTTCTGAACCATTTGTCTTTTCGTTGAAAAAAAAAACATGTTGTTCGATTCACGTCACCGAGTCGACTTGGCTAGTGCCCATTGAAACACTCTCGGTTGCATAATGTATCGAGCGTGTGCCGCAATCGGAAATCCATTGTCATCACAATGAGCTCACCTCTATTTTGTCAACTGTCATGTTTACCTCCGAAAATAGTGTTGTCCTTTTAAGACTCCACTGATATTTGTCTTTACTCTTTGATACTAAATTGCTTTTATAGAAAACTAACATGCGCGGAGGCGTTTGTATTATACCCATGACGTTGCCACAGTCGTGGAGAAATTATGCTACAGGAGGTATTTGGTCCTGTCTGTCAGGTACGAAAGTCTTGATCTTTAAATTATACTAAGACCACTGGGTATAAGCAGAAGCTCGTCGCTGCTGTATTAAATGACCGATATGCGATACCTTTGTCTTTACTCAGCGTCGAGCTGTTTTAATCAGGGAAGGATTAAAAAGGTTAGTTTTTACTTTTTGCTGTCTTTGAAGGAAGCACCTGGAGAAACGGAGACCAAGCTATTAAAATCTTTACCGTTTTAGTTCTGGTTACGCTGGCACCGTATTCCATAAATAAAATGCCAACAAAACAAGCATAGAATAAAAAATAAAAGTACAAAAACACTTTCATAAAAGTTTATCATGTGTACAATGCTCGTACTTACATGGCACACACATAAAAGCTGTTATAGTGCCAATTGACACGCGACGATTTCCGATAATAAGAACTTATTCATGTTTACAAACGCGGTACCTATGTAATGGATTTAGTATATTCAAAACGCTTCTTTTGTGAATTCGTATTTAACCGTGTATGATATGATAAGCTTATGGAAGTAAACATACTCGTACACTAAAGAATTCACATAGTACCTACCTACAGACCTTTATACTTTGTATGAGTTAACACAAATAAAGCCACTGCAACTACCTACACATACTCTTCATACATAAAGAAAAACCGACCTGAAACTAAAATATGTAGGTACGTGAGAGCGGAAATGTTACAAACTGAAATTGTTAATTATAAAACGAACTGACAATTAAATCTATCTGCGCTGAAACTGCATCAAACACGAATGGAGAACTTGTTACAACTTAATTAGATTAAAACTGCAATGTGTTGCTGCGTCCCTGAAGAGAGTTTTCATCAAAACTAATAGGTACTAGAAAGTTGTCGTTCCTCGTAACTTCCTAGTTCGGTGGAGAGCAAAAAAATATGACGTGTCATCTATTTTCACAGACGACAAGCATACTGGAAATTGGAAAATAAATTGAAACGTGACGTAGTGGAAAGTAAATATTTGCAGTATACCGGGTTATTGGTAAAACACCATCAACCTCTTAAGGGTTCATTGTACTCATAATTATGAAACTTTTAATATGAAATCGCGAAAAAAAAATCTGCTGTTCCCTACATATAAGTTTGCAGAACTCGTCAAAATGTAGGACCCATTGATTATTTCGCGATCTTAATATTTAACACTTCCACTTAACAGTCCAAAATGTGGCCACTACAGAATTTAAAAAGCTAAAGGTCACAAAGACCACTTCACACGTGGTGATTTAAATAATTAAATGTTCCAATAATGCCTAGCGTTAGTGAAAACAGGCATTACGGTCATAAAACTAAATCAATTACATAAAGTCTGAAATGTTCGCAAATGAGAGCAATATTAGACAGCTGTGGCAAATTCAGGAAGAATAAAACATCCATTGATGATGCTATAAAGAATTCGTTTAATAAATCTAATTTAACTTCTAAAGACAATGCTAATAATTTTGGACACAATTTTGATAAAAGTGTGAAGCTCATTAGCGAAACCATTGTTGAATAAAACAAAGTACGCACCTCCGGATAAAAAACTTTACTACGAGTATAAAGACTGCGGAGCTTGATCCAGGAAAAAAAATATTATGTCTGAACAATAATAAAGCTCCAGGAACAGACGGAATTTGAGCCATAGATATCAAAAGGTTGTGTACGACAATCCTCAGTGATTTGTAACTTAATTAATGTATGCATACAAACAGGCGAATATTCATCTACACTAAAAACAGGGATTGTCAGACCTATTCACAAAAAAGCAAGCAGGTTGGCTTACGACAACTACAGACCTATTACTATATTGCCTAATATTGATAAGATAATAAAAAGTAATGACGTTACTAATTAAACTGTCACCTTAAAACGCCTTTGCATTGTTTCATTATAAAAGAATTAACTGATAAGCATTTTAGCATTGTAAGTAAATTGTATTAAACTAACTAAGTAATAAGATTCTCTACTTGGATAGCCAGTGCGTCCGTCCAATTAGGAGAGAGTCACGTTTATGGTGACGGGTGGCGGGTGGTATCGCGATGAAAGTTGTGTAAAAAGGACTGAAATTGTAACTGTCAAACATGAAACCTCTGTAACATAATGTTTTGATTTAAAAAAGTGTCCATGTAGTTTCTTGCCCGTTCTTCTCCTTAGGGAACCTACATCGTCTTGGAATGGACGAATAGCTTCACTAACTAACTCTAACTAAACGACTCCTTGTTAAGTATACATGATAATTTAAAAGTGCCTGTAAATATTTCAATTTAAATAAATGCTTTAGTGTTGTTTGTGATCGAAAACCAACTACGAATTACACCGTAGACTGGTCTGAGACTACTTCCCTTGGGGTCCTCGTCTTGTATAACAAATTTTTTTTTTTTTAATTACTTATAGTAAATAGTTTAAAACATACACAACAAAGCAAAAATAATACCTAACAATATCACAAATGACGAAAAAACGTAAAGTAACTATATATTACTAAAAACATTATCTCTATTAATTCGAATAAAATCCTCCACCACTTTTGTTGTAAGGGCGGACGTCACGGACGGTCAGATTGGTCACCGAAGCCGCGATGTTCGCTCGTTGGTATCAGGGTATATATTATGTTCTGTGGTTGGTATGAGATAATATATTGCTTAATTACCCGTTGTCATTTTATTTGTTGTTTCTTTTTAATTAAGTACCTACTTAACTGGTTTTAAAGCTCTAAATTGTGTAGTCGATGATTTTGGTGCACGGTAAAACCCTAATCGGTCTTATTACAAAACAAGGTTTTTCTTTTGACATGGTTTAAACCATCGAGCCTGTTTTTGAAATAAGAACCTAACTGAAATCGAAATACAGTTCCTTTTACAAAACTGTCAACTTAGTCCGGTCTTAGATTGTCAATTTTGTATTAAGAACTTTACTGAAGTCGGTTTAAAGTTCCAAATACAAAAACTAAATCGAATGTGTAGGTTGGGGCTAAAGTTAGATCGTGTTTTGTAATAAGACGGAATGAGTTTATGTTGGCACCAACTTACATATTAAATGTATGTGTAGGTACTACTGAATAAATTAAATAATGAATTTAAAAAAAAAATATGATTCTGCTGCCTACTTACAAGGCGGTCCTTTTCAAGTTTCCAGTACACCGCTGCATTATAATTTCTCCTCTATCGTGTCTACGATTTATACCTGAATTCATTCATGGATTTTTGACAACTCCTATCTTCGATATTTATAAACAGATTGTAATAACATTTCATTTTTGTCGTAGTATCCTCTTCGCCGATATAGTGGGCTTCACGGTGCTCGCATCGCAGTGCAGCGCCCAGGAGCTGGTGCGACTACTCAACGAACTCTTCGGACGATTCGATCAGCTGGCCAATGTGAGTAATACTATTATGTCTATTAATGATTACCTATTACTGGTTTTTTTTGTTTAATATTATTTGCATCATACACGTCACAGCTTATACGCGATGGGGGAACCTCTGAATCGTCATCGGCATAAACAGGTTTATTTTATGGCATTCACTCTTCATTAAAGCGTAAATTCGGTAGTTAAATCTGCCTATAACTTTCCCACTGCTGGGCACAGGCTTCTCCTGGGTAAGCGCACTCCATCGTCGACTCTGTCTCTGTCACCACTGACCTAGACTAGAGTCAAGAGCAAACCCATAATAAAAAATAATAAAAAAATGCCGTTTATTATTTGCTCTATATTTGCCAAAAATGTACGGTTTCGCGAAACAATTAAGAAGGTTTTGCAATGCCTACAATGTAAACAAGTAACGATTCGTCTTCCTCTCACAGAGAGAAGGCCTGTGTAAAACTAGTCAACATACAGCCTGTCGCGGAGTCTAAAAGCATGCAATTTTGCCCATAGTTTCTTATGTTACTTTAGCACTAAGGATGATTTTTCTAATTCATCCCCTAAAATAGTTAAATAGAGGTGGAAAGTTGAGGGATTTCGTCATTTTAGAAGCTAGAAACGTGGAAGTTGGTACTTAGACTTCTGTTTTAAAGTAAAAATTTGTTGTATCATCGTTTTTTGGAAACTTATCCCCTAAGGCTTCTGAAAAGTTGACAATGGGAAATCCTATCGCGGGCACACTGCTTGTATTTTATTAAACCTGGTCTTTGAATACAGGATAATCACTGTCTTCGTATCAAGATTCTTGGCGACTGCTACTACTGCGTGTCCGGGCTGCCCGAGCCGCGGTCCGACCACGGTCGCTGCACCGTCGAGATGGGGCTCGACATGATCGATGCTATAGCGTGAGTCACCTTTAATAATAATAATAATATAATATGGGACAACATCCACACAAGGTCGTCAGGTCCCGAACTAGGCAGAGCCTGTACTACGGTAACCTGATGACTGATATACATACTTATATACATATACACACCCAGACACAGGTCAAACAGACATGTTCATGCACACAAATGTTTGACTTGTCCGGGGATCGAACCCGGAACCAGCGGCTCAGAAGGCAGGGTCGCTACCAACTGCGCCAACCGGTCGGTCAGTCTTTATTATCATTCTGGTCTTATATAAGCTTTCTAGACCCCTGAGTCTTGAGTATTTAAGTTAATTCGATTATTAGGATTTTAATTATCCTACTGTGCCGGGTCGGGTCAAGGCTGTCATCGTAGGAATCGTATCTGAACATCTGGAATCGAGAAAACCTAAATATTGAAAGGTGATCTACAAAAAAAAAAAACAGAACTTGACTGCAGTAAAGTTGCTCTTACCAAAATATAATAGCAATATGATATGTCCAAAAACACTGAGTGACATCTACAAAGCTAAACCAAAAATAGTCGCAAACGACCCACGCCTCCGGCAAATAAACAGCGCCACCTTGACTTGCCAATTTATGGCGGCCGTACAACAATAAAATTTAATTGGCCATTTCAGCGGACGTGGTTAGCTTACTGTCCGTGAAAAATACACTACAGTAGATAAACTTCTGTAATATACGAAGTTAAGTGATTGATCGCTGAAAGAAAAAAAAATCAATTAATCTTATAGAGACGTTCCATATTTTTATTATGCAGGGTGATGTGGTCACATATTTATTTAAAACGAGATTGAAGGTAGAGAATTCTCTCGAGTATTAATTTATTAAATACACATTATTTTTTAATTAATAAGCTAGGTCTGTGCGGCTCGTGTCAGCCTTAGTACGAGTACGAGGACACACGCATCGGAGCATATCGCGATACGCGCTTATCTGCGCATTGGCTCATCAGAGGAGACAGCTAAATATACTCTTTGTGATCATGGCCCCCTGGGCGCGTTGTGCCCCCCTCACCCCGGTGACATCCTGGGTGGCCCCCTGAGGCCGCGGCCCTCCCTCGTCGCGCGAAGGTCACTAGGCCGGCCTGGAATGTTGCACTTTATCGCATTCTGTAGCTAATTTTGCGAGATGATCGTGTCAAGGCAATTTTTTGTAGACGTTATTACAATTTCATACGTTTCCAGAAATAATTTGGCAGTCCAGTGAGCCACATTACATTATTTTTTTAATCTGCCTGGAAATGTACCCGAGATGACGTTCTCAACGTCATCTCGGGTAGGTACTTTTTCATAAAATTTTAATTTTATATTCCACTTGGGTGGAAAATAGATGATTGCGATTCATCTTCAAAGCAATTCCGCTCAGGAAGATAAAGTGCACGATATGTGTTGACAGGAATTACATGGTCCATTATAACTGTGTGCATAAGTAGACCGCAGACTTATAATAAGAGGCAAGCAATCAGTACCGAGGTCCGACCACAGGCCGCAAACCTCATAGAACATAGCTATCTGTATTCAGCGCGGGTAGTGTTTCAGACACGCGCCACGTTCTCAGCCGTCATCTGTACATATCGAAAGGACATATCCGCCTCGTCGAGCACACGAATATCCAAATCACTGTGACGCGAATGGGAATGATAAATAAACTATTGCTATTATGCCAATTTTCCTAGAAATGGATCAGGATTCTACGTGCAGTGTTTATTCATTTGGAAACGTTTGGAAAGTTCTATTCGTATTTCCTTTTGTACGCGAAAATCAAACACATGTCGAGATATCATAACTTTTGTTCGCACGTCTACGTTGACGACTGGCTGTCTGTATGTAACAGCTTAGACAGTACCCAAAGTCACGTAGGAAACTTGCCAAGCGTAACGTGAATATCTTTTATGATCGGATTCTGAGTCGAAGGACATGCTCCTTCAAGTGGAAATGTGTATCATTTCGTATTGCTTGCTTTTTCATCCAAATTGAATTGCGTATTCTACTGTTCCAACCCCACAAATATAATATTGAAAATAATATTTCAATCAAGTTTCATTCAAATATTATTTTCAATATTACATTTGTTTCAATTAAACCATTTACAGGCACTTTTGAATTGTCAAGTGGTCGGTCAGTCAGAAATTTGAAGCTAGTTGCCCATTCCAAAGCGTAGTAGGTACCTATGAAGAAGAACGGGCAAGAAACTCCATGGACACTCTTTTAAATTATATTGTTACATAAATATTATGTAGTTACATCATGTGTGTAATGTGAGAACGATGTAAATAAGACGTACACGTTGAGTGTCCAATAGAAATTTAAACAAAACAATCCATAAATAAAATAATTAAAATAAGCCGTGGCGCCTAAGAGATTACCAGTCCCAACTGACAGCGCCCGTTCACGAACATGACGCATGGATCAGCACCATTCAGCGCAACCATTGTGAAGGGAGCTAATTGATCCAACACACGAATCCAAACCCTAAAAAATCTATGTATGTACCATCAATGTAAACATATCAGTATGATAGACAATGTTTGTAATGAAAATATTGAACAGAAATAGTTGTCAACACTATTTCTACAGTGATATTCGGCCGACGTGGCACGTCATTGGCACTGTTTGTCTTGTTCTTGACCCAAATGTTATTCCTCGTTTGTGGATAGGTGGATACACGTAAATAGTCGCAATGGTGTGTTTTCTATCAACACGTTACAGCCGCTACAGCCGCAATAGGCATGATTTCTGTCAATGGCTTGTATTTACAGGCGAGCATCAATTAGCACACTAGCTATTATAGTCTCGTTCGCAAAATGTGGTCTATTAATAGTGTTCCGCTTACGTTGCTTCACAAATGCATGCTTGATGCATGCTCGGTGTCGTATTTGGGAGTCCAATATGAGAGGGAAAACAAACAAATGGCGGGATTTTATCGCAATCTGTGCAGCTGTGTTGACCAGCCGCAGCCGGCAGATACACAAGTCAAACATACAATTTGTTGACAATGTCCGCTTTGCACCACCGCAAGGCCAAGGGGCAAGCGTGTTTATTGCACATTTACATAGCTCCTATATTAAAACATGGCGTTGGAATATGAAGGAACCTTAAATAATATTGTAATGGAATAACTAATCGAATTTGTGCTAGTATGTTAGTGTGGCACAGCGTCTTAACATTTAATTTCCTATCAATTGAACTTCGTTGGATTGACCTTTTAAGACGTGGGCGTATATGACCCATATTACGGAAATATCATCTGCACTTTTTAATTTCATTATGAATGCACGGAGAGCGTGAAAAAACGACGTAAATAATAATTATTCTCGTATGATTTAGTGGGTAATGTATTTTTGTATGAACTCGCGTGAATGTCTGAACGAAATTGGTCCATAAAGTTATTTTCATGTTGCTGTTATTTCTGCCGATGCTAGATGTTACTAAAGTGGTATATATAGAGCGGGGAGAAGCGCGGGACGTACTCGACATTGAGTGCAATTAATTTGGCCAAGTTTGTAGTCCATTTACTGTAGGAACGTTTAGATATTTGTAAATGTCAGACGACTAAAAGCTGCCCGTTACAATTCTACTAGCGTTTGTGTTTTTAGACTAATTTACGATGCTTGCTAGGTTTTGTATTTACATTGAACCACTTAATTTCTCAGTATTTTAATGGTAAATTGCACTCGTACTTACTTTAACATAATTAATTTGTAATTAAGAGCTTGTCTAATGTTTGTTAAGATTTCGAAGAACCGAGAACATTTCTTCTATTCAACTAAGTTCAACGATATTTGCTTAAAATTGAAATCATATAAAGAAGCATACGGCAAATAAAACTATAAGAAAACAGCGAAAACTCGTTTATGTTTTATGATAAGCCATAAATGGTCGTCGCGTCGCGTCGGTCGTTGCTCCAAACTACGAGTGGACTCTAGGGGCTGCGAGTGAACGAGCACTGTTCCCGAGCTGCTACCACTGACCCGGGTAATTTCGTATTCAGGGGATGTACGCCCGCGTCGATGGTGACATGTGTCCCCTTTCAACCCACTGCCGTTCAAGGGAGAGGCGGGTGAAAAGGGAAAACTGGAATAAGCTATAACTTCCGAGATACGAAACAAAGGAACGTAACAATAGCTGCTTTTTCACTGCATTGGGCAAACATTTCGTAACGCCATTAGTGATGGGGCGAAGCAATAACAAAGGGTAATTAACATATGATAATTGCGTTACTTGCGTTAGGCGTCCTCGGATTAACTTCTCATCTGTCTACGCTGCTGCTGCGCTCGGATGACAATTCAATTTACTTTGTAACATCATTGAGCTTCTGGGAGTTCATGTTCATCTCAAATAAACTCCTGCGAACTATGATATTATGTTCCATTAAACGTTAACGTTGTTACCTATGTTACTGATCAGGAAATAACATCTTCCTGAACTGTTAAGAGAAACTTAAAAGCTGTTTAGCTCGCTAAAATCGTTTGTCGTCTATTCAAGTGACACTTATTAGAGAGCTTGCTTGTGCGATCGCAGTTTTTCTTTAGGTGAAGGGTTTATTTTCATATGCTACATAGAGGTACTTAATTAATGGGATTAATGCTTTAACGTGCATCACATCCACACCAAAGTTACTATTTCTCGGGCAACATTTTGTAACATGACAACCATTGATAACACTAAGTAACTTTCTAAAACTTTTAGTAAGTTTACTAAATAACTTTTTGTTATCCGTTCTTGCACTTGCAAACGTTGATCCACTAAAAGTACGTTTGGTGTGAATGCACGTTTAGATGGGACACCTTGTAATTATCTTTGTTTATTCGCTAAATCGACTGATTTAGCGAATAAACAAAGATAATCTTTAGTCATCATAATTAGATTTTATTATCCTGTCTTACTAGCTATTTCTGCTTTGATTTTATTATTAAATTAATTGTTTAATTTCGCCAAGGTGAAATAAAAAGCATATCATTAATCGTTTTACTATAGAGATAAAATAAAGATAATGCAATCCAATAATAATGAGATGAGATATCTATCTATCTAGCATTTCATGCTGGTGGGCAACCTCTGATACGGAATAAAATGCTTTGTATAAATGTATTTCCCTTCCACGCGTAACTCATTACTGTTATTGACAACCAACTGCGGAATGAATCCAGACTATCTGGTTGGATAATACGTTGGTTGACCCACTTCGCAACTAATCCGACAAATAGCTAATTAATTTGTCGTTTCTCTCCAGTGGAGTTTACTTCATAAAACTTATTGACGAATGAAGATGTGTTAATTATTCAGTCTTGGCTCTCGCTGTACCTATTACTTTACGGGTAGGTACCGCGTGTTTTCAGCGTGATTGATGATCGTGTGTACGAGATCTGTGAAGGGGACAAATGGAGCTTCCTACTCCTACGCAGCACGTTTTCGAATAGGTATATTCAAATTCAAACATGGACATGAGTCCATAGAGTTAGTATTACAAAATTATTAAAGACTAGTGTTAGTATTTAATTCAAATAAGGGACCTCAACTGGTGTGGATCTTTATCCAGTGGCGCAGCAGAGGGGAGTCCCACCGGTCTCGGAACACGCTCAGGAGACTATTAGTGGCGGTGCGCAGCCGGCCGGCCATGGATGCGATCCTTTTTCTTCTAATGGCGTAAAAATCATCTGTGCGCGTTTCCGCAAACATACCGGACGCACCACAACGCCACAACAACCCCGACAGTATCCTGAACGCGTTATTGTATTGGACACGCAGATCGCTGTATGCCCTCTACGTAAAACTGGTCCAAAGACTGCACGTGTAAAAAGACTGGCAAAAAGCCATATTGTATTCGAAGATTCGGTAAAGTTGTTAGTCACTTTAAGACTTAATTTGGTGCGCCGCCTGTCGTGAACTAATGAAAAAATATGAGTCTGCCTGCAGGCCGCTTTATTAACTCACGTAAATTGCGCAATTATTCGTTTAAAATGTTACAGCAATTTTAATTATAATTAGGTGTTGACGAATTCAGTCAACATGGCCTAAAAATTAATCCTCGGCCTTCATGGATTCATAAATGCACATTACTTCCAACAAAATGGACCGCGTAAACTAATGTCGATTTGTCACCGATAAAGCCCATTGCTATAAAATCAACTGGCGTTAATAAACAACAAAGGAAATCGTAAACCTGACCATAATTAGTTATGGTTCATTAACTAAAACAAATTCCTGAGTGGTTCTTGCGTGATAGCTGTGAGTATTTAAATCTTTTTCTGCTTGCATAATACGAGTGGGCATGAACATCTACCTACCTATACATATAATTAAATCGTAGCGAAGTCAAAACTGTACATAGAATTTTTAGGGTTCCGTACGTACTAATGAAAAAACGATACCATAGGGTCTCTAGTGTGTCTGTCTGTCTGTGACAGCCAATTTGCTCCGAATCTACTGGACTGATTCATTTGAAATTTGGTACCATATGAATTTCTGTGACCCAAACACGGACGTGTAACGCAAATAAATGAATTTTGAATATGTGGGTCAATTTTGGGGGGCAAACTAGAATATTTAAAACAAAAGAGTTTCAAATTGTACCGTATGACATATCAAATTAAAGGGTTTGTTGTGATAGTCTCCAGTATATTTATTGTATAATTTTAAGATCAACAGTTTCGAAGTTATTTAAGAAAATATATGAAAATTGATCATTGGTGCCGATTCTGTTGTACACCGAACTAAACTAACTAAACTATCACTAAAATTCCTTACTTTTGGCTATGAGAATCTTAACGCTATTCTGCAAAATAAAATCTCTAAATTTAAAAATAATTTTGACACATCTAAAATCAAATTTGACAATTATTGCGACTCCACGTGGTACTTGTTTGCCGTACCACGTGATCTTTTTTTAGAGCCGCAGGCGCGCATTATGTGCGGCCTCGACTTGTTTTGTATGGAATTTTTTACTTTTTGTATGGAAAATATAAAAAAATATTACCAACATGTTGAGTTTTATAGGTTTACGGGTTGCAAAGGGGGTCGAAATTTTCATTATTTTTGCGATAGGACATACCGTTTTCGAGATATAAGCAAAAGAAAAGAAAAAAAGATACAGTAGGTACCGTTTTTGCATCTGAATTCGAGGTGTTGCATGTTGGTGTGAATTTTAGTTCATGACAACTAATTTTATTCCACACCTTTTTAATCGCGATTAAAAATAGTCAGATTTAGTTAAGACAATCAAAATTTTTGGTGAAAAACGTAAAATTCAGAATAGCAAAATTGCCATTTTCACTAAATTATAATCTCAGTGCCATCTTAGTGCTGTCAAACTAAAATTTAGTTAAGTTGTGTCACTTTAGTCAATTTCAGAATGGGAAATCGTCGTTTGACAGGAATAAACTAAATTTTGGTGATTTTTAGTCTAGTTTAGAGAATTTTGTGACAAGAGAATCGGCACCATCGTCTCCGAAACTACTGAGTCTAAAATTAAAAAAAAAATATATAGAGATTAGTTCTTTGCTTAAAAATTCGAGGAAAACCTATAAGAAGTATATGGTCTTAAAATAACACGGTAAATCTTTCAATATTGTGCGTACAAACTTACAATTGCAACACTTGGGATAATTATGGGAGACCATATTTTTCAACTACAATGGCCAGTTTGTTCTTAGGATCTAGGGGCACGGTACCTACCCCCGCGCCAATATGAAACAAAAAACAGGGGCACTACCTACCTTTTCTCGAAGAGTTTCGTCGTATATTCATACCCTCATAGCTTCGGCGTGGATAATGCTAGAGAGCTCAAATTCTCAGGATAAAATGTAGTTAGCAGATTTATAAAACACACTTAGTTTCATTAGTCTAGCTTTTATATTTTCGATTTTATTAATACCTGAAATACGTCGATTTCGCCAATGACCGACTCACTCACTCATCGAAACCTCTAGGGAACTTCCCGAAGTCCTTGAAAGCTGAAATTTGGTATGCAGGCTAGGATTTGAAGATAAATGACAAAAAAAAAAACAGTTATTTTCGCCATCCCATCCCCGTATTGTTGGGTGCAGGTCTGTATATAAATTAAAACTTCTAGGGTACTTCCTTCGGGAAGTCCTAGAAAACTAAAATTTGGTATGCAGTCTAAGTTTTGCAGACAAATTCACCCTACAACCCTTGAAATGTGGGAATCAGGTTTATATATAAAATAAAACCTCTAACGTACTTCCCAGAGTCCTTGAAAGCTGAAATTGGTATGCAGGCTGGGGTTTATACACAACAAAAATATTCAGAAATCTGTAACTTTCACCCTCCAAATCCCTTAAAGGGAGGTGCAAGTCTGTATTTCTTACGGATAATAGGTATACCCACTTCCATTTGTTATGAAAGCTAGATTAGCGTGGACATAAACAACAAAGAAGAAACTCTTTTTCGTTGGCTATGAAGAAAGTTACTGCTGGCGTGGTGCGCAAGAAATACCTTTTTTACCCGACTATGCTAGAAGTAAGGGTTATGATTTTAACATGTATGTCTAATATCAGTACAATGTCACCGCTAAAATAAGAATAAATAGTAGAGCACCTTAAAAAAATAAATGAAATCCCACTAAAAACTTTCACGTCATGTAAAGTAGGGTGCCAAGACTTACATAACGCTGTCACTGTTAAAAAGTTATCAGATCTAATGTAGATCCAAGCCCCTAACTCTACAAACCCTACATCTCTGTCAAAAATACATTTTGACAAAGATTGGCTAAAGAGAGGTTTGGCCGTTACATTGAACTATTATATGACTCAACTTTAAAGACCACTGACTTCTTTTCTTACCATAAGCCCATAGGGAGTGTCTGTGCGACAGCCGCGAACCGGCCAGGCAGTACATTTTGACCAAGATGTAAGGTTTGTAGAGTCAAGTCCTGTAGAGTTAGGCGCTTGGCTCTACATAAGATCTGATAACTTTTTCCACGTATTTTCTTTCTTTATTTTCTTCTCCCACGGACAACTGTACGTCGCTTACTCGTCACCAGTCCTGACTCTCTTTACATTTTGTTGGCTGAGACCAAAACTACGAACGGGAAGTTTTATAAAAATGTCGCTGCTATTTTAGTACATTGTGGCGTCTTACGACTTCCACGCGAACGAAGTCACGGGCACTAGCGAGAAAACAATACATTTCAATTATACATAAGTTCAGGGTTACATTTCTTTTTTTTATAAACAAATCACACAATTTGTCCTCTGGGGTCTGTCTTAGCATATCTGTCTCCATTGGCCGGAGATTTGATCAAAGCGCTAGTATGAGTTAAGTTATAATCAAGTTGATGTAATGTTCCTTCAGCTTACGCTTTAAGTTTCTACCAAAGAGTAATTTAAGTAATGGTTTCTACTATCTACAGGTATTTGGTTTAGTAAATTGGGTTGGGTAAATTCGGTTTAAAAAAACATAAAATCATGCTGACAAAAGAGTGCCATCCGCCAGTCCGCCTATTCAATTACAGCGCTGAAAAGAACAGTACGGCTGACTACTGCCATTATAGTAACTTAATAACCTCGTTTAATTTAATTCGTAGCTTTGTGAAAGAATTAAAATTAAGAATTAATCTGTGAAAATTACCAGGATTTTGTGCGCTGTGAACGAGAATGGTCTCATTACAGGAATCCCGCACAGAGTGCTCGACTCGAGTTTCACAAAGTCGCTTAATAAAGGGACTATTAAGTCAAATAACTAAAGAAAAGTTTACATTTTTAAATGTAAATGTTTGTAACCATAAATTGGTTTTTATTGGCAGTAGGAATGTGCGTTATTTTTATAGGATACTTATGGATATTATTTTCCTTACTATTTACACTAGGTACTAAATTAACTGATTAACTAACTAAATATACCAATAAATACAAAAATACTTTTTGCTTTAAAAATAAATTGGTTAGTTTTACAGACTATTTCATTAAAAATTAGAAAACACATTCTGTAATCTACAATATTACGTCGTAAATATTTCCGCCCACGTCGTTAATCTGACAAAATAATCTTAATGTGAATCATTGTGCATGAAGTATTATAAGCGCCACCTAATATTTTTTTTAGGTATTAGCAAGTCAATTGTCCACGATATGAACTAATGTCTACATCAAGCCACAGCAATCCAAGCATCAATGTAAACCCATTTTACAAATAAACAGAGGTAACAAGTTAGTTAAGAACCCGGAGAAAATTGCTGAATCATTTAATGATTTCGTCTAGTAACCAACCAGGCAATATAATTGGAACCACCTATATCCGAAATTCTTTATTTATGTCCCCGGTAGTGCCTCAAGATATTGTACGGATAATACAAAATGTAAAAAATAAAATAAGTTCTGGATACGACGGCGTCTCTACCGTTGCCGTAAAGTTCGTTTCGGACATTTTATCAATACGGCACGGGGTTACGCGCACGGTACGCTAACGGCACGGTTGGCGCAGTGGTTAAGCGATTGACTGCTGCGCTGCGTGTCGCGGGTTTGATTCCCGCACATTACAAATATTTGTATGACCTGCGCGCTTACTCTTGATTTTAATTCCGATCGATCGACATTGGAATTTTGACATTTCATACTCTTGAGTTCGACGCTAGCGCCATACTGTTATTAAATTGCGTGTTCATTTTGGTGAACTAAGTGGAATCGGGATCGGGCTTGGCGTGCGGTAAACGCTACTCTTGAGTTTATTTCGGCAGCTGTGTATTGCGCCAATATTGCGTTGGGATTGTTTGTTGATTGAGATTTTTTCAATAACAAAAGTATAACTTTTTATAAATTGTTTTGCGTTTTAAGTGGGTTTCAGTAAGATTACTTACTGAAACCCACTTAATAAGATAAGTGTAAGTGTAGTGTGTGTGTGTGTGTGTTAGTAGTGTGTGTTGATAAGTGTTTAATAAGGCGCGATTAGCAGTAATATACAGTGTTTTACGTAATTCCCATAAAAACAAAGACGAGATGAGCATCGGATGATGTGTTATATACGGACATAATATCGTTTACTATGACTGAAGACGAGTTTAAAGCAAATTATAGAGTGAGCAAGGATTTGTTTGAGGAAATTTAAACTAGGATATTTCAGTTACAATTTGTCATTGTAACTGAAATAGTTTTTTTATTTATTATGTCAGTACAACTAATCTGCCTAGCCTATTCCCATTATTGGTGATGGATGGTCACCCATCCACGTTTTAATATGTACAACATAATATAATTTTAAATAACATAAACCAAGAAAATAAATACATTGGCAAAACCAAAATATTTGAGTAATTACAAATTTATTACGTTAATTAAATAATAAAGTAAGTATGATTGTATAATTACTTACCAATTTAAGTATCAAACTTTAATATGAATTAAGTAAATTTATTGTCTGGTAACATAATAATTATTTCTTACTAAAAAGGAACCAAACGCGAACAACATCTTAAGTTAATTTTCTAAACAAACTTGCATTTTGAATTCACTTATAAAGCCACTTGACAAGCTAATTGGTCTGTGCACTTGACTTTATTCATGAAATTGGAGAACTTGTTACGCAGTCTTTTTTTTCAGCGATTCGTCCGCATTAAGCCATAGTCACGGTTAATTTTTAGATTTTAATCATTTTCTTACGCCAAATGAATTGAATACGTTACAATTAATCAAATCATATCAAATTCCTTGTTATTTGAAGGATAAATAATTTTAAAGACCCATTACCGGTTTATCGTAATGAGTTGAACAACACATTTGCGGCCCCTAACATAGCTAACTTCACGTGTAACAAAATAATCGCGGGGCAATCCCAATTTCAATCCAATGTTGACAATATTGTATTCAAGAGTACCGAATCACGTGACTGCAAAATTAACATTGGAATCGTATTGGCTTTAGATTGGAATTAAAATTAGTTTGAAGAGTAAGGCCCCTGAAAAATAATATATTAAGTATGCGATGAGCAAAATGGTTTCCGAAAAAAACAAGAATATTAATATGGCTATATTTAATTTCATAAAAATAATCATGAATAATGTGGATAGGAAAAACCCTGTATGTGCAATTTTCACAGATATGACAAAGGCTTTCGATTACGTAAAACATGATATACTATTAAATAAGCTAAACTATTACGGTATAAGAGGCAACGTATTAGATTTAATAAAATCATACCTCACAAGTAGAAAACAATACACAGATATTTAAATATTTATCCAATTGTAGATTTATTAAATTTGGGCTACCACAAGGCAGCGTCCTCGGGCCATTATTATTTTTAATTTACATTAATGACCTGCCTAGCGAAATTCTTCAACCGAAGACTTTATTTGCGGATGGACAGTACAGCGATAATTGAATGCGGAGATAAAAGGAATTACGAAAATGAAATAAACAACACTCTTAAAACCATCATTCATTGGCTTCATAAAAATAATCTAATAATAAATCACAAAAAACTAAAGTCATGCATTTTCACCAGCGGCTTCAACCAGATAATATAATTACGGAATATAATAGTCAACACGTAGAGTCAACCTCAGAGGCAAAATTCCTAGGAATATACAGAGTGGTCCAAATAGTGACGTCAACAAATTTTTTTTAGATTCCTCACACCTGGGGGTATCCAAAAATACCCCATGTATGTTCCGCGATTTTTTGTAGTTTTCGAATTATTAGTTTTTTTTGTGTTTTTTTAATTTATTCTGCCAGCGAGGTTGCAAAAATTCATATCTTTTTATGTAGTAGGTATTTTGCAGTTATTTTTTTTGTGCCATAATTGTCTTGAATGTTGTTTTAATTAAAAAAATAACTCAGCTTCCTGAAATTACTTAAAGTTACCCAAAAAAGGCTTGAAAGTTAGAACTTTAGTTTTCAGTAGGATTTACCTAAACATTCAACTTCAATTTAAAAATACAAAAATGAGTTTTCATAGCTTCAAGTTAGGTTTAAAAACTTCGCAGGGTTCTTAACTAGCAAAATCATACAAAAAAAATAGTACTTAATTAGCCTTTTTTTGTTGTAATCGGCGTTCGAAGGCGGATAGGCTAAAAATCATTGAAACACGATTAAAGTTATTTTTCAACTTTTTATCATTCTTATGGTAAACTAAACTTAAAGATGTTATTTTAAATTAATTTTAATTGAAATTCATGCAAAATAACCGTAGCTAGTGTAGCTTTTACAATAATTTGGTCTTACCACTGATTAAAATGTGAGCATTTGTCAAAATAGCTAGTTGTGAAATTACTTGTTTTTGGATAAGAAATAAAAGACACAAATTACTGAAAAATTGCTATTTATTACAATAAATTTTCAAAATTTCTTCCTCCAACTTGAACACATAAACGACAACGTTTTAAAAAGTTATGTTTTAATTGCCTGAAGCTACTGGAATATTCTTGTTTTATTTTTCTTTCCGCTTCTGTAAGTTTTAGTCTGTAAGTTCAGTTTCGTCGTTGCTTTCCGACGCGTACACCAGCTCTTTGTAGAATCCCCAAACAAAAAAATCGATGGGGTTGAGGTCTGGCGAATGCGCAGGCCATTCGATCGGCCCTGCACGCCCAATCCATCTTTCGGGAAAAGTGGTGTTCAGATGCTCTCTTACTTGTACCGCGTAGTGACAGGGCGCGCCATCGTGTTGAAAAATCATTTCTCGTGGAATCTGGAGATTCACGTCTTGTAACAATGCATAAAGATTGTTTTGTAAAAAATTTAAGTAACTGTTTCCATCCAACCTGGTCGGCAATTCAAAGGGCCCAATCAACACTCCATTTAGGACCCCAGACCAAAGGTTGACACTAAAGCGTGTTTGGAAGCTTGACGCCCTTGCCGAATGTGGGTTTTCGATGGCCCAGCTATGATAATTATGGATGTTGAACACTCCAGTCCTTTAAAATGGGAACTATATTTTCTATCACCAAAATTTATATTTGTCATCAAGTTGTATCACCTAATAAATAGATCTATCGCCACGAAATATTTTCGTTCTCAGATAAACAAAAATTGTTCCCAGGTTGATATCTCAGGATTTTAGGTGATTTATTGTGGAACTGATTTTGCATTGTTTGGTGACTACATTTTGGTGATAGATCTACTATTTGGAGGACAAACCCTATTATTTAAGAAACACAAAACTAATTAAATTGGTAATAGCTTAAATGATACCCGAGACAAATTACCAGGAGAAACTGGATGCAATCTGGACTTTAGGGCACCCCGACTCGGACAGGTTAGGTTAGAAGGGGATGGCGGGGTCGAGAGACCCCGCCATCCCCTTCGTGGTTATTTTTTTATAAACCACCCAGAAGTAGGAGCCCCGCGAAGCGGGGCTCCGTTGACCAAGCCCTACCGTCGACATATTATGTATATCAATCGATCCGTGGTGAATAAGAAAACTACTACTATTGGTGATCTCTTTAAATTAGTTTGCTTAAATACTTATTAGGACACACCTATTATAATACATACAAAAACATTTATTTGGTACTAGACCTTATATCTCAGGATTTTAGGTGATTTATTGTGGAACTGATTTTGCATTGTTTGGTGACTACATTTTGGTGACAGATCTACTATTTGGAGGACAAACCCTATTATTTAAGAAACACGAAACTAATTAAATTGGTAATAGCTTAAATGATACCCCTTTAAAATCGGGACTCGTCGGTCCACAGTATTTTATTGAAGAAATCAGGGTCTTCCTCAGATCGTTCTATCATTGTCTGACAAAAAGCCACTCTTCTTGGGTAATCGGATTCCTGGAGCTGCTGGACGCGCTGAATATGGTACGCATGGAATCCTTCTGTGAACAAAAACACACTGCTAAGTTCCTATCACAAGTTAACTGGTTACAGCGTGGTTTGAACAAAATGGGTTTTAGCAGAAAGAGACCTAGATCAGAGATAGGCTTACCACTATCTTAGACGATACGTACATAATAACTAACTAAATAAAATCTTTTTTTACAACACAATTCGTAATTGCTCAGGTACCTTTTTTTATGACTCACCTTCCTTAAGAATTCTTAGAATCCTAGTTCGTGGAATCCCAGTTCGTCTAGCTATTTTTCTTGAACTTGTAGATGGGTCTCTTTGAACTTCTTCCAAGACTTCATCCACTTGATCTTGGTCCTGGGGTACAGCTCCGCGAATTTGATTTCGCCCGGGGATACGTCCAGCCATCAGGGTGTTGTGTGTATTAATAAAAACCCTGTGATCCGGGTAATGCTCCATTACTTCTCCTCGCCTCTCTAATGCCTGTCGATAAAGCCTCGCAGCTTCACTACCGTTGCCTTGAGCAAAGCCATAATAGTAATGTATTTCTGCGTATTGGCTTAGTGAATAGCTCATGGTACTGCACAAAGACAATCCAAGTCACTGACTAACAAGCACAGGTTGTTCGTAAGGCAAATCAAGGTCCAAAACTCAAGCACAGGTTGTTCGTAAGGTAAATCAGGGTCCGAAGCACAAGCAGAGATAATCGTGAGGCAAATCAGATTCCAGTTAACACAGCGTAAGTAGTTCAAGGAAAAGAAAATAACGTCAACGAGAGCAGTCTTAATGCGCGCGATGGCAAGAAACGACTAATACGATGTACTTACAACCGTTTCCCGGTCCGTGGAATGCACATTCCCCTCCCCCAACGCGTACCGAACCCCTGAGACCCTATCAATATCGTTGGTTGGTTCACAATGTAACGTGTTACTCGAGTGACGTAAAAAAAGGGGCATGGAGTAAAAATACACGACGTACAGTTATTTTACAGGACATTCAATTAAAATTAATTTAAAATTACACTTTTAAGTTTAATTTACCATAACAATGATAAAAAGTTGAAAAATAAATTAAAAATGCTTTGATCGTGTTTCAATGATTTTTAGCCTATCCGTCTTCAAACGCCGATTACAACAAAAATAGGCTGATTAAGTACTATTTTTTTTGTATGTTTTTGATAGTTTAGGACTCTGCGAAGTTTTTAAATTTAACTTGAAGCTATGAAAACAAATTTTTGTATTTTTAAATTGAAGTTGAATGTTTGGGTAAATCCTACTGTAAACTAAAGTTCTAACTTTCAAGCCTTTTTTGGGTAACTTTAAGTAATTTCAGGAAGCTGAGTTATTTTTTTAATTAAAACAACATTCAAGACAATTATGGCACAAAAAAAATAACTGCAAAATACCTACTACATAAAAAGATATGAATTTTTGCAACCTCGCTGACCGAATAAATTAAAAAAACACAAAAAAAACTAATAATTCGAAAACTACAAAAAATCGCGGAACATACATGGGGTATTTTTGGATACCCCCAGGTGTGAGGAATCTAAAAAAAATTTGTTGACGTCACTATTTGGACCACCCTGTATATAGACCATAAATGAACATGGCAACCTCATGCTGAAATCCTGTGCCAAAAATTAAGTAAAACTGCGTATGATCTTTATAACCTTTCTAGAAAATTAAGTATAAGTGCCATGTTGACAGCGTATAGTTGCATCATTATTGAGATTTGGTATTATATTTAGGTGGAATCGCAGCGAAAGGGAACGAATATTTAAGGCACAAAAGCGTTGCCTAAGGTCAATGACTGGTCTTAAGTCGACAGAAAGCTGTCAACCATTATTAAAATCCCTAAAAATGTTGACATTACCATCCTTGTACATTCTAGAAGTTGCTTTATTCGTTAGAACAAATCTTCATTTATTTTCGTCAATGGATGATAATAGGCAGTGCATAAGACCAATAAGGGCCAATTATAAAAACCTACTATACACAGGTGGCCATAAAACAGCTTTACTAAAAAAGAATATTCTACACATGGGTCCTCTTATTTATAACAACTTGCCTAGAAAATTAATGGAAATGCCTTTTAAAATGTTTAAAACAGTTAACAGAACTGCTACTGGAAAAATGGTACTCAATTAAAAAATTTTTGTATGACAAAACAATAAAGTAAAATGTCGCTTCTTGCAATTATTTAGATTAATTCATCCCTGTAATAGTTTTTGATAGCTTATTATTTGTTTGACATTTTATGATTTGTTTGTCATTTTATTATTTATTTGACATCTTATTATTTGTTTGATATTATATTATTGGTTTGACATTGTATTATTGGTTTGACATTTTATTATTGTATGTGTATCGAGCAGAGATTTAAGTTAATGCTGTCAATTATTTTATCAATGTTAATTCTTTCCTTTGGTTCATAGTATTATTATTTTTAACAATGAGTATTTTGCATGCCGAAAGGTAAAATGTAGCGGGACAATTTACATTAAAAAAAACATCTTATTTGTATACCTAAATTTTTGGCAAATAAATGATTCTGATTCTGAATGTTTCAATTAAATTAATTTCTTTGGTTGACCGTCCATATTAACTCTAATCTAGTCAATATGTTACAGAATCTCGTCTAAAAAACATGTCATGTAGACTGTATCTTTTGTCTTTATTTTTATACACTTCAAAAGATATTATTCCCAGCAAATGTTGGGGAATTTAGATACGCTTCACGGGAACGGGAAACGTAAATTCAATAAGAAAGCGTTCGCAAACGAAAGTGTGAAGTAAAATAAATTTATTTCAGCAATTTATTTCGTATCCGACTGTGATGTTTACATCTGCACATTCTTATTTGGAACAACTATATGTATAGGTACTACGTAGAACTCCAGCGCGTGCGCACTGCTGCCAAGTTTATCGCTATTCGTCTTTTACTTACGTTGTCTATTCAACGTGAAAGAGTTACAGCCCAAGTGTTTCGAAGAGATTTATATCTTGAGTAAATAATTCCACTCTAACAACGATTTCGACCATTTTCTTGATTAATGTTCTGTTTTAGAGTTCTGAATTTCTGATACAAATGGGGAAATGTGTAATTCTTTGAATAAAGTTGTCTGCGTACGTGGTCAGAAAAAATTACACGTACTTAGGTATTTTGTCAAATATTTTCCTGAAACGTTGAACAGTAAAAGCATTGGTTAACATCATTGTCGAAATAAAACAAGAAAAGTTCAACGCTAGCTTGGGAGTTTTCCATAAAGGCATTTGAAAAAGAAACCAATACTTACCTATTTTCCATACCCATGATGGCACGCCTTTTATTAATTAATTAACTATATCCAGCTTCGATCAACAATAGCACTAGATTAAGGATTAGGAACAAATACACATAGCTCAAGAAGGTGCGATTGCATATAACTTGATTAGAAACCTTAACACTCAAACATAAAGTTGATTGTCGTTTGCAATATATTTACTTCATTGATTGAAAAGTAAACGTATTTTTAAAAAGTCTTATGGAAAAATAAAACATAATGTCTAAGCAATAAGGTTGAAAAAACTATGCACAACCACAACACTATTTGTGCACCTTCATTTGTTTTCTTTCAGTACTAGCTACTTGAAATAATGGAACGTTTATTGCATGGGCAACCTTTTAATGCACTAGATATAAAAATGAAATGTACGATGTGTTGAAATAACACAAGTGCAAAAATGTCTAATGTAATTTATGGATACTATCTACTGAATGTGAGGATTATTGGAATCTTAATTTGTTGTGATTACTATTCCAGTGGGGTTACTAAGCCGCGATTAAGTACATACAATAAATATCATAGGTACTGTTTGGTTGGCAAACGTCGTGACGATTTATTCGACGATGGATTTGTACTCATTGTGTATTTGTGTCAGGCAGATTTAATTGTTGCCTGAAAAGTATTAAAAATAGTAATTTGAACATGTATGTTTTTGTGCGTTACCTTACCATGCGGCATGGTAAACATCCTTACCTTCAGCCCATCAAGTTTCATCATTTGTCATCCTTCAAGTCTTTAACAATATAATACATCGTGTCCCAAAATTCAACGATAATTCAAAAAAAACTTTTTTTTTTGGAAATTACAGAGAAAATACATTGAAATCCTTCGAAAATTGACACCCCTAAAGATATTTTTAACAACCATGACCAAAAATTTTCTAACGTTCCTATTTTTTTTTGGCAACCTAAGTAGAACTGCTATCCACCACAACCCTTAAAAATCCCAGAATGCCAGTAGTTTTTACACAAAAATCAATCCAAATAATTTTTTTCCTTCAAATTTTCAAAGTCCACTTTTCAGTCACCGTGGTGTAAAAAAAAGTATGGACATACTACAGCGAGTTCAAAAAAAAATTGACGTAACTAATCAAAATTTCAAAATGGTATACTTACTACTCTAGGAAAAATAGCGACCCATGCAAATAGAATAGAATAGAATAGAATATTTTTATTTTCAGACCGGAGTCCATAGGGTTAGTAACAATTTAACTTAAATTCTAGTGTTAGTAGATTACAGGCACATAAAAATATATAATTAGATTTCGGCATGGAGCCGCATCCACCTCCGCAACATGGGGGAGTCCCACCGATCTATGAATACACTGAGAATACTGTTGGTGCCGCCGCGAACAAATATTGAGTGACCTATGTAAATAACCATAAACATATTTTATGAAGCACTTAAAATAATTATCATTTATCATGCGATTTTATGAGTAGCTAACCAGTTTTCGCCTGCGGTATGTTTTGCCTACTGAAATTTTAAGGAATCTACGGAAACTTTTTAACCAATCTGTTTGACTCTGAAAACAATTTTAAACAAGGTTTTCGGAGTAAATGGAACGTAGGTAAATAGCGGCCACTTTTAGGAGTCTCACATAATTCAGACGGAAAAACATTTAATGTAGCATTATATTATTTAAACTGTAAACTTTTGGATTAGTTTGATAAAGTTCTCTGACTCAGTTCGTCGAATAGCCACCGGTTTAGTAACTTTTAGTCACTGAAACATTAGTTGGTATCTAATAATTACTATACAATATACAGGGTGTTTGGTAGGGAGCTGTACATACGCCTAGGGTAGAAACTAGGGATAGTCTGCTACCTACCCCCGCCCATTATATTGACCTTGGCCTCAAGGTTTTTTTTTAATTTATTTTTATTTTTTATTTGACTTTTTTGTGATTTTTTGACTAAAACTACCTGTAGCTCAAAATCTATCCATGGGACCGGTCGGCTAATGGTCTTGTTTTAATCGTTAGAGTCTTAGGGTCCTGCAAAAAATTATTTTACACCAGAAAATTGTGGAGAAGAAAAGTTATGGGGCCTGAAGTACCGTAGTAAGGTAAAGAAATAATTTTAAGGTAAGGTAGTAAGGTAAAAAAAACCTTGAGGCCAAGGTCAATATAATGGGCGGGGGTAGGTAGCAGACTATCCCTAGTTTCTACCCTAGGCGTATGTACAGCTCCCTACCAAACACCCTGTATATTGTATTATTAGTTTACTATTCCAAAGTCACCGTGAAAACTTAAGGTGAAGTGAGGTTAATCCCAAATATCAGGTGAAATAACAGCTCACTTCAAGCTCACTTTTCAGCTTCACCCAAGTCTTCACCAGGCCAGGACCAGTTTATCAGGGGATTGACCTAACTCTACAGGACATCTTTACCAATTTTCTTGCAATTAGTCAAAAACCTTTTCTCTCCCTAGTTCTGTGGTGGAAGCGACGGACGTGCAACTAAACATGCGCGTGGGCATCCATACGGGGCGGGTGTTGTGCGGGGTGTTGGGTCTGCGCAAGTGGCAGTACGATGTGTGGTCCAATGACGTCACGCTCGCCAACAACATGGAGGCTGGCGGGGAACCAGGGTAAGTGGAGAGAATGTCAGGTGAGAAAGCGAAAACACGCTCACAAAGCAATTTTGTGACGGAAGAAGATTTACTCATTAGCTATTCTGGGCAGGGATGTATCAGGATCGATCTAGTCTTATGTGGTTAAGCACGATCATTGATGCAACCTGCACGATGTCTTCCGTATGAGTCAACGCGCTTTGTCATCTTTGACTCAGTCCCATATGAAAACATATTGTCTTAAACTTGGAAGTTACCTGCCATTTTATATCCTTACAAATGTCCTCGTGCAGCATATTGTACGTGATGTCGATTCCCTTTCAGGCGTGTGCACATAACGCAAGCGACGCTCGAAAGCCTCGGCGGGGCGTACGAAGTGGAGCCCGGTCACGGCGGCAGTCGGAATGCGTACCTTCGGGACCATTCTGTGCAGACTTACTTCATCATTCCGCCGCCAAGACGGAGAAAAGTACGTCTAAAAGCCCATATAAAAGTAATCCTAGAGTTTTTCGACAAGCTTCCGGGAAACCCATGGGATTTCTGCCATTTATTTGATTAATTTTTTACGAGATTAGTTTTACCCAACTCGCTAAATGAGATTTGTTGAGAATTGTATATTAGGGAATGGCGTTTAATTGTAGTGCTGTACAATACAAAGAAAACTGGGTAGTTAAATACGTCTTTGTGTATCACTAAATTAGGATTATTTCAGGCGTTAATTGAATTACTTTTGTGGCTGCTATATTTCTTATTCTAGTTGTTTGAAGAGCTATTCACTGAAATGTAATATTTGCAGATGTGCCTATCAGCTGGCGTGGGCCTCGGCTCAGCATCTCGCCGGAAACTCTCCTTCAAAAACGTTTCCAACGTGGTGGTGCAGTTGCTGCACTCCATCAAGTTCAACGTGGACGTGCCATTCTCCAATATGGCCGCCTCCCCTCAGGAGCTCAAAGCCAATGCCGCTAGGAAGGTACAACACGTATGTCAAACTCGAGACTGAACAAAAAGATCGGAACAGTTCCTCTTGAATAACTAGCGACGAAATCGTTTGCGCTTTCTTTCTATATAGGTGAACATCACAGGAAGGCAATAAGGGCGCCACCGGTTTCCTTATTTATCCACATCGAGAGGAATTCTTCCAAAAATTTACTCGTTTCACCAATTAAAATGTTACTATTTGCACTTTTAACTATTTTGCGAAAATTTTGCACCTCAATGGACATGACTAAATAATACGAGTTCAATGTCCACGGCTTTATATCTTGCTCTTCAGAATGTTTGTCTCGAGTGATATATTTTCACGTTTCGGTGATCTACTCTCGACTTTGAAAGGTAAGTTCTCTTTTCTTTCATTTGATTTGATACTGTTTTTATATTTTTCTGAAACTCTGATTGTGATATTTTTTTTGAAATATTGATGGTCGTTTTCGCCAACAATGTTATCAGTTGATAAAATGTGGTTAAAAATGTAAATAAATATTGTGCCACTGAAAACTGATAGTTATTTGTGACATTTCATAGTGAGAGGGACGACGGCGATTTGAAAAGAAATTCTGAAAACATTCAGGTTTCAATGAAATCCTCAAGCGTCGGTGTCGTCCCTCTCCCCGTGCGTGTAGTCAATGATATCAGCGGGCTGCGCTCGCGGTCCGCCCAGGCGAGCCGAGCCCGGTACTAGCGCGCGGTTGTGGCAGGTGCTGGACCTGCGGCGCGCGCTGCACGCGGAGCCCGGCTCGGCGGAGGCGCTGCGGCTGGCCGCGCTGCGCCCCGAGCCCGTGAGCGCGCCCCCAGCGCCCCCCGCCTGCGCCCCGCACCACCACACCTTCGACGCCGTCATGCAGCACCACGCCCTTCGCACGCACGCCGTCGACGACACTCCCGCACATGTTAATATTATGCATACGCATTTACGCATTACCAGCACCATTTGTTTGACCTGTGCTACTTTTTATACAACTATAATGGAAACCGCATCGATTTACGCGATCGTTTGAACTAATTTGGCACAGATGAACGTGCACTGTGCGTATACGTAGTAAGCGATCGCACGTCGTCACATGTTTAGAGAACTAGAGACCCGCTGCGTGTTGCGGCGCGCGCTGGATGCACACACATGCATTCTAGGGATGATCTAGTATACGTGGGTCACACTGAGAGTTTGTACAAAATAAAAAACGGAATGATAATGTTAATATTTTTATTGATTTTCGAAGTATTCTCCGTTCCTTTCTAAGCACCGTCGCATGCGATGGAACCATTGACTGAAGCAGTGGACCCGCTCTTCTTTAGGAATTTCTTCCACGCCTTTTTCAAATGCAGTTACGGCATCTTCAGGGCTCGTAAAACGAATTCCTCTAAGTTTATCTTTTATTTTTGGAAATAAATAAGAGTCACAAAGTGCCAGTTCAGGGCTGCAAGGAGGACGACTTAGTAAGTCAAACTTAAAATGCAAGCTTACTTAATAACTTACTTTCGATAAACAAATAATAAATATTCGATAATCCGTCTGGCGGGGTGAGCTGGATCGTTATGGTGGTGGAGAAGGATCCTGTTCATTGGGCGCTGCGGTCTAACATTTTCCAAGACAACTGGTAAACAATGACTGGCATACCAATCTGCAGTAACAGTCTTTTAGGACAATTGTTCCGAAATGACCCGTCCGTCCTAAGAAAGAGGCAATCATCTTTTTCCCTTGACTTCTGTCCTTCTTTACTTTTGTCGGGAAAACTTCGAATGGAAACATCCATTGGGCAGATTGTCTTTCGGTTTCGGGTTCGTAACAATATATCCAGCTTTCATCACCTGTGACGATGTCATATACAGCATTCGAGTCCCCTCCGTCATACTTTTCAAGCATTGAGCGGCACCAATAAAAACGACGGCGTTTTTTATCTTCCGTCAAATTATGTATGTCCATCAAGTAGGAAGCTTTCTGACGCCTAAATGGTCATGTAAGACTTTTTGTACTTGACCCATAGCAATGCCTACAGCTGCTCGAATCTGTTGATATGTCACCCTTCTATCAGCTTCTATCATAAGCCGCACAGCACTCACGTTATCTTCAGTAGTCGCCGTAGAAGGACGTCCTTCTCGCGAATCATCAGTGAGTTTGTATCGACTACGTTTAAACTCTTTAAACCAGTTGTAAACGGTGGCACGGGATGGGGCTTCGTCATGAAATGCAAATCGAAGTCGATCGTAATATTGTTGTTAGTAATACCGCAACGATAGCCATAATAAATCACTCAACGAAAATTTTCTCTAGTCAAATCCATTTCGACGCACGACAGACACTTATTTTTTGTTTTCTTTTTGGCGTTGCACTATTAGTGCTTATTGCCACTGACAATATTTCATTTGATAACAAAACGTAAAAATCAAGTATTCGCGAAAGATTAAATATTATAACGGGAAATTTGGAAATGGAAAGGAGATCAGTTGTTATTAAATAAAAATAATAAATTATAACAAATTAACACTAAGGGAATATAATTTAATAGAAACCTAACGATTTAACTGACACTTATTTATATTGCCGCCTATTTGTAAAAACAAATGACATATTATGAATTTATTACTTATCTACAGATTCCCAAAGAGTTTCTAATTCGAAATTTAGATAAATTTTTCATTGGCTGCTGTTCTTACTGGCCTATTCTAAAAACTTTGTGTGACCCCCGTATGGTTCTCTTAGGTCTAGTTTAGGAGTATACAATGAAATCATATTGCTATTGCTCCCGCGGTTATAAAAATTTACGCTTCAGAAACGATATGATACGCGAGACGCATCGACGCCGACGCCCTCGTCGCAATGGCGTGGCGATGCGTTTTGTACGTATACTGTGTGTCGAATGATAACCTCGCTTAATGATTTCCTAGTAGTTAGTTTGGTTTGAGTGGTGGTTTTCGAACTTAATCTATGCTGCTTTTATTACATTTTAAGGTGTGCACTGAAGCTTTTTCACGAGTTTTACAGAAATAATTTTGCGAGGAACTTCAAGAATGTTTTAAGATGCTTCGCACCACATTTGCGATTTTCGTTTTCTGCCAAACTTCATTATTATATTTATAATACACGAACACACACGAACACAGTAATTAACTAGTCCCCGACACACTATGAAACCAAAATATAGAATCTTACACTCGTACCCTAACTAAGCACAAAGATGTACCTACTCCAAGTTTCCGAGTGGTTTCCCGAATATTTATTTAGTTGCTGGTTTGTTCAAGCCTTCACTCATTATTATATTTTATAATCTAATATAAATTCAAGTAAATCAAAATGATAAAATTCTCTCTTATATTTTTACTTGACTCATTCAAATTTTCTCGATCCATTCCAAACTGAACATTATGTGGAAGACTGAAATACACCAGCGACTAACATGAGGCGTCTGCTCATTATTTTCAGATATTCCAACTCTGGACATTAGTTCCACAACAAATACCCGCGGAAACAGTAAGCGCACACAGAATGTTGTTCATGTGTATTATTGTTTTCCACCATTACCGGGCGACACATAACTCCCTCTACTTACTGTAGGTACGCATACTCCACAAGCATATCTGTGGCTCGCACCTGCCGCGACTCGTTCGCATTCTGTTTCTAATCACTGAATCAATTACATGGAAAGGGGACGACTAATATCGACGTGAGCACACAAATATTACTCACTATCACTGTTTCTTACTTCGAAATTGTCAACTGTTTTATATACTTGAGATTGTTTTATAGAATGTTCGATAATAAAGCCGGATGCACCGAACTGTGTTTCACTCGCTACCCCGACTAGTCACCTCGAGCACTAGAGCATGGCATGAGCCCTGACTGTCGACTAACTTGCATGACGACACCAGCCCTCGACATTGTTTACACTTGTTTTATTTTGTGCTTGATTATTTCCACTGCTTACTACTATCGTCTTTCTCTTTCTCACTTAATTTTCTTTTATGGAATAATCAAACACGAAATTAGTTTTAAGTCTCGATTACTACTTGCGATCTGTCTCAAAGTAAATTCAGTCTGAGTTCCTTCATAAAGTTCAACTTCAATATCTTGCCAATCTGAAAGTATCTATCTTTGTCTGTATTATGTTTGTACTTCATTTCATTACTATTCTAATAACGCGATGCTGCTTTGGATTCCGGATCTTTTGTATTCTAAGGTCAGTTCTAAATTCCAAATTGTGTAGCATAAAGTCGGCATGGCCCTCATGTGTACCCTGACCTCGGCCATACCCTTGTCTCTCTGTACCTTAAACCTTACCTTATCGATGTGTGACCAGATAGATGTTCCATTATGATCGTTGTATAAATCGGTGGTTAGTAGTACCTTCTCTTTTTTTTTTGTGTATCAGCGTTGTTGAAGTAGCCCTTGGGTTTTTACAGAATAAAGTGACGGAGAAGTTTAAGCGTCCGTTGAAAAAGCGCCACTCGTCTGTGTACCACCAGCCCACGAACCGCGTGAACAAGTACCTGGCGCAGGCCATCGACGCGCGCTCCGTGCACCGCGAGAAGGCCACGCACGTGCACCTGCTCACGCTCTGCTTCAAGGATGCTGATAAGGAAGCTCAGGTGATCCTTATAATTTAAATATCGTGAACTAGTTAGGAAGGCGGTAGCAGGTATTCGCTGTTTGTATATATTGAATAGGAAGTACAAGGTGGTTTTTTTTGAGAACTGTCTATTGGTATGTTTGATTTGCTAGAAGTACTATTAATTCTCATCCCATTTTTAATAAGGTATATACCTAATTAAAATAGTAGATACTTACATAAATGTATGAGGAATGATGGAACAAGATCTTTTTAGTTGCTGTATTGATCGAAGTTTAAGAGTGTTATATTTTTGGAATCGACTCCCCCGGCCCTTTATTTGATACCCCACATGGTCATCTTATAATACAAAATTGATTGGGATTGAGCTACATTATTGATATCGGGCATTAGGTGAATCGATAGCCACCTCATATATTAAAATTCAACCAGCTGTTTAGGTGCTTCGAGGGTAGAAAGTAAAAAAGATGCATAGACACACGCGAAAACATAACCCTGTTTTTGCTGTCACGCAGTCTAGAAATTAGGGTTCAATCTAAAAGTAAAATTTCTCCATTTCAGTACCGAGCCTCGACAGACGGCGGTTGGGCCGGCTCCTTGTCTGCAGCCCTATGTGCCTTAGTAGCAGCAGGCGCTTTACAAGCCTCCATTCTACCGCAGACTTACATACTCCTCATATTATTCGTCACGGCGTTCGCTTGGTCTGCTGCAGTATTAGCCCTGACTTTGGCAGCGAGATTAAGGCTGATACCCTGTGACGTGTCGAGGCCTTTTACTTTGAGGAATGCTATAACTACTTTTACTATTGTGCTGGGGTATGCTGTCGGACAAGTTAACGTGGTAAGTTTTATGGAAATCTACTTTTTGTACCTAACTAGAAGGAGAAAATTCCTGTGGAAATGACAGAAATTCATGTTTCCTACTAGTGACAAAACACCCAAATTTGACGTTCTAATATAATATAACTAATCTAATTCTCTCGCATCGGTAAGTGTATTTTGAAATTAGATCATATATAGTCGTAAAAACATTCGCCAGTCAGGATTTCAGCTAGCATAATCAGCCTTAACGTTTCCACTGCTGGGACACAGGCTTCCTATCTGTGAGAGGGAGTGGGCCGTAATCTACCACGCGGGCCCAGTGCGGGTTAGTAGATGTCACATGTCTTCGAATTTTTGGTTTTAGGACATGCCGGTTTCCTCACGATGTTTTCCTTCACCGTTTTGAGAGCAGTGGTGATGAAATTATTTACACAAAGTATAGCGCCTGACTGAGAAAACTGAAAGCTAATTAATTCATAGTAGAACTAATTTAAAATGAATGAGAAAAAATAATTGCGTAAAATATATCGACTCCTATTTTAATTTTTTGTTTCCAGGTAACATGCGAACACATCGAGTTATGCCGAAACATAACTGGCAACACCACAAACATGGACGAGGTCCTGACAATGAGTGGCGACGTTGCCGCTCAGCTTTGGTCAAGTCGCACGGAGCACCTAGCCTGCCCCGTACCGCTGTACATTACGTTAGGTTGCTGCCTGAGTATGTTGGTGGTCGCCGTGTTTCTAAGGCTACCCATCCTTGTAAAGGGGATATTATTGTCTGTGATGACGGCAGGGTATATGGGCGTTATATTGGGATTCCACAAGGCGCTGTTTGATTGCTATGATCTGATGATTGAGTGAGTATAGTTTTGATATTACTAGCTTTTAGTGTCCCTCCGCAGGCCAAAGCCTCGCTTCCCTCCTTCCACTTATTTTATATAATTAACTGTAACAACATAATAGATACAGAAACACAGGTACTTAAACGTACTTAGACTTACCGTTTCCCGTCTGCGTACAATATTTTAGGAAAAAGTGGTTTTAACAATGCTTTTATGATGAGAGAGTGATTTAACGAAAAATGACAGACGTGTTCTAAAAATTTAAAAGTAGTGACCTGTAATATCATTAGTGCCATTGTAAACAACCTTCCAGATTAGAAAAGCTGCTTAGGGAATTAACTTGCTACATTATGAAAGTACTAATAACAATAGAAAACCTACAGACACAAAGAGGATTCTAACGGCTCACGAAACATGACCTGTCTAATCCTTAGGATTAGCTAAGTTAGGTTTCTAACTGAGTCACAGTATTGATTCATAATGCGTATAGGCTAGACTAGAATCTACTTTGTAAACAACCAGTTTTTTCTTAATATTAATAATATATCGCAGATAGGCTAATTAAATTATTACATTTACTTTTACGATACGGAATATAACTAAATTACATTATCACCTTGCTAACAAGCCCTCCCCTAGTTATCTAGCTGCCATTTTCAATACATTAGTACCAACCACGATATAAATATTAGTTCATCAAATAATCGTCTTCAATGTCCCACTCACCGCACAGACTTTATCTATCTCTCAGTAGAATGCACTCCCCTAGAAATCAGGACGGCTACCAACCGATCGTCCTTTAAAGAAAGAGCGCATTCGTAAGAAGCTGGTAGTATCTCCACAACGTTAATGTTTTCTAATAGTTTGTCTTATTTATTTTAGTTGGTATATTCCTGTATTTATGTATATTTATAGTTTGTAATAAGTGTATTTTTATATTATTTAAACTAGCTGTTACCCGCGACTTCGTCTGCGATCTAGGATGAAAAGTAGCCTATGTCCGAATCCGGGTCTTGGTCTACCCATGTGCCAAATTTCATCCAAATCCGTGCAGCTGTTTTAGCGTGATAGCGTAACGAAGAAGTATACAAAAAAAAATCTTTTCTCTTTATAATATTATTAGTTTAGATACTTAAATATTTATTTATTTATTTAACCTTTTATGTACACACTTATTTAAACAAACAAGAAGAAAAAAACAGAAAAATAGGTACAAAGGTGATGCTTATTTCTAATGAAATCTATACTACACTACTACTATTTATTACTGCATTTTTCGTTATGGCACCCACCACTGTTTGTCTCTGCATCACCCAAAGTTTGACTGTTAGAAAATGCCTTTGGCATTAAGTCCGCCTCTGTACATCTCTGTGTTTGAAACATTAAATAAAATAAAACAAATCAAATCAAATATTTGAACTATTCTTCTTATAATACTAGATTTGATATAACGTATGTTTATCCCAATTTTTACAAATGTTAACCTACTTTTAACCTCATTAATCTCTCTGAATCGCTGGTTTCCAAATGATAGGCGCTTCTTATCTGATAATCACTAAACTGTCATTTTGACCAAAATTGGATGGCTCTAGAAAATATATTTCCAATTTTGATGATGATTACGTAAAGCGTAACAGATAGTTGCAAACGTAAAAGATAGTTGCAACAGATAGTTGCAAACCTTACTTTAAAAAAACCCAAGATTTTCACCTTAGTTGGTATTTATATCTTAGAATTGTGTAAATTAGTCCGTAAATATCCAGATTCTTACAGCACACGGGGAGACATACAAACAAATTATTCTTTTCGTCATAAAAATACACTAAATTTGCCCCCGTCCCGCCTTAAACTACATTCATCTAGTCCATATTCAATGTCAATAAAAATATATCATAAATTACCAGAAGACATAAAACAACAAAATAAAACCAGTATATTTTTAAATAAACTAAAGCAGTACTTAATTAAGAAAAGTTATTACACAATACAAGAATATCTAACAGATAAATTCAATAATAATAATACATAACTATGAATAATAGATATTTATTTTAATAAGTAAAATAACAAAATAAATATAAAACAATAAGTACCTACCTACCTAAAAATATACTACATTAATAACAATAAAATAAAAAAATAAGTGAGTAAAGAAATAAGCAATATTAAATATAATTAAATAAATGAATAGATATACCTGCATTTAAATATTAATAGAATAAGTGAAATAATGGAAATATAAATACATAGGTAATATAGGATATAAAATAATTATAACTTAATAACAAAGAAAATTAATAAAGCGCTCTTCCTCTCTCTACTTATTTAAAAATTTGCTGTGCCCGACAGGGTCCATAATTGTTTCTATTATTTTTCCTTTATCTACCACCTGTAATTGTACATTATGGATTGCAATAAACGATTTGAGATTGAGCGTTATTGCCGTCGTTATATCGATATCTTTGTCATTTCAGTTCAGGCTCAATTGGTTCGGCGTACGTCGCAAGCGCATGGACGGTGGCACTAGCTCTAGCAGTGTTACTACACGCAAGGCAAACAGAATGGACGGCGCGGCTCGACTTCTTATGGCAGGCGCAGGCTAGGGACGAGAAGAGGGACATGGATGCTTTGCAGGTCAGTGCAGATACAATAGTTATTTGTTATACAAGAGTGCAAAGTTGCTTTTTAACCGCGTGTTCAATTTTGATGACCGAGCAAGCGAAGGATTCTAAAATTAAATCACGAGCGCAGCGAGTGATTCAAAATTAGAATCCTGAGCGTTAGCGAGGGAATCAAAAGAGCACGAGGTGAAAAATCTTTGCACTCGAGTGCAACACGTAACTTTTCATTCCACCTCAGCGAGGAAATGACTAAATGCAAAAAAAAAAAACGTTTACAATCACAAGATAGGTACACTTTTATTTCAGTTTAGGTATTAATTACTACATTATGACAGGTAAGTATTACAGAATAATCTTTAAATTATAACAAAATAATACTAAGGTATAATTAAGAAAATTTTAAAGTAACGTTGCTACAGTTATTTAAATTGAGTGTAATATTTTTGTTTGGTACTGTAATATTGGTGTTAGTCACTTGTGTACTGTTTTTCGGTAAACTATCTGTCATACTTAATAGTTGTACCGATTCATCGGATTCCCTTGGCGTGAATGTTGGAGAGAGAGGGAGATGGTTAGGTGTTTCATAACGGCTTATTTTTGATGTAGAAGGGCCAGTCCAAGGATCCGATTGAGGCTCTTTCAGTGTAATGGCTCCTACGATGACTTATTTTGGATGGAATCCTCTATGTATCCCTCTACAACTGCATTGGACTTCCAGCCTCCGTGGCGCTTAAGGGACAGGAGATCAGCTCCGGAATCAGCCAAAAGTGTGGCTGAAGTTCGTCGGAAACAATGACCCGTGTACAACAGGGGTTCTGGAAGTTCAAGAAATGTTGCTATTTCTCGTGGGATACTGCCAATTTTATTAGTACCCATAGGCTGTCTAACACACTTTCCATTGCGATACTGTAGAAAAAATCGATTGATTGGAGTGTTAGGCGGGCGTAAGGCTTGATATTTCTCAACAATCGTTACGTATTCCTTGCGAATGACGAAGTTGCGGTCTCTTTTTGTCTTTGTATTAGGTAAATTAATTAATAGTAAGTCATCTGAATGTTTCTCAATGTTTTTGACATTAAGTTGTGTTAGTTCATTAGTTCGACATGCTCCGTTTATTCCAATAATAAGAACAACCTGTAACGTAAAGAGTATTGTAGTAGATAAATGAATAAAATTGATATGAACGCATAATTATGCCTATCAACATCTACTAAGTATACTATTTAATTGAGATTAATATACTTAAGTAGATACTGAATGTGCAACTGACTTACTTTTGCCGCCAAATATACGGAATCGGGTGCTTCGTTAAGAAACTTTTCAATATCAGATACTGTGAAAACCTTCGATTTTTTTGGTTGATGACCAGATGAGGCTCTTTTTAAAAATGCCACTAATTTAGGATAGGTATCGATATGTTTGTCTTTTTTCATCTTTATTGTTGCTTTTAGCATCGAATACGTACTCCATAGAGTGCTTGCTTTCTTGTTCTCGGATAATTCTATAAAATATGCCAGCAAAACGTTTTCTGAGAAAGTTTTGGCTCCTTTTGCTAGTCGCCACGTGTTGAACATATCGTACTGTTTTAAATACTTCTCGCGTGATTGTTGAGGGAGAAAGCTCATTTGCGCATTATTAACAGTTTCAGTCAATTCTGTTGGCGTCAAGCAAACTTCCTCGTCGCTAGAATCACTCATTTTAGTTTTTTCACTTGTTTTCAAGTTTCTTGTTTTTAATATAAGGTTTAACAATGACGTGAAAAAATGCCGCGTAAAGAACCGCGTACAAAGCAAATTGAAAAAAGAACACCAAGAAGGTTCCGAGTCTGAGTTTTTAACAAATTAAAAAAAAGTTGTATGATATATTCGGCACCATAGAGGTAGCAGTAAATAGGTTTAATGTTTTTTTTAATTCACAAACTTAGTGCACACGATGTTCTAAATTCAATTTACTTTATCCTCTAGAGAATAAAAACGGCTTTTCCACTCAGATATTGAAGATTAAAAATACTCTTTCCGAGATGGTGGGATGAAAAATACATTAACTTCTTATGTGTGGTGAAAGTCTAGTTGTAAAAGTTCACAGTTGCAACAGGCTTACATTTTTGCTGGGACATAAACCCTTAAAGAAGTCAAATTTGGCAAAAAAATCTTGCCAGGCTTACCCCACAAGGCTCGGCAAGAAATTAAATGACCGTTAAAACTTATTATCACCCATGTACAGTTACGAAAGAACTGCTCAAAAAAAAAAAGAAGCAGTGCTTTAATTTTATTTTGCTTAATGAAACTAATGTGTTTGTGTTCTAATACATAAGAACAATGGAATATTTATTTTTCTTTTAAATGTAAAGTCATTAACGCATATTTATTTCAGGCATCAAACCGAAGAATTCTCTTCAACCTACTCCCGGCGCACGTTGCTACGCATTTCTTGGACAACCAGTTTAGAACGAACATGGTAACTATTGACGGAACTCTGCGACGCTTACCTAACGTTATACGCAAACATCAATAATAAAATTGTTTCTGCATTTTCACAAGTCAAGAGAATTGCTTATTAAAGATGGTGGCTCTCAGTTTAAAAGTAAATTGAATGCTTTCGGCCATAAACAGGAAAATTTTTGTGATGTCAGGTGTTATTGCTTTCTGAGTTGTATTGTTTAGGTACTATGAATTTGAATACCTAAATTAATGGGAAACTTTACTCAAGCAGTAAAGCCCAGACATCGTTGGACTGCTGACATCACGTTGTGGTATCATATTCGGGACCGCATTTACTGGGCTACAGCGAATATTCGTACAATTCCTGGCCCTGCAGTCTCGACATAGTTAGCAATCGTTTTAGGTTGCTAAGTCCTAACAATCCAGATTTAACGATATTTGGTGGTCTCCACACTCAAATTTATTGGTTGTTACTGGTATTTTAGGTAGGTACCGGTAGGTAACAACCGATAAATTTGAGTGTCGAGACTACCAAACATTTCCATCAACATTTACATCTGGATTGTTAGGACTTAGCAACCGAAAACGATTGCTAACTATGTCGAGACTGCAGGGCCTGTATTCGTTACATTACGAAAATTCGCTGGATAACAGAAACTGTGTCCTCAGAGTTACAAAAGCTTGATAAATGATAATCGTGAAAATGTTGCACTGAATAAATTAGGTACCTACTCAAACAAACATTCATCCATTCACAAGAAAACATTCAATCACAAATCTTCATTCACTCGTTTTGGTGTTCATGCACATTCACAATGCTTTATATGTCGCACAACGCACTTATGGGGTCTAGTGACAGATTGTTTTAATATTCTGAATATTATAAATGGGGTAGGCCTAGACAGAGTCTACAGTATATTCACCTTTTCCTGTTGACAGTATAATGTTCTCTGTAAGAATTAAGATTCATAAACCGCGAGTTAGGTAAAATAGCTGGAGTTTACGAACCAAAAACCCCTAATAAGTTAACATTCAAATAAACAGGAAAAAAACAAATGTACCTACAACAATCTTCGCGTGAGCTTAAATAACTAATTGAATTAAATTCTTTATTATTCTTCTGTTTTGTGGGAGTGTAAACCATGTAAACCAGAGCCAAGTGTAAAAGGGATAGTACATAAAAGTTTGTTATTATTATTATTATTTGGTACTCCCTACCTAATATAGAGTTCAGTTTGATCCGAACTCAAAGACATAAAGTATGACCATCGGTATATTACATTAAAAGTACTAAAGACTTGTTACTCTAACCCCTCACCCCCCTCAACTGTCACTCCCCCTGACGTGTCCGCATGGCTTGCACGCTGCATCGACTCCTGCTGATCAAGAGGCGTGTGCAGGACCTGTACCACCAGTCGTACCAGCGCGTGGGAGTGGTGTTCGCGTCCATCACCAACTACCACGAGTTCTATATGGAGTTGGATGGAAACAATCAAGGGATGGAGTGTCTGAGGCTGCTTAATGAGATCATCGCTGATTTTGATGAGGTGATTATATATTTTTTTTTTGTTTTGTTCTACATGAGTTATGTTCATGAATGGTTCTGGTGAAATTATAACTTAAAGTAAGGCCAACGAGACGAGATAAAGAATGTAAACAACTTGACCCTTACTGAGTTTATTGTCTCTGTCCTTATCTCTCGCACGAAATAATGACTTCAGTTGACCGAAGACGGCTGTTGTTGTGTGGTTCGTGGTACAGGAAAGCGGTCGGTACAGCAGCTACCAACATTTGGTCCGTCCGGTTCATTCCTGTTTAGATTTCGTTCGAAGCGATAGGAATTTTTTCGTTTCCGCATTTGTAAAGCTCTTTTTTGTTATTAAACCGTTATTGATAGTTTTTCTTGTTGATTTTTACTGTTATTGTGCGCGGTTCTTGATTTTAATTTTGTAATCACAGTCTGGCAGCTCTATACAACCTTTGAAAGATATAAATTCACCACGAAAAACTTTCTTTAAATAAAAATGTTAAGAACCCCTGAAAGTTGACATTCTTTATCTCGTCTCGTTGGCCTTACTTTAGACTTTTATTTTATTTTTCTCACTCCTGCCCATAATAAGGAAGATCCGATGTGAACAATGCAGGAATGAATGTTGCAGGTTTTTGCGAAATGGCTTATCCTAAAATATAAATTAACCAAACAATATTGTGTTGTGTTTGGCAGATAAATGGGATACGTTGGAATCTAAAGTTCACATGCCTCCAAGTGAGAAGAAAAAGGAGAAACTTCTTTTTGGTCGGTGACCAAGAAGATAGATCATTTCTGATGAAAAAATAACCCTATTAATTTCCTGGTTTATTTTAGCTTTTGGGCGACGACCGTTTCGGTGCAATAGACAAGATCAAGACTGTTGGCTCCACATACATGGCCGCCGTCGGCTTAATCCCTGACAGGAAGATGACTGATGAGGCCAGCACTCGCAAACATATGGCAACTCTGGTCGAGTTTGTGTTCGCTATGAGAGACAAATTGAAGGATATCAACGATAACTCGTATAATAACTTCATGTTGCGAGTCGGTGAGTTACTGTAACGTATGACACTAGACATTCTTAAGAATCTCTTATTTCCATTTAAATAAAGAACGTTTTGCTTAACACTTAACAAATAATTTTATTCTTGAATAAAAATGAAACTTTGTTCCTACTTTCTTTAAAAACGTTTGTATTCAAATAAAAATATATTTATTATCACAGGTATAAACGTAGGTCCAGTAGTAGCCGGTGTAATAGGTGCACGAAAACCGCAATACGACATCTGGGGTAACACTGTTAATGTAGCGTCTCGTATGGATTCCACTGGTCTTCCGAACCACACGCAAGTTACTGAGGAAGTTTACCAAGTACTGAAGGACATGGCGTATCAGTTCGTGTGTAGAGGCAAGGTCAAAGTAAAAGGTAAGGGGGAAATGACCACGTACTTCCTCACAGACAGAGCTCCTGCAAACGGAACCGTTCAAAGCACATCTAACGGACCCACACCTACTCCTCCAACGGCTTATGGCGGAGTTGCCACGCCTCTTGCCATGCTTCAGAACTCCGCGAGAAGAGCGGCAGCACAGCCTTCAAGATTGCCACCTTTGAGGGAGTCGTCCGTAGCTGGGGAAAATGAGCCTCTCTTACCTTCCAACGGACATCAGAGTAATGGGAACAATAAAGGTAGTAAGGGTCGGAGGAATAAAGAGAGTGAGGACAGTCCGCCCCCTCCCCCGCCGCACGGCAGTCAGGCCGGCAACCCGCGCTGGCCGCCGCCCCGCGCGCTCGTGGCGCCCTGGCCGCGCCCGCAGGAGGCGCGCCCGCACGAAGCGCGCCCGCACGAGGTGCGCCCGCACGAGGCGCGCCCGCAGGCGGCGCGGGCGCAGGCGCAGCACAAGCGTCGCGCACCGCCACGCTTGCCGCGCCCCCGCTCGTCTGAAAGCCTCCCACTTGCCCGCAGCCCGCGGGTGCACTCCTCCGCTGACGAGCTCAGCTCGCTCACCCGCTCTCCAAGCCTCAGCTCCTCCGACGAAAGTTACTCACGCACCACAGATGCCTCCCCCTCCCCCCCGCACCCCTCCCAATGGATCCCACCGTCTAGACCGCAACGCGCCAACCCGAGCCCCGCATACGACTACCCCCCCATTCGACCCGCTAAACCAAGCGCGAACCACATTTCCGAACTCTACGCGAAACATAAAATCGCAAGAAAGCCCTCTTTAGAAGACAAATTCCTCGACGGCAGTGTCGACTTCGCAAAAGAGGAAGAAAAGCTACAGAGAAGCATCTTAAATATGCTTCAAGCTTCGGCTGCGAAACGCGACGGCTGCTGCCAAACTGACAAGAAGGACGTTGCTAGCCGGCTTGGACAGCGAGCAGATTCGTTCTCAAGTTCAGGCGGCAGGCCGACCAACTTGACAAACTTGAAGCATCTGAACCATGACGGTCGGGAACCGTTCGCCAAGCGGAGTCCGTCAGACGTGGCGTGCGTGCCGCCGTTCGAACGGGAGATCCAGCGGCTGCTCGATGATAAGAATCTTATCAAAATCAATCCACCGAAATCAGAACGCAAGGAGCTGAAACTAGAACTCAGGTGAGGCTTTATTATTACGAATTGTGATGCTTTATTGAAAATTCTCAATAATTGCTAAAACGTGACCATCTTGTCAGTTCAAATACATCGGACTTTAGGGGGTAGTATTACTTTATTCACCTTCTCCCTTATTAATAAACCTCAGAATAATTTTTAAAAAATCGAAGTTTAAGTTTGGCATTTTACTACGCGTTTATTATTATGGGGGTTTATGTTCGTCAGTCGCTAAAAAAAAATTACTATCTTGGATTAAAGTGAAGCTTTATTTCCAATCAATCTTTCGTTTTAGGGGCGCCAACCCAGTCCCAGTCCTGGAGCCGATGCTATACTGCAACAACAACAACAGCAGTCCTCTACACGCGGTAGGCCTGGCCGCCATCACACAGGTGGCGCGCCACGACGCGGTGTCGCCGGCGCGTGCGCACGACTTTCCCGGCGTACTGCCCGGAGACGTGGTCGTGCAGCTACCTTCGCCCAATCATGAGCGACACAGATCTAGGTATGAACTTTTTGATCCCGATATACCATCAGCAGGTTATGCCCTCTTTTCACAAACCAAGTCCCAAAGTGCGACTCGATACTTTTCCTCAGTCCTCCTCCGCCCTATTCCATCAGTCTTTGCTTACTTGCGTAATCTTTCAACTAAAATCTCAAGTCAATCGCAGTTCAAGGATTACAAGAATATAGTTTAGCTCTAAAACTTGAATTCGACTACAATTGCACCAGAACTTGATCGGCGCGTAATGAAATTATGTGAATTTTATTATTTTGTATGTTTTTCAATCAGGAGTGTAACCGTTCGATTAAGTCTATGTACACAATGTCCATATTCTAATATTTATTTTGCATTCCTAGTCCGTCGTGCGAAAGGAAACCAGATTCCGTTGAAGTCCGGGAGAAGGAAAGAGAGAAAGAGGTCCAGGAGAGACTACACCACCGGGTAAGATACGTAGCTGCTAACCATAGCATTGATGGGATCGCCTGTTGTTGTATGAATGTCATACCAATGCATCAATTCCACTTCTAGGTGGCCACTTCTCATCACAGAGAAATGGGTATCTACGGGGAGAGTCAATCCGAGTGGAGTTCGTCCTGTTCGGAGGGTGAGGGCGACGGGGAGGGGGGCCATCCCGAGAGCACGGGCTACACGACGGACGACCCCGCGCTGGAGAACGTGTCCATGCTCAACGAGGCCGGGCTCACGGACGCCGAAGCAGCGCTCAGCGACGTGAACTCGTGCTACTTCGACCGCGACGATGACGTGTCCTCCCGCGCCTCCTCGCGCCTGCTCGACTCCGAGGCGCTCGTGTCGCTCGAGTCGCTCAGCGCCATCTACGACTCCGACGAGCCCGCGCACAGGTACCTCGCCAACATTCGCACCGTCAGCGAATCCATCACCAGAAATTTTGGACAGCCCGCCCACGTCACCGACGGCGAGAGTGATGTGTAGTGATACTGTGATATGTCGCGAGCTGTGATAACGTCCGATTTTGCTTATCGACTGAGTTTCGTGTACATTTCGACTATTTCTCTTGTGTGTACTGCCTTTTGGTCAATTGTGATACAAAAATCTCAAATTATGAACTCTCATGACAGAGACTCCGATGTATTCGACTCGGAACATTTATCGGAGGAACAGTTAATTTGGCTCTCTATTACTAAGAAATTAATACTCAAAACGTTTTTTGTTCCCCGCTGTTTGTTGCTGTAATAAGATTTTGGTGGTCGTGTAGACGAAGCGCATAGTTTTTCGCGTACGCGGATATAATTGTTTTATCATTAATGTTGACGTGCCTGTACTTTGATGATTTTGTACTATGTAAATTGTGTCAATATGTACCTATTAATGTTACACTGTATGATATTCATGTACAGCTGAATTTGCCATGTGATGGCGAGATGCATCATCTGTAGGAGTATGCGATGATCTCTACAATTATAAGGTGCTCTGAATTAGAGTTATTTATGGTTTTTCTAGTGATAACGGTATAGGAATTCGAATTTGAGCGACCAATCTCTGTTAATGTCAGTGTTCTAGAGTAAGGGCTGGTCCCTGTCTTGTAAAGTCTAGTTGTCTCCGTTTCGTGAGACGGGGGACGTAGTGAAGTGGTGTGAACTAACTATACGTAAATACGTAAGTATAATGCATTTGAAACTATCTATAGAGTAAACATTGTTACCACAGCTGGATGATTATGCTTTGTAGTATTCTTTTATCTGCCTTATGTATCTCATATAATATTATAATATATATGAAGACAGAAGTTGAGATGCTCTGTCTATTTTCACAAACATTATTCGATAAATAAGAACCCTTTTGGCATTTTCTTTCTGTAATCTAGTCACTAATGGCTTTCAAAAGTTTGGTCGTTTTTTTATAAAGAATATATAGTGCCATTATCCATTCCCGTTATTTTTTCTTGTGTACTTATTTGATGAGAAGTTAAAAAGTGGAGGAGTTCAGAGGTAATATCATGTAGTTCATAAGTAAACAGCCGTGAGACTTGAAAGTACAACCAATATATTAACACCATTAGCGAATATTTGTTGTAGAATATTCTCTGTATTAATAAATATCAATTATTTTTTATTATTTAATTGTAATATAAGTTTGTGTCAATTTCATGTTTAATATTGTTATTTTAGATTAAAACAATTATTAATAGCTATTTGGAAAAGTATATATATTTCGCATTTGCGGCACATGCAGCCTCTGAGTGCAAGTACATATTGTTATGAGTTGCAGCGATACTTGTTTAAACATGTACTTAATTCGGAAGCCGATCCACAAAGGTTTATTGGTCATGAATTATTTTTGGGCAGTTTTATTTTGTACTGATTGTATCAACCTTAGTTAGGCTACGTTTAGGTTTTTGTTATTAAATATTCAAAGTATGTACTTACAGTTTACAAGAAAATTCTTTTCCGATTAAAAGTGACTTTAATTACGGCTTGTGCTTCTATTCTAGTATTATCGCATCACAATTTAAACGTTATGTTTCGGCTGCTTCAAGTGGATTGAGAGATGTTAATGTCTGAGAATTGTAAATAGGACGAGCATGGTATAGTGCTCCAGTGAGACCTAGAGATTGTTAATCTTTGTAAATATTGTTATTCACCTGTCAAGTGCTATTCCACTTACAATACATACCTATACCTAAGTATACCACGCTGTGAAGATATATTATTTTTTGAAGGAATTCTCTTGTTTGCTATTTTTAATCTCAGTATTTCGATTTACTGTTTAATGTTGATGTATGTATACATAGTGCCAAACAATTTTTTTGTGTATGCTTGTAAACAATATGAATTATTTGTTTGTCGCTTTGATAATGTTACTTTTGATATAAAAGTTTACTATGTCATCTCAATGAACATACTGACAAAACGTTTCAAATTCACAAAATAGATCTGACGTCTAGTGTACCTTGGTAGACAAGTAGTAGAACAATATTTCAATGTTTTAAAATTATACTCATTGAAGAATTACTGCACATTTAATGAGGTAATTCAATGTATCGGACAGTCGCATTATAAATGATAAAAATTCTTAGAATACAGAACATTTTCGATTTTTTGCTGCAGTATTCATTCACATTAATGCTATTTACAAAACGAATGCGAGGAATAAGCATAATTTACGGAGTCTGACACAACCATGACCTTAGCACAAAATGGAACAAAACCTTTTGTTATTAAGCTTTAATGTGAATAAATAACAGCTTGGATACAGTACAGTTTACTTACATGTTATTATCTCATAAAAATTATATTGTCATGTATGATTTGTGTAGGATACTTGAATTGCGCCATAAGTAGCAAGTGTATTGTGTATTTTTATTTATTTAAATTCAATTACCTAAGCAATATTAATTACTTATTATAAATTAAAAGTGGTTTACATCACCGGAAGTTGTTTATTTTGCATCCTTTTGTGTGAATTGCAGATTATGCAGATAAATCACTGACCTCTTAGAGGTCAGTGAGATAAATTCAATTGGTTTATTAATTGATGGCCCTTGTCTGGCTGACACTCAGATCATAGAGGGCTGACAAGTGTAGGTAAATGAATCAGAGTAATATTAGTAGCCAAGTCATTGCGTAAGGACTGGCAGACAAGGATACTCATTTCATACAGATTGGCATTGGCTGTAAGTACCACCTTTGATGGGGACCATTATTTTTTTTTTTTTTATTTAAACTAGATTTTTTTAGTATTAATAAAACGCTAGGTAAATTTTATAATTTATTTATTTTCCTTCATACATCTACCATTACAGGGTACCCCAATGCGATAAATGCGCTTATCTTAATTAATTGTTTATTATGGTTGAATTGCTTGGTAGACAATACACAAATCTTACCTGCATAAATCTAAGGCCATTGGTTAAATGGTTTTAAGGTTTAAACACCCAGAACAATTTTATAATTTATTTTAAATTTTAATTCATGCTCTTTCTTTTATTATCTGGTAGATTAACCTTTTACCTTTATAGAAGTTTACTTGAAAAACAGTGTAAAACTTCGAGCAGTCAGTTTTAACTATAGTAGCAATGTCACATAATGTTTGCGGGTCAGGTACAGGTGTGTCGGTTACGAGCGTGTTCCGCATACAAATGCCCTTCGCCTTGGACCTACACGCGAGCTTCATCAACGGATATTGTTACAAACCCACGTGGTGATTTCATATTACCTGAGCAGGTAGGTATCTAAGAAACAATAGTTCATATTTTAGTGTGAAATTGTTCCTATAAAAGTCTACAAATAAGTTAATTGCAGTACATTTTACAATATTTTTTATCTGTGTCCATGTAGCAGTCTGTCTGCAGTGATAATAGGTACCAGCAAAATAGCCAGCTAAGTAATATTTTATAGTGCGGATGCTTATAATGAAAAAGTGAACTGCATTCCTATGCAAAGCACACACAACTCTGTATACCACATTATGTATGTGTCCATTTGTGTGCAGACTAGCGACTAGTTTATTAGTTCTATTGTTTTGGTATTCATTGGAAATAGTTTTAAAACATGGAGGATCAAAAACTTTAAGAATGGGTACAGATGGGGCTGCTAGCTGGTACTAGATAATCATCCATAGAAAGGTTACTTTGTTCTATCTATTACTGTATCTACAACAGGGTTGTCATAGTGATATTGATTACACAAAGGTGTCCCACCAGACAGCATCTTAGCAAAGATAGGTAGGTAAGTACTATGCTAGTGTAGTTATATTTTGTTGATTGCGTGACATCAACTCGCAAGTTATGACTTCTCTGGTACCTACTAACATTTTTAAGTACCTACTGTTATTATATTGCATGTGGTAGTGGCGTGTCCACAGCGAATACCAACGATGGAGTAGTAAGTTGTAAAGAAACAAGTAGGCTGCTCGCTTGTGAAACTCGGGACGCACACTACCAGTTCGGAGTTCGGACTTATCGTGATTTCTCGCAATTTTATGACTCAGTTAAGTAGTAATCAGGGACAGTTTCATTCAAAATAATGTGTAATAGTCGGTAAACGAGTGAAATACAAACCGGAGCGAGCTGCGAGGCAGGTATGACGCGGCGCGGCGGTTCGGCGGACCGACCACTACCACAGGGCGCCACAGGCGCAGCGGGCACAGCTGCGGGCCGCCGCGCCGCCGCCGATTGGCTGCGCGCGGGAACCGGTCGCGTCCCGCGCCCTGCCCCCGCCCCGCCACAAACAACTTCAAATTCTTATTCATGTTCGTTGCCACGACCGTTGCTGCCGTTGAGAGCGCGCGCATTATGCGCCCATAGTTCGCGTAATCTTATCGATATGTACTCGATGTTGTATGAGAATCTAGTGTTTGATGTGTGAATTTAACAATAAAATAAGTGCACGGTGGACCAGTCCGAAGGTGCGGCGAGACGCTGCGACTGCGCTATGAAAACACACGCACGGTCTGGTGTTTTTGTTCTTTTTGTATCGCGAGTACTTCGTGAGCGGCTTCGACGCAGGGTTGCCTTTGCCATGTGCATCAGATAATGTTGTGCTCCTATTAGTTTGACGGGAAACTAATATGCTAGCTAGTGGATATTGCGACGGAGTGGTGTCGTGTTTTGGTGAATCATAGTGTGTGTGACATGAAGGTGACGGTGTGTTTCGGGCCTGTGCGGGTGCTGGTGCCGTGCGGTGCCGGCGACCTGCTGGTCAGGGACCTCGTGCGGGAGGCCACGCACCGCTACAAGAAAGCTACTGGACAGGTCAGTCTACACATCATTCAATACTGCGGGTAGTTCTCGCGGGTTTTCTACTGTTTTTATTGGCGAGATCGAGTTTGTTTACCTTCCATATTACTCATAACTGGTCAGCAGCAGTCGATTTGTATCTACGTGGGTGCATAGGGACCTAAGCGCCGATAAAATCATGATGATACCGAACTACCCACCTATGATAAGTTTTCGTTACGTCAAGCGGACGCTAAATAGGTAACTAGGTACTTTGGTGATTGTTTTGACCTATTTACATCTTAGTCCAAGATGACCTTGCCTTGCCTTGAGTAGGGCAGTGAGCATTGCATAGGGTCGCAGCATAATGCTGAGCGATAGCCGTTTTGCGTGGATGTGACGCATGTTTCCCCCAACATTTTCTTATTTTTTTTTGTGTTTGTGTTATTTTTTGCGTCATGTTTACCACAAATAAACGAATTTTCTTTCTTTCTTTCTTTAATTCCTTAATTCCAGGCACCTACCAGGTACATACGTACCAAGTCATTCTGATAACAGAAGAACATGCAGTTGCTCTTCACGTTCTACGAAATAACCAACTCTAAATGTTTCTTGGTAGCTATCAACATAAATTCAAATATAATGGAAGCTGTCAGATTGACCAACCTACCGACGCGACACTGTGTTTTTGCCCTGCCCAGTTCGCTACAGAACTGTTACGGAGTTACCTGGTATTTCACGATTACGATTATCGATATTCGCTACAAAGCTGCCTCGAGAATGTTGAGATAGGTTGTGTTGCAACCACCTCTTGTTTTTGCACTAATGATCATTTAGTTATATGGAATGCACGGTGCTGGGAGCAAGAACGCCAGAACGGCTTTCGCGACAATGTGTCCATGCAGACTGGAGTGCTACTTTAGCGGTGCCTCCACCACGCTATTAGTACTATTAGATACCTACTTGTCAAACTAGATTCAACCATGCGACGCTCGAATTTCATAATTTAGACGCCACATTCGATAGCTGATTATTTTATGGACAGACCTTCACTGGATGTCGATCTCGTAATTAGATGAAGGTTGTCGCTTTTTATGTCTTTGGGAATGTTTATGAACTCCTTACTTAGACGACCTTTTTGCGTCATACTATCCACTATCCTTGCAATGCAAGACAGCAGTTGCGTAATTTATTAAGAATTTATTGGTAAGACAGCTGTATTGTTAATTCCAATATTAGCGTTAGGCATTCACCTGCTCCTGCCCTGCAACCTACATGCGTTCCTAACTTCATTTCTCGTAGGAAGCTGCCGACCTTGCGAGCTGCCATTACACCGTCATACTCATACATACCTACATACTTTGATACAATTATGTAGTAGGTAACGTGCTGATTGAAACTGTTTTTGCAACATCCTATAGGAAGACTTCACAAAAAGTAAAACTTCCCGACAGTGCATCCCGGATTATGCGTTTGTTACATCAGTTTAAGTGCAGTTTGATGCCAGAGGATGTATGATATGATTAAGCAATAGTTGCTAACTCATTATTTACTTATAGTTATCGGTTCTTAGAAATATCATAATATGTAGCTCTGTAGATTACATCTAGTCATCAACTAAAATAAGTACCTACGCTACTGCATTATTGAGCGAGGAGGAGCACTCAATTCTACTTTGCATTGCATCCGCACCTCATTCAATATGGATCAAGCCAATATCACCAATCACAACTTATAATAATTTTTAATGCTAAAATTGTTGGTAGGTGTATAGGTAACAAGTTAGTTTTGGCAAACCTTTGCATTTCTGCATGATAGCTGCTCGACGATTAGGTACTCAACGCAAAAGGTCGCGAGCCTACTTTACCACCGGCAAACTATACTTTTGCTGCTCCACTGTTGCAAAACGGTATGGTATCGAGACACGCGCCTGTTTCTAATATTACTCGAATACCAAAATATAGCGATCGTACAACTTGTACCGTTTTTTTTTGCCGATTGTGATGAATATTATAGGCGATCCACCATGATTATTAGAGGCGATATTATAGGCCATCTATTATAGGCGAATTAAGAGCATCGACTAATAAAATGTGACAATTCTTCATCGATAGTGTTTTCGGATTATTTTAGATTGAGTGACTAGACCTTCAAGAAATTGAATGTTATCTATCACAAACACGAAATGAGGCGAGACGACGCGCGACGTCAATAACCTCCATTACTAGTTGACCTTTTAAAGGCTCCTGCAGACAGGCGCGACGCAACAGTGCCACGCTACCTACTCTAGTAGAACAATTTCTATGAAAACTTCATAGAAATTGTTCTACTACAGTCGCGTCGCGCCTGTTTGCGGGAGCCTTAAGGCACGTTTGGCGCCTATATAATATATATATATATAGGTAACAAAAAATTCAAATGTTATTACTGCAGACTATTGTGCCGTCACGTATTAGTTTACCTTCGAACGTAATAAACTTTTAGGTTGTAAAACAGTCTAAACTCTCGAAAAAGTCGATGGTGAAACAATGGGACCGTTGTTGTCGCGGGCAGGTATGCGAGAGGAACGGGCGCGGGTGCCTTGAAAACTCAAAACACCTATTGTACCGTGCTGTATGGAGTGGCACGCCACGCTCACTACGGACAGTAGGTACGGACTACAGATCTTGTCCTACGACCGGTTCTCAGAAAAATGACGAGACATTCTTTTGAGATACGAGCGTCCTATAAACTAATTCATGGTTTATATCCGAGCTATGCTACTCCACCAACTGTGTGCACATGCAGTTTTATTGGGTTTCGAAAGATACACAGGCGTAGATAAGTGTTATGGGAAAACGATAGCGAAGCCGGTGGTCGTCTGCGAGCCCATCGTAAATTTAGAATAACAATGAGCACTATTGTCTGATTCTCAAAAATGGGTTTACCTCAACGTTGAGCTCGTGTTTTATTTGTAGTTTCATCTTATACAGCTCTTTTATAGTTTCCACGAGGAGCTGACACGCTTCCTGCCTTTAAAAATCTAAATTAAATCTAAAATTCCTGCCTAAAACGTAATTTAATATGTAACCAATGTCTGCGTGATCGTGGAAAAAATAACAAAAACTGTTTCTCATACGGCCATATGTCGGGCTTCCCGTCAAGTGGATTGGATAGCGTTAAGGCTCCCGCAAACAGGTGCGACGCGAGAGCGCGATGCGACAGCGCGACGCGACTGTCGTAGAACAAATTTTATGTAAACTTAATGGAAATTGTTCTACAAGAGTCGCGTCGCGTCTGTCTGCGGGAACCTTCAAGGGTCTTTGTCCGAACCAAGAGATTTTTTTTCTTCAATTCTTACTAATGGTTTGCACATGTTACATTCACTTATACTGAACCAATAAAGTGCTAACAGATTTGCAGATTTACAACACTTGAAAGTTTGTTTACACTGAAAAATAACGCACATAAAATGTAATGTAAAGTTACATCATGGCAGGTCTCTAAATAATATTGAATAACCATTTAAAAATAATTAAAAGCGTCCAGTTCCACGAAGTTTGGTGATAACCAAAGGTGGAGGTCACTGTATTTAATTCCAATCTTAATTAACTGAGTTGTTTTTAATCTTATCATGAGCAGTTAACGTAATTAGGTAAGTAGGGCGTGAAGTAACTACTGAAGCCGGTAAACAGAGGCTATCACACTTTTTTGTATCCCTGACAAATAAGTCACACGGAGGAAAAAACAAAACAATTATTTTTTTGACCTAATATGTACTTAAAGACTTTTAGAACATTCAACAACTAGAAAATTCGACTTTCAGAACATTTTAGTCATTAAAAGTGCGCCAATATAAAATTGAACCCTAAGTGGCGAACTAGTTGTAAATAACAACTTAATAACTCTCGCCTCAAAGCAATTCATCATGTAAACGAGAGGCACAATACATAGAATCTGAAGTAGAACACTATATAGTTACTTTCTCTCACATTCACATAAGGAAATTGGATGATGCAGCGCGTCCACCGACGATCTGACATTATAACGAGAGTAGGTACATCTCTATTGGTTTTCCCTGGGCAGTAGATTATAGAGTGGTCGACCTCGATGGCTGCTGTGGCGGATGCTGACCATTTATGATGGTCCAATCACTTGACACAGAACCTCATAGGACATGCCTACTTAGACCACCCAGTTCACTGCTCATAAAATTGCTGCAGTTAGCCTTATTGAATAGAAATAATGTTCGTCCAACAGAAATATAATTGTGTAACTGTTCTTTAAGTTTAATGCTTTGAGGAAGTTATACTAAATAATTGTTTGCCGTTTGTGGCTCTTAGTAATTGTGTACATAGCTTGTAAATCACTGGACTGTTATTTATTTATAAAGCTAATTTGATTTGTATAATTAGCCACATAAACGAAAATTTCTCGTACATTCTAAACAAATGAGTTCTTATTGATGAATTGGTGATCATGATCAGCCTCTGTCTCGCTAGTAATTTTTACTTTGAAACGTCCTTAGTCAGCCGTATGGTTACATTCTTCATAGTACAATTCTGGCAAAGACTGCAGGCGAATTCGCGTGTTCAGTGTCGCACCGGTCCACTCACGCCAAGCAAGTAGACACTGCCATAGATGAGACGTGTCGGATAATATCGGGCTACTTAAAACCGACTCCACTAAATAAGCTGTAACCGCTTGCAGAAATCGCATCACCTGCCATACTAAGGGTCGTCGCATGCGCGCTGGAAAAAAAGAACCAAGTATCCGATTCCCGATATCCCCTCTACGATTATACAACGAACCCGGATAGGCTTAAAAGACATAAGAGCTTCTTACGCTCTACGCAGGCCATCCAGAACAAACCACCCAATGAGAGAAGCAAATTGTGGGAGATACATCCACCACCTCCCGACTTGTTAAACCCCAGGAACATTTGCCTCTCGTGCGTGATCTTCAGTGGCCTATAGAGAAAGCTCTCTATCGATTGCATACCCAAGTAAGCCGCTGCAGGCACAATTTATCGAGGTGGGGGATTATTGATCCATCCAACACCCAGTGCCAGTGCGGTGCTTCTGATCAGACCATGCGCCACTTGCTGGAGTGGACACTCCAGTAAGTGGCCGTTCACCTGCATCTCCTGACCTAAAGAATGCCACTGATGCCGCAATCAACGTGGCCACCTACTGGGCTAAAACAGTTTAAAAAAAATATAAAAAACAACGAGGAAGAGTACCATCGACATGAAAAGAAGAAGAAGTACAATTCTTGTTATCTCGAAACATATACATTTCCAGAGGCAGAACAAATGCCATAACTATAACTTGGATGCCGTTTCAAGTTCTCCAAAGTGTTATTTCATCAACACTTGTCGACCATTGTTCTAGAATTCATAGTATTTCGAACAATGATTTGGTTCTGATGAAAGTTATGATCAGATTTGTCCATAATGGCATAGCGTGGCTGTGCGTGGGCGGAGACTGGCTGGACTGAGTCATGCGCACGTGCACCGCGGCCATGTCATGTCCCATGTCCAATTATGCGACAAATAGCTACTTTGCATTACCTCCGAGACTTAGCATTCCTGACGCTATGAAACCTGATCTTTGTGCAGATAGAATGTCGTCCAGCCATAAGATGATTCTTTTGTTTAACTTTTGACTGATTATGAGAACACACACGAAATGAATTCTTTTGTTCTCGTGTAAGATTGAAATTACACATGCGTCAAGACTATTTTATTAGGTAGGTATAGCGTTTATTTTCCAAGACATTCCAATAAATGTTCTATTGCCTTCTACTTAGGTACCTATTAGAAATTCATATAACAGTGTTCCAACTAATCAATATGGCGGGCAAAAACAAAATTGTTACGGTTCTCCATTGTAATTAAAGAATCTAAACCTAATTGAAATAGGTTAGGTTAATTCATGTTTTGTTCGACTTTAGTAAAGGGCGTGAACAGCCTACTGAGTAGTAGGTACGAGTAGATACTAATTGAACAACCAAATCAAATATTTTGTAGCTTCCTAACATACTAGAAACAGACTATGATTGACTACTCACTAAACAGTCATTATGAGGTATTTCCTTTAACAAACTTCTTGGTATTTTAATTACCCTTACCTACTAATAAAACCACAAATTGATGTTTTTAACAGTGAGAACTGTTGAACAGCTTAGTTCGTATGCGTCGTACAGACGAATTGAATTGTTTGTTAAAATGCTCACAAACAAAACCATGAAGAAAGTTCAATGGTATAACATGAGTTAGTCTGAGTAACATCCAACTAATGAACAGTTGGTTTTACGAGCAAAGAGTGATTATTACGGAGGTCGTGAGTCACTTTGACGCACTCCGGTCTCAACAACTAATCGTATAGAACTAAGCGTATTATAATATAGTACATAACACACAAGCTATTCACAGCTTGTGATAAATCGTTTGAATCGTGTTTTGGAGTTCACCAAGGCGTGTTTACTTGTATTTGCGATTTGTTTATTACGCAGTTCATTCAATTAGTTTCACGTGCTTCAGCGACAGCATTAGTTAAAATTTTATTTAACACGAAATTTACCAATTCTCACACAAAATTTGACTCTTCTCTCCCACTCATGGTGGTGGAGGAGTGATCTATCACTAACAGCCTCCTATTTTATCTCCTATTCGTCTCCTACAGAAAATACACAAGTATCAGGAATTCCAGTTGCCATTTTAGCACCGGTACCGAGTTTTGGGTTGCCCTGCTAGCTCATCATCATGATCTAAGCCAAAAGACGTTCTCTGCAAGACGTCGTTGATGTTTTTATAATCCATAAATAAATGTATAAACGTACTGCATCTAACAAGTTGTTTGCTATTAAGCCTGACCAATAAAGACGATTAGTTACACTCACTCAAACACTTGAGACGTCTAATGTTGCTTCTAAAATGGGAAGCTGCTGCTGAGCACTTGGCTTACGTTCAGACGCTCTTATTGTAAGCACCATCTATTTTATGACATTGCAGCCCTTCTGTATCGGCCCTTTTATGGCACTACACGATTTATCTTTAGATTCAATCGTTCAAGCAAGTTCGGACCTAAAAGCAGCCTCATGTAGTATTTTCGTATTTACCACTCGTCTTCATGAACAGCAGGATACTAAAAATACTAAAAAGATTCTGCGTTCGAGCTCTCAAACCCCCCCCCCCCCCCCTCCCCCTCCAAGTATCCCCTTATGCTTGCTACGTAGAATGATACTCCCATATTAGCATAGTTAGATAGGTATAAGAAAGTATGAGTAATGAAGATAACGTCATTACGTCAACAACATAATAGGTACTTATTTTAAATTAACTCACATAGCCTTATCGGGATGTAATCTAGAACTTGTGATTTATTACGTCACACATTGTTGTACGCACGTGTAGATGCTGTAGGCAAATTTATAACGCATACAAATATCCTGTCTTATCCTATTATAATCCTACTAATATTATACATGTGAAATTTTGTATAATTCTAGATGTTTTGATGTTTGTTCCGCGCGATTGAGCGCTGCTAGTTTAAATAAAAATTAAAATCTATAGAAGATATTTGTTTTGATTCCTAATAAGCACAAAGTTACTTAAGTAAGACCATCCAGCTAGAATCTAGAATCTAGATGCTGCCATCACTGAAGCCAGTCAACATGTCTCCGAATTTGACGGCACGGTTGGCGCAGTGCAGCGCAAATTGATATTTTTTATAGAAAAAAAGGAGTATTAGTACTTGTTTAAAATGAAATTTTGCTTGTAAAAAAACTGCAAATCTAAGTTAGTTAGGAATTTTTTTCTATCGAGAAAATGTTACTGTATCGGGTATTGAACGGGTACTTACATGGTAAGGAGAAAGAATGTATCTAAAATATATATTTATTTCAGATTCTAAATGTTATAAATTGCCTATCAAAAATGAATTCTAAAACAGGCAAAAACGGGAACAACTCGCCTTAAGCGATTGACTGCTGCGTTACGTGTCGCGGGTTCGATCCCCGCACGGAACAAATATTTGTATGACCTGCAAGTAGTTGTTCCGGGTCTGGCTGTTTGTGTATGTGAGTTTAAATGTTTGTAAACGCACCCACGATACAGGAGAAATTCCTAGTGTGGGGCAACGTTTTAAAAAAACAAAAAACAATTTATCTTCTAACTACTAAGAACTTCTTCCGATGGACCGAGGGACCTTAAATTGAGCATTCGATTACAAATCATAGACATCAAGATAAACAATTGCTCACATAATCACACAGATGAACATGGTATTGTTTTCGTAATGCTCCTAAGTCCTAACATACTTTTGGTTTCGACAAAATACGGTAATTGAAGATTTATCTCAGTAACACGTTACGACCGTGGTAAAATAATTTCATACAAAGATGATATAACAATGGGCAATAGCAAGCATATTCGTTCAAAGTTCATCATTGTTCTTGAGCAGTTTCGTCAAAAAAATTCCGGCATTTACTAAAAGAACCTAGGATTTCACTATTCGCACTTTCAAGGTCAGTTAGAAGCTTTGCCTAGCGAATCTGTCATTTATAAATAAGAAAACTTAGTTTTGCTTTAGAGCTACATAATCCTAAAATAAGTTTTCATAAGATTAAGTTAAGCAGTTGGAACTCATAAAATTAAATAACTAATTTATCTTACATGTTACTTTGTAGTGCGGATTCAAGAATAATCCGATGTGACAGGATACGGACCGATTTATACCATGTCGCCTTTAAAGTCAAGATGAATGTTAGGACAAAATTAACACATAGAAAATCAAAGGTCTGCGATAGATCGACAATCTCCTTAATATAAACAGAGGTTTCCTTATTTTCTACTTCAGTGGTTGCATTTTTTACACGGGCACCAAGAACACGCAAATTCAGAGGAAGTGATGCAATTTCAGCATCCGTTTATTACAGAAAAAAAAGTAACATGGCTTCCATACAAAAACTGGTTTCCAGTACGCGAGAAAACGTATTTATTACCACAGAGTATCCAGCACTTACTTACGGTAAGTATAATATTCCTAATTAAATGTTGGATGTAATCTGTCACTTGTCGCAAACAGCTTCTGTTACTGTGGTTTAATAAACATCTTCCACCACTGTGCTCCACAAATAGACTGTGTTTTTATCTACCTGTTTGTTTCCACTCAGGTAAAGCCGTAAACCAGCCCTTCTGATCGTTAAAGGAGTTTCTACAACAGATCTCTTTTTTATCTAACTTGGACAAAAAGAAGTGATGCGTTTTTGTCGCTACCCGAATCTATCCGATCTCGAGATTAGAATGGATGCCAGCCAGTATCGTGATGGATAATTCGATTAAATTACCAGTCATTAGTGCTGGAGTCCACGGTACACCGGCACGACTTGTCGGACACGAATGTTGAACGTGAACCTGTAATGGTATCTGAAGAAACAATACCGCTGCGATCGTCAATAAATTAAGTTCTAATTTAAAACATTGATGGTAAACCGACTGGTCTTAAATTGCCGTTTTAAGTTGAGAGAAAACGACCATCTTCTTATTTTGGATACAATGTAATATTTCTAATTCTCGGAGCTACAGGTCGTTGTGAAGATACAATATTCTTTCGACATATAAGTAGGTACCTAAAAATGTTTTCGTAGGGCCAGCCACTATTTTCCATTCCAAAATTAACTCCAATCGTCAGGCACCTGGGGCCGTACTATGACGTGTTAACACCATCATGATTCCGTTGCGAAAAAGTGATAGTGCTATCGGTCATGTATAGCTCCGTCTCTCTTTCACGCTGGAACAATGATGGAATTAACATGTCATAGTACGGCCCGAGCTGCCCAGTTATATCGACACGTATAAGTCAATGGACACTTTAGAAATAAGTTTGTATGGAGAATGTCTTTCGCCTAGAGACTGTTTTATTCGGCTTTGTAATTACACGGGGGGAGGCGACTTGCCCGGCCCGGTCGAGGAATGTTACCTGCCGTCCTATAGATTTCAATTTATGTAGCCCCACTGTTGCCCTTACTGTCTACAATGATACGGGGATATTTTTACCCGAAGTGGAACTAAGCGATGAAGGGTTTTTGTGTTTGTTTCGATGCAAGTAAGTGCAACGCTATGGAGTGTGTTTTTGTGTTTGTTGCGGTGCAAGTGATTGCAACCCTATGAAGGATGCCGCGGCGTGTGCTTTTATCTTTAAAAGCGAAACAGTTAATTACTTGATTCTGTAATTTCAGAGGGGCAATTCCCGTATTTTTAAGAACGTTCGCATTCTAATCTCAGTGTCAATCTGTCAAAAATTGTATGGCGTTTACCTACATTTTTGACATTAGACTGTCGCTGAGATGAGATTGCGACTTGAATTTGAACGTTTTTAATTACGGGAATTGGCCATCAGATTTGGATTTCATAGTTATTTGATTTGTGATTAATTTACATTATTTATACCTACTATAATCAATGGAGCACGATTGCGGAAGTTCATTAGCTTTATTCCATGAAGTAATTTCTTTGCAAGTCACTATGATTTGATTGTGTCTAGGTAGGCGACCGGAGGAATTCAATGAAATTGCATTCATCTTTTTTGATAGATTTTTTCTTCATCACATTGTAGGATAAATAAAACTTATCTCAGTTTGTCAGCTGCTACGAAGACATGTCTATCAAAACCAATACTGAACGTGCAGAATCTTTAATATTATTCCTTTTATAGAATCATAACGTTTTTTGCAAGGTAACTAACATCAATCAGTGTTTGATAAATCTAGCGGAGTGGGCGTGGTACGCGAATGCCTGCGCGCAAGTCCTACGCTAAGCCATGCGCGTGGGCAGCGTCACCTCACAAATTATCAAGTACGACGAATATTTCGTCATATTTACAACGTGCAGTTTTGCAGCATCCATCGTGATAATTGCACTAAGGCTTTAGCTGTACTAGCGATATTAGCCTCTTTAATTTCGGTGAAAATGCAGATTTAAAGCAAAAATGTGTTTGAAAAGGAAAAAGTGCTACGCTAATTGGCACCGTTGGGACTAGCCTATTCGCACCTAAACGTTACTACCGATTACTTGTCAAAATATTTACAAAATGTAGTACTAAGAAGTATTAGTTAGGCACTACAATATTCAATACTACGTGCGTTAGTTTCCTTCCTTATAAAATGACCTCAGCTGCTATGAATGCGTGGATTCATAGTTTATGAACCGCTAAACTAAATTTCTGTACGTAAAACTGTTTACTTGGACAAGCCTATAAAAACGCAGTTTACGAAAACAAGTTATTCTTCATTACACATCGTGAAGACTCACTGTAATTAATACTTATCATGTTTTTTTTTTTCCAATCGTGTATAAAAGTGCGGTTTTGTAATGTGGGTACTGCAACTCGTTTACAAGTTTATGCATCCTTAGTTTCACAATATAATTTCAGTTAGGTACTATAGTGTAACTGTAGCTCGATACGACCACTGCGCGCTTTGTTTAACACCAGTTAGTGCCAGTTACAATAATATTCGCTAGTTTATATTTTGTAGAACAAAAGCGCAGGTACAGGAACAATGTAGAAATACAGTGTTTGTCCTGCGACCTACGCATTGTCGTCGCGTGTCGGTTGCCTGCGTTTCCGCGAGCATTCGTAACCTGTTAGCGTTATTTAAATTGTAAGTAGGTACTTCTATCTGAATTGTGTATCTGCAAAATTTATGTTCTGGAGCTGTTTTGAGTAAGGTGTTCCAATTCTAAAATTCGTGTCGCAAAACTTGACAACAAGTTACGCACAGTTACAACTTATGGACTCAACCAATGGCAGTCCAGAGCTGCACAATGCATAAATAGCCTCACCCGTGTTGCGCCATCGATGCAATCGCAACCTGCTATAACAATTCGTTTTATCGTGATTTATTTACAAAATACAATCTCTAGCATATGAGTCGTCTCGGGGTTAGAGATCACAATAGGAAGACCATACAATAATATGACGCACTATCAAACATATTATAAGCTAATGGCCAATGCCAACGATTCGGCAATCAATGTCATTGAAGTACCGCAGCGGGACGTAGGCAGGGTTCTACGAGTACCAGCCAGATTTTCTAGCAAATCTTTCAAGTGACAAATGATGGATGTTTCGATGACCCTGTGCTTGCCGGATACTCAGTCAATGTTACATCTAACATTAGTCATCGAAGCAGCCCTTTTTTCTGGTTTAGAGATTAACTCTCTTGACATTTTACCATCTATGCTTTTTGTCTTGCCTTTCTTTCGCCTACAGCAGGCCTAGGCCTCGTCAAATTCGTATCTGCAATAATTTTGAGCCACCGACTTGCTATTGTTACGAGCGCGAGGTAATGATTCGTGTTTACAATTTGAGGATAATTTTCTTCCTGAAGAGATATTACCGCTCCAACTTAATTATGACTCTGCTGACACATACAAGTTCTAACTGCACATAACTAAGGTTCTCTTTCCCTATACTTTTATCTTATGTAAACTCATTGTGTGCCGTTCTCCCACTATTATGATAAGCATCGGACGGCAAACAACAGTTCTACTGGGTGATACAAAACAATGCAGGCAGTGTTGTAGTTCGTCACATGTTTCTCATCATCAGCTGTGTTTGCGAACGTGGATTTAGGGAAATTATTAATGCAATTCCTGCCTGCCGCGAAGCAAATGACGTAATACTTACTGGGTATCACTCTCGCTCCAAAACTCATGACGTCAAACATGTCGGTAAACATCTTACAATCTCAATTCAAAGTTTATTCATGTTTAGATTATAACCCACCATGAATATTTATGACAATTAATTATTTCGCTCAATTGATAAATGATTTTATTTCTGCAAGTAGGTTTGTACAAACATTTTGACACGTCAAACATATTTTTTATAAACTAGATGAGGTTTCCTATCTGACTACTCTGAGAAGAAAGGCTGAAACAAACTCAGAGGTCACTGTCTCTTGACAGCCCAGACAAAATCTTGGTCAGATCATGTGAAGGCTATGTAAATCGGTATCTAAAATGGTATTTTGAGGAAAGAACCACACAGTTTGAGTGGACCTGTCCAGTCAGTGCAAGCAATTGTCAGCAATCGTGCAGCTCAACTCAGAACCTCAACGATTCGGCGAACAATACTAAAACCAAACCAATACCATTGCTTTTCCAAATATGGATACCAAGGTCGAGTCCTAATACAAAATGTATGTCTACAAAAACTCAGACCTGGCTTTGGATCCATTCAGGTTACCTATCGATTGCTTGTTATCAAAGGTGGGTGTGCTCCACTTTATTTGACCGATAACAGAAATTCGGAATGTAATTTCGAACTAAAAATAAAATGGCGAATCAAATTAAGGTGTGTATGCATGTTAAGCGAGTTCTTTATGACGTCAGTGTATACATACAATAGGCCTTTTTCTAAGTGTGGTGGTACATTAAGGGCATTAACGTTGATGCATGATTGTGTTCATAGGTCCAGATTCTCAACGGTTACGTACGCTTGCAACATAAACATGTCGACGCCCTAAAGTGATAATCTCGTAAGTGTGAAAGAATTAACTTTTCAGGAAAGGACAGGAAGAAACAAAACTGCGTGCTGTAAATTTTTGTACGGCGTCTTTTATTTATTTTATGATTTATGTACACACAGTAAAACAGAAACAGATTCGACATTAGAATTGAGTACAAAGGTACTGGTAGGTAGGTTTATGTTTTTTTATTAATTAATATGGAAATTCAAACCGCTTTTATCAACGAACAAATTAGTCAGATCAGGATGAGCGTTGCGAGGTTTTGAGCAAAAATGCATTCTTGAGGTTTTCACTCTAAAGCGACGATATGAGACATAAAAAGCTACCTAACCCTAGTAACTTACACGAATTTCATCACCCTACGTACCACGGGTACTGAAAGTCGTCATGAAGCAGTAGCAGACTGCAAAAATAACACCTTCAGCTAGTCCAGTAGAAAGGAGTATCTTGTTCTGTTGTAGTACTGTTGTTGTTCTTGGTCTAAGGATGTTTCGAAATTCAATGTCCTATAAATAATTGTTACACTAACCATAGATTTTTGTAAAACTTTATTTAACACTAGCTTCCGCCCGTGTATATATAGGCATATATAATATATATAGGCACGTATATATATATAATATATCTACATATCGACATACTGTCGATATGTAGATATATTATATATAAGTATATTCTGCAGGTATGCTTAATAGCCTATGTCCTTAGGGTTTAAAGTATCCACATACCAAATTTCATCAAAATCGGTTCGGAGTTTTGGGGATTGGTCGAAACAAACTGTCTGTCGTTTTGTTCCACGGAATAGATTATCTATTCCGTGGAACAAACCGACAGACGCTATTTTTTTTAATATAAATTTTAAGTACCTTTTAAATTTTCATATGCACTAAGTAAAAAGCTTTTTTTTTAATTACAAACAGACACATTTTATTTATTTGTATGGATAGATTGTAACAGTGTTTGTAAGTAAATAATTGTTGGTTAACCAATAATTAAGAAAAATAAATGTGCAGCGTTCAGAATTAAGTTTTATCTAGCATAATTCCCAACTACATGCTGCTTCATGCAGGAGACTTTCCTATTTATATTCTGTAGAATTCCACTAGTCTTGTCTAAGGCAAATGGCATCCATAATAGATTGATGTGTGTTCCTCACGTTGTTGACTCGTGACGGATCCTGTCGCCGTTCTAGGAACGTACGTGTCTTCCAAACTTTTGAAACTTTAACGAATAGGATTCCCAGGAGGTCGTCACGTGTGCATTCTTGAACCTGAAGTTACTGCGATTGCTGTTTTCATTGCTATCTCTTTGTAGTTACTTTGTAGGTACCTAGTTAGTCAATTGTTTTGTCAAGATATTCAGTTGTAAAAAAAAGCCTGCCTGTTTACTACCTTGTTCAATACCAGCGCAGATACCAGTCAGTGTTGCAGCATAGGTACACACAGCAGCAGGTCAAGTTACCACAAACTGTCAAATTTTCTCATTCGAATTTGAACTAAACCTTAAACATTTTAAGGTTGAAATCATTTGGAGAAATTTGACAGTTTCGTATATAACCTGACGTGCTGGCGACTGTACTATTAGCCATTTAGCCCCTAAACCACCGACGACTACTGCTTAGTAACCTTATCGAGAACCTATGTACCAATGATATCCACCAAAATAAAATAAAACCAATAACCTGCAGTGGAATGTGATGAGTTGGTTGAGAAATACCTCAGCATCGCAGACACAAATACTTTGTATTCATGAATCCATTGATCTTCGATATCATTGATATTTTCCACCCTTTTTGTCTGATGACAATGGCTCGTTATCGACGAATGTATTAGCTGTTATGTTATTTGATATTGTTCTAGAGTCAGAATGGCTCTATATTCAGATGGCCATTTAATCAGTGCTGTAATTTAATATGGCATGGAATGATAAGCTCTTCATAATTGGGAACCAATCATCACATACCTAATATTTGTTGTTCTATTCATAAACAGGAGTTGAAATCAGTTATGACCACCGGATTTTTCGTTTTTCGGGACCTGTTATGTCTAAAGACAATTCAATTTAAAAGTCAAGCAATCAGGTGATCGTGACACGAGAAAAGCAATTCATATTAACCGCTCTACAGACCTAAATATTTGCTAACCTCTATTGGTATTACTCTCGTTTTCTCCCACGGTCATGCATGGCTGCCCACCCCGCACTGCCCACCACGTAACCATGACCACGTGAAAATGTTAACCAAGCGAGCGATGCTAACTGGCAGTGGCACTATCAAATGACTATCCGCTTTACGGCTTCCGCAGACAGCCGTGGCGCGACGGTGCGACCCGATGCGATGCGACTCCGGTAGAATAATTTCCATGAAGTTTCCATAGAAATTATTCCACGCTGTCTGCGGCAGCCTTTACAGAATACGGACGGTACCCGCTCGAGTTGAAAGTGATATTTTATGGCATTATGAAACTTTTCTTGATGTCTTTTTTGCAATTGTTAATTGCAATATAACACGATTTTTTATAGAGAAATGCTCTTGTTTATCATTTGTATTGAGTAACTTTTTTCGGACACGTTCGAACAATGGAATGTTGTATATTCTTGCATATTTGAAATGTTCCGAATATTCCGATAGTTTCGCTTTTTGACATTTTCTTTTATTAGCTATGCTCTCTCATATTTTGTAGTTCTATGAAAGTTAGCAGTTTTGTAACAGTTTAGTTTCAACATATTGCTCTCTGAGGTAATGTAAGCTTGCGAATGGTTTCACCTCGACTTTTTGTTGTGAATTGTTACAGTTCTTTAGGTAACTAACGAGAGTTCCACGTGCGAAGGTCAGGTTTTCGCGGACGCGGCAAGTTCATTGACCCCACGACCGTAGTGACTAGTGATGTGATGTGATTGATATGCATGAAACAACAGACTGACTGACGCTAGGACCTGACAGTGTGAGACTGTTCCAAAAATTCAAACTTGGAATGCGAATGGACTTGTGGGGGATAGTACATACCTATTACACTATCATAATAATTATATCTAGGATCTTAATCTATTAGTCATAGATAATGATATTTGTGATCTTCTGTTTATAATTTATATAAGTAATTTTTGTTATAGGATAAAATATAAATTATCCTATACACTTATTATAATCCTATGGTCTATGACTAGAAACAAGCAAGTCGTATTGGCAGCGTCTACGTTATTTTCTACGAAAACCATGCTTGAAATTGTAGAAAGTAAAAATGCTTAGATCATGTTATATAAAGAATTTCTAATAGAATTGTCCACGCACCTTTATAGGATGTAAATTCTAAAGCTTTTGTATGTCTTCAGTCATCGGACGTTCTAATTACAATAACTACCTATTGCTTTGAAAGTCATTGGTATTGAAGAGGTTCTTTACAGATAAGTGTTCATTATCGTCTGTCCTGTCTGTTCTGTAAAAACAACAAAAAATCACGCGTGTGTTCCCCGATAGGGTAAGCAGACGTGCATGCACCTACTGTAGTAAATCAATATTACACTAGTTTAGTTTCAAGTTGCTTTATGACTATTATCATTGTCAGTAAGAGGCATAAGTAAATCTAGACTACTAAGGCTGCTTCGTCAAAGGAAAAACCCAATTTATCACGATGTGAGGTAGGGAATCGAACCCTCCTGGGTTTCTGTCTGCTAAACGTTTCTGTTTTCTTATATCTAGATATCTATAGGTACTTCGTAGGGTTTCCACACGCATAATACTATGCATAATTATAAATTAATTATAGATTGCAAAGTTGTAAGTATTAAAAGACGTGAAAGTTCGATTGTTAAAGATGTGTCGGATACTGGAACTTTATGACGATTTTCACGCTTCTATTGTCTCTGAGCGAGACAAATGGGAAATTGCGTTTCTAATGCATGGAAATAGGGACGTGGAAAACTTTGATATCGGAATAAAATAACGTGGCTTATTCGAGTATCGATTAGAATACTAATTACCTTTATAGTAGGTAATTACTGTTTATTTGTAAAACAATGACTACATGCTATTCAGAATGCGTATCATTCTATAAGCTGACGATTTGAAGCTTTACTGCCTGGCATGTGTTGGCAACATATCCGATGCGATTGAGGAGCTAAAACGGGATTTAGATGTCGTAAAAAACTGGTCTGATCGACTTAGGGTGGCGATTAATCCGGCCAAGTGTCAGGCTATCATAGTGGGGAGCCCCTACAGCATGAGGAAGCTGACCGGCTTAACCGTGCCACCTGTAATCTTCGACAACTCAGTCATCCCGTTTAGCTCTGATGTTAAGAATCTTGGTCTGCTTGTCGATACTTGTTTAGACTGGCGAAATCAGGTCACGACTGTAAGTCAAAAAGTCACCGGAACGTTGCGTTCGGTCTATCGGTTGAAAACCTCCCATCACACACATAAAAGCAATGCTTGTACAGGCCCTAATTTTTTCCATATTTGACTATGGTGATGTGTGTTACTATGACCTGAATGCAGATCTCCTCAATAAACTTGACCGCCTTCTCAATAACTGCATTCGATTCGTTTTCAATCTTCGTAAGTTTGACCGTCGACCCGGGATAGTGTCAATCCCTAGCATCAGCGGAATGACAGACAGCTTACACCACGCGAGTCTTCTCGGTGTGATTTTTTCAGAATAGATGCCGCAGATTTATATTACCCGTTATTGGCTAAATCTAACACTCGATAATCTTAGCCAGTCAAATTCTAGCAGAGAAGACGTAGTTTAAATCCTTTCGTTTCGTCCACCCAACGGTGTGGCCCTCAGAGCTTTTCAAAAGGTTATTCACACCAAGTCAAAGCAGTTAGGCATTCGTTTTTGGGCATGGGAACCGGGCATTATCGCGCAAACTAGCTAATAAAATGAATTAGGTACCAAAGATTTTAGGTACCTACCTACGAGTATTACTATTTATATCGCCCTAACTAGTTGTGAAACTTAAGCGCTAGTGTAAATTTTATACCTATATTTTCTAGGTCAATAAACTTCGTTACACATTTATCTAGTTGTAGAACCTTGCATAGTAATATATGTTAATGTATGTGAGCGTGCCAAGAAATCGATAGTAAATACAAGTATCATTACGACTGTATGTTCATACAACTAATCCAGTAAAGGACTTAGGTACCTACTGAATCCCGATACGTAGGTAATAATAAAAAGGTAACCACGCGGGCATTTTGTAGGTTTCAGATTCTATAAAAGTCATTTAATATGTTTACCGTGTTTCCCCAGTTGCATTCATACAGGTAGGTATTAAATATAGACTTTTTGTGGGACTTCACCGTCATTGTCATGGATTTCCTCCACATTGAAAATTGTCACTGCCAGGATCGGGTAATAAGCATTAATAAGCATCATCAATAAAATAGGAAAATTGTCAACCGTTTTGTAACCAACCAAAAAAGTTGAGGCCAAAATAGTACTTACTTTTTTTTTAAAACACAAAATTTAATTCCCAGGCAGGTAGACGTAGTGTATTTACTTACTTTTCCTGATATTGATATTAACAAGTGTGTGTGACATGAGGAATTTCTATTGATTGATTCTATTTCAAAATGCTTTGAGTTCTTTCAAATTACCTATTTTCCTTCCTTAGGAAGATATGATTAATTAATTGAAGCAAATATGGTGCAGGTTTAATATAAAAATGTAAGCATATTCACTCAAATCACCTTGTTTTTGATTATGTACCTACTCGTATTGTATAGTTTACACTTTCTTGTTTTTGAAAGAGCGGAGTCCCCTAATACAAGCATCTTTTACTTAAAAGGAGGCTCCAATCTCAAATTTGTTGTACGTTTAAGGTTATCAAATAAACTATTTTATTTTTATTATTTATATTATTATTCAGCTAGAGACCGCAAAATTCAAATTTTCGTACGAAATATTCTGAAAAATTCCTCGGTGGAACAAATATCCAAAGTTTGACTATTGATATGAAATTGATGATTAATTATTCAGTAAATATATCATTCCTACAGTCGCGAATTGCATCTTGATCAACTGACGATTTAAAACAGAGCTGCAATATGCAAAAAAAAACCAAAGAAAAATTGAATTATGCGAACGGGCGAGGATTCCCCGTAATTATAGTCAGACTTTAAAATTAACCACAGTAGAAAAATCCCCAAAATTTTACCCTCACTTCACTCACATAATTTTGCATAGTCTCAAAATGTAAACTTGGTTACAGGTAAAGTTATTTGGTATTCAGTGCCATCTGTTGGCAAGCTACGAACACTTGTGACTGTAATGTGGGTACAAAATACTTCATAAAATTTCTATGCGAACTTTAGCAAACGTGTCCGTATTTCCAACTTTTGTTTTTATTATAAACCTTGAGCAACTTTGATGCCTCTTATCATAAAGATTGGCTAGGCAGCTGGCGTTGTAGTTCTCCATGACTTGTATAGATGGCGCTACTTTCAGGAACTGTGAATTGCCTTGCTGTGTTTGAACTAGATTATTAATTCATAAAACAAGAGAAGTATTTTAACGTTAATTGTTAGTTCAATCATATTATTATGCTTATTTATGTGTTGGCGTATTTTAGACACATTTCCAACACTGAAACGTCGGTATACCTGTCTAGCACCATTCAGAATACTTGGCCATTTTGGCAATCAGCAGCCTATTCGCTTTTAATGAAAGTGTGATATTTCATCGACTTGACCTTGGCTATTGGTGGTGCGACGGTTGGCACCCCACGCCGTCGTTCCGGCTGGTGCCCGCGTACGTCCGTCGCGCTCCGCAACGCGCCTCGCGCCACTGACCCCTGCCTCGTCACAGGGGAGGTGCCCCACGAAAGTGCCCTTAACTCATTACAATACAACCTCCGGGACTAACATCCGGGATGAAACCAGCTACAAGGATCTCTAGTTCGTTAACTGACAAAATTGTGGAGAGGGTACCCATCAATTCATTAAGAAATGCCGTGGACTAGTTCCACTTCTAAATTGGTTCAATTTTGGTGGTGAGTTGTATTAAGTGAATGGTATTAGACGATTCGGTGCCAATTGTTTGTAATTGCACAGGTGGGAGGATTGTTTACACGGCGTGTGAGCACCTCTCAATGGCTCGGCTACCCGCAAGGGGGGGGGGGGAGCGGTGACCTGCCGGCCCTCCCCCCCGCGCCCCAGAGGCGCCTCCGACCGGCGCACGCGCAGAAAGCCGAGCCAGTTGCTCGCCGCGCAGCCTCCAGCTTGTTTACGTCGATTATAATATGTGACGTTTACCCCTTTACTAATTACCGAAATTCGATGATTTTTGTGGTGCATGTGATACTCCTGTGAACATTTCTCGACAAGTGAGGCAGGTTGAAAACGTAGCTGTTGTGTGAGCAATGTTACCATTCTGAGTTCAAGGCATTGTAGCATTGTACACTTTTGCCAGTCAGTTATATTGCATTTCCACAAAAGTTGCACAGCTGGTTCCTGTGATAACATGGCATGATGGTAGACAATGGATGACGTATCCTTTATTTTTTACGTCATGCCATCCTGAGGCTGAGCGTGTCTGTGGGAAATTCGGTGATGATTTATTTTCCGCTAGTGTTTTAAATTGACATTACTGCAGTATTTATTGGGTTTTCAGTATTTCTCTCTGTTAGGTGGGTATTATGGTGGCTGTTGTCAAATTTTGTTGTTAGGTTTTATATTATAACTCGAAACATAGTTAATTGCATGATGTGATGCGTGTCTACGTCCATTGTTACCAGATCATTACAAAACTATACATTAAGAAACTCAAGTTAATGTTCAGGTTTCTGATTCAGGATCGTTGCACCTATGTACAGGGCTATAATCAAGGCATTGTGATTGGTCCGCAGCACATGAAGCATAGCGTGACCGTTGAACCATGAACGTAAGTGCAAACCTGTGTGTTAAGACCTGACTCAACATATAGAGGTTTATAATTAAGTTACATATTTAATAAAGTACTTGAAAAAAATACCAATTCAGGTTTTATTTACACAAATGCAGATGTTTGCAAACACATTTTAGCTCTTGCGACAAAACTTGATGAAGCATCAGCGATTATTTATTTGGAATACACAACGGCATCAGTTGAGGTTGACACACTTTATCAACTGTTCAATAAGGCAAAGAAAATGAGCTGCTATTATTGTAAATTTCTCATAACGCGAGGCGACGCGATTACGGTTACTAATCAGTATCATTGCCACGGGTTTGTATTGCCATTGTTATTTGAAGAGCGATCTGGTAACATAAAAGTTACTCCGGCGCCGATCTAGATACCCAGATCTCGAGGTAGAAAGCGTCGTGAGACTCGCGACACTATTTACAAACACGCTTATCAAAATAATGTAATATTTATTCCACCTCTTTCTTTGCCCCTATAACTCGATTTCTATCATCAAAACTGTTCAGTTCTCCGAAAAAGGTATCCATCATTGCATCACTGGCGTGCAACACAGGTGCGGGTTAAGACCTTTGGACGTCTTATTACCTGCAACCGTTAATTAAGCGTTACATGCTGGTAATTAAGTCGCTCAGTAATGCTCATCTTATCGTTATATGAAACAAATGAGTTCCCACGTAGTTTCGTTAACACAGACACTGGTCCCACTTTGACAATGGGTTTCTGTTTGAAACGTTGAATGATGAAGTCTTGTTCTTAATCGTCGATTGTTCGCTCGATTGCATTCAGACCTACATTTTCGGGTAACCACTGAAAATCAGCGCTGTGCTGTGGGTCCCCCATAGCACAGCATCATGCTGAGTGTAAGCCTTCTTGTCACAGTCATGACGTGCAGCTGTCGACGATTTCTGTTTTGTGCTCGTGATTAGAGATCTCTTTGTTATTTTTTTTGTTTTTCTTAATTATTAGAGCTAATTATCTTTTTGTATGCACGTGTTTCGGTGACAAATAAATCTATTTTTCTTTCTTTCTTTCTTTCAGTCGATTTTACATGATGATAATGAAGTCACGCTAGTTAATGCCGATACTGCGTTCAGTACTCAAACTACATGGTATGGTGATATAATATTGAGACATTAAAGTAACAAATGGACCTTTATGCGATTTTCTCTTCTAAGTACCAGTTTTCTCTGCTCATTTTCCCGTCCATACTTTTAGAGAAAATGTTATTTCCATCGTAAAGTTTCAAAACCGCTTGACAAAGGCATGCAAACTGGCGGAGTCAACGTTTTGCGAGCTATGCGCTAATGTGCACTATGTGGTAATTATTCCTGCATGTTGCTAGTTTGTGAGCCTTTAGTTACAACTCTCCGGAAGTTTTTGCGGTAATTCATGAAAATATACGTTTATGCTTCATTGCGTTGCTTTGAAATTAAATAATGAGCACGTAGAATCTCATCATTAGCATTTATGAAATGTTAAACAGATTATAAGGCAATTTAACAACTTGTTTAGGTGGATTAGGTATGACTAAGTTACCATTATCGCGGATTCCGTTGTGCAACTGGTGACATCAAAAGTAAATTGGACGGGCAATTCAGTTTGCCGTTGTTTGCGGATATTACACTGGAATGGCAGACTAATCAAAGCTTCGTACTGAGTTACAAAACCGATGTTATGTCCAATCTGCTGCCAGTTATTGGATATGACTATAACAGATTGTGCTAAAACAGACACAGTCTCTAATTCATCGTTGATTGCGAGTGAGTTTTCATTTTCCGTGTCTATATCGGAAATTTTAATGTAGTGGTCTAACAGCTTCACGCATTTGGGCCTTTTAAATGTACAAATTTGGTCTATATTGTGTAATTCATCGAAGATGGGCTTGTTCAGTGGGCAGATGGTTTTCACAAATTCTTATTTTAATCGTAGATGTTTCTTAGTCGTTAGTCAGCCTTTTTATGGAGGCCGAGTCGACGTCGAAGTCTACACTTCAAAAGTTTTAAGATTTCCGCTCGTTGATCGTAGATACAGCAGGCATTGTGTGTCTGGGAGTGAGGCAGTGAAGGTGCAGTAGGTAGATAGGAGGGGCGGTGATAGTCAGATAACGATGGCAGCGATAACGCGGAGGCCGCGGAGACCGCCGCAGTGCCGCGCGGTGCCGGCTCAGCGGCTCGGTCGCCACACTCCACTATTTTTTCAACACTTTTTGCGCGTCTGCCCACAAGGCTGGCGGTCGTGTTATTGTGACTTGTGTTCATGTACATCGGTGTTGTCAGTGAAATTAGTTTTTTAATACGCACTCAGTTAAATCAATTCTTATTCTTTGAACATTGGGTAGTGCACAGTGCTCGTCTTTTGTTTTGGAACATTCCTCTAAACATTCATTGGTGTTGTTTTCTTTTTGGGTGAACCCAACAGTTACTTGAAAACAATGCAAATCTTCCCTGAATTGGAACTATAACTCAGTGCTTAGTGGTATTGATCGTAAATATGAAAGAGTCCACTCCTCGGTGCGAGGATGTGGCTGACAAACTGGTGCGACTGTTCGGATGGAGACAGACGTACCCCGTGCAGAAACTACAGAGGAGCATACTGCCCCAGACCAATGAAACGGTAAGATTCATATTAATTGAAGCAAATCTTTCAAAATATTTTTTTTTTTAAATACTTAGCTGAACTTAGCTTGCATTTAATGAATCGATGCTTACGGAATGGCCAGCATTGAACTGCTGATGGCTGATGATGATGGTAACGAATACGACGTTACTGAAAAATCTAAAAATACATAATTATTATGCATGCATTTCATCATATTTATTTTAATAGTAGGCTAGGTTTTATCCTTACTATATCATTGAAGGCACTAACACCAAGCTGGTTTGTTTTCGTAAGATTGGTACACTTATTATTTTAGGCGCCAATTTGTTGAATTAGTCATCATTGGGTAGTTTGTTTGTAATTTATGAAGAAAATTAATCAATCTAGGTTAACTAATCTAAAATAGATTCTGTTAAATATTAATGTAGGTACATTAAAAATATAAATCATGATAAATTGACTGTGATAGTGAATAATAGTGATACCAAAACATATAAAGAAAATGACTACAATAAAACTGTTAAGTATATTTACTTATTGTAAATGTTTTTATTTTTCGTTTTGCCTCATTAGGTATCGCAACATTTAGCATGTGCTTGAATTTCCTGATTTCCTCCCAAAGCGACGCATTTGTTTAGTAGCGTAACTCTTGGGCAAAAAACTAATTCATAATCGTTGGGCCCCTATTGTTTGGGACCGGTTCAGGATTTCGTTTTCTTTAACCACCAATTCAGTATTGACTGGCTTGGATGCAGTGGTTCGCAGATTGTTATTCACTTTTTCCTGTTCTTTTGTTACATCTAATCATACTTTATCACTTTTATGATACTCGTGGAAAAAGGAAGTGCCCTTCTACAGATTGCCCCACTTCTATTAGTTCTTTTCCGTACCTAGAAAGTTGTGCAACATTTGAAAGATTGCAATAACAAGTTACCGATTACCACACCTTTCTTTATTATATATAACTCTTAACCACTTCCTATAATGTCACCAGTCTCGTTACGTAGGTATGCATGTCGATATTACTATTGTTGCCAATTACTTTCACGGAGCTCTTTTATGTTCTGAAAGTAGAAATTACTTCATTAAATCAACTCACCTATGAGTCGCAATTACGTTGCCGATGGTACCTCCCTGTATATTCACGCGATACGGACGTTGAACCCTGCGTATGAGTTGCATACGGAGTTAAATTACTCGATAAGTTACTTCTGTAGCCAATATAGTTTTGTAAGCGAATTTTGTGGAATACTAACAATTTGTCGTTCAGTGGATAAGTATGTTGTAACTTGTAATGTATGTCACGCATGAACCAACGGATAGGCAGAGAAAGGTATGGCAGAGCGAACTAGTGTAGAATCCATGGACATTTGATGTACCTACTAATTATTAAGAATGTATTGGACTGCGAAATCATCATGAAACTATGGTGATTTCTCGTGGACTCCGGGACTGTATGAATAAACATCATGTTTCAGCCACAAACGTACCATGTCTCGTCATGACATCGAGAGACATTTTGATATCATTGGCACTGCTACTGCAGTAAAGCAAAACGTCAAATAACGAACAACAAAAACCTGATTTTCTTGAAAAAGAAATAGAATTCACGATAAGTGCTGCAAAGTGACACAAAAACTGATCAAATCAAAAGTCAAAGCATTCTGATCCTCGTGTTGGAAGGGATGTTTTCCCCCTCAAACTCGAACGCGGATGCGCTTATCGACCTCTAAAAAAACACCTAAAACCATTTCATCAATTAATATTTATTTATTTATTTATTTAACCATTTATGTACACACTTATATAAACAGACAAGAAGAAAAAAAACAGAAAAATAGGTACAAAGGTGATGCTTATTTCTAATGAAATCTCTTCCAGCATACCTGCGATAGGATAGTAGATTTAGAGATGTAGACAGCGTGTGTAAGACTAAAATAGAAAATAAAATACATAAAATCAAAAACAATTCACTTAATAAAATAAAACGAATAGTATGAGAATATACATACATACATACAAACATACATACATACTTCTAAAATAAATAACACTAGAATATTAATATATACGCAATTACGCAACTATGACGAAGTGGAAAGATAGTGTTCTTTCACTCTTCTTTTAAAAACTGCAACAGTTTGGCAGTCCCTAATGTCAGGCGGAAGTGAATTCCACAACCGCACCGCGTGCACAGTGAAGGAGTAGGAGTAAAAGTCGGTGGAGTGGGGAGGGGACTTAAGGAGGTTTCTAAGATGCGACCTGCAAGGCGCATCTGAAGGTCGGGCGTAGGAAAAACGCTCCCGCAGATAGGATGGCGTTTTAGGATTGTGAAGGAGGTTGAATAGTAGACACAATATCCGAGAGTTCCTGCGAAGTCGAATGGGGAGCCACTTGAGTATCTTGCGAAAGTTGGAAACGTGATCATACTTTTTAAGGTTAAAAACAAAACGAATACATATATTCTGCAAACGCTCAAGTTTATTTAAAAGCTCCTCGGTGGCATCCAAATAACAGGCATCAGCATAATCTACGATGGGCTGAATGAGAGTTTGAGCAAGAGAGATTTTGGTGTTCAAGGGCAAGACGCTCTGGAGACATTTCAACGAATGGAACGTGTAGTGCACTTTGCGACTGACTTGAGCAACATATTTACATATTGTTTAAATCACAGGAAACAAATATAAATCTGATGTTCAATCAGAACGAGAAATCCCATGAGCGCATAAATAGACTTAATTATCTCAATTTGCTGGCAATGACTGGGCTTCTCCCTGGTCCTTCGCTTCCCCCGAGAGACTAAAATTGTCTAGACCGTTTTATTATAAAACTTAAACCTGCAAGTAAATCAGCGGCCATTGCAATTATTCACATAACCGTCACAGAAAACCACATGGCTTTCTTAAAAATGACAAACCATACAAACACAATTAAATGTTGAAAGACCAACACCGCTTTCAATATAGAGAAGGAACTTGAATACCTAAAAGCAAGTAACCTTGCAGACTTGCTAAAACTAACTAACCCTAACATCCTTTCTTATGATCTAATCGAAATACTACAAAATTGTACAATCAAATCGAAATACTACAGTGTCACACTTGGTGCAATCACCATGAATATTCCGTTAAAAAATAGAAGTTTTACACCGTGGTTGACCACTCGCTTACTGCGCTGTAGGTATTTACAATCGAAATAACATGCAAAAGAGGCTAAGTCTAGATCCGTTCAATGAGGTAATAAAAATAACGTTTAAAAGATAAATCTACTGTAATTGTATTATCAAAAAACGAAAACATGATACAGACCAACTATCTAAACACTAAAATCCTAAAATTTTTTTGAACTAGAGAGTGTTCAGTGTTCTCATCTTAATACATGTTTTTGCAATTACTTATTTTTCTTTAGGGTAATGATAAATGGAAGGGCGGAGTCTCCTATCACAAGCACTTCCTTGCCTAAAAGGAGACTCCAAATCATATAATGTAACGCAGCATATTGCTCATCCTGTTAGGACGCCTAGATTTGCGTTTTCGGTGCAGTTATGGCGACTAAAGGAACCTACAAACAGGCGCGACACGCGATGCCAATCGCACGCGACACAAAGGCACCGCTGTTCGAAGGAGCCTTAATGCCAGGTCGTACGAAATGACTCATAACTACGAGTACCAGTCGTTTGACGTCAACAAATCTAACAAGAAGCACTTATATGTGCCATCGTTTACTACGATTGATCCTAGAGGAGAAAATTCAGTGGTAATAGATTCGAAGAAGAAGCCACCTCCTGAAAGAAAATCACGTTTTGAGGATATTGCGGACACCAGTAGTTTGAGTTCTAGTGACGCGTCGGTTAATACGCGTAATACCGACTCATTCCCTGGAGACAAACATATATTATGTGAATAATATATCAGGTTAAGCAATAATTGCATCAACATTTTCAAGATCACCTCTCTTAAGCTCTTCAGATTTAATTTAGCGATCTGACTAATTTACTACATCATTACAGTTGATTAATTACCTGATCGACCTTGAGCGTAATCAGTGACATTCCAAGCGGGGTACATTTTACGACTTGTGTGCTTAGACGGCAAGTAGTGTCATCTGATAACACCTGTTCTGCCGCACGTAGACAGCAGCTGGTATTTATTGGAAGACAGTTAAGACGAATTTTGTGTAAACAATACTTACAATATTTTGGACTATTAGGTCCACGTCAGGAGTCTTCATATTATTTAGATCAAATTGAGCGGTTTTTTCTGGAGGTAGCTTTTACTGAACAGTGTTGTTTTTCTGTGATATTGAACTATTTTTTTGGCTTGGATATAAAAAAAAATTGGCGCTCAGAGAGGAGCAGCAGTGCAGCAGTCTCTAATATAATTGTATTTACTAAAGAGCTGCTTTCTAAAACTTAGAATATGATATCGACCAAATGTTGGTTGATATCTGATACAGCCTCTAATTTGTAAAGGCTTAGATCTTTGACTCTTAGACTTTTGCTCGCGACAAGCTCTCTCGTATTGAAGTCAGATTAAATTGAATACAGAATTCACATGCTAAAGCCGGATCCTGATATAATGCACAGTAACGACCCCCCTCAGGAGGCATGCTTCCGATTTTACATTTAAATATTTAGTTTTAAATCACAACTTACTTGTATTTAGCAGACAAGTTTCATAAACATTGATCCTAAAGCAAATATTGAATCATGATCGGGCTTGGCTTGTTTATGCAATGGATTTCTATGATAATTATGTATAAACATTGGCCAAGCCTTCAATACTTGTATATACTGATATGAAAAAAGGGGGCGTTATGAAGGTCTTTTAGAATCAATAGATTGTGTGTCAACTGGCATAATGTATCATAGCAACTGCTCCTTCGCAAAGCTTGAGGAAGGAAACAAACTAGAAATGTGTTGTTAATAGGTACCTGCAGTCTTTTCGCTCATGATATCATTGATGCTGAGATTCAATTCCTCCTAATATTGTAATTAGGGTTACTATATGACCTCAAGTTCCTTGTAGGTTTTAATAATAATATACATCGAACTGTGGCAGAGGCAGTTTCTCGTACTTAGTCCTCTTATCTCTCGTGTCAGCGCGACCATCATCGTGCCATTATCGTCGTGTCTTTCGGCAGGGTTGAAACTCAAACTCAAAGCATTTATTTCAAATAAACTTATTACAGGTACTTTTAAATTGTCAAGGGGTCGGTCAGTCAGAAAGATGAAGCTAGTTCCCCATTCCAAAGCGTGTCCATGGACACTCTTTTAAATCAAAATATTTTTACAAAAAAGTGGTTCATCATTCATGTTGTAATTATACATGTGAGAACGATGTAGAAAGACTTGCACGTTAAAAGCGTCCATAATAAAAAGATAAAAACAATTATGGAATTAAAATAAGCCGTGGCAGCTAAGAAATGACCAGTGCCTACTGACGGCGCCCGTTCACGAACATGACGTATGGATCAGCACCATTCAGCTCAACCGTTTTGAAGGGAACTCAATTAGCGGCGACCCTTCAATATTCGCCGGATTTCGGCACCTACTTAAGTATCGTCATTCAATTTTATAGAGGCTCTTGTAGTACATCTAGCAGTAAAACAGCTATGAACTTGAGTATATTCCAAATTGCTTTGCTGCCATCTCTGTAAGTGTACGTACTTAATGTACCTGCATGTAGTAACAATTTCTCAGGTCAAAAGATCAAGCCACGACTCCATATAAGTAGCGCCAGATTCTTTGGTAGGAATGAAGCTTGTAAGCTCTTGGGTTAAACGATTTCCGCTTAGACAGACAGGCCGAGATCTATAGGTAAACGTTACTTAGCATGTATTTAAGCTAAGCGTTTTTTCTGTCACTGTCGTACAACTATCAATCTACAAGGTGTAAGATTGAGATGGGAACATATCTAAGTCGAACCTTGAGACCCTTACTGTAAAGTACGTAGATTTTTTATTTTGAAGAATGACCACCGGCGGCGTAACGCACATTTCAGAACCTAACCCATGAGACATGAGGCATATAGGCATACATAGCGCATCGTCAAACTAATCTAAACATAACTCGTGACCGTGAAGGCAAAAGAGCTCTATAGTAAAATAGTAAAGCCACATGAATCTTAGCGAGCGTGACACGCTAATTATAGCGAATCTTGAAAAACCGTGCTGTTTTCTATTGTTTGTGATCAACTGGCTAACGAGTACTTTACAATTAAGATGGAGTATGCTGTCATTTGCATTCGTAGTATCTTCTAGGTCACAGGACTGATATTGTCACTAGCTATTATGGAACTACCTACCTACTCACCGGCACGGAAACTTGGCCACTGAATTTTCCAATTATTTGCATTTTAATATAATATATTTGACAAAAAATTAAGGGTGGATGCATTCAATTAACGTCTCTTATGGTTTTAGAACCTAAAAATTAAAAGATCATTAGGTACACCAACTGTTAAGTTTCGAAAATAACGCACTTTCACACAACAAAAGATTTTCACACTGTCAATTTAAAAGCACCACTGCCGATAGAGATCTTTCTTTAGAGCATGTCCCAGATACTTATGCTCTATATTGGATTTAAGTCCGGGCTGCGGGCTGGCCACTGCAATTTTTGAATACCGACATCTTGAAGGTATTTTTCTACGCCATTTGCGACGTGCAGCCTTATCATGTATTAGGAGGAATTGCTCATGTCCAATGAACTAATAAAGTAATAAGGCACTACATGCTCCTGAAGGACCTCCTCGATATATCGAATTGCAGTTAACCGGTTGTCGGTAATTACCAACTTCGTACGTGCGTCGGAAGTTAATCCTCCCCATACCATTATGGAGCCTCCATTAAAGCTCACAGATTGCGTGGTGTTTATGGGTAAAAACCGCCCTTCTCTTCATCTCCACACTCACTGTCGACCGTCTGGAATACGTAAAGCTATTCGACACTCATCTGTGAACAGCACTCTAGCCTATTGCTCGTGGTTCCAGGTGACGTGTTCTCGTGCAAACTGAAGTCGAGCTACTTGGTGCTGTCTGAGAACTTCTGGACCTCGTGCTGGTCTACGAGCTTTTAAATTCACTTCCTCCGTTCGCCTTCTCACCGTACGCTCATTAACATTTACGCCTCTCGCGATTTGGAGTCGCTAGCGCGTATCTCAACCGCAGACAGGTAGCGGTTTCTTAAAATTTCCAGGACATTAAATCGGTCGCTCCGGGCTGATGTGCATCTAACACTTTCACTGCCTGGTCTGCGAATGTTGTGGCCTGTCTCTTGTTACTGTTTCCGTGTATACTGCATTGATGAACGTGGTACGTTAAGCACGACAGAAACTCCACGCTGTGTCAGCTCTTCGCCGATTACTGCTATGGCTTGTGCAACCTGGGTTGGTGTTAATGGCAATTTTATTAGTTTTAAAGCACCTTTAGTTAGTGAATTAAAACACAAAATCTCAATAATTGAATATCCTAACAGTAAACTTTTCACAACACACAAATTTAAAGTTCATCGCTCAAATGACCTGAGATGAATTGGGTAAACATTTTTTTGACATGCCTGAATAAGAAACATTCATTAGAAACACTTAAAGCTTTTGCTATCGCGAGATAAGAGCTTGGCCAAGATTCCGTGCCGCTGAGTTTAGTTGCGGAGATATAACAACTCCTTGCCGTTGAAATTTTTTTTTGTTGTGTCTCACTGGGTTGGACTTCGAAGTGTTCAAGACAGCTTGATCAGAAAAGTCGACACAAAAACTGTTCCACACCCTCACTATCACCAGTAGCCTGTCACTACCGTAAACTGCGTAGAGGTTGCGTAGGCTTGGCGTAGAGGTTGCGTAGGTTCGGCGTAGAGGTCGCGTAGGCTATCCTAGACATTTCGAAGACATGTCTTTCAGTAACATTTCAACTATTTCTTCAAAATAGTGACGAAAATGTTTGTTTACGTACTGTTATCAATTTTAACATCGTAGCCAAATGCTGCAATGTCAGACTAAGGGCAGCAACACGGCTGTCAAGGTGGAGAAAGGTGTGGTCGTGATATTTTTCTCAGATCAATCGCTGTGATTCAGTGTCTGTGGTTGATGTTCGATCTTGTATGCTTTCTCTTATCACTGGAAATATGGAGTGAATGTGAGCGCGATTTTATATTACCACATAACGGGACTAGGTGTAGGTTTTGAACTTTGACATAATATTCAAAATAAAATAATAATAATATTATTATTTGATTTTTTTGAAATGCCTATGGCATTAAGTCCGCCTCTGTACATTTGTGTGCTTAAAGTGTTAAATAAATAAATAAATATTCTGTGTGCATTTTGACCCCATTTTACAATAAAAAAAAAACATTTGTAGTTATCCTGTATGAATACTTACTTTAATTTTAACATATTTTTATTTACCTACTAGTTAAGGGGACTACATGACCTAAACGCGAGTTTTATAACGCCTAAAAGTATATGATTCACTGCAGTAAAAATCAGAAATATATATGATATTCTTCAGGATTTAGGCTAGTTATAAATAGTGTCTTGAAAACATAATACAACTAATTTGGTACGATAGAAAAAAGTAACCTAATAAGTACCTACATTTCTTTTAACGATTTAAAACCTTAAGTACATGCAATCATTGCAACATATTAACGTGATAGTGTTTTCATTTTTTAGTCCAATCAGTACTTATATTTTTTGTAAATAGAGAATTGCTTCATATTTTGCAATAAATGACCAGCTTTGTGTCATCGCGCTTCTCTTTCTTTTCTATGCAATCCGACAGTGACAGCGCATTAGCTGTTGTCAGCCCCTTAAAATTTACCGTTTTTCTTAGAAGCTATTAAATAACATTATGGATGTCTTGTCTATAAGTTGCCTGGTTCAAATATGTATCACAAAAATGCTAAGAGTAAACAGGAACTTGATCTTAAATTACTTATTAACTACGAAGTGTCTTAAGTTTCAAGTGAAATGCTATACACCACTATCAACAAAATAATGTAACACGATAGTGAAGATTTTTACTGTTACCTATCATAAGTTTCTATCTTCACAGCATACCTTGGGACTTAATGGTAATAAATACATAACCTAGTGTTACATTGCCATTAACATCTTCAAATATCTAAGGCGGTCACTCCTCAAAAGGTCCTATTTGGACTAGCTCGCTACGAACATAGAATTTAAAAAATAAAATTGATCAAAGCAAGAGCAACATCACACCTTTTTTGTATGCACGTGTTTCTGCGCCAGTAAAACAAATGAAAAATCCATGACAGGTACTCGCTATCACTAACCAATCTTGAATAGCGAGTACCTATGTAAGTAGTTAGTAGGTACAGCCTTTAGGTACTTATCAAAAAGCAGGTAAATATTACGATCCCTCCCTTTAGTTATCCTACTTATTATAATCTCTTTATGGTCTTACGAAGCCTTTGAAAGATGATTCCGAGATTCTGAAAATGACTTGCCAGCCTATATTACGTAGGCTTATTTTCATGGGAAATGCTATGAGAATAGTTCATGCATGCTGCTTGAGAAAGATAAGCCAGTCCGCAAGGTTGGTAGCGAAGCTGACTAGGGATACCAACATTTTTTGCTATAAATTAATGTAAACAAATATGTAAAAAAGAAATTGTAAATCGTCATCTGCTTATCCTATTCCAAACTTTGTTGGGGTCGGCGACCAGTCTAACTGGATGCAGCTGAATACCAGTATTTTACATGGAGCGACTGCCTATCTGACCTCCACAACCTAGTTACTGGGTAATACCTACGATACACCTTGGTAAGACTGGCTGTCAGACTTTCGGCCTTCATCTGACGACTCGTAACGACTGTCAAAGATCCACGAATGACAGCCGGGACCTATATTACGTAGGCTTATTTTCATAGGAAATGCTATGAGAATAGTTCATGCATGCTGCTTGAGAAAGATAAGCCAGTCCGCAAGGTTGGTAGCGGAGCTAACTAGGGATACCAACATTCTTTGCTATAAAATAATGTAAACAAATGTAAAAAAGAAATTGTAAATCGTCATCTGCTTATCCTATTCCAAACTTTGTTGGGGTCGTCGACCAGTCTAACTGGATGCAGCTGAATACCAGTATTTTACATGGAGCGACTGCCTATCTGACCTCCACAACCTAGTTACTGGGTAATACCTACGATACACCTTGGTAAGACTGGTTGTCAGACTTTCGGCCTTCATCTGACGACTCGTAACGACTGTCAAAGATCCACGAATGACAGCCGGGACCAACGGCTTAACGTGCTTTCCGAGGCACGGAGGGGTCTTGGTATGTAAAGATGGTCACCCATCCACGGACCAACCGCGGCAAGCGTAGCTTAACCTGATCGATCGACCCTTGCAGCTGTTATTACTAAGCCACAAGCCCCACATGTATTTGTAATAAATACCTACATATTTTTGGGGCTTTTACTGAACTTATTACTTAAGAGCGTTTATACCTTATGAGTGGCAACGTCGCAATTTAGTGTCATATTTCGGGTTTTCAATTTTTATCATTTAATCGAAGGTATATTTTAAAAATCAGTATAATTAACTTTTTAGAATTATGTGAAAACTGTGTAAAAGGTAAGACATCGTTGCGTTTACAGTTCTATTTATATGCAAATAATACATTGGAAACTGGCAGGGCGTTATTTTCATTGTATAATAACTGTAAGCATTACGGTTACTTACTTTTTAAACACTTTCGCGTAATTCTAAAAAGTTAATTAAACAGATTTTTTTAAATATAGCTCCGATTAAATGTTAAAAATTTAAAACCACGAAATATGACACTAAATTGCGACGTTGCCACTCATAAGGTATAAACGCTCTTAAGTGCACATTATATTTTATGCTTCTTAGGCCTCGCCATATTGAAAATCAAATTAAAATAAAAGTTAAATGGTATGTGGGTGAACTATAGGTACCTACTCCTCTACCTAATCGTACGGGTAATACAGGCTGGTGTGATGTTATGTGTTTAATTGTTCATTTTGGATTAAATTAGCAAAAGGAAAGTAATTTTTGACGACCACTATTGTTCATTTTGGATTAAATTAGCTAAAGAAAAACAATGTTTAGACGACCAATATGGGATCGTCTAAAAACAGTATTTCAGATACCTACTTTGGATTGAACAGTAAACAGTATTTATTTATTTATTTAGGTTAACAAACAATTGTTTACACTATAAAGATTTCTGATTTAATGACTAGAGTAACATTTACAAGTGCAACAATTAATTACAGGTTCACACCACATGCACAGAAAACGGCTTCACATAACAAATTTATAAATTATTTAAATTGGAACTTCTACCTACATACAATGAATAAGTATTTCAAAATAATAACAAAGAAAAATTATCATAACATTCAATGCCGTAGACAACATAAAAAAAAAAGTATCAACCCGTCTAAGGTTGATACCCCTTGATAGGGTTGATAAGGGGTCCTAGGGCCGATTACCTGAATTATGTGAAGGCTCTTTACAGGAAACCACCTGCATTAACTTCTATAGGTGCATTTAAAGAGCTTCCACAGTTTATTAAGGAATGTAGCAATTATTATTATTTAAATAAACGTTCACTACGATGTGTATAAGTATGGAGTATGTGTGGGTCGGTGTCTCCGTCATTACAGAACCGTTATTATTGGACACTCGTCCTGAACATGGAGCATTGGTCTAGAAGTCTGGTTAGTCAGACGAGACAAATACAATTCTGTCTGATCTAAGATCTAATTATGGACGCCAGCTTGATGAAGTTGACTCGCAAAGAATAGTGAATTAATTACTTATTACTGTATAGAATCCAGTTGTTCTAACTGAACAGACAGCAGTGCTACTGGGGAGAATGTTCCGCCACTTCTTCTTCCCAGCTAAAGCACTAGGAAGTGGTGAAGGGCGGGCGTTTTGGGGGGACTGTCTTATGTGATTTTGACGTACAAAAAGTGCTGATTCTCAGCCTAGTTTGAATTTGATTGACTTTTCATTTTGATTTTTGAGCATGGAGGAAATGTTTAAGGCTCGTTTAGGAGGCGAGGTCATAAGTTGGTTTCAGCCACAAAGCATATTTTATCGTATCATCATTTCCATTCACTGCTGGATTTGTTTTTAAATAGGTTGTCTGGACTTCTAAATCGGAACTGCAATAACACTTTTAGGTCATACAACGAGAATAATCATCTAGATGTACTAGAAGTTATGCTTGCTTCTGGAACAAAAATAAATTCTTCTTCCCCCAGCAGTAAGTAAGAAAATTCGAGGAAAATTATGCACAGTATCTGATTGATTTGTAGATTTATTTTTTCTTTGTATTGGAGAAGAAACTAGATCTATCTTCGATGACTGAGCTAAACGTTCCATTCAAACGAAATAATGAATCCATCATAAAACAACTACATCACAAATTAAGCAAATCTTCATCGTAAGATAAAGCATGATCCGATAAAATTGTGTATTTATATGGTGTGAAATTAAAAAGTGATAAAATCTGATAACTAAAGGTTTCCGTATTGTTAAAAATGTTTTTATCTCAATGTAAAATGCTCCGTTATGTAATCGCGTTGTACTTAAAGTTTTTGTTATTGCAAGCCGCAAACCTTGAAAATTATTAGAGGTTCAGTATTATTTTATTTGCGGTCATTGTTGAAGATCTTTCTAATCGACACCACGACAGACATTCAAACTTCAGTAGGTTTGCCGCGGCGCTGCGCGTATGTCGTTTCTGTTTACGCGCGATAAAAGAAAATATTCTGTGATAATACCCTCAAGTGTGCGTGATAATTACGTGTGTTTATAATCGATCTGTGATAAAAAAGAAAAAGATATTTCGTGATTATGTTTGTGTGAAAATTAGTTTGAGACAAGAAACAATTGGATTGGATATGTGCGAATTCAAAATGCGATGATTCTTCTAATTCATATTCATGAAACTTGTTAGAGTTACCTATTTATTATCCTGAAAAAGAAAGCGAAATGCCTCGTGTAAATCCATTTTAAAGTGTTTGAGCAGACCGTATTAAAAAAATCGTAGGTATTTTTTAGATAAGATTTAGCGAATATAGAACGGATAAAGTTAATATTTCTCATAGGCAATGACCTAGTCTGTACTGTATGTGTGCAGAATGTGCAAATCTTAAAGCATTCGAGAACACATTCTTTTAATAACGACTGTTTCTCACCTTGCTAAGAAAATGAATAAATGAAAGCGATCGATATAAACATGAGATTGTTTTAAATCAGTTAATTCATTCCTAACGTAATAATATTGTCATTTATATCTATCTATCTATTTACCTATCTACCTTTGGTTAGAAAGTGTTTCAGCATAGGTTTTCATAACTAACAAAAGACGGTCTAGACAAAATATCACAAAGGTTTCACATAACTCTTGGCACAAAAGTAAATACCTACTAAATACATACAGTAGGATGAATGCAACGTTGTATTTGCATAACAATTTCGCGAGTCGCCTTGAGGCATGTAAACATAGGTACTACCTATATTATATGCCTAGGTGACCACTCGACTCATGAAAACACACACTTGGACCTGGCAGAGATTGATCGAAGGTGACCACGCCAACTTACTCACAAACTGTAACTTCTCATAAAAAACCAACATTAAAATGTATTAGGGGCACATTAATTACAGTTAATTACGGCACTGAACTAGTGAAGGTATTTGTTTTTGTTAGCTGCTGATTATAAATTCATTTCGTGCTCTTGCCCATAAAACAAATAAAGAATCTTGTCTCAACTTTCATTGCGTGTTTATAGAGCGAATTTGAATTTACGTACGTAATTGATAAAAAAAAGAAAAAAAAAGATCTGATTCTGATTGACATTTAAGTAAATACACAACTAATTAAGTATAAAGTATAATGCACTCTAATGACGATAATATAGAGAGACATAGAAGTTTTAATTTATCTATCCAAATGAAAAATGATTTTATTTGTGTAAGTAGGTTTGAACGAACACTTTTACACGTCAATCGTATCTAAAAAACTAGATGAGGTCGGCATTTCCTATCTGACTACTCTGAGAAGAAAGGCCGAAACAAACTCAGAAGTCACAGTCTCTTTTAAAGTCCAGACAAAATCTTGGTCAGATCATGTGAAGGCTATGTAGATCGGTGTCTGGAATGGTCTTTTGAGGAAAGAACCACACAGATTGAGTGGACGTGTCCAGTCAGTGCACGCAATTGTCAGCAATCGTGCAAATTCATCCAACGTCGCGACTTTTGAAAAGTGAGAAAAATTACCGTGTTACCAATTAAAATTCGCAGCGCCTTTGCAATTAAAACAATGCTCAGATATGGTCTTGATTTGATTGTTGAACAAAAACTGCGTATTGACGCAACGTGGACAATTTAACATTCGGTACACACGTTACAGGCCATAAAGGTCTGCATTTCCGTTGGCTTATACCACGTTAGGGTATCGACAAATCAGTCAGCTTAGATAATACTTCATGAATAGTCATTATGGGCGTTGATGATAGCAGCAGTGGGGCTTTAATGATTAGTTCGTACTGTACGTGTACAGCGCAGTTTTTTCGTTCTTTCCTGTATGTTTGTAAGCATGCGTGTTGTCACGCAGTTATGTCGTATTCTGTCGACAAATATCGTTTGTCTGTAACGTCCGAGTTAGTCTTCCCCGAAGGTAAACGGATCGCGTGCGCGGGCGCCACTTCAGTACAACACATTCTTGGAATACGGACGTTTGATCATGCGTATTTCTAAAGAAGGTTACAACTTCGTTCGTTGTTTTATAGTGTCCATGTTCACCGTCGTGCTTTTAAGTTTATAACTGTTATTTTCTTAAAATAGAAGGAGCGTCGTGTAGATTTTTCGTTAGCACCTAAAACATGTTCGGTCGAAATGGTTCACACAAAAGTGCAGTTTTCCTTTCAGGACAAAATATGATGTAAACGGTTTTCGAGTTATTCGCTAAGTCAGTCCAATCAGAAACATTTATAAGTGCCAAGGCAACTAGACTCATGTCATTTACAGATCAATTTAGAACATAAATAACAACGCTATTGGTGACTACATTCTTACTAATTTTGCACCATAGTAGGTGATGTGCTCCAGATAAAATTGAGCTTTAAAGGAATAATGTTGAACAGCGTCTCTTATGGGCGCAGGCGCAGCATCTGTTGTGGCGCGTGAGTGCTCTGTGTTCGGTCAGTGGACCGCGAAGGTCAAGGCTTCACGCCACTGACCTACCCTGGCACTCCTAAACATTAATCGCTGATTGTAACCTCAACAATCCAGTTGTTTTTTCTCTCAATCAAAGCGTCACGAAATTAGAACTTTTATTTTATTTGTAGTATCAAGAAATGTTCTCGTTTCACGGTTTCGATAACCGAAGTTAGTGAAATCGATTGGATAAAGTATTGTGATGGTGGAAATAACGATGATGAGGTGACGAGTGGCGGGCCGCGGTGGCGGATGGCATCAGTGCGATGAATGGTGGGACGGCTTTGGAGCCCGTGCCTCCGCCGAGATTGAAGAAGTTGGCCCGGTTGGCCGCTTCTAAGCCACCAGAGCGAAAGTCTGTCACATGGGTATGTTTATTTTACAGATGTAGACACATTTCTCAACAAGATAACTCGGATTATACCAGCACAACGTTTTTGGCTCAAAATAATAAGAACAAAACCTAATCATAGAGCAAATCTAATTTAAATTTTGAAAATGTCGTATCACCTGAAAAGATTGCGTATTCTATAGCAATCTCTGCCAACCTGCTGAACAAAGCCCTTTTCTTTTCAAAGATAAAGATCATGTCCTCCCTGATCGTGTTATATTGCGAACGCCTTTTCAAAAGTTTGCGTAAAAAATTTATGACTGCTTAAAACCTTTTGATATCATTCAACGCGAATGACGGTGACAGTTGAACAAAGGCGGACGAACACACGGACAAAAGTTGAGGAATACATATACAAGTGCAAACTCAGTTGAATGGAGTGAGCGCAGTTTCTGCGAGGCGTGGGAACGACTACAGTTCCTGCTTTATTATCTCGCTTTATGAAAAACACACAAATTCGAGAAACGAACACAATGTGCATTTTCGCACATTATTACAGTTATTCCCCTTAATTTTCGCAGCGACATTAATTCCGTTAGGTGTCGCGTTACGAGGTTTAGTTTAAAAAGTGCAGTAGGTATATACGCACTGGGATGTTCTTGTTATAATATTTCTTGCCATTCTCTGAGGCTGCGGTGCTATGGTTTCCAGTAATAATATTTTTATTTTTTTATGAATGATTAAAACAACGGTAAATCGTGTGAAATCATCATTGCATCAGCAACATTTTACGACTAACAGGTTTATCCATGTTGTGATCGATTGAAACTGTCGTATTTACAACACACACTTGTCGTGACACTTGATGCCACACTTATTTTTAATGTCAACTTGGATTTTTAAAAGATATTCAAGTGTGCGGTCAAGCAATCTCTCTTACCACTGCTTCCACAACAGGTCTCACGTTTTTTAAGTTGCTACCGCATTTTTTTGTTTCAGTTGCAGCTATTTTCAGTAATACCTACCCAATAATTTCCCAGAGGAAGACAGCCACAGCATAGTTATTTTAAATGATTGTAAATTCATAATCCTATTAAACCGATACAATAGCTTCCATTCTAACCGTATTTTCTCCATTTTACAGGGTCCGGAGACATGGGTGGGTGTGCGAGCGCTGCGGGCCAGTTCAGGGGGTATTCTGGACCCGGACGACCGGGTTCGCGACGTGGCTGATGACCGGGAGACCCTAACTGCCGAGTGCACCAACCAAGCGCCACAGCCACGCGCCGCGCAGGCAGATGGCGCTAGTGGGTCTTCAGCAGGCACTGCCTCCCCTGATATGTTTCGGGTAAGTTCAATATAAAAAAGACAGATGAACCAATTAAGGGTGCTACAACGATCTTTTGACGCCCGAATGACATCGACAAGGGGATAGGGGATGTGGTTGGTAAACATTTGTAAAACTGTCACAGAAATTGTATTTACAAAACAAGATGGCGGCCATAGTTCCGATTATGACCTTGTAGTAGTGTTGTATCAGCTGTGAAATGAGGGGTGGCGCTACTAGGTAATAAAAAAAAACAAAATGTGATCGTTCCATTCAAAACCATACCCTAAATAAAAAATCCTTTACAAAATAACATTTAAATTTTCGAACACATTTCTAAAATTGGGTCTTTTAACTGTGTTTATCTACACCCATGCTATAGGTAAATCCTCTACAAAAGTTTCTGAAACAGTTAACTTATTGCCAACATTAAAACAACCAGTGTCATAAAAAGTTCAAAAAAAGAACATTGTCATGCACGCGCGTTTCACTACAACAGCTAATAATTAAAAAAAGAACTTATAGATTGTTCGAATTAACGACGGATCCCGCCATTTTTGTTCGATATTAGTAGGTATTGCGAAACATTATTACTTTGTTGTTTACAAAAATTTGTGATACAAGCTTTGATAACACCACCAGATATTTCTTAGTTTGTTTGTACAGATACTCAGCAATTAAACTTACCATGAATTTACATAGGTTTCTTACAATAGTGTAGGTACAACCCCCTATGGTTTCAGAGTCTTTTATAGAGGATTCATATCATTAAATAAAGGCGAGTTTATCGCTCCCTCACGCCAAGAACATTAAACTATTCGAAACGGTTCCTATTCCTACTCGTAGTATACAAGAGCAACATTTAAGTATAAAATCCCAGCAAATAATGCACTTAAATTATTATGAAAAATCAGTTACCTGTTTTATTTCATTTTCCCTCTCACCGAGAGGAGGCCTGTGTCCCAGCAATGGTATGATTATATGATGATTAATCATGCATTAATTTAAGCTATGAAAAATTAGTAGGTAAGCCGTTTCTTTTTTTTTTTTTGTCGCTGTGAAATGTTTTACGCATTCCCGCTCGCGGGGGACGAGGCGGGGTATGTGGGACTCCTGTCGGAATCCGCCACCGCCAATCATTCTCATGCAAAAAAAAACTTACTTTCTCTATCATAATTTATAAGAAATTAAAATCAGACTTGGCAACATCTAGGCTGAATGCGCGACTATCCATGCCCTAAAGTCGCGTTCGTGCAAAAAATAAATAAGAAAAAGAAAGCGCGCGGGATTCCTTCAGTTTAGTTTGAAGATCCTGTCGAAACTTGTTGTGCTGTATTTATTTGAAGTGTGCAATTACAATCATTTCGTGACATGTCGATCACAAGAAAAGAGTCTCGGTCTCGGTTATCTTTTAACTGCAATCTCAACATGGGCTTGTGTTTTTCTCAATGTTTTTGTGCTCAACAACCTAATAAGGTGAGTTAAAAATACTTAATTGTTGTTTTAAATAAAAATCAATGCCAACTACACTGTTCAGCATATTAAATGAAAGGATTAAGTATTGTATTTGGTGGCTGGTACGTAAATAAAGGGGCAGTAGGTAGGTACTTACTTAGCCTGTTAAAACAATTACTATTAGGAATGTGCGTGTTTCTTAATCTATTTTTATTGCCTATTGTTTTTAATAGATATAGGTACCTACCGCACCTATGGTTGCACAAGCAAATCGTAAGCAGCCTAAAATATTATCATCGTAAAATGTGTAAATGCCCACGATTTTTACTTGGCATCTATTCTTCATCTTGATAAATAAGTACATAATTACAGCAGTGCGATATTATTCTATTTATCAGATACACCTTCAAGAATTTTATTGATTACCCTCTTTTCAAAGGGTTTTGTTTGCGTGAGTACCTACCAGACGTAACCTGTTGCACGTACCCTCAATTCATAAGTAGGTACCATAAAACTAATCTATTCAAATATTTAGCCAAATTACAGAAAGAGTGTAAATCACAAGTGAAATGTGCGGATTTTATTGTACTTCGCTGAAGAGTATCGTGCAACACACGGGATATTTACGTAGCATGCTTGTAGCCCACACGGCAAATATACTACTACTTATTACGTATCATGCGTAGCGTTCTGAATACACAAAACATTTGCAAAGAATAAAGTCAAACTAATTTACGTATACATAGCCTTACAGAAGTATAAAGAACGATAACAAACGCGCTATGAATCATAGCAAATAACGGGCGCCACGAATGCCTGCATTCACGCGTTCACGCCTCTTTCATACAAGTTACAACAGTATACGTCGTAGGTACCTACCATGTACCTATTTAGTAGATAACAAGCTAAAACTGGGCTAACAGGATTACAGAGCTCGCAAGCAGAGTGAATACGTTTATATCTAGTTATAGGTTTAAATATAGCCTTTAATATCATCCTATAGCCTTCATACTTATTTCAACCCAGATTTTCTTTTAAAGATCGATATACTTAGCTGCCGCAGCAGCAGCAGCCCAGCTGCTTAGTTCAAAATTTAATTACGATTCATAAAGTGCACGAATTTCTGAATAATCAGTAGCATGTTCAAGTCAAAGCTTCAAACGATTTGGCTTCAATAGTTCGAACTGTTTCATGTTTCTGCAAATGCCCTGCACCTTCTTCCTGAAATTCGACGGAAACGAGACGACCTCCATTTTCACGACGCGTCTTGTCTGGTTTCTTGGGGAGTTCCGAAACTCTTGAATAGTATCAAACTCAAACTCAAACTCAAAGCATTTATTTCAATTAAACCATTTACAGGCACTTTTGAATTGTCAAGTGGTCGGTCAGTCAGAAATATGAAGCTAGTTGCCCATTCCAAAGCGTAGTAGGTACCTATGGAGAAGAACGGGCAAGAAACTCCATGGACACTCTTTTAAATTATATTGTTACATAAATATTAGTTACATCATTAATCTTGTATATAGGTATAATTATATGTGAGAACGATGTAAATAAGACGTACACATTGAGTGTCCAGTGTACAGCAAATATAAATTCAAACAAAACAATCCATAATAAAATAATTAAAAATAAGCCGTGGTGGCTAAGAGATGACCAGTCCCAACTGACAGCGCCCGTTCACGAACATGACGCATGGATCAGATATCTAACTAGGTCATTGATATTTTTCGATACATTTAATATTCTTCTATTGCACGTAATAACTAGCAGAGCAGTGGTGGCTCAGTAGTAACTTACGAGTTGTACGACGTGGGTTCGAACCCAGACAGGCGCTTTACGTTGTGTAAGTTATTTCATCACCACTGCTCTCAAAACGGTAAAGGAAAACATCGTGAGGAAACCGGCATGTCTTAGAACCTAACAATTCGAAGACATGTGACATCTACCAACCCGCACTGGGCCCGCGTAGTGAATAACAGCCCACTCCCTCTCACCGACAGGAGGCCTGTGTCCCAGCAGTGGGAACAATATAGGCTGATTATGCACTTAGGTATATGCGCTTTATCCAGTTCAAAGCAGACTCAAACAAATACCTACCGATTTAATCATGGATCTATATAAAAATCTGCTTTGTACGGCGAAGGTTACATGGCTAACATACAGTTTTATAACCTGCAAAGTATTCGAGAGTGATTGGACCGCTTCAATAAACAGACTAAAGCAATTTGTATTGAATCTCATCATTTATTATCGAGATCGGTCCCGCTCCAGTGGCTTAGTAGAATGGAAGCTTGGTACAACGTACAATACAAGTAACTAATTCGTTATGTTTGTAGCTGTAATAATTACACGAGCATGATTTTATATTTTAATTATGGCTGTCTTATAGGTTGAGTTTTAGATCGTGCGCCAGATTAAGTTGTGGTAGACTAGTTAATTACCTACTTCGACATTTCTTGTACTCGTGATGTTTTGTCTCTTATCTTGTCAAAATTAACTTGTACACGCTTGTGTCTTAGTTAAGTTAGAAGTTCTTGACCTTGTAGAGACTATCTAGTACCTAAATCATCGTGTGATCATGTTATCAAAGACATGATATATAATACCTTTAAGGCCGTGCTGGTTGTAACTATCAAATTAATGGTTTGCCTACGTCGTCAACGCGTTAATAATATGCAATAGAATAAGTAGGTAGATATGTCACAGATGTACAATTTTTTTTTGTACGCGTCTATCCTTGTTTTGACGTGTGGAATCATATTAAATGATAAATGATTTTATTTCTGTAAGTAGGTTTTTACAAACACTTTTACACGTCAATCATATTTTTTTTTTAAACTAGATGAGGTCGGCGTTTCCTATCTGACTACTCTGAGAAGAAAGGCCGAAACAAACTCAGAGGTCACAGTCTCTTTTAAAGTCCAGACAGAATCTTGGTCAGATCATGTGAAGGCTATGTAGATCGGTGTCTGAAATGGTCTTTTGAGGAAAGAACCCCACAGATTGAGTGGACCTGTCCAGTCAGTGCACGCAATTGTCAGCAATCGTGCAGCTCAACTCAGAACTTAAGGAGCTCAACGATTCGACGAACAATACCAAAGAAAGGACATTTGAGTAGGCCGCACAAGTTACTCAAACTGCCAGATCATGATTACACTAAGAGTAAAAATACAAAAAAAAAAAGCAATGACCAACATAGTTCTCACATTCACAATAGTTAAAATAATAGCATAATACTTTACAAAGTAAATACTCTTGTCATAGTATATGTATATAAAATTCACTAATGTCAATGTGTATATAAAATCCGGACATAATCATTGAGGACCATGCAGATTGGTGTCTGAAATGGACTTTTGAGAAAAGAACCACACAGATTGAGTGGACCTGTCCAGACAGTGTACGCATTTGTCAGTAACCGTGCAGCTCGACTCAGAACTTAAGGAGCTCAACGATTCGACGAACAATACCAAAGAAAGGACATTTGGGTAGGCCACATAAACTACTCAAACTGCCAGAACATGATTAAAACTGGAATAATAACCCACATAGTCCTCACATTCACAACAATTAAAATAATATAATACTTTATACAGTAAATATTCATGTCATTGTATATGTAAAAAAATATAGATTATTTTATTTTATTTGTTAGGAATAACAAACAGCAGTATATTACACAGTAGGCATACAATATAAAACTTGCAATAAAAGTAACAAATACACTACTCAAGACGTTATCCACAGATTACAATACAGAATAGCTAGCTATTAGCAGAGCAAGTTAAAAAAAAACACTTATTAACTAAATTATTATTATTATGCCATTCCTATGATGATTGGGCATCTCTTTTGACTCGCACATTCACGCTCCCCCTCCCCCCCTCCCAACCAGGCCCCGGTCATACAATTTTAGAATTTTTCGTACTGCCCACAGGCAGTTTAAACTTAAAGTAGTTTTCTTCATTTAATTTCAATATTTCATACATTTTTGTCTCATGTTAAATTAAATGCAACTTGCTGAGGAGAGCTGGACACTTAAAAGTTCCGACCTGGGACGACTATCTTCGTGTCTATTTGAGGTTTTTCAGCTCCTAATGAATGATTCGTGTTTGTTTCCAGGGTGGCGGCGGCGTCGGCGGCAGTATGCGGGTTCCTGACAACGACTCTTGCGTGGAGGTCGGGGCCGCGGACTTGGAAGACGGATCCAACGGCCTGCAGGTGCGCCGCGGCAGTGAACCATCGCTGCACCAGGACACGCTACCTCCTCAGAGACAGGTATGCATTTGTTTTAAAATTCGATAGTTTGATTTAATGTCATGCTTATCTAAGGAAGTACGTCTAAAATGACATAAGTAATTATATGGGCAATATGACCCACTGGGCTTTTTTCGAAGCCGGCGGGTTACAATGCTGCAGTTGTCATAACATCACGTGACGTCGGCCATGTTGGCATACCAGTCAAGTTGTTGAGGCTGCTGCAGAAAGGCGCGTCACGACGACGACCGCGACGGTGCGATGAGATTCTGGTAGAACAATTTCTATAAAGTTTTCATAGAAATTGTTCTACTAGAGGCGCGTTGCGCTGTCGCGTCGCGCTGTCGCGTCGCGCCTTTTTGTGGCAGCCTTTAGTGCGGTGAAGATGTGAGTGTGACTGGTACGAACGTGTTCCGTGCGCGTAAAATATTATTTGCTTTGATGGATTTCGTCCTGTTTTTGCCGAGTTTTACGTGGTTTTTATTACACATGTCATTATGATGTAAATTGAAGTAGTATAGCACTATACTGCATTATTTATAAGGATTAATATAAATGTCTCGTGTTTATACTTAGTTATTGTAGAGACTTAAGAGTTATTGTTTTAATAACCTGGGGGAAAAAATTACAATCTTAAATTCGGGACAAAACGACACATTAATGATGGCTCAGACTACGATAATGATGAAGAAGACAGGTACAGAAGATCATTACAATGAGGCCTCAGATGTGGAAGATTTTTCAGCTGCGTTGAACGGTGACGACGATGACTGCATTCATTTACTGTAACGACCTCTTGTCCCGTTCCAAGCCCGGGGAGTGCTGCCCACGGTGCAACATTGTCCTCTTTAAGCTCATACATCATGTGCTGATGTACCCAATAACAAATAAAATTCTTCCGTGAGATATGTACTTCATAATTTTCTTGTTTTATATGGTATGTCATTTTTTCCGTACTACATAGACAAAATGAATTTCCTTAGAGGTTGTGATTAATTTAAATTATATTTTTTATATACTTAAAGACACTATTCCTATTCAATTACAGGTTTACGTAGGTTAAACCTAATGAATCAAATAAGATTATTGAAACTAAAGATTGTAACTATGTTAATTAAAAATACAGAGTTGATGCGACAGAGGGGCTTTCCTTTAAACTGATAGGCAGTTTAGGACTAGGTACCATTTTCAAGCTCTGTACTAAAAATATATTAAATAGGAACAGTAATTTAGTCGCAAATGATTTTTAAATTTTTTGTCCCGTTTGAACACGATGTATCTTTCCTAACAGCTGATTATGTCGTCATGCACCTTAAAACGATAAATCTGAGTATAACCTACGATGCGTTGTTGCCGCTCTGACGCAAGTCACAAGTACAACCAAATATTTTCGCTAAAAAGATGGCAATTAATACACCCACACTTGCATTTTAATTACAAAGGGTGGTTGCGTTTTACTCTGATTTGTAAGCTGTTTAGTTTGTTTGAATTTTTTTTCATTTTTGGTGCTTTTTATTTTTATACTTACCGAAAAAACAGCTTTTTTTTCTTTTTTGTTTTTTTAAATTAATACTAAACACGTATAGTATACGTAGTGCAATTTAATGCGCCTCTGTCATATCAACTCTGTATATGATTAAAAAAACAAACCCGTAATATGTCGTTTTGGACGTACTTCTTCTACTAGGAGGTAAGAGGACATAAATATGATAGGAGTATTTATATTTTGGTCACTGGGTTTGAGAACCCTTTGAAAAGATAATGTTGGTGTGAACAACCGAAGTATCTAACGTCTCAAGTCATTTATAAGTCAACAACGTTCTCTAATCTCTTCGATTGATCGGCAAATCTATAATTAATCTAAAAAAACAATAATTAATCGACCTTCGTCTAGATATGGAACAATGCATATTCAGACGGGACGTCGTATCATTGTCCTGAATAGCTTGAATAATTTACTTAGGGCTTTCAATACTTGCAATCGTATTTGCGACTCTAAGGCGGATCAATTTTCCCGCGCGGAAGCTCGTTTTTGTTGAATTTGTATGTAAAAAATCACGTTATCTGCGCTCCGTCGCGCGTGTTCCGCCTAAGGACCAAATATACAGGGTTATTGGTATAACACCATCAACCTCTTAAGGGGTCATTGTACTCATCGTTATGAACAATTTTACTATGTGACCAAATATAAAATCGCGAAAATAAGATCTGCTGGTCCCTACATTTTGACGAGTTCTGCAAACAGAAATGTAGGGAACAGCAGATTTTTTTTTCGTCGATTTCATATTTGGTCCCATACTAAAAGTTGTTCATAATGATGAGTACAATGACCCCTTAAGAGGTTGATGGTGTTTTACCAATAACCCTGTATAAGTTATTTATGGTCAAAATCTAAAAAAGCCGAAAGAGGACTTCCCTACAACGCTAGGTCCTCTACAGCAGCTGCTCAGCAGCTGCAAATCCCTCAGACCAATAGAAAATATTGGTCTATTAATACTTGTTTACAATAAAATTGATGTTGTTTCCACTTAAACAAATGTCAAGTTTACGTTATTATAAATTAGGTAGATTTTAGAATTACTGTAAAAGTAATATTATAATTTTGTGAAGTTGTAGCAGAAACCGAACTTTGTTGTGTGTGTTTTAAAGTTAAAAAGCGAAAGGAACAGCTTGATTTCGGAAGTCGGTGTCTGTTAGTTTTTTGCCACCGACTTCCGAAATTCAAGTAATTTTTCACTTTTAGTGTTTTTTTTGGAAGTCTGTTGATTTTTTAAATTTTTAGTTATGGTAGGTACCTACACCTACCTACCAGGCATGTTGCGGATCATGCAGATTTTATAACATCCGCGATACGAATATGGATGCGAAATTTTGAAGGAGTGGTCCGCGGATGCCGATGCAAATCTTAGGATTTTTTTAAAGAAACTTTATATGGGTGCAGAAAACCTCACTTTATTTCGCTGGTGTCATAGTGAATTCACTTGTAGAAACTATTAATTACAGAAAACTCGCTGAACACACAATACTCACTGTACCTAAATACTCACAATAACATTCAAAAACCTAAATGTTCATACAATAAGCGCAACTAAACACGTTATGATTGATTTACGAGAAACAAAACGATAAACAATAACTTTCGCGTCGGATCTTGTCACCGAAATCTTCACCAATATCAATAGGATCGGTTAATCAGCACGCGCCCGCGGCCGGCGCCACTCGCCGGCGCCACCCAATTTCTTTCTTGTCCCAACCTGTGCTACATTGGCATCCGCATGAACATCCGCATTGATGATTGCGGACGCGGATGCGGGTGCAGATGTTTAAATCGATGGGGATACAAATTTATGACATATCGTTTAGAAAGTTGTCCTTCCTGCCGATGTGTTTTTGTTCGTCCGGAAAAGTTAATTAATCGGGTGAAGGGTTCAATTTTAAATATCGAACTACTTTCGGACGGGCCCGTATCCTCGTTGACGGACTTGCCCGCGAATATCTGAAGGCCAATTCCTGTAAATAAAAACGTTCAAATTCAAGTTGCAATCTCATCTCAGCGACAGTCAACTGTCAAAAATGTAGGGAAACAATATACAATATTTGACAGATTAAGACTGAGATTAGAACGCGAACGTTCTTAAAAATACGAGAATTGCCCCTCTGTTACATCCCTGGTACCTACCCGACACCAATTCGTATACCAATACTTGCTATGTTAACAACAGTGACAGGAAGTATCATCGAGATATACAAAGTGGATTAAATAGGTACATATTATCGAAGCTAATCAAAAACTACCCAAGTAAAGATAATAAAATGTATATGGGGTAACCACGCAAGCTTCCAAACAGGTGCAAAAAAAAACAAAATCGGTCCACAGTTGACGAAAATATCGATGAAAATACATTAAAAAAAAACCATACACACGAACATTTACCTCATATTTGCTTTAAACGCAGTACTTATACATTATTTGTTTTTTAATTTTAGGGTTCCGAACAGACGAAGCGCTGGTCGGCTGCGGTGGTGTGCCGGGATGACAGCAGCCGGGTGACGCAGAAAGTGCACCCGCTGCCGGACGGCCGGCCGCCGGACGTCGCGGTTGACCGGCACGGACAGCACTTTCAGAGGCAGACCAACCGCCTGTCTATGCAGTTCTCTGGGCCTGGGTAAGCTAGATAGCAATACAATATCACAGTTTTTTAAGCTTATCAGGAAGAATCATAAATATTAGGTCCACTATGCCCAGTATTGCAATAGGCAAATTTTTCTAAGCTAATTTATAATAGGGGCCATCACGGATATCGTCATTAATGGTCCAGAAAAAATCAAACAAAACCATTTTCATTGAATTTGAAACTGTAGTTTAACAGCGACAGGTACACGGAATGTAGTCGCCAGCTCATCAGGTTATACGAAACTGTCAGATTTCTCCATATGTTTTTAAACCTTAAAATATTTAAGGTTAGGTTCAAAATCGAATGAGAAAATTTGGAATGGTAAATACATAGATGGATACTTTTGTGGTACAATAAGATAAGGTACCTACTTCCTACCTCAATTTCTGAAGTGGAGACATACAAGTTCTGGGGGCACTGTCGTGCCCCCGCCAAGTCGAGCAAATAAAGGCGGCACGGCCGGCCGTATATTCTATTTCTAATCCTTCTAAGAATACGTATTCATAGACAAGTTTCTGCAAACAGAAGACACTAAATTAAACCCATGACTAATTTCCATTATCTTTGTTGGCTTTTAAGAGCCATTTAGTCAACAAAAGATGCTATTAAATTATTTTAATAGCATCTTTGCTTTTGCTTTTGCTTTAGAATTTATATGCAAGAGATTATTCTCTTGCATATAAATTCTAAAGCAAAAGCAATAAGAAAGCTGTTATATGGGTTTTGCATAAATTATAAAATAGGTACTATTCATCAAAACAGGAACTTCATAAAGACAGTATTTTTATAATCGGTTACGCTTTACTTAATAAACTTGGTGTATCACTAATATCAGTACTTTCTTCGTTCTTTTAATATTGTAAAGGAGTTTCTGATAGTATTCCTTCAAGCAACAAAACGCAACGTCTATCTATTTGTCTATCAGTTACTGCGCTCAGAACAACTGAATTTGAACACAGCTTATACATTCGCGCTCATTATTTATTCAATCAATTAGCTCTACTTCTCATTGCATCAATCCTGTTCTGAAGTTCTATCTCAAATTGCCCCTGTATTACGTTAAATAACTGCTAAACTATTTTATAAACAAATCTTTCTTTTTCTTTCCATCAGTGGTGTATGGTTAGATGCAGCAGAGCGGGTCCAAAGTTACGGCAGTAAGAGTCTTCCGAGAGACGCGAGGAGAGAGCCTCTAGGACAAGATACGCCGGTCAACGGCCATCCGAATCATAGGTAATTACCACAATTCATATTATACTTTATCACTGCATCAAAACCAGGACTTGCCCAGATCTAAATTCATGTTTCTTCCGTTAATGTTTGGTCAGTCGACATGATGACGTGAGCTGTGGTCCTCCCATAATTTTCAGATGCTTCGGTTTATATCTAATGTTGACCATTTCCTGTAAGTTTCGTCCAGTTCGTCTCGCCGTCTTCTACCCTGGTCTGCCTGGACTGCCATGAACTGAATATTTAAACCATTTTATAATATTGATGTTCTTTTGTTATTTAGGGTAGAAGACATGCTGCGGTGGGTGTCAGGAGTCAACAACGTAGAAAGTGTACATTCTGTGCAAGAACGGCCTCTTGATCTCTTACCAGAAGGTATGTGAAACACACCTTAAGGCTCCTACAAACAGGCGCGACACGCGACGCGAATCGCACTCGACACAAAGGCATCGCTCGTCGCGTGACAGCAGGTCTCTTTGTGGCGCGTCGCGTGTCGCGCCTGTTTGTAGGAGCCTTTATTTATAACTTGAAGATGAAGCAGACACTGACTGTCGTGGAAATTATTCAATCAGATTACGTTTATTTCTGTATCAATATTGACTTGTAGTTAGCCATTCTTGTTATGACATGCATCTTTTTAATGCTTATCCAATTGCTTTTGCAATCCTAAACGCTAACGATCTTATTGTTATTTTGGAGCTCAAGTTATTTTCTTCGCTATCCGTCAAGAGCATCATTATACGCATAGGTATAGAACGGAAATCTCATCTAACACCCATCCATTATATTCGCAGGAGGCAGCAGAGAACGCGCTATATCTGGCATGGATGTCCCAGTGAGTCCCAGTTCCAAGCCATCATCTGGCGCCACCCAGACCGTCGCCGTCAGCTTGGTCAAGGGGGAGAAGGGACTCGGCTTCACCATCACTACAAGAGATAATCCTACGGGCGGACACTGTCCTATTTATATTAAGAATATTTTGCCTAAGGTTAGTTTTTAAATTCTTTACATATCATGAAAAGTTATCTTCTTAGTACAGTTAGTACCTACTTATCTACGGTTTCTGAGTCTATTCAATTTAATCAAATTTTTGTCATCAAATTTTTGTGGGGTCGGTGTTTACACGCCTTCGTAATGTCTTCAACACAACTTATTAATGATTGGTACGGTGGGCTGCATCAATTGGGTACCCCAGTTGTATTAAAATTAACTCTGAAGGGGGGTACCCACATCGTGACGCTGACTGTACAACACTTGAAATTAATATGTGTAGATTGTTTGATTTGTCAGCAGTTTGACTAACGAGCTACTAGATACAAAGTTGTAATATAACGAAAGCTCTTTATTAATGGAAACTGCTTAAAAAAATAGTATGCCAGTAACTTTGACCATTTATTAGGAATAAAACAACTTCATACAAGCACGGTTGGTTGACTGCTGCGCTGCGTGTCGTGGGTTCGATTCCCGCACGGAACAAATATTTGTATCACCTACAAGTAGTTGTTCCGGGTCTGTTTGTGTATGTGACTTTAAATATTTGTAAACGCACCCACAATACAGGAGAAATTCCTTGTGTGGAACAAAGTTAAAAAATAAATAAAACTGTTATTGCATGCGATAACGCAGTAGTCATAACTAACTTGAGATCCTTATCCTTACTTTCTTTTATTATTCTTTCTTCTTCGCAGCAATCTGCCGTTAACAACAATAAGCTACCCGATATTTCTGTTTTTTTTTTAAATTAGATTAAGGAGCTTGGTGACAAGTTCGTAGTTAAGTTTCTCATTCCAATCAGCCGACTCCTTACTAATCGAATTTCCTCCTGCCTGCAGGGTGCAGCGGTAACGGACGGGCGACTGCGAGCGGGCGACAAGCTGGTATCAGTGAACAACGTGTCGGTATCCGGTCTCACACAACAACAAGTCGTCTCGTTGCTCAGGAACACCCCCACCGAGTCTACCGTCGAGATCGTCATAGAAAGGCCTGCGCCTAATAGGACGCAGGTAAGGTGTCTTGACGTTTAAGATTTATTTAAATTTTTACAGAAACTTAAACATATCTCCGAGACTTTTTTCTTTCGTCTATGTATGCTCAAGAGCAAGACAACTTCAAATGAATAATAATCTTACTGGCAATTATAAGGACAGCGAGAATTACGATTGCTGCAGCAACTTGTAGAAAGGCATGATTAGAGAAATGGGTATCGGTATCGTGTCGTTGAACTTACACGCACATAGAAACTCAAAGCATTTATTTCAATTAAACCATTTACAGGCACTTTTGAGTTGTCAAGTGGTCGGTCAGTCAGAAATATGAAGCTAATTGCCCATTCCAAAGCGTAGTAGGTACCTATGGAGAAGAACGGGCAAGAAGCTCCATAGACACTCTTTTAAATTATATTGTTACATAAATATTAGTTACATCATTAATGTTAAATATTAATTACATGTGAGAACGGTGTAAATAAGACGTACACGTTGAGTGCCCAGAGTACAGCCAATAGAAATTTAAACAAAACAATCCATAAATAAAATAATTAAAATAAGCCGTGGCGGCTAAGAGATTAAGTACCAGTCCCAACTGACAGCGCCCGTTCACGAACATGACGCATGGATCAGCACCATTCAGCTCAGAATAGAATAAAATACTCTTTATTATTTTACTCTCTTTATTTTTCTTTATATAATACTCTCTATACATAAAAATTAGAATAGAATAGAATAGAATATTTATTACAGATATAAATGACATTTTACATAGGGTGACACAATGGGCAGTCTTATCGCTAAAAGCGATCTTTTACAGACAAACTTTGGATGGATTAAAGGGAGAAGGAGAGACAAAACTGCGGGTAGTCGGTGGTTGTACCATTTACACATACAATAAATACATACATACATAAAATACACACATAACGACGTCATCACAACATTACCTCCTTTTTTTTTTGAGAGTGGGAAATCATCAGATAACTTCTCCCGCTCTGGGCGGAGCGAGGGCGTGTCAGACTCTTACTGACTAAAACCCACCCGTGTTCCTTCAGTTGGCTGTGCCAGGGGCCACGGTATCCCTCTCGGACTTTCCCGCAACCCTAGCAGACAACTTTACCTCCTAAGGTTTGCACTGGCACGGATAATCAAGTCCTTAGGTGTCGCACGAGACGGAATTTAGCTGCCCCTTTCTCTCAGATGGATTTTTGATTTTTTCTGTTTTTTTTTCAACAGTCCACCTAGATATTACCTAACAATAAGCTATACTGAAGACAGTCACAATATTTATTTAAGTAATAAAACATTATACAAAACTTATCGCATGTTTTCCTTGCTTCCAGAGGGTAGAACCCCAGCAAAGTCCAACGAAGTACATAGAAAAGGCAATCGGACCACCTCCTTCAAACGAAGCCAACAAACATTCAGAGAACGGCCGCGTGTCCAGTATAGTGAACGCAATCAATCAGAACAGCTCTATGCGGGGCAGGATACCTAAGAGTTCTTCTAAAGATGACCTGCTACACAAGGACCATAATAATGATAGTGCGCTGCAAGAGGCTTTGAACTCGTCGTCCAATTCTGTAAGTATACATTAGTTTTTAGAATGCCATCTCATAGCATAGTCCTCATCAATTATTTATTTTATTATTTATGTACGGGTACGTATTGCAATATCTAAAATAACTAAAGAACTAACGTATTACGTAACGTAACCTACGTTCAAAATCGCTAACATTGAATCAAACGCACCCACCCTTTGTAATGAAAGTGCAAGTGTGTGTGTATTTATTGCCATCGTTTTAGCGAAAATATTCGGCAAAAAAAAATGTTTTTTTGTATTTTTTTTTTTTTTTGTACTTGTGACTTGTGGCAGAGCGGCAACAACGCATCGTAGGTTATACTCAGATTTATCGTTTTAAGGTGCATTACCTATGCGTATAGACATAATCAGCTGTTAGGAAAGATACATCGTGTTCAAACGGGACAAAAAAAATTAAAAATCAATTGCGACTAAACTACTGTTCCTATTTAATTGATTTTTGGTACAGAGCTTGAAAATGGTACCTAGTATAGGCAGTTTAAAGGAAAGCCCCTCTGTCGTATCAACTCTGTATATATAAATATGTAGCCTCTCACAGTTAAGAGAAAAGTAATGAAAGGATTTTTTTTTAATCTAAGAGTATTTCTTTATACTTAGAATTATTTCAAGTCAAGTAACTTGAATCTTTGATTACTTACGCCTTGTTTGATAATAATAGTAGTCCTCCAGACCGTATTTCGGCCATGGCCGCCAATCTCAACGGAGACTAGCCTTCGGCGCGGGAGATATTAAAATGCACAAGTTTTTGCGCAGACATCGGTACACTCTCTCGCCCCTCAATCTCATAGTACATGGGACGGCACGCAGGCCGACACGAGCGGAGAGAGGTCAGGCGCAGGAGCAACGGCTTAACGTGCCTTGTCATATATCTAGCAAAATACAAATGAATGATTTTGCGCTTGAAGAGCGAGAACGACTTTCAATATTTTAACTGTGGGTTATAGAAATACACACATCAAAAGTGTCTAGGGATCAAGCATTTTTATGCGGATTTCTTGAGATTAAGATGTGGCTTTGTAATAAATTTATGATTTTATAAATTTATATGGATCCTTTTTGGTGCATTTCATAATTTGAATCAGGAACTGTGAATCAAATTCGAGTAAAAGATGAAAATCAGCTGTCAATATTTTCCCTATAAAAACATACAACGCATTGAAGACATTATTAGTGCTACTGTTTCCCTACTACTGATTAAAACCAACGTTATTATGGAGCGGCGACGTCATTTAAGCAGGGAAGAAATGCTCAGAGCCGTGGGAATGATAGAAGCTGGTTCCCGGCAACGTACTGTGGCTTTAGCTCTGAATACAAGTCAGAGTGTTATCAGTCGACTTTGGACACGTTACCGAAGCACTGGTACCGTGGCTGAGCGCCATGGAGGACGGTATCGCTGCACCACACGGAGACAAGACCGATACATTCAAATCTTAACTCGAAGAGCTCCAACAATAACCGCCATGATGTTAGCCGTGAGGCTTCATCACTCTTCAGGGAACTTAATTAGCGACCAAACAGTCAGAAACCGCTTGCATGAAGTGAACCTTCATTCCCGAAGACCGCTACGGGTACCACCTATAGCAATGCACAATCGTAGGATTCGATATCAATGGGCTCTTGAACACAGAAATTGGGCAGAAGAACAATGGCGTTTCGTGTGCTTTTCTGATGAGTCTCGTTTTGGTATGAGACCGGATACAAGACGTATACGACACTGGAGAACCCCTGGACGCCAACAGCGATTAAAATCCTGCCAGGAAGTCCATCCTTATAGTGGTGGAACCATCATGGTATGGGCGGGTATTTGGATCGGCGGAAGAACTGAGTTGATTTGGATCAGAGGCAACCTCAACGCTCAAATTTATGCTGAGACGATTGTATCAGACGTCATCGTTCCTCTACAAGTGCAAATCGGTCCCTTATTTCAGTTAATGCATGATAATGCACGACCGCACACCGCAAGAGTTGTAAGACAGACTCTCGCCGCAGCTAACATCAATGTCCTGCCCTGGCCTGCTCAGTCGCCAGACTTGAACCCGATTGAGCATGCATGGGATATGCTACAGAGAAGAGCTCTGCCGAATATGGAGGGTATCCAGTCGCAAGAAGACCTTTTTTTGTTGTTGCAACGAACATGGGCGGCCATTCCACAGCGTGATTTGGATGAACTCATTTTGAGTATGCCAAACCGATGTTCTTGTGTTGTTAGTGTTCGCGGTAGAAACACGGATTATTAATTGTTTAAGTTACCCAATAAAATTTTAAAGAAAACTGTTATTTCAGTCTTTTTTTCGAACTTTTGTGTTAGTGGTTCAAATGTCAAAAATCCCTTTATTAGGAAAATGGCAAATTTCTTTATTAATGCAAAGGTGACTTGGTTTATCGTTACTGTGACAAACGAAAACACTTTATTTTATGAATCCTTAAAGAAAATTTTAATTAATATCAATCAGGAGAAAAGTTATTGCAAAAATATATGTTGATCCCTAGACACTTTTGATGTGTGTAGCTTGGTGAAATGCTGAAATGGCAAAAATTATCGAATATACTCTTTGTATTTTGCAATTTTATTCGTAGTTTGTACAATGTTGATACAACTTTAAGGCAAATGCGTTAAAACTGTCTTAATATTTGTTGTATCATGAAAAAAGTGTATTTTTTATTACTGTAAAAAAATTAACATCATATCGAATTCATGACATAATTTAACTGACATTTATTGTATTGTAAAACTACTTAACACGGTGATGTTAAAACACAGCATGAAGTACCTAGGTACTTCATGCTGTGTTTTAACATCCTGTATTTTGATAAGTTTTGATTCAATTTATGTTAATGTTCACAATCTCAACAGCAAACCAACATAGTGTTTGCAGTACCCGGACAGGGTTCATGCACAAAAACCGACAATTATCTATTATCATTATCTATTGCGTGATGTGCAAGAAAGCAAATATGTAATTAAAATTATAACTCCCTTTCCCATCCAGATCTTAGGTCTCCGAAACCGGCTAATACTTCGGCTGGACGTGCCGGTTCACGACTCGGAGAAGGCCGGGCTCGGAATCAGCGTGAAGGGCAAGGTCACTGTGGGAGCAGACCCTCAGGACCTGGGCATCTTCATCAAGTCCGTACTCAATGGAGGAGCTGCGTCTAGAGATGGGAGGTGAGTTACAAGATCAATATTACTTCTTCTTGAATATTTTATATCGCTTAAAAATTAATTGCATGCAAGGCAATATTCTACTAAAGTGCTCTCAAAATAAGTGCGCGCATGTTTAACGTTCAAGACTATATCCCTGCCAGCACTTTTAATCACATTCGACATAATGATGGCGATTATTTACTTTGGAAAACATGAAACACAGCACACTCTCATGACACCTGATATAAACGTCGAGATGGCGGCAAACGATTATTTCCGGCGTGCGCAGACTTATTTAGCGCGCACTCTAGACAGCACGTTGACAAATACACACATCAAAAGTGTCTAGGGATCAACATATATTTTTGCAATAACTTTTCTCCTGATTGATATTAATTAAAATTTTCTTTAAGGATTCATAAAATAAAGTGTTTTCGTTTGTCACAGTAACGATAAACCAAGTCACCTTTGCATTAATAAAGAAATTTGCCATTTTCCTAATAAAGGGATTTTTGACATTTGAACCACTAACACAAAAGTTCGAAAAAAAGACTGAAATAACAGTTTTCTTTAAAATTTTATTGGGTAACTTAAACAATTAATAATCCGTGTTTCTACCGCGAACACTAACAACACAAGAACATCGGTTTGGCATACTCAAAATGAGTTCATCCAAATCACGCTGTGGAATGGCCGCCCATGTTCGTTGCAACAACAAAAAAAGGTCTTCTTGCGACTGGATACCCTCCATATTCGGCAGAGCTCTTCTCTGTAGCATATCCCATGCATGCTCAATCGGGTTCAAGTCTGGCGACTGAGCAGGCCAGGGCAGGACATTGATGTTAGCTGCGGCGAGAGTCTGTCTTACAACTCTTGCGGTGTGCGGTCGTGCATTATCATGCATTAACTGAAATAAGGGACCGATTTGCACTTGTAGAGGAACGATGACGTCTGATACAATCGTCTCAGCATAAATTTGAGCGTTGAGGTTGCCTCTGATCCAAATCAACTCAGTTCTTCCGCCGATCCAAATACCCGCCCATACCATGATGGTTCCACCACTATAAGGATGGACTTCCTGGCAGGATTTTAATCGCTGTTGGCGTCCAGGGGTTCCCCAGTGTCGTATACGTCTTGTATCCGGTCTCATACCAAAACGAGACTCATCCGAAAAGCACACGAAACGTCATTGTTCTTCTGCCCAATTTCTGTGTTCAAGAGCCCATTGATATCGAATCCTACGATTGTGCATTGCTATAGGTGGTACCCGTAGCGGTCTTCGGGAATGAAGGTTCACTTCATGCAAGCGGTTTCTGACTGTTTGGTCGCTAATTAAGTTCCCTGAAGAGTGATGAAGCCTCACGGCTAACATCATGGCGGTTATTGTTGGAGCTCTTCGAGTTAAGATTTGAATGTATCGGTCTTGTCTCCGTGTGGTGCAGCGATACCGTCCTCCATGGCGCTCAGCCACGGTACCAGTGCTTCGGTAACGTGTCCAAAGTCGACTGATAACACTCTGACTTGTATTCAGAGCTAAAGCCACAGTACGTTGCCGGGAACCAGCTTCTATCATTCCCACGGCTCTGAGCATTTCTTCCCTGCTTAAATGACGTCGCCGCTCCATAATAACGTTGGTTTTAATCAGTAGTAGGGAAACAGTAGCACTAATAATGTCTTCAATGCGTTGTATGTTTTTATAGGGAAAATATTGACAGCTGATTTTCATCTTTTACTCGAATTTGATTCACAGTTCCTGATTCAAATTATGAAATGCACCAAAAAGGATCCATATAAATTTATAAAATCATAAATTTATTACAAAGCCACATCTTAATCTCAAGAAATCCGCATAAAAATGCTTGATCCCTAGACACTTTTGATGTGTGTATATAAATTGTTCTGTTTGCAAAAGACAGTGAGACATCGGAAGATTTAATCCAGTATGGTCGGTCAATTTAACAAAACAATATTCTTTGCTAAAATATTCATAGATGTTTATCTCAGTATTTGAAGCAGCTTACGGTCGGCCATTTTTTTTATTTTTACTTTATATTTTCGCTTGCACTTTCTCGTTGGTCTAGTGGCCGCAAGCGCAACTGCTGAGCATGAGGTCCTGGATTAGATTCCTAAGCCGGACAAAGTGTGATTGAGTTTTCCCATCAGGAATTTCTTACTAGCAGTCTGGAGTCGGAATTTGTGCCGGATGATGGCAGTAGGCTCGCTCCGAGACTTAAAATAATAAATAAAAAATAAATGTTGTTTATGTTATGTGTTTTCTTGGCCACAGGTTACACAAGAACGACCAGCTACTGAGCGTGAACGGCGTGACGCTCGTGGGACAGAGCAACGCGGAGGCGATGGAGACGTTGCGCCGCGCGCTCCTGCACGCGCGCCCGCCGCGCTCGGGCAGCATCACGCTCACCATCGCCAGGCGGACGGGTGTGTACTGCTTGTACTGCACTACACTATCGAGTAGCGACGAAATACATGCTTAGCATTATCAACAGCAACTTGGTATCACGTAAAGAGCATCAGTCTCCATAAAAGGCCACCTTAGTTGGTATCTATATCTTAGAATTGTGTAAATTAGTCCGTAAATATCCAGATGCTTACAGCACACGGGGAGACATACAAACAAATTATTCCTTTCGCCATAAAAATACACTAAATTTGCCCCCGTCCCGCCTTAAACTACATTCATCTAGTCCATATTCAATGTCAATAAAAATATATAACAAATTACAAGAAGACATAAAACCACTAAATAAAACCAGTATGTTTTTAAATAAACTAAAGCAGTACCTACTTAATTAAAAAAAGAACCTGATCCTGTAATGAGCATTATCCTTCATCTGGGAGCGGCCAAAGTGTTGGTCCTTCAGTACGAAAACGATTTAGTGCTGTCCTTCTTATCTGACATCATTCCTAAATCTAGATTTGGTATTCAAGTCTTGACATGTTTATTCGCAGTCGCAAATTGTGTTGCCCTTGACCATGTCCACCATGTTACGCGTTTAGGCTACTGAATGTAAATCTTTCATCAGATCTTGGCAAAACATTAATCATAATCTAACAATTTTTTTTTCTTCTACAGATAGTATGGAAAGTTTAGCAAGGTGGAAAGACGACACGCCACCGAACGGCAACGACACAACAAACTCAAACGAAAACTCACAAAACTACAACACAGTGATATACAACGCGAGTAGCGACAAAGAGAACAAACCGGTAGACAACTACAACCAAAAATACGATGCCAACCAAAATGAGGGTTTTGACAGCCATGACGGAAGAAGCAGCAAGAAACACGCCTCCATAGTCACTATCAATAACAACAATAGTTGGGTCTCAAACCAATCCGATGACAGCAAAGGTTACTTAGAAAGAGACAAAGACGCCCCACCACATGATAGCAAAAGGGATAGCTTTGAATGGAGTAGGCTAGATGGATGGAACCCTGTCATAGATAGACTGACAGGACTAAGAAATGAGAGCTACTATATGGCGACACAAATCGAAGCGCCAGTTACGAATGGACATCACTATAGACAGAATTTAGGACATGTGCATATGCCGCGGTCTCCGCCTGCGCATCATAATGTGATTATTGAAGAGGATTATGGTACCACGAGGTAAGTTTTTTCGAGATAATTTTCACTAACCTAAGTCTTGGGGGTGACGTCACATAACGACGCAATGAAAACCTCCCCTTTAACCGTTTTGATTCTGTAAAGTACACGGGTGTCTATCTTCATGACGACCGTTACATGACCTCCATTGTCTTGAACTATTTCTACTACAACTACTTATAACTTGTCCGTAACATAGTAAACTAGTTCTATCTTTTCCTTTATAATACCTAATTAGTTCTTGTACAGAGTTAAGTTTTATTTGTATCCATGTTAGATTATTATTTTATTTTCTTATTATTGTATGTGAAGTTCATTAATTAAATTAAATAATAATTAATTATATAAATCTCTTTTTAACTTTCTGACGTTTTCTCGCAGTTGCTCGCAGTAACTAAGCTAGGGTATCACGACCAAACAGGTTAGGTCGGGTTAGAACTGCGACAAACCTCGCGCGAGCCGAGCGAGCGACACAAGCGATGCCGCGACAGTGGCCAGCGACATAATTTCGCCGCAGTTACTTGGCTACTTAGTAGTATTTTTAGGACACCAAAATAGGAATTATTTGAGGTTCGATTAAATACATGCCTTATCTTTTTACCATCTAGGGGTAGCGGCAGCGGCGGCGGAGGCGAGTCGGGCAGCGAGAGCGGCGCCGGCTTCAGTCGCGACGCGGTCGGACGAAGGTCCATGTCCGAGAAACGACATGCCGCTCTAGACGCCAAGAGCACTGGCACGTACAAGAAGATCAAAGAGATTAAGGCTGTTAATTGTAAGTATAGTATTGCGAGTTATGTGATGATTCCGATTTGGACAGGGAGCGTAGGGCGTTGGCGGTTCGGTGCAATATGTTAGCCCGCAGGTTTGCACGCTGTAGTAGGGATGTGAAGGTGTACCTGTTTAAGGCCTACTGCCAATCCTTCTACACGTGCAGTTTGTGGGTGAAGTATACGCAGAGGACCTACAACGTCCTACGCGTTCAGTACAATAATGGTTTTAGGATGTTGTTGGGGCTTCCGCGCTTCTGTAGCGCTTCGCAGATGTTCGCGGAAGCCCGTGTTGACGATTTCCATTCAATAATGAGAAAGAGGGCGGCGTCAATTATGGGTAGGCTGCGTGGAGGCCCCAACAGCATCTTGAAAACATTGATTGATAAGGTGGACAGCCCCTTTATTAGGCACTGGATGCAGAGGCACGTGCCACCATCTGTTGGGCCACGTAGGCATTAGTTGTTGTTAGGTTAGTTTGTAAGTTGTTGTTACTAACGCTATGGATTGTGTGTATTTTTATATGCGGTCCGCAATAAATGAATTATATATATACAATGTGGCGCTACAACGGTGACTTTAATTTAATACACGGGTAGGGCTAGTGCCCATTAACCATATAAATATTGATAGGTTAAAATAATACGTAAACTGAAAAAAAAAATTTTTCAAACAAACTAAATAATAAAAAAGTCATTAAAATTGGGATCACCCTTGCAAAAATTCATTCATGAAATTACTTACCTAGCTCGCTTACGTTAACTCGGAGCGGCAACGTGTCGGTTCGCGGGCTGGCAACCGCGCATCGCGTCTTGTACCTACTCGTGATCGGTCCGATTCTTTGACGGCATATTATCAAAGAAACCGAGCGGCGCAAGTGGTACAAACACTTATCACATCACCCTCTCTTGTTACTATTAGTAATAACTGTCATCACTAATCACTGCCATCACGATCATAAGTTTACACAAGCACTAATAGCACAAATAAATGCGTCCGTATCGCAAGAGGTGTAAACGTACCTACTAGATAAGAAAACGAAAACCAATCAAAGTGTCTTTATCGCAGTACCATGATCTAATTACTATCCTAATTACACAAAAAGAAATAAATAAAACAATAGCTAAGAGTCTTTTTCGCGACGTAATTATGCGCACTAGAGTAAATAAGTGCGTCAAGGACACGGGTTCGACTAGCACTAGAAAAGCAAAAAAAGAATTCGTGTTCGGTGCGGCGGGTGGGTGGAAGGGAGAGCGCGCGTCGCCTGCGCTGCTCGCCAACAAAGGAAATTTCCTTAAATTCGCCTACTCTATGCATTTGTTTCATCCTAATAGTATTGCTTATTCGTTTTAATTTCATTGATGCGAAGTTATGATCCGTGACCGAGGGAAATGACCGCTGCGCGACAGTTCTTTAAGTACAGGTTGCTCTAAGATGCTATTTCCTAAATTCTTTAATAAATCTGTAAATAATAACGTTTAATGGAAATAAAAAATTGTCATGAAACGAAAATGTGAAAACGTATATGTGTGTTAAATTAAGGTCACCATAGCAGCGCCACGCTGTATATAAACAAACATGTCTAGGTATTTTTAGATTTTTGTATAGCTTTTGACTCCCGCGCTGTGGCTGTATATCTCTACAAAGTGGGAACTTTTTAAATAAAGAAGCGGCGAGTCATAAAAACTGCTTAAAGATTGTTCAAATAGGGTATCATCGTCTCTTTACATAAGAGAGAGACTTACTGAGTTTACTTGTGGAATTCTTCAAGGCACTATACTGGGACACATCAACTAAATAATGAGTGTCTTTTTCAAATTCGTTGAGCAAATGATATTCCAGATTCTAACATATTTATTTAATTGCAGCGATGCTAGTGGGTCCATCATTAGGCATGAGAAAGTCATCAAGTCTGGAGTCGCTACAGACCGCCATACAGGAGACACAAAGAAACCCGCGCAACGAACCGATCTATGCGCGAGCACACCCTCGTGAGTCCACTTCCTTATTACTATTACAACAATTATACTAAAATTGTGTGTAACGTTTTGTTGTAATTTTCCCACGATTATTATTATAATTGATTATCAACTAAGTGGTTCATCCTCTTCGTATGAATTTGTGAGAATCTATTCTAATTTTGTAGTAAGTAAAAAGTGGGTTGAAAAGTATGCCTTGTTTACAAATGGTGCAGCATAATGCTTGGCTTGGGGACTTCACTGCGGCTAAGAAAGATGTTTCACGATAGCTTTAATTTACAACCCACAATTTTATGCTTTAAATCGATTAATTTAAAAATGACAAATTTCATAGCTCATAGAGAGAGGTACGTGCAATGATACAGCACTGTTTTAAAGGAAATTACTTCATACGTCATGAACTGATAGACTTTTAAAAAGTAGTGCAGTATTCCTAATTTTGTTTATTATTGCAGCATTAAAACACTGGTTGACGGACGACAACAACGGGCCCGACATAGTACGAGGATCGCCACAGCAGTCATCTCTCTCACACAAGAAACCGTCCCTACTCAAGTCTTTATCAACTATGTTCAGGTAAATTTTATTTTAATCTTCGGTTAGTCCTAAGACTAGACCGGCAGGGTTATTCACAACCGTTCGATATTTTTCCGTGCTGAATCGAACATCAATCAATCCATGTTATCGAAGGAGTCTTTTGATCGCTGTTCACAAAGCCCAAACTAGAAATTTTTGTATTTTTTTTTTAATATATAGGTATATATAGGTTTTAGCTATTTGGTCATTTGCTGTCGAGGGTAAAGTAAATCAAGTAATTTAAAATGTGTCATTTTCGAAACGATATTCTGTCGAATGGTTGTGAATAGTGGTGCAAGACCAAAAGCTGATGGCAGCACATCTGCTATGGTTCTGATATTGCAGACCATCTACCATCAGATGGGCCACCCGCTTGGTTGACATCCGATAATATAAAAACATGTAGTACGTAGTCGTTAAAAAAATTATAAAATATTTGACTCCATTAATAGCACCATAACACATTCTAAAAGAACACGAGACCGACGGATACTACGGGTTAGTGAGGAAGCAAGATAATGGAAGTCAATAAAATTGAGCGCAATTCTAAGTTTCCAACAGCTTCCAGCAGTTTGCCAGATTTTTTACATTGTGTATTTTTTAATCTCAACAGGATATGCTCAATTTTCTCTTTGTTTTTATTATTTGTCAAATTAACTCATTAATTATAACTAAGTAAATAATTCGTTTTGCATTAGGTTCCACGTTTTTTTAGTTGTGGTAATTAACTAATTCAGCGCTAAAATAAATTAAGTGCATCATTATACTAATTAATGCATTTTTAATTACGCAATGCAAGGCGGTACATACTCGTAAAAGTTACAAAGTTGAAACGTCATAAAAGAGGTGACATATAACTGAACATTGGTGTTATAAAACCACGTAATAGTACAACATTGAAAACGTAAATCTGGGTTGATATTAAAAGACACTAAGTTAAACACACATAAAGTAAGGCCAACGAGACGAGATAAAGAATGTAAACCTACTTTCCAGTGGTTCATAACATTTTTATTTAAAGAAAGTTTTTTTCGTGGTGAATTCATATCTTTCAAAGGTTATCTAGAGTTGCCAGGATGTTATTCCATAATTAAAATCAACAACCATTCACAATAGCAGTAAAAAACAACAAGAAAAACTGGCAACAGCGGAATAATAATAAAAAAAAAACTAAACAAATACGGAAACGGAAAAAAAATGTGGATAGCTGCTGTACCGACCGCTTTCCAGTATCACGAATCAATCACACAACGACAGCCGTCGTCGACCAACTGACGTCATTGTTATGTGCGAGAGACAAGGACAGAGATAATAAGCACTCGCTATCGTAATGTAACTCAGTAAAGGTCAAATTGTTTATGCATTTTATCTCGTCTTGTTGGCCTTACTTTAGACTTGTTGCTGAGGAGTTTGTTGCGTTATTTCCTCCCAGCTTAAATATTTAAAAGGGACTACTATGAATTGTTGACCTTCAAAAATCTTGTTTTTCCAGCCTAATTTGAGCAAATGATTTTGGCCCGAGTACTCTTAGATTTTGTTCAACACCAAACTGTTGAAGAACCATCTTTGATAAGCCTGAAATGTTCTTATTTTTATTAAATAGGATAGGCAAGCCTCACAAGAAACCAGAAACAGAAGTATATGGAAGGTCACAGCCGGGTAGGGCATCCGAGAAGTCGCTGTCCAGAGAAGCGTTAGAACGACACAACAGGATAGATGAGAGGGAGAAAGAGGAAGAACCCAATCCACCCCAGTCAAAGTCACAGCAGAGGTATGTTAACTGGTTCTGATCTTGGTTGTATTAGAGTAGGGTTTATTTTAGCTTAAACAGAATACGAAATAAATACAGGTTTGAAGCAATGTCTTTGTTCTCCTTATTGACATTATCCTAAAACACTTCCTCTTTTGTTTCTTTAATTATTTATGTTGCATCCTAGTACAGTTTTCATGATGTTATTTTTTATATCTACTCGACGCAATCCGTCTGCTATCAAAATCAAAATATTTTATTTCACATAAACCTACATGGGCACTTATGAAACGACAGAAGCTAGGTGCATGGTCTCCTATGGAGAAGAGCCGGCAAGAAACTCCAAGGTTACTCTTTAAAAAATAATTGTTAATAATAATAATAAATAATGTTTTCATATTACAGTGTTAATAGGTATGGGAGGACAGTGTAGACCTGTCAACTAGTACCAGAAATAAAATAGAAAATGGTCTATAAATCTACAGTCTATAAGGCCTGCAATGTTATCGAATTCACAAAATATAAAAGATAAATAAAATATAAAAGCCTATTTAAATCAAATGACATGATTGTCATTCCAACCACTAATAAGAGTTGAAATTAGAATGGTATGTAAAAAATAAAATAAACATCGTAATTAGGGAGCAGTTAATAGACATTTATGCCGTTAATGAGGTACCAGGAAAACCACATGTGCAAAGGAATTATTGCAAAACTTCCTTCTCTTCGACGTAGTCGTTAATCTTATAATAAGCATTTTTGATAAGGACACGTTTGATGTGGGTTTTGAACTTCCCATCGCTAAGTTCTGAAACCGACTTTGGCAACTTGCTATAAAAGCGGGAATGACTAGCTACGAGTAGTTTTAGTTAATCTTTTGGGTACTTATCACAGTTTTATTTTTACTATGTGTATTTTTATAATGGAAATCGCTTCTTATTTTGGAAAGTATAAGTTTTTGCAAACATAATAGTAGATTGTTATACAAGGAGCTAAAATGGCCCATTATATACGAGGTAGTTTTACTCCCGAGCTTTAGCGAGGGAGTAAATAGAAACCGAGTTTTAATGGGGTTTTAGCGCCGTGTGTTACACTCTACTTTTCACTACGATTGCGAGAAAATAAAACAATCCAATACAATATGATATAATTATGTAGTTTATTTTATTAAAAACAAATGTACAATTTGTACAATTCTGGATATTTAACGAGATGTTTTTTCCCGGTAACTTAATTTAATAAAGATTTCGCGCCAATGTCTTTTTTTTTGTTTTTTCTTCTGCAGCCGCAACGCATTGCATGCATTCTACCAAAGAGATCGCCGATTTTAGTTCCGTTTTCAAAAATAAAATGAAGTTCTTTTTTTATGAAACAGTAATAAGTCGAGTCTATATTCATGATTATTCTACTTATGACTAAAGACTTTCGTTTTTGTAGGCTTATTGTCATTTGACACACAAAAATTAAAAAAAAAAAAAAACTTTTTCCCCTAGTGGAAGAATTGCTATTTTTTCTTCGCTCTGGTACGCCACAATGACGGTCTTTTTGAGCAAGAGGAGTGAAAAATACTTTCTAATATATAATGAGAAGGCGGAGTTAGTATATCAATTTCTTCAAAGAGACTCGCGAGGACCCTTATACGCCAGCTGCCGATCATCACAGCAGAACGCCATAAGACAAAATACCGATTCAATAAGTAAAGTATGCTAACCTAGCTGTGGCTATATCAGTCAACTGCCTTATTTTTCTTACTGCTTATGCAGCTGAACTTAATCTGCCCGAAAGAGCTCTAATGTGGGCGCCCCATTGCAATTTACAATCTAAAGTAATTCCTAGAAATACAGTTTCCGTAATTGCATCTAGTTTCTTGCCATTAAACTTGAAGATTAAGATTCTTGCCACTTGGGGTACATTTGGTAATGAGAACTTAAGGCATATAGTTTTGTTCGCTTTAAGTAAAGTTGCAAACAATTTCGAAAGAATAGCCAGACTATTGTTGACATGTAAAACATTCGTATCTTTTCTATCTAATTAAAAAATAAGAGAAGTATCATCAGCGAATAAAATTATATCCGACAAGTTAGCCATCATGTAAGGAAAAGGGCCAAGACTTGAACCTTGAGGCACGCCCATCTTAACTAGAGACCCCGAGGACGTCGCCCTGTTAATGTTTAGTTTTTGCTGCCTGTTTGATAGATAGGAAAGAACAAGATCAGCAGGTTATCCCCGAATTCCGTAGTGGTGTAATGTACACATCAGTGTATTGTGGTCAATGCAGTCAAACGCTTTTGAGATATCACAGAAAATGCCAATTGCAATCTGGAACTCCTCCCAGGATTCCAAAGTGAGACTGATGAGTTTTACTCCCGCGTCAGTCATCGACCTACGTTTCGCGAAACCAAACTGGTGTCTATGTAAAATCCCATTTGAGTTAAAACGTGACAGCATCTGGTATAGCATGATTTTTACATAGATTTTACTCCAAGCTGGTAGCATAGATATTATTATAGGACTATAAGTAGAGGTATCACCCTTACTACCCGATTAGAAAATTGGTATTACTACTGGCTATCAGGAATTTGGCTGTACCTAAAACCTACCCATGTTTGAGAAAGAAGATGTTGTCTCATCAGATCAGAGGCATCCCACACGCGGCAAGGCAGCAGCGGTAGCGCTCACAAGGCGGGACGTCGAGCGCCGCCCTACCGAGCGCCGCCGCACCAGCAGCAGCCGGTAACTGTTACTGTAATATATATTTATATACCTTACTACTGGCGTGGTAAAAGCCTATCCTGTGTTTGCGTTTTATTATCCAAACATGTAAACAATTATGTGTTTTTAGAAAAATAATGTCTCTTTCAATAGTAACAGTAATTCTATAGAATCAGAGTAATTTACCAGACGCCAAAGTTTTGTTCAAAGTTTATCGAACGTCGTCGTGGCGTCAGGTTTGAGCATCAATTTGTTTACAAAAAACCTCCAGTAGGCTTTTTATATTATGGTCTTGGTATACAAGGCTTCCCGCTCCTTTAACGTTGACAGCTACAGACATGCACATTTGCACAACTTCAAAATGATGAGCGTGTTTTGTTCCTTTGTACACTCATTACAGTTTTGTTTAATGCTGCCTTCGGGAAGAAAACAGGTCGATAATAGAAAAAGTGGGTTATCCCCACGATTTAGCCGAAGGCCACCATGCGGAGTCTCTTAGAACCTCTCAAATAATGACAGTGGAATTCCAATGGAATTTTCCTAAGGTCAATGGAATTGTGTATTATTTCCACTGCGATATAAATCGTCTAGAATCTCGATTGCTATCGATATCATGATATTTAATAACTTCATCACATTCGATGAATACAACTTTTTATAGTTATTACGGAAAATTTGCTACAATAAAGATGAATATTAATTATACCTACCCACGTAATAAATAGTAGATGTGTATAGAGAACTTGTATTTGTTGTACAGCAGGGTATGGACAGCGCTTGGGGACCCACCGGACACTACGTCAACTATGAAGAAATACAACAGAATTTAAAGTGAGTGCAATTTTATTTAAAGCCTGAAATTTATTAAATAATTATATTCCTACTAATATGGGTATTACTCTAACTAAAACGTGATAAAAACCTTTGCCTTTTAACTAATTATTTTATGCCTGCATGTGATCTAAATAAATGCCCTCCTAAATCTGCACATGATAGGCAGTCCCTATTACGTCAATTTCACGATACGACATCAAACGTTGCAGCGACAGCAAAACAGAATAACATGAAAAAGGCGCAAATACGGTCATGCGGTGGTGTGTTTTATGTGTAATACGGCTTTGTAATACGCCACAGTCCATCGTTGATTAAAAAAAGGCGAGCTTACTTCGAAATATTCAGCACAGTTCACTTTCCGGCTTATAATTGAGAACCCCGTATACATAATCTATAGTAATATTCACCGTCGCACAAGCTTATTATGAACAAACAGACGATTAAGCATGTCAGTAGTAAGTTAGTTAAATAAACAATACCGTTCAATGTTGTTACCTTGATTTGTCTTTCATTCAAGCGCTTGATTAGTTTGAACTCTATTTTTTCATATATCAGCAGTGTTCTGGGTACAAATGTAACTGATGGCATGTTAGTACCGAAGGACCAAAGTCGTGAACTAAACCGCTCATAATATTACAGCGCGCGTCGCGAGAAGTTGAGCGAGGTGCAGATAGGACAGATGAGGCGACAGGTCAGCGCGCAGAGAGCCAAGGCCGAGGACGAGAGGTGAATATCATTGACAATACTATTCAAAAGTAGAATACAACACCAGGTCCACCATTAGTAGGGGGTTTCAAAAGAGTTTTGAAGATATAAAAAGTAATGGCGTCAATGCTAAATTTCAACGCCGTTTATTTGAGTTTAATTGACTTAGCTTACTGTTAAAAATAAAGCGTCAAGAACCTTCCAAAGTCCAATTTTCATTAGTAGTTGAATAGAAAAGTACAAAATAGAATACATAATTAAATCGTGATTCCTTGAACCTACTACTGTAGAAACGTGCTAGTACTGCACGTTTATATAAAAAAAGATGTGATCGTGCTATTAGTTCGTCTTCGCTTTGCGTTCTTACTGCCTTTTTTGTTTTTGCTCGGCTGCTAAGAGTCTAAGCGTGCTGATGCAAAAAGAATATTTCAAATCCGATTGGTAGTTCTAAAGATTACCGCGTTCAAACAAAAAAAAAAACTCTTCAGCTTTAAATACCTACCTAAAGTCATAAAAAACTACAATTAACTCCATGTCTAATAAAATATAATTATGTAGACACATTTTATAACTCAGCCATATAACTATATATTATGATTAACAACAAGTTTAGTTAGCGTCATCAGTTACACTATCAAGTACAAGACTATTAAACCAGCCTTAACATGGCACAATTGGATTTCATACAGATCTGCTAATTGGACATAAAACCTTATTCTAAGAACACGTAAATAGATGTATTAAAAATAAAATGGCGGCTTCCACTATAATAAGCAGCGACAATAAAATAATATGACAAGTCTCCTTCGTTATACCTGGTAATTAGATAAACGTTAATAACAGTGCACATGACTGTAATAATTAAAGTTGTGATGTTTTCCTCTTCCTCTGGAAATTCCTGGCTGTCGGTAAGATGCTTGTGCTTTGTAAGATCACTAGAAAAACCGAATACAGATTATGTGCCACACAGCATGCAAGGCAACGTGCTGAGCAACATTTTCTATACACTTGAATACAAATGTATTGGAAATGTTGTTATACGTAGTCTGTACGTGGCTTTAGGCTTCATTGAAGGTAGCATGGTCATGTGTTGCTTTCTTGATTTCATTTTGCTCTCGATCCACAATAAATACAATTTTTCTAAGATTATTTTCAGTTATATCATTCCTATATAATTGGATTGGAACTGTGCTCGATATCCGAAAGGCTCATTAACGTTATCGGTCATACTCAATAGAAATATGACGTGATTTAACACCTCCGCTAACAAAAAGTTGACGTGCAAAAAGCGATTGCGCAAGTGTAAAAAAGTTTTTTGTGTTCAATAACCGAATTAAAGCGACAAAGGCGCTGTCAGCCGTCTAGATAGGATATACAAGATAAGACAGACATTTGTACCTTTTTTCAGTCACAAATAAATATTTTCCATATCTTAATTAATTACCTGACTCTTAGCAGTATAAAAGTTATAAGGAATCCTTTGTGGTTTTGCATCCTGTATCAATTGTATAAAAATCTTCTATCTCCTTAAATCCGCCTACTGGCCTGAATATGTAAATTTCTAAGAAATCTGCTTTAAGGCTTTTAGTGACGCATGAGCATGAAACCTTGGATTGCATCTGAGATTTTGCTTATTTTGCTAAGATGACTGGCTAAAGTTGTTTACTTAGTAACTTTCCGTTTGTTTTTATATTTAGATTTTGTTTGTTGTTATTTTTTAAAGTTAATTAGCAGCTTTTGTTACCTACATGATTAATATTTACTTACCTACCTATACATATATTTATAGTTATTGTTATATGCTTATATATGTATTGTGTTTTATGGGCCTTAGTTGCTTGACATAAAGGATTATTATTATTATACATTTATGATGAAGTAACATGGAGTTTGCATGATGAGGCATAATTTCAATTTCTTTGCCATTTTCGTAACTAAACGCCATTCAAAGAATCACAAGACCAAACACAAAAAGGCAAATACGCACAGTAAAAATAATTCCTTAGTGTGCATGCAATACCTAATAGAAACATTACTTAAGTTCCTATCAAATTAGCATTACCTACACACAGGTAAGGTAGGTAAAAGGTAATGGTAACTTGATAAAATGGGTATACAACTTATTATTTGTGTTCCCTTGATGTAAAAAGATGAAAAATAAATATTATATCTAATTACATGCCTCTCGGTTCGTGTTGCTGTTGTGGTGCTTAAAATATTTGGTCCTTTAATCCGCAATGGTTCTTCTTACACACGGTAAAAACTTACTTAGTATGTTAAATATAATGTGATAGTATAAGTTTATGTGTAGATTGCTTTGCACATAAAATCGTCTGATCATATTGCACATCATTAAATTAACTGTGAGTGCACAGATCGCGCAACCATTAATCAAGTTCCAAAGTTACGCATTTTTCTTAGTAATACCTAAATTTCAACATTCTGTTACAACAAAATATGTCCACTAGCAGGAACATTTATAATTTGATATACACATAATAATTAAGAATATAATATGAAATACCCCATCGGCATGTGGGTATGTACTTACGTAATATTTATCCGTGTTTAGAAATTATTGGATTCATATTCATCAATTAAAGCATTAAGTACTTAGTAATTATTAATTTATTGGTAGATAATTCCTTCATCGCTAAGCGGTATTTCAGTAGATTTTACTTCGCTAGCCGTTTTTTTGTCGTACAGGATTATTTTTAAAACATTAACGAGCATCATTAAAATTAAACCTTGTACCTACCTAACTAGCAAAATTATATTTTTTTTTTATTTTTTTTATCTTCTCATATACAGAGAGACTTGTTATTTGACGTATTCTTTCCAGGTCGTGATAGTGTGACCCATTTGCAAGAATTAAGCACCTCATAAAGCCTAGGTGAAAATTCATGGCATTCGAGAAAATTCAATATTTATAATTATGTATTTTTGAAAATTTCCCAGAATTCGTCACTAAATCCACTTTCTCTAAACTCTGAAATTGAATGGCCTTCATTGCTATTCCATTGGGTACCTAATACTTTAATAAACCTTTCGATGTAACCAAAGGAGACGTTCAATAAATGTAGGGGGCTTGGTACTAAAATAATTGAAAATTGAAACAGCCTTCTGAGCTATACAGCGTGGCGCTGCTATGGTGACCTTAATTTAACACACATATACGTTTTCACATTTTCGTTTCATGACAATTTTTTATTTCCATTAAACGTTATTATTTACAGATTTATTAAAGAATTTAGGAAATAGCATCTTAGAGCAACCTGTACTTAAAGAACTGTCGCGCAGCGGTCATTTCCCTCGGTCACGGATCATAACTTCGCATCAATGAAATTAAAACGAATAAGCAATACTATTAGGATGAAACAAATGCATAGAGTAGGCGAATTTAAGGAAATTTCCTTTGTTGGCGAGCAGCGCAGGCGACGCGCGCTCTCCCTTCCACCCACCCGCCGCACCGAACACGAATTCTTTTTTTGCTTTTCTAGTGCTAGTCGAACCCGTGTCCTTGACGCACTTATTTACTCTAGTGCGCATAATTACGTCGCGAAAAAGACTCTTAGCTATTGTTTTATTTATTTCTTTTTGTGTAATTAGGATAGTAATTAGATCATGGTACTGCGATAAAGACACTTTGATTGGTTTTCGTTTTCTTATCTAGTAGGTACGTTTACACCTCTTGCGATACGGACGCATTTATTTGTGCTATTAGTGCTTGTGTAAACTTATGATCGTGATGGCAGTGATTAGTGATGACAGTTATTACTAATAGTAACAAGAGAGGGTGATGTGATAAGTGTTTGTACCACTTGCGCCGCTCGGTTTCTTTGATAATATGCCGTCAAAGAATCGGACCGATCACGAGTAGGTACAAGACGCGATGCGCGGTTGCCAGCCCGCGAACCGACACGTTGCCGCTCCGAGTTAACGTAAGCGAGCTAGGTAAGTAATTTCATGAATGAATTTTTGCAAGGGTGATCCCAATTTTAATGACTTTTTTATTATTTAGTTTGTTTGAAAAATTTTTTTTTTCAGTTTACGTATTATTTTAACCTATCAATATTTATATGGTTAATGGGCACTAGCCCTACCCGTGTATTAAATTAAAGTCACCGTTGTAGCGCCACATTGTATATGCTGAAAGAGGGTAATTATTGTGATGTCTTGGGGCATTCCATTTCTTTTACAGTCGCCCGTTTTTTAAAAAATACAAGTGTTGAAAAATAAAATCCTGGCATCACTAACTACAAACATTATTTATATTTTAGGGCTGGCAGCCCTGTGGCAAATGTCAACAATGTCAATGTCATTGTCACTTGTCAGTGAGGAGCAGCTCGGTCCAAACCGTTAGACGGCTTACCGACATATTTTATTAAGTACATTAATACAGTTTTTGATGTATTTCTCTACATAAATACATATAAAAACTCTCAGTATACTAAAAAGTACTCTGTGATAAAAACACTCCGCCCCGCGAACTTTACCAGTGCAGTGGAGGTGTTTTTTTTTTTATTTCAACGTAATCAACGTCATTCTGACATTTACAGATTTTTGACTTCCTATCGACACGTTTTGATATTGCGTTGTCATGATATTCAATATTTTTTGTCTCAATTTCTGGGAGCTGCAGCTAAAATTATATAATAAAATGCCAAAATATTTATAAAACCAAAACTTTAGCCACATTTAAAATAATTATATTGCATAGAAATGAATAAATAAAGGCTATGTGCGTTTTGTTTGTACTGAAACATTTTTCACTTTTTCACAAAAACGCGCGCCTGAAAAAATCATATTTAACTATAATCGAGTAGCTTAATAAATAAGCTTTCTAAAAAGGTATATCACATTAGCGTTTAAAAATCTTTGGAATATTGTACCAATTTGGTCCTCTCCTTTACTAAAACATCTAACAGTTAAAAGTTAAAGGAAATACGTTGTTTATTAACCATTTTTAAAAATCTGCTACGTACATGAACTTTGACACCAGTTATCTCAAAATTTTACTGTGGCATCAAGCGTACAAATTACGGAAAAGACATCATCATTTAATCAGCTCTCTAACGAGGTACAAAAATTACAAAAGTAGGTATTATATATTTTAATTTACCGTGTCACACTATGAAATCAGCAACAAGAAAGGCATGCCGCGCCTTTAGATTATGTCACATGGTTTACCCGTGCTAGCTTTTAAGACAATTGTAAGACATGACATAATTTATCATGTCTTGTCACAAACGTCTTGGCCGTGCTTGCCCCGCTGGAAGGAATACGTCAATTTACAAGTCAACCTGTAGGTATAATTTGCGATGGCCTTGTAAAGTTTTCATTAGCAACATTTTTATTTCTTGGGTATTTCCAGAAGTCATCATTTGTGGCGATGGCGAGTTCTTAGAATGTCTATTACATTCAAAGAACTCGCCATTATTTGGACAATAACCCTGTACTCTTAACCAACCAATTTGTATTTGGTCTTTAATGATTGTTTTTAACACGACAGTCGTCGGGCAGGCGCGGGTGGCTACCACTCACAGCGCTCCTGTAGGGAGAGGGAAAGCGGAGTCCGACCGCAGTCCAACTACTATGAGTACGAGAGTGCACCGCCAAGGAGGCCTGGGAAGCTCTCCCACTACCACTGAGCAATGGACTGCGAACGCCGCAATAACTTCCCTGCGGCTCCGAACTTCGTCTTCACCCGAGGTATCAGATCTCATTTTAATTGGCGATACTCTTAACGATTATATCGCTTCACTAGACGTTAGTAACGCTATCTGTCGGGTCGACTCCTTATTGATTTAGCTTCAAATGTTCAAGTGCCTTCTCTGAGGACTGAGACTGAGATCTTGAGCCTCCGTAATTGGTTGTTGTTTCTAAAGGCTGTAATGAGCAGCAGAAGTATGGAAAAGGCTGTTTTAATTCTATATTATTTATCACAAGCTTAATTACACAGCGTCTCTTCAGCAATTAGTTGGAGTGCGATAAAACTACTTAAAATAAAATTTTATTTACTTAACTGACCTACTTAAATATTGAATAAGGGAGCTGATGTAATTGTGTGATGAACAATCTTAATTTTACTATTCCCAGTGATACGTACGCTTCATTTTTAACATGGTTTGTTACTTTGCCGATTAAATTTTTCCACGAATAAATAAAATAGGTACTTAGTTAATTTTTGTCAGCACTTCAACAAAAAATATGAAAAATTATTGTCTATTGGAATTTTGTGCGCAAAGGCCTTGGCTTTACAGCTTGATAAAAAAAATCATTTAAACTGTTGTTAACTTTCAGTTGAATTGTAAAAAAAGATGTGTCATTTACGCGTCGTTTTCTTTTAACTGTGAAACGAATTAATATTATAGTACTAAAGTAAATCAATTATTTTAATGGAAGGCGATAATAGTAATGGTATAGTCTGTCGTCAATACGAATTTTCCTTGAGTTTATTTGTATACGCGTCATCTTTTGGCTTTGAAAGCTAATCATACCTACAAGGTTAGCTATCTTCGGTTTCTAACAGATAATCTGTATTTGACTCATAAATAAGAATAACTACCATTTAATAAACATATCTCATAATTTCGTCTAAAACATTTGAGTTAAAACAATTGTTACACAATGAATCTTAGAATTTAATCTATCCAATGTCGAGACAACTTTTGTGACATTATAATCAGTTTCTTCTGTTATGTCCTTACTAGATAACATTAGGAATCTGTTTAACAAAGATGCTATTGTTTAAGATTATTTACGACTATGTAATACCGGCATTACATCTGGCCATTTCCTCGAATATTCGCAAGCAAAAATTATAAAAAATATATACAGTCAGGGAAATTAATTGTTAACCAAATTGACATCTTACGACAATTTTTTATGTTATAGCTACAAATATCAAACATCTATAAAAAAATTCATTTGACAAGAATCTAAGGTCAATTCAAGCTGGTAATTAATTTCTTTATCAACTAATTGCGCTGAATTTACCCACTCGTATTAAAAGGTTAAGGTATTTAATATCTTCCTTGCGACCCAAAACTTTTCATTCAAAACATGCTGAGTGAGATATTGTTCACCAACGCTCACTTTAGTTTTGATAGTTCTAGCAAACCTGTCTGTGACGAAGATAACCTCTAGGTTGTTCTTATCTAATGTCTCATGAGTTTTATCAAAAGCTTTGAAATTAACTTTTTAAACCTAGTAGTCCCTAAAATGTCTAGTGAAAATGCTAGTGATCTTTTTGAATGTACGAGGAATGCGTTGTGTAGTGGCCGTCCCTAGTTCTATGTAAAGATTCTTATATATACCTATTCTATTGTGGATGGTGGTGCCATCAATACTTAGTTTTAATTTTAACTATGTTGCTGTACTTATCTTATGATCTGTGCTGTCGTAAAATAGCTTAATGTCAGTGATTAAGCTACACAATTATTGATTGTATACAAATCTGAATACTATGTTAGAGAGGTACAGAATTGCAGCCTGTTCATGTGGCAACGGCCCGATAATATTGTTCTGGACCCTTTATTTCACATTCAATAAGTCGTAGTATCGGATTCGGTAATGGGACGGGACGCTGCGAAATCTGTAATGAGCGGTCCAATAACAATTACGAACTCTTTCTATACGAGCAGGCTGTCGGGTGATAATTAAAATTGGAGAGACTATTACGAAAATACGAAATTCCCGAATAAAAGGCTCCCTAGGGGAGCAGGAATTCATTTATGTGTCGTGCCTAAATTCCCGGACCTCGTATTTACGTGAAAGGCTCTCACATGAACGTTTTACGTAGGTACATACATGTACATTCCTACTTACCTTTTAGTAAGTTTATGAAAGAAGCTTTAAAGTGTAGATTAGATTTATAATTAAGTTTATTAAAATAAATCTGATAACATTTACGTGTGACTGAATAATTTATATCACTTGAAGAATTATAACTATTCATTAACTTTGTAATTGTATAAAATAAGACTATGTTTTCATCGTTTTCAATGCAACAATTATTATGTATTCAGACTGTATCAACTCTATTCTTTGTTTGAATTTTTCCATGTTTTTGTGATATCTAATCGGTATTAAGTGCTCCCGGCTATGGGTTTACGTGGTGATATGATTATGATCGCTAGTTACATAATTATGTAGACATTTCTAATGTATATATAATTTCTAGGTGTTCTACGAGATTAATTTTGTATAGGCAGAGAGAAGTAAGTAGCTTTTATATTTCATCAATCATGACTTATTTTTAGTTAAACGAACAAGTTGTTTTTAGATATAAATCACATAGCAAATGAACATTTGCACCGAAGTGCCCATACTTGTACATAATTAGACGTTTATATTATAACGTCAATGGTAACTTATTCTTCGATTTATTTGGATTGTCGTTAAATAGAAGAGTATGTTATAATGAAATGCGTAAATACAATTGGACATTCAATGTATGTAAAATAAATCAAAAGTGGTATTGTCTGATTGTTTTTTATTTACCTGCGTAGTGCACCTTACTTGCGGGTTTTTCCGCTCGCTTGTGTTTTAAAAGACCATAGTGGGGCAAGCGTCAAGCCAGCCCGAGAAATTCTAATTTTCTTACGTTTTTTTTCAATTTGCATGTCAGTTGTATGTTGATCTAAACTCTTTGAAAGGCTTGTTTATATTGAGATTTACTCAATTATCCGCCAGGTCTTAATTAAGGAGCAGCATGGTTTTGTTTAAGATATAATCATAATAATCTCTTAATATTTACAACACAGCTTTTCGAAAATATTGATAACAGGCAACAAACTGACGCGGTATATACAAATTTTCAGAATGGATTTGATAAAGTTGATCATAGATTGCTCCTTGATAAGATCGCATATAATGGTATCCGAGGGGATCTTCTTCGCTGGTTTGACTCCTACATAACAAATAGTACCCAGTAGGTTGTGATTAATGGCTTTGAGTCTAACTGCATTCAAGTCCCGTGACGAGTGCCACAAGGTTCAATTTTAGGGCCTTTATTATTTATTCTGTTCATAAAATGATATAAAGTTGTTTCCGAAATTCAAAATTTGTCTTATATGCTGATGACTTAAAAGTTTTCAAGATAATTTCTAATGAACAGGATGTATTGACTTCGAACAAGACCTTGATCGCTTTTCATACTATTGCTCTTCTAATAAGCTACAGCTTAGTCTCCCTAAGTGTCATAGTATAACGTTGACCAAAAAGAAAAAAGTTATGCATTTCAATTACCGACTTGCTAATAGCATTAGTAACAAAGTTACTTGTCTTCGTGATCTTGATGTGCTGCTGGACTCGAAACTTCACCTTAATACTCATATTGAAAATATTACTAATAAAATAGAATTCTCTTTATTATGTACACCAAAAAATTACAGATTTAAATGTAGACATTTTACATAGGATGACATAATGGGCGGTCTTATCGCTAAAGGCGATCTTTTACAGACAACCTTTGGATGGATTAAAGGGAAAAGGAGAGACAATACTGCAGGTAGTCAGTGGTGTACCAATTACATATACCTACAGTAAATACATAAATATACATAATACATATACTTATCTATATATAATATACAATAATAAACATGAAACAAGAGCAAGGAAACCATATGTACCTAATGATGATGTTTAAGGAGAGAGGAAGTGTTTTTTAACCAGAATTTTAAAAGTGGACAAAGATTGAGCACGCCTTATCGACACGGGCAAGGCATTCCATAATCTTACTGCTTGAACTGTAAAAGACTTGTCATAAACACTGGTGGAATGCATCGCATTTCTAGTCTTAAGTTTTCCGATGTCTTCAGATATCTATTATGTGTGTCATGAATGAACTTGAAACGTTATTTAAGATAAGAGGGGGTTTAAGGGTTGAACAGAATACTGTAAGAGCTGAAATGAGAATTCCGGCGAAGACGTATAGGAAGCAACTTCAGCTTTGTACGAAATTCAGAAATGTGATCATATTTGCGCAGGCCAAATATAAATCTTATGCAAAAGTTTTGAAGTCGCTCAAGTTTAGGTATCTAGTTGTGTCTCAGTGAGATCGAGATAACTGACATCAGCGTAGTCAAGGATGGGAAGCAAAAGGGATTGTGGAAGCACTGTTAATAAGTTAACAGTTAATAAGGCATAGCAGATGTTTGGTTTTGTGATGAGAGCATCTAGAGAATTCCGTCGTCCCTCCACTTTATTACACTTTTATACGTCCATAGTTAGACCACAATTAGAATACGCAGTACCTATTTGGAATCCATATTATGCCAAATATGTATTATGAAATTATAGAATTGGTTCAACGTAAGTACCTTTGTGCTATGCTGTATGATGCTTTTGAAAAAAGCAGCTTCTTACTTTACAGCTTAGACGTACGCAGCTTGAAACAATGACTCAATTTAATGTATGCCGAAACCAGTTTGATTGCCCTGATTTGGTGAACCCTGGCTCAGACCTGGTTCCTCGAACTGTGCATGGGCGGGAGGTGTGCACCTGGAGACTGTTCGCTACCAGCTTCTGTAAATCCAATGCTGGCGTGCGCTCACCGCTACATCGCTGAATCGGCACACATATAATGAGCGATTTAGTTATACCGAAAAAAAACTATTTCTTAACCGTAATACTTTTAAAATAATATAGTTAAAGTTCTGAGGGATCAGCAGTAGATTCTGTAAGCTGAAACAAATTATTGTTACTATTATAGGACCTATAGAAGCAATACACAAACAAGAGTTTTATTTAGTTTCTTTAGTTTATTTTGTGAATGTTATTGATTTTGCCCTGACTACAGTTACGTTTGCCATCAGTTTGTTAATATGTATGTTGTAATCTGTGGAAAATGTGGAGAATATTTTTGTCAAGTTAAATGTTAAGGTAGTACCGTTTATTTTTAATTTATGTACTACTGTTTGTTTTACATTACAAAAAAAAACTTGGAATCAACGTTGACGTAGTTACGGCCTTCTTTCTTATGACGGCAGTATAGCTATAGTAGTCCACTGCTGAGCTTGGCCTCTACAAGTGGTTTTATGGTCATCATAATTATGTCACGACAAGATTCTGAAAACTAGCCTTGCGATATCCGTTAACCAGGAAGGCAATCACTCCAGCTCAGTTGTTTCAGCAACGCTAGCATCACAGACAAAGTAAGTATACGGCCCAGAACCCGGGAGTAAAACAGAAGGGCAAGTACCTACATACACTATATATGGTGTTCACCACGTTATAGCAAATATTCGAGTAGGTAAATTAAACAACAATTCACTATACAACAGCAGAGGTCACACGTCCGCGTCGTTCGGGCGCCAGCAAGCAAGTATCTATATTACTATACTCTTTGAAGTGACCACTCTGCGGCTGCGCTGCGGGCGTGCGCAGATGCGCTAGTTTATTATGTCGCTACGCTATTATTATTATTATTATTTATTATTTATTTAAAGCATCTGACAACATTGGTCCACTGGTTAGTACAATACTTATCATCTAAGGGTTAGTAACTATCCTAAGTACACAAAATTTTTGATCACCACTGCCGCACAAGCAACCGTACAGAGTGTCTCAGAATTGGCGCATCATGTTGTTCAGCTAGGGTTTTCAGGATACTGTTGCTGCTACTCCTCATTCTGCTTATCAAGGATGCTATATCCGTTGTGATCAAATTCAGATTTCAATACAGAACATGATAACTAAAAGGTCTTTTTACCTACTAAGCTTATACAAAAAGATTAGGTAAATTTTTGTTTCGTAACAATTCTCATTAGAAAGTATTTAATCATTAGGAATATTTTAGTCTGTTACAATCTTGATTAGGTTTCCTTAAGAATTCACCATTTTACAGTAATACAAATCAATAGCGTTTGTAATTTTGTAGATAATGTAGATAGTTTCTGCAAAGATTAAACTGCATTGGTCACTTATAATAAAATGTAGTTTAATTATTTTTGTGTTAAGTATTATTTTCGATCATTTACTCAGATCATATAAACATAATCATTTACTATCCCCGCTATAGTGACCAATGTTGTATAGTGTGATTTACTGTTTTATAATTAGATAAGTCTTAAAGGAAGACTTACAACTACCTTTTACTTGACTGTAATATTATTCTTTACATAGGTACACTTTTTAACCGTGTCTTCGCCTCTACTTTGTCTTTTTAGATAAAACTAAAATAACTGAAGCTCGGATATGAATGGGCACTCAACATCGATTAGCTACTGAGATGGTACGTTATTAACACATAGTCAATAATTTTAATACAGGGAATAATGATATTACATTGCACCCCCTCTCCCCGTCGGGTTTGGTGAGGCGTAACCATAGCACACCCACACTCTGCCAGCCATGTCTTATATAAAAATCACCATCTCACAGAGAGGAGGCCGGTTCCAGCAATAGGAACATTATATTATTTAAAAATAAATAAATTGAGTCTTCAAACTGAACTGAATGAATGTAAGTACAGTAGTGCCTATAAGGTGTATTTAATGGTATGCATTGTATTATGCTTAAAATAAATTGCATAATTATTAAAACAATACCATATTATTATTTATTTATGCGACTATAAAATTGCTAATAATATTTTCATGTGGTCGTTATGTAGGTACCTATTTCATTTATAAGTTTTATTCATAATGTCATGTCGATTAGTTAATTTATATTATTTATGTAAGCTGTTGGAACGCCACAAGTCCGTCACTATTTTATGTAGGATGTCGGGACATCGCTATTTGTCAATTCTTGACCTTTGACATTTCCTCTATCCCGGCAGTATGGAGGGTAGAGACAAGGAGAACTATCTCTTATGGGAAGAAAGCTGAAAAAGTGTCCAACTTAAACAGTAAATAATAGTTCAAAAACCCTCCAAAATGGCGCTAGCGTAGGCAAACTCTGTGGTATGAATGTAGCAGTTGCTATCAGACTGAAGTATGCCGAGGTAGAAAATTAACGGATTGAAGTATGCCGAGTCAGATAATTTAATATTTTTAGTGACTAGAGTAGTTAGTGACAGTCCAGTATACCATACCTCAAAAAGTTACGTAGTCCAACATTATTTTGTAAACATAACCTAAAGTTATTGCTTTTAAAATTTACCCGGTGGCTACTGTGGCGCCACCCTTAGACCCTTATGTAGCACATTTTGACGGACACTTTTCATACACAGAGATAGTTCTCCTTGTCTCTACCCTCCATACCCGGCAGCCATCACTTACATATTGCATTCATGTAGTTGTCTTTTCTGTTTTCTAATAGCATGTTATTATTATAAATATTAAATAATATACGTTGTTCCGTTATATATAATTCATTTGTCTTTCATTGTGATCACCCACCGAATCAAACCTTGTATATAACCATAAGACCTGTAGTACTTGGCAATACAGTTATTTTGTAATTGCATAAATTCTAACCCAATTATGATCCATGCCACCACAACATTTCATAACAAAAATTTAGCCTTGGTATTATTACCTAGAATCAGCAAAGTTTTCACTGTCTAGACATTCTAGTAGAATTTATGAACATAAATAGATATGTCCTAATTTATACAAACGCCAGTTACAGTTTTTCAGTAGTTTGTTCATGTTTAACATTTTCTGAACGTTAACCATGGAAAAGAATATTATATTCTACTAGCAGTAGCAACTCCCCATGCTTTGCACGGGTGCAATCTACTGAAGTACAGTACAGTTTTTTTACGACATGTAAAAACCTCGAGACTTCCATTTTTTGCCCCCAAGCACACAAAAAAACTCTGCAACAAATGTTCCGAATGATGGCAAAAATCACACCCTAAATTTATTATGTAAGTACTTACTTCTCACTCCCGCCTCGGCACTCGAGCGGACTAGTCGCGTTATTGTGTCGGAGAACGACCACTCGTGACCCCCTTGCGCGCGCGCACTCGTCCACTTCGCCGTCGGTCGTCGCGCCACGAGTGACCGCGTGCGCTTGCGCCGCGCGGCCGCCGGGGCTTCTCGGCTGCGTGCTTAGATATTATTTACGCTATGGCAGTTAACGATATTAGCGCTCCGGCGCGCGGTGACTCACCCATTTCAAATAACTTGCATGATCTATTGAATGATCTGGATACGATTGAGGTTTGCGAGGAGGAGGAAGATTTGATAAGAACATCGAAACGACTACGAGAACCAACTGACAGTAGTGAGGAAGAGAGGTGGACTGAAGTTAAGGGAAAAAAGTCGCGTCGTAATAGTCAGACAAAAGAGGACAAATTTGAAGTTTACATTTCTTACAAAGATCAACTTCCTAAACAATTTTCAATGGCCCGGATATTAAAAGAAAATAAGATTGGTAAAATTTGTCAAATAAAATATGTAAGCCCATATAAAGTACGCCTGCAGTTCGAAAATGAAGCAGCGTCTAAAACCCTATTTGATTGTGAAAGTCTCATAACGAAAGGTTGGAGGTTTCAAAAAGCCCTGGAAATTTCAACATGCTATGGTCTTATAAAATACGTAGATCTAGACCTCAATGATGAAGAAATCATGGATAATATTTCATGCCCCTCTCCTGCTAAGCTGTTATCATTTAAAAGGTTAAACCGTCGCAATAGGGATGAAGGAGTTTCTGGTTGGTGTCCGAGTGAAACTATTCGGTTATGCTTTGATGGCAACTTTCTACCGGCGTTTGTACATGTGTGTGACATAGAGGTTAAGGTTCTGCCATATATTCACCAAGTGTCTCAATGCTCTCAATGTTGGAAATTGGGGCATACACGGAAGATGTGCCCGGAAAAAAAAACGAAATGCCCCAGATGTGGGGGACCCCATGAAAGATGTGACACCGAATCGTTTACTTGCGTTAACTGTGGTGGCGATCACATATCTATGAGTAAATCCTGCCCTACCTATAAGAAGGAAAGAAAGCTGCGAGAAATTATGGCTGAGTTTAGGTGCACGTACAGGAATGCCCTAGAGTGTTATGTACCCCCGGAATCTACAAATCCCCCCGATTGTACTGCCCAACAAGATCCGAAAATAATAACCGATAATCGAGATTTATTTCCCTCGCTTCCCCATGACGCTTCAAGTTCTATAACCCCCCCCTTTGAACTCTCGATTCGTCCGTCATATGCACAAAGCGTTAAAACAAAGGCTACAATACATAATGAAAAGACTCAACAGCATCCAGCGAAAAATCCTTCGAAGGCTCCAAAGAACAAAAATCGCCCTGATCAAGATGACTGGATATTTCTGAGCACCAATGACGAGGAAGAATTTACACCCCAGGATAGTAAGGAACAAGAAAATCAGTGTCCGCCTTTTAACAAATTACTGACTCGTTTAAAGGAAATTATCTTCCTCCGGCAATTCAGCATGTCAGAAAAAATTTGCTCGGTTATAAAATTGTGCCTAGAATGGTTTACGTCAGTGGTGGTAGGCTTTATTTCAGAATGGTCGTGGATTAAAGCATTGTTTAATTTAATCCAATCACAATGACTTCTACAACTTCCAATAAGCTAAATATACTTCAATGGAATGCTCAGAGTATTCGACCTAAGAGCGCTTGTTTTTTAGAATTACTACGCCAAGAAAAGGTCCATATTGCTGCCCTTAGTGAAACATGGCTCGATACAGAATCTTTATTCAAACTTAGTTGCTACGAACTTTTTCGGGCAGACCGTCACGACTCCTACGGCGGTGTGGCTGTGGTAGTTCACAAATCTGTTCAGGCTCAACGGAGACGAATAACTCTCCACAACAAAGGTATTGAGATAATATGTGTCCAACTATTTAATTGTCATCCAATAGAAAACATTGTGTCCGTCTATTGTACCTCTACTACAACCACAACTCAGCAAGACTGGGATTATATTTTTTCATTGTGGCCATCCAGAACCCTAATTTTAGGCGATTTTAATGCCCATCATATCAGTTGGTCCTATAAAACTGATCAAAGAGGTACTTATATCTACGATGCACTCATGGAAAGCAACTTTCTCTCATTGAACGATGGGACACATACACGGATTCGTTTAGTTAACTCAATTCTACAACAGTCTTCCCCGGATATTTCTTTTGCATCCATGGATATCGCACTTCAATGCAACTGGGCTGTTTTAAACGAAAATTTAGGCAGTGACCATTTAATCATTAAAATTTCAACATTGATTAATTATTCTCATCCCCCCGTCACAAAAAGAAATTTCCGCAAAGCTGATTGGGCTTCATATACCAAATATTTAAATAAAAAATTTCATTCATTTAGTTTACCAAGTGACCTTCAAGAAGCCTATGATTTATTTTTAGATACTCTTAACGAGGCTGCCGATAAATTCATTCCGTTATACAAATTTAACCAAAACCCTTCCTCAACATTTTCTCCAAAACCTTACTGGTCCACTAGCCTTTCACAAGCTGTAGCCCGGCGTAGGCTAGCTTTAGCTACTTTTAGACGTAATCCAACTCCTCAAAACTTAGATGTTCTAAAAGACCGCATAAACACATCACAGAGACTGATCCGACTGGCTAGAGGAGAAGACTTTCATAATTATTGTTCTTCAGTTGACGAGTCCACTACGTCCAGTGATATGTGGCGTAAAATGAAATGGCAGAAAGGATACCGTTCACCCAGACGTTACGTGGATTCCCAAAGTGCTGAGGATTTGTTGCATTCTCTTACACCAGATTATGTTTCCCCAGCATCTCCAACCATCCACAAAGAAAACCTTGTCTTAGAATGTGAGATCTCCATACAGGAGCTCGACAAATGTATTAAATCCAAGGATACATCTCCTGGATGCGACGACATATCATATTCTATGATCAAACATTTACCTGATGAAGGCAAACATACTTTGTTAACGTTATATAATCTATTTTTAATTCATGGCTTTGTACCCTCGCAGTGGCGCGATATTTCTATAATTCCCATCCCGAAACCTGGACGTGACCCCAGTGACGTCTCCTCCCTTAGACCTATATCTTTATTATCTTGTATTTGTAAAATATTTCACTTTATCCTATACCGCAGACTTGAATGGTATTTTGAAAAAAAAAATATATTCTCAGTAAATACAGTAGGATTCCGCAGATGTAGGTCCTGTCTAGATAGTTTAAGTGGTCTTGTCTCCACTATACAAACAGGTTTTTCCGACGGTTTTTCGACATTAGGTTGCTTTTTAGATATAAATAGTGCTTATAATAATTTAGATAATAATACTTTAATTCATATTTTAGATAAACTAGAAGTTGGATCCTACATTTGTAAATATCTTTGGAACTTTCTTCACAAAAGAGTGTTAACAATTAAAACAAGTAATAGGTACCTTAGCAGATATTCAGGTCGCGGTTTAGCTCAGGGTGACCCATTATCACCATTACTTTTTAATGTGATAACCCTAGAAATTTGCAAACGTGTGGAAAAATATGTTAATATCTCCCAATATGCGGATGACTTTGCAATTTATGTACAATGTACATCGATATTAGAGGGCCAGTCCAAGATTCAGTCAGCTCTGGACTTAGTCAATTCTTTGTTAATAAATGTTGGTTTAGACATCTCTCCGTCTAAAAGTAAAATATGCTTATTCAGTAGAGGTTACCGTAGGTTTGCTATTGATGTCCGCTTGAACGGTTTATCATTAGAACTCGTGGACAATGTTAGATATTTAGGAATGTGGCTAGACAGATGTCTTCGTTGGAAAAAGCATATTAACGAGATTTGTGAAAAAATATTTAAATTCATTAACATTTTTAGAGTCTTGGTAGGCCCTGGGTGGGGCGTCCATCCGATACACCTACGACGGCTATACATCGCCCTTGTTCGTAGTCGAATGGACTTTGCCAGTTTCCTATTTGATAACAGTGCAGACATTCACTTATCTAAACTTGATCGGTTACAAAATATTTGTCTGCGTGTGATCGGTGGATTCATCAAAAGTACCCCGATTCATGTGATGGAATCCGAATTAATGCTGCCCCCTTTGTCTGTGCGACGTCGATATTTAGCTGGTAAATTTTATTTGAAATCTAAGTCTAACAATTTCCCTATAATTAATATTCTTGAAAATTTAAACGGACTCTGTAATAATCTTTATTGGATTCACAAGAAAAAGCCTTTGTTAATATTAACCCATAATTTATTAAAAGAACATCTTATTCACTGCAATAATCAATTGGACATGTTCTCCATGGACACTTGGGTCAGCAATGTGGACTCATCTTATATAGTAAGACCTAGCTTAAGTAGTATTGATAAACCGAAACAATTTTATTGCCAGCAAAATTTAAGATCCCTATGTTGCAAATCACTTAATGAACAATATCACGACTTTTATTCTATTTATACAGACGGTTCTTTACACAAAGATAATCATTCCGGTGCCGCATTTTTAGATATACAAGCAGGTACCTTTATGAAATTTAAAATTTCTTGTAATATTTCTATAATGCATTTGGAACTGATTGCCATCGCGGAGGCCCTCTCATATATTAATTCTTTACCCGGGGATCGTTTTGTCATCTACACCGACTCTAAAAGTGCCCTTCTACACTTGATTAAATGTACCTTATCTGTTAGGGGCCTCCCAATAGCTTACACTATTTTAAAATGTATTTATGAGAATGTAACTAAAAATCGAACTGTTGTACTGCAGTGGATCCCTTCGCACACTGGACTGGAGGGTAATGAGGTAGTCGACCGTCTTGCAAACGAAGCAGCATCCGATGGTTATGAATATTCCTGTTTACCTTTTCATACCGAACTAATTCCTATAGTAAGAAATTCGTGTCTTGAGTCCTGGTCAGAATATTTCGATAAAAGGTCCTTGACAAAGGGTATTTGGTACAGGACTATTCAGCCCTCTCTTTGTCGTTCTTTGTGGTTCGATGTGGGTGGGATACACAGGCAAGAACTGGTGACGGCTTTGAGGCTCCGATCTGGTCATATTCCGCTCAATAGTTTTGCTTACATGATGCGCAAAGTAGAATCACCTAATTGTACAGTGTGTGGAATTTTGGAGGACGCGCACCACATTTTAGCGGAGTGTGGTCGGCTTGAGCGTCGAAGGCGATCTATGTTTAATAATAGGTACTGCAATGTAGGTTTCTTTAATAGTATTTTGGCTTCACCATTGTCTGATGCAGCTAAAATGCTGATTAGGATGGTGATGGTGGGTTTAAAGTTAAGGTCAGAGTAGTGTTTTCTTGTTTCTTAGTTTTTGTAGGTTTATTTAAGTTAAATATTAAGTGATTTTTTTGTTTTCAATAATGGGGGTGACATATTCTTTTATGAAAAAACCCCCTAAATAAAAATATAGAAAAAAAAAAAAAAAGTACTTACTTAAGTAGTTCAATAGACACGGAAAACGACGATGATTTAGAATATGTATACTGTATAGATTCTTAAATTCCCCGATTTAAACGTGTGATTTTCCTGCGCTGCCGCTGCATTGCTGCTGTGAATTTGACGAGGGTGCAAAACGATACGTTGTATATATTTGCCTTATTAATGTGTGTTTCTGTAATTTATTACATAAGTAACAATATTAAATTACAGTACGTCTACTATAAATAAATAAAATGTCATCTGTAACTAAAGAGCGATTTATGACTATTTTGCCAAAGTAGAAAACAATATTATATTGCATGGCTTAATATCTTAGTATAATTTGTTTATTTCACTTGCATAATGTAGGTACACTGAGTTACAGGCTAGGCTATAAACTTAAAGAGTAGGTACAGGAGCCCGTTAGGGCGAGGCAGGTATTATTACATTTAACTTAGGTATACCTACCTATATAGGTATACCTACCTAAGTAAACTAAACTAAAAACTACCTAAACTAAACTAACTAAACTTTTCAGTATTTAACCTTTATAGGTTAAATACTTAAAAGTTTTCATTATATTGCATAACTACTAGATCAATATCACAACATTCATTATTACTACTAATACATAAAATCTATTTCTAACATAATATAAATATTTTATTTTTATTAATAGGTAATCAAAGTCATTTGAAATATGTAGTAACATTAATCAAATTGTTTTATACGTATGTAGATACATAACATTTGTGCTATATTTTAGCTTGATAACATACATAAACTCATTAGTACTTTAACTTTTTTCTAAGTGTAATGACTTAAGTCTAAAGTTAAATATAGGTACCTACACAATGTTTTTTGTGGATCTTATATGTTCAGGTAACTTATGATACATTTTGATGCTTCGGTATTCTGGGCTATTTTTATTCATTTTTAGTCTAGGTACTGGTAGAATCAAAGACTATATTATTCTCTTTGGGTAGAATTGATTTACTTTTGCGGGGGCTCTTTCTTATCAAAATTAAAGAGTTGTAACTATATTCTTTTTAACGAATATGGTTATTTCTAGAATATAAATTGAGGGTAATGTTAGGACTTTTCCTCGATAAAGTGGGGTTTGCAGCTTTCTCTGTGTTTTATGTGATATATTATTCGTAGACATTTCTTTTGGGCTATATATAAGTCATGTATGCATGTACACTGTGTCCCCACAGGATAATTCAGTAGCGTAGCCATGCGTAGGCATACGCATAGTATGCAGCAAGAGCACAGTCTTTCTATGTGTTTGATTTGAACACACTAAGACCATAATTGTGAAAATTGGTTAGTTTTGTTTAAATTCTGTCTACGTGTTTTTTCCAGTTTAAATGAGTGTCCAGTGTAATAGTGTAATATAATACCAAATAGATTAAATTCATCGACTTCTTCAATTTCGATATTATTTTAAGTATTTAAGTATTTTTTTTCTCTTGGTAGGGTTTGAATTGTATTATTTTGGTTTTCTTATTGTCTTGTCTACTTCTAGATTATGGTTCTGTAACTAAGATTTTATTCAAATAAAGGTTTCAATTATATGAGTATAAAATAAATATTTATTCCTAAATTATCATTATAAATCGCACCTACCACTGTTTGTCTCTGTATCACCCAAAGGTTGACTGGTAGAAAATGCCTATGGCATTAATTCCGCCTCTGTACATTTGTGTGTTTAAAGCGTTAAATAAATAAATATTCTGATCTGATTGTAGGGCTTTAAAAGAGTATGGAGATATCATCAGCGAATAACACATAGATGATCTCATATTTTTAGCAGGTCATTGATGTATATGTAGATGTATATAAAGAAATGTATGCATCCTACATACATCCTATCTAACGCTACCTTGAGGGATAGACCAATTAGTGGTTAATATATCCAAGCGCATGCTTTGTAACTCATATGTTTCCCCATCCAGGTGTTCGATCTGTAGGTACGTACTGTTTCCTGTCAGCAAGATACGATCTAAGCCAATTATGTGCGTCTCCTCTGATGGCAACTCAAATTAATTTGGTTAACAAGATTGAGTGAGTGTACGGAGCGAGAGGGCATGGGAAGCCGTCACCTCCTTCTGTGAAGCAGTAACGCTCGCGAAGGAGGAGGTGGAATGCGTGAGCTAGAGGCAAAATTCGCGCCCTCACGCCCCTAGTCGCCGCAAGAGACGCCCTGGGCGTCGGGAATCCCAGGCCGATACCCCACCACCGTAGGCGCGGGTTTGCGGACGGCGAGCAATGAGTAGCTCGCCGTCCGATGAGGACCAGGCCCGGATCGATGGCGCGTTGTGTTCCACGCGCGCCTCAAAGAGATGTCAGCACCAATGACGGGGTCCGCTAGGGCTGCGGGAAAGTCCGAAAGGGTTACCGTGGCCCCTGGCACAGGCAACTGAAGGAACACGGGTTGGTTTTAGTCAGTAAGGTTCTGACACGCCCTCCCGCTCCGTCCAGAGCGGGAGAAGTTATTTGATGATTTCCCATAAAAAAGGGGGGTATCTCCGTTTTCGCCCTCCGGATCGAAAACCATTCAGGTGGAGCTGTACGAGGGGTACAAAGCGGCGAAGACCACTATATAAACTATTTCCGTAATTATTATAACGGCTCTGTGTATTACAATCACAAAACACACAACGTAACGCCTTTATTCTCTGGGGAAGGGTTAAGGGTTATCAATCATCTGATCAAATTCAGAGATTATTATCTAACAGAATTAGATGGGTACCACCATAACAGTACGCTTACAACGGCATGCATTCCGCGCGTGTCGGGGTTTATCTGCTACAATTGTCATTCACAATTTGTGTCCACACGCACTCGCAAGTGAAATCACTTGTCATGTCATATAATCCCAGATCATTACGCGGGGCTACCGTGCTGCCAGCGTGCAACGTTTATCTCCAGTGCGCTCGTTAGAAAGGGCAAGGTCGGGCTTCGCGTGTCCCATACACTTTCTGGCGAATTGTTTCTGTGGCCGCCCTTTGTCGTGGCCTTCCGTCATAGTGCCACCCCGTGCGCCACCGACCTCGCTTGATTTCTCAACTAATAAATTGTTTAGGTATAGGTAGCCCAAGTTGCTACATTCCACTGTCGAAGATAGGAAGTAAAAATTGTATTGAAACGTGACGAATAAAACTCTGGTCCTTCAGTCCGCGGTCGTATGTACGATGAGTTCTAAATATGGATGGTCACGTGTTGAGACGCGAGATCAACGAACCTTTATTAGAAATTCAAATCACATAAGTGACTACTTATTTTATTCAAATTGAGATGATTTGGGTTAGTTTAGTCATGTTTTCACAAGACAGAAGACATCCAAAAAATACAAAGATTAATATTATTGTGTATCTCACAATTCCTACAATTCTACATTAGGAATCTAGGAAGTTTATAATGATCTATAATATACCTACATAAGTTATTAGAATAAAAACCCACGCTAAACTAGGTAGGAACTCATAATTATTTATAGCTGGTAAAACATTATAGCCTAACCACTAACTACCGAGATATGCTCGCCATTCTCTATTCTATTGAATATTAAAACTTGAATCTTCTATGTTACAATTCCAGTGTTACTGGTCCTTAGGTCCCTGGTTCTCGGAAATGGTGGGTCTGACCGTGAAACCCCATGACGTCAAGAATTGATAAGGTTGCTTCACACGACAAAGTGCATTGGCGTAAGAGGAACTAAGAAGATATACAACGGACTTCCATTCGTTTATATAGGAACTCTGGAAGAAAATGCTTATTTGGTGGTTTTTGTTCCGGTAGTCCGGAACAAAAAACACCGTCAGAGTAACTTTTATAATTCATTCTGATTACATCTGCAGCGTGATTAGTTGAAAATGACGCACGAGCACACTTCTAATTTATCTAAGAATGAATAACAAATTATTGTGCAAAATATTCCCGTACAAAAACAATGGTAGGTATCTGTTTATGTCAGCACGCAGCTACTGCTGCTTAAAAAATCTAGTATTTTTAGTCAAATTAAAATATCAAGGTTTAAATTAGAGTTTAATGTAGGTAATCCAAGCTGTCTTAAAATATAATGAGGTACTTACCTACTTTAGTAAACATTTTCTCATTGATATATTATTTTAGTTAGGTACTTAATATGTATTTAGATACTTATTCTGCTCGTGCAGTTGCCCTATTTTTACGTAAGAAAAACTGCAGAGCCGTATAGGTAGTTATCATACCTGTATTCAATGAGGTTGTCCTATATAATATCATTGCCTGTATTGCACGCGTAGCAAGACCACCATAGAAACGGGTTTTGTCGACGGAAGAATAGACAAAATGAAATATTGTAGAAAAAAAATCTACAAGTGTTTGTTAATCTTGTGATTTACAAGCTTACAATAACAACGATAAAAACCCATTGACGCAGGGATACAGTAGTGCGATTCTGTCAAAATCTCACCGTGAAAACTGAGGAGAAGTGTGCTAGAAGTGAGCTGTCATTCTGATTGACACTATTGACAGCTCACTTCACATGTTTTCGCGGTGAGATTTTTACAGAATAACATTACAGGTGATTGATTAAAAAATACCAGGGCCCTATTTAATTTAACTGACAATGCGACATACTTGTCAAAAAATTACTTAATTTTGTCACATTTTTACGACAGGTGCTTGTTTAATAAAGCAAAATAACTATAAAACTACTTACAAAATTATCGGATTGCCGGATGGTCGCTTGTCGCCAGTCACATGTCGGTTTTATTAAATAGGACCCAGGACCTACCCCAGTGAGTGCTTCTTAACCGACTTCAAAAAAGGAGGAGGTTCTCAATTCGACTGTATGTTTTTATATGTTTGTTACGCGATCATTCCGCCAATTATGAATTGATTTTGATGATTCTTTTTTGTTTGGTAAGTCATACTTCAGATGTGGTCCCATATAAATTTCATCGAAAACGGTCGAGCGATTTAAAAAAATCAACAATAATTATTATTAAATAAAAAAAACCGCCTTTAAACGGACGTGGACGATCGTTTTCGAATGGGTAGGTACGGTGGGCTGCATCTATTGGGTACCCCAGTTGTATTAAAAAATTAACTTTGGAGGGGGGTACCCACATCGTGACGCTGACTGTACCATAGCTAAAAAGTGAAAAATAAAAAACTTTTTTACAAAAAAAAAAACAACAAAAACTAAAACACTGATGCTAAGACACCGACTTCCGAAATTTAAGTAATTTTTTTACTTTGTATTGTTTTTTCTTTGGAAGTCGGTTGTTTTTTTTTTTTTGTAAAAAAGTTTTTTTATTTTTTCGAAGACAGGATGATCGGTAACAATACCCGAGAAAAGGTCTTTAGAGCATTTCCTTCTCTGCTGTACTACATACTAAGTGATATAATATTTAAAAACAATAATAAACGTACTGCATAGTCTCTGAAACGGTTATGTCCAATTAAAAAAGAGAAAGCCCGGAAGGACTACGTCACCAGACCCACCAGATTTTCAGATCTTACAATATATCTTTGCATCAAAAAATAAGTATTTACACAGTTACTCCCATACGCGCAGGCGTGTTTCAACCGTTAAGCGAATAATTGTTCCCGCTCTGGTTACGTTGTTCGGTATGTGATGAAGCTGACAGAACGCCGTGGCCTACATCTTCAAAGTGTGACGTAACCTATGGGCCTTAAACCCTTATTATGTTATGTTTCCACTGTTTTCCACCTAATTTAGTTCTATGGCAATATGTCGCGGATCCGCCAAATCTGACGGCAAGTAGTTCACCCACTGGGACTAGATAGTTCCATTTAGCTAAATCATCATATTATTTTTCTTTACTCATACTCGGAAAGTAGGTCTGAAGTTGCCTGAAGAGCGGGTTGAAAGTAATACTTTTCAGCCCTAGGGAGAATCGTTTTCAACTGACACATGTCAAGTTATTAAAAAAAAAACTAGTTCTATTTGAACCATGTTCCAACTTCCTATATAGCCACTCAATAACAGCGCGATGTAAAATTGAAATAACATAAAGTTAAGTATTAAATAAAGAATTTATTTTTGTAATGCATTTATTAAAATTTACTTTCAACAATTTCTTTAAAATAACATAGATTTGGGCAAAAACTTTACCATTTTTTCGATGATGCAAATGAAAAATAATGGATGAATAGATAGGAGCCGGCCACAGAAAAAAAAAATAGGCGGGAAAGCGGCAATCCGCTCTTCATTAGTTTTTACGAGTTGTAGAGTTTTGTTTATACTTCCGTATAGCAGAGATTTGTATTTTGTATTAACACAATGAGTTCATGTGATTCAGATATGGATTTATCGCCTGATTGCATATGAGATCATTTTTTCTGATTTTTTCTTTAGCTAATCATGTTTTTATTTTTACTTTCCTTGTATTCGTAATGAAAAGCACAGTGTTTACCTTGGGTTAAAAAGACTCGAACTATTGGTGCCCTCGCTAGCCTCGGGCGCCAAACCCTGTCTCGGGACTAAATAAGTTACTTTCACCCCTAGGATAATAATGTTAATGTACTATTGCCCTTATCCCAATTGCTTTGGGGTCGGTGCTGCACTGCTGCATGTATTCTTATTCCATACGTCGTCATAGTCGTCATATGAGTAGTTACCCCCCTTTATAGCCATATCTTTCAGTCCATCCGTCGTTTCTATGGTCTTCCTTTCTTTTTAACCGACTTCAAAAAAAGGAGGAGGTTATCAGTTCGACTGTATTTTTTTTTTTTTTTTATGTTTGTTACCTCATAACTTGCGACTGGGTGAACCGATATTCATGATTCTTTTTTTATTTGAAAGCTGGTGCTTCCCGTGTGGTCCCATTGTCACCATTTCAATATCTGATGATGGGATCTTGTAGAAATCGGGGGAACTCTTCAATGAATAACAGCAGATTTACCGCGATTGTTGCTATAGCATATCTAAGCATTGTTTACGCCATCACACAACATAATATCACGCCTGTACTCACTACAAAGGTTATAAAAACTATTTCGAAAAAAATATATGTTTTTAATAATAAAAAACCGCCTTCGAACGGATGTGTAAGACGATCGTTCTCGAATGGGGGGTTAGATACCATAACTAAAAAGTGATAAATATTTTTTTTTTACAAAAAATAACAACCGACTTCCAAAAAAAAAACACTACAAAGTGAAAAATAACTTTAAATTCGGAAGTCGGTGGAAAACGTTAAAATACAGATAAAAAGACACCGACTCACCGACCTCAAAACCAATCTCAAAGAAGTTTTTTTTAATGTTTTTTTTTATTTAATATGGGTTTGCTCTTGACTCTAGTCTAGGTCAGTGGTGACAGAGACAAAGCTTGAGCTGACCTAGAAGAAGCAAGCCTGTTCACTCTCACTTTGAAGAGATTAGGGTTGTATGCGTTCGGAAACACAGACGCAGGTAGAGAGTTCCATTCTTTTGCTGTGCGCATTACAAAAGACATTTGGAAACGCTTAGTGCGAATTGGTGGAATAGCAACTAGGTAAAGATGGTAACTTGCAGTGCGTCTAGATGACCCCGATGGAAGAAGGGGGCCGGTGGAATAAGTTCGTGGAGTTCTTGGGCACACTCACCGAAGTACAATCTGTAGAAGACCGACAGACCACCAGTTGTAGGTACGTCGCCAATGAGCACACAACACAATTTTTTGATCGATACTCGTAGTTTATACTAACAAAAGAATACGTTTTATTTTTTAAATAGGTTAATAAACGTATTCCTACTTTTCTTTTTTTTTCCTTTTGTTTTCTTTTGAATAATTCTAATTTGGAATTGAAATTTTTTATGACAGTAATTCATATTTTTTTTGTTTTTATACATATAATAACTACTTTGACATTGAATTGTATCAAAAAAATATGCTTATTGAATCGTAATTATACCTAATCTTTAATGAATAATGAAGAAATGTTATTTTGATGAAAATTATCACGGTTTATGAACCATCTCTTCCTGCCAATTTGTACGCCACGATATGCGGCTGAACATGTTAGAACTTTCTGTATCCCATTATTATCCTGCATGCAATGTATCATGTACACCATGTTTAAACAAATAAAATTTACTTAATTACTTAAATATTTGCTTCTAGCGTAAGACTTTGTTTAATGTATGTCTCGTTAAGTTCACTTGTGCGTATTCATCAACAGGTACACCTACGAAAAGCGCGAGCAGCAAATAAAATGGAATTGTCTGCCTTCTGGCTTCATCATCTGACCCTGGACTGCTACTACTAGGGTCACTAGTGCTTCTCAATACAAATACTATTTACGACTCCAAACTCGACGGAGGGCTGTTTTGTTAGTTGAGGACTTCCTACGGTCACCTTCTGACTCTACCATCAGACCCTGGGCACCATAGCCCATAATATACTTATTGAAATCTTTTTACTTAAGGAACTCCTGTGGTCAGCTTCCAGTTCCATCATCGGACCCTGGAGACAATGTTAAAGAATAAAACAATAGATCAATAGTTTAGTATTTCAATAAAATATAGGTTGTAGAAATTGATTACTTCTATTGTTATTCGATTTTCTTTAGGTACCTATCTAGGTGTTTACCTACACTATGCATCGCTATGCCCACGGAATAGATAACTATTCCGTGCCTATCGCAGAAAATTACCGCAAACCACAGAGCCGGCATTTGGCCCCCTTACGCCGCAGCCTCTACATAAATTGCTAACTCGTCTTGAATCTAGATTGTAAGATTGAAACATGACATTATGTAGGACTTATTACATAATGATACTATCTTGTAAGCAAATTAATGAAAAATTGGTTCATAAATGATGACAAACCTGGCAGTATGCTTGCCTCCCAACTGTTAATGCACTTTGTATTTACTTATGCTTTATTACGTTAGTTAGAAGCTATGTTACAACATCGATTCATTGCAACAACTTCCCTTGCATGCTTATGCACTCGAGTTTCCTTACAATGCGGTTATGTATCAAAATTACTACCAGTTGTTTAATCCTCGTATAATTTACAGCATTGAATATAACATTACATACATATACACATACATATTGGGAAACAATCTGAAGTCTTTGCGGTTCCTTCAGTGCAATGAATACGCGATGCTGCAAAGTTCTTTTTGTTTCGGTTACATTCGTGTGTCCCAACTACGCAATGCAATCACTCACAAAATCAGGTTTCTTACATCATTCTGTGTCGGCTGATGAATGGTGGATTCGTCTGACAGCCATATGAAATTTTAGAGAAAATCTTGTTGTGAAAATGGGACGTCTGACAGCGAAAGTGAGTAATGCAGCGAGCGTAGTGCGGTGTGTGGCCACTGTCCGGCGGTGTCCGTTCGTAGGACGCTATCGCGCCAGTCAGTTAAGCTGTTTTTATCGGTGAGTGTTAGCGTCGCCGGCCACCTCTCCGGAGTCCGGAGTGCCGCGCGGAGGGTCTCCGGCGCACACACTCTCAGTGTCGCTGCTGCTACGACGCGCGTTGTCTCGCCCGCGGCCGCTGCGTCGCCGCCGATCGATCCTATAGTCGCGATTTCACGTGCGCCTGAGTAACGCGCTCCGGATTTAACCAAAACTCTTTAGCTGCATCAACAATAAAAATATATTAGTGTTTACGCAACGAGTGCACCAACTCGCTATAAAAAGTGGTTAAAATTGTGTCCGCCTTGAAAAAGTGCGAAAGGCTGTGTTTGCACAAACGAGCGAAAGCGGTCAAGCGTGTGTCAACCGAGCGCGGAATTTGGCTGTGTAGGTGTTTTTCCCTGTGCTGTGTTGCAATGAAAATAAGTGTTAAAATGTCGAAATCCGGTTTATGAGGAGCTCAGTGAACGTGCTCATGCGCCTGTAAAAAAACGGGTACACGTGCTTATGTAAGGAGACCTGACACATAGAACAAGTGAGTAATACCTAGACCTACATTAACGACAATTCAATCATCTCATAATTACTTAAGTAATACATATTTATTACCTATCTGATACATAACTTTGATGATAAACGAGTACTTACGCCTGTAACATTTTGTTTGCATATTTAACTTACTTTTTAGTTTATTTACAATGGATTTACCCACCTACCTATTCATCAAAGTTCAGAATGACTTCAGTTACCTCCTCGATACTATACACGGGTCTACTTTCGCATTTTATATGCAAACAATAATTAAATATGTATAGCTAATCGATAATAATTGTATGTATTTAGAACAACAAGAATCGACACATTCAATCAATTGAATTCAATGCCTAAACTTTTTTACAACCATCTGACATCAAAAGACAGAACTAAACTTTCGAAACTTGAGTTCCAAAAGCCTGAATAAACACTTGACGCCGCATACCATCACGCTAGCTCCGCTGAGAGTGAGCAAATTGCTCAATTTCGAATATGACATAAGACACAACACGGGCAACACGGTCGAAGCGAATGCATTTAAAAATGTAATTTATGCATGAATATGGAATGTAGTGTTGAGCACGTTAAATAATTATACAAAGAGGGCATGATTGGGCCGAGTATACGACCCAGCAGCAGCCAAGATTCAACGAACGAGAAAAAATTACACAGTTTCTTATTGTTTTTCTAACACTTTTGGTTTGGTCCTAGCATGATGAATAATAAGAGTATCTAAGTCAAATGTTTAGTTTTTGCAGAATTATTTTTAGTAGAGAATCAAGACAAAACGTAGAAAGAGATTTCAAGGTTGCATTAAAATACAACCACACTTTACCAGTGCTGAACTAAAAAAACCTTAGGCTTAGGGGCAAAGGCTCAAAGGCTTAGACCAGTGGCAATTGCTTTCAAGGCGACTGTTTCTACAACGAATTTCAACAGGATTGATATAAGCTTTTCGGTAGCATAAGTCGATCCAATACATTTTTACTTTTCGGTAGCATAAGTCGACCCAATACATTTTTACTTTTCGGTAGCATAAGTCGATCCAATACATTTTTACTTTTCGGTAGCATAAGTCAATCCAATACATTTTTACTTCTCCACCATCGTTATTGATAACTAGCTTCTGCCCACGACTTCGTTAGCGTGGAAGTCGTATGACACCACAATATACTAAAATAACAGCCATATTTTTATAAAACTACATTGCACTACGTTTGTAGTTTTGGTCTCAGCGGCCAAATAAACAGAGTCAGGACTGGTGACGCGGGAGCAAGCGTTGTACAGTTGTCCATGTGAGAAGCTGCTCGTCCTTAGGTCGACACCCGCAGCCTGTCTATACTAGTAATTTCCCATTGCTTGCATAGTTTTTCGTTTTTAGTAAATTAATGAACGCCTGCGTTCCTGCATAGACTACCTAATGAGGTAGTATATGCAGGAACGAAGGCGTTCATTAATTCACTATAAACTAAAAACTTCATCAACTAGTATATCAGTGGTGTGCCATTGCACACCACTGATACATTCTTACAGATTATTCCTCACGAACAGCTATAACTAAAATAATGTATCAGTAGATTGTAAACACGGGATTTTTCATTGCCTGTCTATGGTAATGAAATTTCTAACATAACCTAACCTAATCATTAATCATAGACATTTATTTTTATTATAACTATATATGACAAGAATATGCCTAAACTTGTATGCTTTTCTATATACGATATACGAACTGCCGTAAATAATAGTAAAACAAAATATAAAAAAATGGATTACGAAAATATCAATAGTTGGGAGTGGAATTTACAACCACAGGCAATTGTTGAACGTTATTTGCTTTGTTTAAAGTTTACCAAAATAGCCGTTCTTATATGTAAATGTCATGATAATTGACTGCTTAACCCCATAAAGGTATAGCGTGATGATAATCTTTTGCTCACCCCCCGTAGCAAATAGCGTGATATTTTATTTATAGCCTACAAACTGGCCAGACTTATGGGGAATATCTATATGCAAAATTTGAACAGAATCCATCCGGTAGTATTTGCGTGATGCTGGAACATACATTCCGATAAACAATCAAACAACATTCTAAAAACTATATTCTCGACATTAGAATCGTTCCCAGACCTCGTAGCAAATATTTTATTTTCAAAAATATTCGATGTACAGTGTTGACTTCGCTGCAATTTTATTATATACGTAACTCATTATATAGATTGAATGTCACTTTGTCCAATCCCTCGCCTTCATTTCATTCTTCTTCTTTGTGTCAATGATTTCATATTACATTAAAGCATTAAATAAACTACTCATAGCCTTCAAACGTTATTAATTTCTAAGAGTTACAACAATAACTTTGTTGAGTCTATTGTTGTTCTAAATTACACTGACTAATCATTGTTGTTACTGACTGCAAGATGTCTAACCAGCGTTACTGGGTAAATTATATTGCAATAAATATTATATTTTACCCGAATTGAACGCGGAAATAATGTCAATTAATTAGAATAATAGAGCTGTTATGTAAAATGTCACCATTCTAGATACAGTTTTGTAACACATATCGCATCAATATTGTTGCGTTAGGTAAGTTTTTGACCTTTTCATGTATATTTCATTAATTCATGCGTCTTCTACAATAATGATGCCCGAATTTAAAAAAAAATTAACCATTATAAATCTATGTTATCATTCTACGCGCACATGTACATAGTAACTAACTTAGGAGCATAAATAGGTAACAATAAGCAAAACTGATTACGAATATATCGTTAGCCGAAGTTAGCCGTGTATCTACAGCTAATTATGATTACGTAAATCCTGAAGATCACGACTTTTTAACGATGAAATTATGAAAGCATAATATGTATTTATATTTAGCTGTTTCCGGTTGTTCCAAACATATTTTTGTTTTGGTTTTAACTTCTTGATTTTTGCCAATAAAGACATAATGAAATAAATCTTTCTTGTAAAGGTGCATGCACACCAAAGTTACTTTTTGTCGGGCAACATTTTGTAACATAATAACCATTGATAACATTCTAAAACTTTTAGTAGGTTTACTAAATAACTTTTTGTTATCCTTTGTTGCCCACGAACACTTGGGAAACGTTGGTCCACAAAAAGTAACTTTGGTGTGGATGCACCTTTAGTGATTCGTTCATGGAATTCATATTTAGAACCATAAACATCAACATTTCAACAACCTGCCTGCTGCTCTCAAACAAGTTTTTGCTTCAATATAATGAGCCTCTTGTAAGTTTTAATTTGATAGTTCGTTGACTAGTCCTCTGACGTCTTTGCTGTTTTATTTAATAACTAGCTTTTGCCCGCGGCTTCACTCGCGTTAATGTAGAATTTGACAATCAATTCAGGTTGTACTCTGCTTGTTGTTTGACCGTTACAATCCTGGGCTCAGAACGGAACATTATTCTAGGACGCTACTATACACAATGTTGTATGTCCTTCTAGTTGGCGCTAATTACGTAGAAATTCTGGGCATTCGACACACGCGAACATGCTACATAATTATGTATAGCTGGCCATGGGGAAGCATGTCTTCCAAAGGCACCCCTGCTACCGGCAATGTTTGCCCTTGCGCTTTATTAATTGTAATAGCAAAACTTAGTTTTATTGGAAACTGGATTTTTTTTGAGTATTTTTTTCTGTATCCCTGACACCGTAAATGCAAAATGTCATGATATCGGTTCAGAGGTTTCGATCAAGCAAACAAACATACTTTCGAATGTATAATATTAGTTAGGATTTATATTTTATAAACAGAGTTATTAAATAAAATGATAAATCTTTGAGACTTTACTTATAGAGTAGGTACTAGTAGCTGTTGGACGAGAAATCGTCTGCGTATATTTTGTATTTCATCATTTTTTATACATATAAATATCCAGTAAAATCTCCAAGTCCCAGGCTACCGTTGTCAAATTTTATAACGATCGATTCAGTGGTTTAGGTGTGAAAATATAACATACAGCAAAGTTACTTTCGTCTTTATAATATTAGTAGAGGCTGTGGCTAGGTCATAGTTCAGCTGCACGTGTCGATCGATCAGGCTAGGCTACGCTTGGTGCGGTTGGTCTTTACATATCAAGACCCCTCCGTGCCTCGGAAAGCACGTTAAGCCGTTGGTCGCGGCTGTCATGTCATTCGTAGCTCTTTGGCAGTCGTTACATGCCATTAAATGCCCGAAAGGCTGATAACCAGTCTAAAACTAAAACTCAAACTCACAGCATTTATTTCAAATAAACCAGTTACAGGCACTTTTGAATTGTCAAGATACCAACTTACCAAAGGGTATCGTATTACCCAGTAACTGGGTTGTGGAGAACAGATAGGCAGTCGCTCCATGTACAATACTGGTATTCAGCTGCATCCGGTTAGACTGGAAGCCGACCACGACATAGTTGGGAACAGGCTAGGCAGAAAACTGATGAATATCATATATTTTTCTGATTTTGTTTACTGCAGTGGATCATGTACTTTTAGGCATTATTTAACTTGCGTTTAGGTCATGTAGTCCCCTTAATTAAAATACTTAGCTTTAAAAAAATTGTTTTGGTCATTGTATTATGCTTTTAACTCAATACTCTAATTGGGGTGTATGGGGATCTTGCGTTCATTATGCTACATGTTGTTTAAACCAAGCCTCAAAGAGTAGGTACATAAAGAATAGTATTTCCTCTCTCGCTGGCAAAGTGCCGAGTTGTCTTGTTACTTTGTTAGCATTTGTTTACAAATACCTATTAGAAAGACTACACATAGGTATAATAATAGGGGTTAAAGTATGAAATTGCCGTTTTATTGTATTAGGTACTTCGAATTGACATAGAACCTTCATGGTTTGATATTTTTGAGTGAATTTTTTTTCACATAGTAGCTATGTAGTTCTTCTTTAAAAAAATGTGCAACATTCGATTATCGACTTTCAGTTGTTTTTTTTATTCAGCTTGGACAAGAAAGATGGATACTTCGAAAATTCGAGTTATTTTTGAATACGAGTTCCGACGCGGAACTAACGCGGCAGAAACAGCTCGCAATATCAATGTTGCGTTTGGAGAGGGGACTGCTAATGAACGCACTGTGCGATTTTGGTTTAAACGCTTTCGTGATGGAAACTTTGATTTGAAGAACGAACCACGTGAAAGACCGCCCACACAGGTGAATAACAATGAATTGAAAGAGATGGTGGAAGCCGATCCGAGCCAAACTACCCAGGAATTAGCGGCATGGCTTAACGTTACTTTACCAACAATATTGAGTCATTTGCGTCAAATCAATAAAATAAAAAAAAATATGAGAAATGGGTGCCTCATGATTTGACTGATCTGCAGAAAGAAACGCGTGTTGAAACACAAGTTTCAACACGCATTTCTTTTCTGTTACCTTGTTGAATCGATACAGAAATGAAGGAATATTGGATCGAATTGTGACATGTGATGAAAAGTGGATTATTTACGATAACCGTAAGCGAAAAATGCAATGGCTGACCCCAGGTCAAACGCCGCAACAGTGTCCTAAAGCAAAGCTTACCAATAAAAATGTAATTGTAACTGTTTGGTGGTCTCAGCATGGTGTTATTCACTATAGCTTTTCCGATCTGGTCAAGCAATAACGGCAGATGTCTACTGTGCCGAACTCCGAACAATGATAGCAAAACTAGCAGTGAAACAGCCCCGACTCATGAATCGATCTTCACCATTATTGCTCCATGATAACGCGAGACCTCATACAGCACGAGAAACCGTTTTAACTCTACAGGAACTGCAATTAGAAACCATTCGTCACCCTCCGTATTCGCCAGACCTTGCTCCAACGGACTACCATCGAGAGTTCTATCGCAAAGGCATAAATGACCTTCCTATTAGATGGCAGCAATGTATAGATAATAATGGTAATTATTTTGATTCAATAGATATGTTAAATTATAAAAAAACGAATTTAAAATTTTCAGTACAAATCGGCAAATTCATACTTTTTTTTTTAGCCCCTAATAGAAGGACATTTACACCGTCATGCACTTTAATGTCACCCTGTTGCTTCATATGGCCCGTTAGTTCACCACCACCACCAACCACCTTTTCTTTTTGCCAATGAAACTTGTTTATTTATTTATTATTATTTACAACGGTTATAGACCAGTAACAGTAATTAATTAGTTCATAACTGCGTACAGCGTTAATATTAAATAAAATAAAAAATACATTTCATTAGGTCACAAATTATAAGAACATGCAATTATTCATATACAATGTCTTTCACAAAATCTCGAGCATGTTGTATTTGTGTAATCTTGATTTAGTGTTCCCACTGCTGGGACTCTCAGGTATCTGTGAAAGAGGAAGTGGGCCGTAATCACAAAGGCTTACCCAGCGCGAGTAAATGGATGTCACTTAAAAATCTTAGATTTTATGGTTCTAGGACATGTTACTTTCCTTACGATATTTTCCTTCGCCTTTTATAGATTGCACCAAGTTAAATGCACCTCCCAAAATACCTCTGGGCCACCGCTGGCTGCTCTCAATATTGTTGAATTTTCTATAGCTTCAAGTTTTAACAGTTTGAAGTGACCGTTAGTTCACATACTTTGATTGTAGTCAAACAAGATTTTAATTGGCGGGTTTTTGATCTTTTATTGATGTGTTATGTTTACCAATAGGTATATGTTACTTTTAAATATTTTCTCATTACGCATATTGTAATTGAATGGAATTGTTTTTTATTGTTTGCTAAGAAGCCTTGAGCACATTGTATTTGATTGATACTTATTTGCGATACGAAGTGGGGTACAAAATAAACTTGTTTTATCGATGGATGACTCAGGGATCATTAAATAAAGTTGAGAACAGTTTAAGTAAAATTACACTATCTGAGTTCACTACAACTTTTTTCCTTTTATTAAAGAAATGGGTTGTGACCTTTTGCTTATTGAATATTTTACAATTTCCTTCAAGGACAGGTAAGAATTGGACCAGGTGAATGGATCATTCACATTGCCAATATCCTTTTGTTCGCCTTCACCTATCGCTAGCTACTTTCACGACCTCGTGTGAGTCCACAAGTGGGTCACAGCACTCACAGCGCATTCACGAGTCTGCAACAACGAGAAAATATGATTTAAAATTGTACCCGTAGAAAGTATTAATAACTGCATCGCATGCAACGGCAGAAAGTGAAACGGTCGCTTCTACCGAAATAGTAAGAGCTGATAAGACCAGGATCCGTAGTTCCGGTCCTCGTTTGATGACACACTGTCTTATCTTGTCCTTTTTCAGGCCAAAGTGTTGAATGAGCGTTGCAGGTCGTGAGTGCATCGTTATCGTACCACATTGCGCTAGCCTTCACCTCGACATTTACGAAACTGAGAGTTGAGTACCTGTTTAGAAGCGTAAAATAAGTGGATTTATTAAGTAGGTAAAAATGGAAGGGTGTCGGGTTGTAGTTTATTGTGTTTTGATGATTATTTCTCATCGTTAAATTACGTTGAGCGCCGCAGAAAGTTAATCCTCTGTTTTGCAACATAATTGCTTATCGATGCAGTGACCGCAATTTCTTAGCTTTTATAACACCAATACAAGTAGCTAGGTAGGTAGGTTACACCTTCTAACATGAATTTTCTAAATATATTTAATGAACCTGGCCTAGATTCTCCAACCCAGGTAGGTATAACCCTTTGTTGCTACTAGTGCCATTAACAGTTCCATGATGGAACTACTGATGTTTTTTTTGAAAATAATGGAACTTATCTTTAACTTTCGGGCTTCTGGCGACCCGTAACGACTGTCAAAGATCCATGAATGACAGCCGGGACCAACGGCTTAACGTGCTTTCCGAGGCACGGAGGGGTCTCGGTATGTAAAGACGGTCACCCATCCACGGACCAACCGCGGCAAGCGCAGCTTAACCTGATCCATCGACCATATACTAAGTATAAATGCGAAACTAACTCTGTCAGCCTGTTCCTTCTTCACGCTTAAACCATGAAACCATCGTTATGAAAATTTACAGATATGGAGCCTGGGACCGGGAAAACGACATACCTAAGGAACTTTTTTCACATCTTGGCTATTTGTTTAAAAAATGATAAAATACTTAAGGGGACTACATGACCTAAACTCAAGTTTTATAATTCCTAAAAGTATAGGATCCACTGCAGTAAACAAAATCAGAAAAATATATGATATTCTTCAGGATCTATGCTAGTTAGATAGTGTGTAGAAAACTAAATACATACATCTAATTTGGTACGATAGAAAAAAGTCACAAAGATAGCTCTAAAAATTTATTTTATAGATCAAAAACCATACTAGTATACATGCAAACATTCTGTTTTTTTTTTCCAGATTTTTCTTCAAGCAACATTAACGTGATAGTGTTTTCATTTTTTAGTTCAATCATTACACTTTTTGTAAATAGAGAATTGCTTCATATTTTACAATAAATTACCAGCTTTGTGTCATCGCGCTTCTCTTTCTTTTCTATGCAGTTCGACAGTGACCGCGCTTTAGCTCTTGTCAGCCCCCTAACGTAGATCAAGTCGTAGGCAACAGATAAGGAGTAGGAAATATAATCCTTTTTACTTTATTATTAATTTTATAATTATTTTAAAAAAAAGTCGAAGCTATGCATAATATCATATTCTCAACATCCTTTATAAGTAATAAAAACGCGTTGTTTACGTAAGTGGTCGCGCATCATTGACGGACAGACCGAGAAACTGATGTTTGCTAAAGCGAAGGTCGTAGCACTCTTTATTTGAACATCACACTGCACGTCTATTCGTCTGTTCGTCATATCGTACGATGCCAGCGATTACTTCATTACTGCTAAACGACGCACAATGGTGCAATCAAGGTCAATCAGCGTCGTCACGAAATGATTGGTTGCTAGACCTCTGTTATGAACAAATGTTTCATATTTACCGACTGGTAAAATGGCGAGTGCTCGCTTTAAGCATACCACATATTAAAGACGCACAAATAATAGTTATTTATGATACTAGTGCGGTAAGTTGGTTTTTACAAACGAGTAGACGAATGTAAGCCCGAGACGAAGTCGAGGACTTACAATAGTCACGAGTTTGTAAATACCAATTTCCGCGCATGTGTCATACAACGTTTTTCAACACATTTGCGAGAAAGAAAACAGTACAATAGGTAATGAAACATACTTTTGCTTATAAAAATATCAGTCAGAAAGTCGCAACAATAGCAATCTTTGACGTTTCTAATATGAAAATGGCGCCATTTCCAAATGGCGCTACGTGCGCGTGGTGAAAATTAGAATCGCAAAAAGTCGAATCGCAATAGTCCAGTCGAAAAGCATCTTTCGTCTCATTTTCTCTTTAATACTAAAGTGAGATAAACGTATTGATCAAAAGCGCTTCCAAGAAGGTTCGATCATTCAGCTTATTTATTCTCGTAATTTGAAACTCCTTGGTGGAATTGTTATACCTATAATTTTTTTTATGGTAATTAAAAAAAAAACCGTAAAGAATACGCACCGCGCTATACAACGAAGGGGGCGGTAAAACATGTACTTAGGTGAGAGTACCTATTTTACCGCCCGTTCCGTTGTATGGTGCGTAATTTTTAACTTTCGAACAATGTATACAGGCTTCGTAAATGCATTTTTTGAGCAAATGTGTTGAAAAAGTAAGTTAACGTACTTTTCTACGAGTCCAAACAAAAATTCATATTTTTTAAATGATTAACCTTTTGGCTCTATTTTACCACATAAGGTAACCTGACACCTGTGTCCGGTGTGACACTTTATTTCTTTAAAATAAGTTTTTTTTTTGTAAACTGGTACCTTGTATTTACTTTATATTCACCTAATTTGTTATCATAATTGTGCTTTTGTGTGCTATTTATTTTGTATGCATTATATAAATGATTTATCTATCTACCTACCTAGGTTTACATAACCAAAGAGTGCACATTTGCATTTCAACGATGTGTTGTTAATCTGATAATACTGAAACAGTAACCAGTAATAGAAATAAAAAAAAAACAATGCTTGGTGGTATCAGGTGCTCCCATCACATGCCAGTTACAAACTGTCAGCTGGGAAATCAATGATTACAGTACAAGGGACATGAAACTAATAATAATGCTTTGTTGCCCCGGAATTGGAATTCCGGTCGCCTCCCCGAAGGAACGAGTGGCATTGTGCTTAAAACATTTGAAGTATAGACGATGTTTCGCAACACTATCAGTATCAGGGGTTGAACTAGTAGCATTTGGTGGATAAGGTTAGTTTATCTATTAAGAAACCAGACAAGTGCGAGTCGAACTCACTTGGAGAGGGTTCCGTACGATGAATATGTTATCCACCAAAAATATTTCACGTAAAGTAGGTAAGACTTACATAGCTCTTTCAATGTTACTGTGTGTCTTGGTAACCTACTTTACATGAAATGTTTTTGGGATTTACCCTACTGGGTTTATTGTATATACAGACTTGCACCTGCCTTTAATGGAGTTGGAGTGTGCAAGTTACAGATTTGTCCATTTTTTTTTGTTGTAGTGTGCAAATCCTAGCCTGTATATAAAATTTCGGCTTTTTGGGACTTCGGCAAGTACCCTAGAGGTTTTGGTTGAGCGAGTGAGTGAGTCGGTCAGTGACGAAGTATTTTAGGTATTAATAAAATCCAAAGCATAAGCTTGACACACGAAACTTCGGGTGTTTTATAAATCTGCTAACTACATTTTATCCTGAGAATTTGAGATGGCTAGCATTTTCCAGGCCGAAGCTATGAGGGCATAAAAATACGATGAATCGCTTCGAAAAAAGGTAGATAGTGCTCCTGATTTTTATTTTTGGCTCGTATTGGTCGCCGTCAAGAACCAGATCCCCAGATACCAAGAATAAACTTAACATTGTAGTTGCAAAACATGCTCTCCCATACATACAAGTTTGTACGCACAATATTGAAAGATTTACCATGTTATTTTTAGACCATAGATGTCTTATAGGTTTTCCTGTAATCTGTAAGTAAAGAACTAATTTCTGTATTTGTTTCAAAATTTTAGGCTCAGTAGTTTCGGAGATCAGGTGAGGGGAATGGACAATTATCATATATTTTCTTAAATTACTTCAAAACTGTTTATTTTTAAATACAATAAAACAGGCCCTTTAAACAATCCCTTTCATATGACATGTCAAACGACACAGTTTGCAAAACTTTTGTTTTTATTTCTAGTTTGCCCCCCAAAAGTGACCCCCATATTCAATATTCATTTATTTATGTAACACGTCCGTGTTGGGGTCACAGAATATCATATGTGTACCAAATTTCAACTTAATTAGTCCAGTAGATTCGTAGCCAATTGGCTGTGACAGACGGACACACAGACACATGTTTTTCCATTAGGACGTACGGAACCCTGAAAACTATAACAATTCTGAATACGCATTAAATAATACATATTTCTACTATGAAACATAGTTGTATAGTATAGTAGTACATATCATACTCTCTCACATTTTCATTATTACTGTTCCTTCTTTTCATTGCTACGCCGTAGCATCGTAGCAAAAAACCGCGTAGAGAAGAACTCACAACATTTCAAAAGTTTAAATATTTCTATTCTTTTCAAGTTTATTTCATTTCGAAAACTTTAAATTAAGCGTTGCTTTTGTTTAAAAAGAGAATACATACGCGTTAAATCCTACTGAAACATAAATATTCAAATTATTTGTAAGGCAAGCGCATGAATAATATGTACCTACCTACTTCCAAAAGGGACGCATATTTCAATATTGCGTAGGTTTAATTTAAAGCAAACCCTACTCCGCTTAGAATTGAATTACCTGGACAAAGGAAAATTATACGCGAGCGACAAATAATCATCGCATATTATCCTTTCGTGCGTAAAAAATAATAATATTCGACACTCGACAGGATACCCACTACCTGGATAAATGAGTAGAATTTAATAATATGATCAAATACTTTACCTTACCCAAAATATGAAATCGATTATTTATACAGCTATTCACAATATGTATAAGTACCTACATTCATGTTCAATAATAAATTTGAGACAATGATCCGAGCCATTAACTGAATATGACGAATTTTCAGTCATTGACCTGTGTAAGGGCAAAATTAATTGTTCTAATTTCTCTATAAACGGGAAAGAGTTATTGACACGAGTGCCAGGTGAGCTCGGTTATTTACCTTTTCGCAATTAAAATTTTATTTCGTCTCTTAAGGGACAAGTCCCTTAGGACTACAGAGTAGGTACAAGATTGGCTGATTAAGGCGGGGTTGAAGGTAAGTATTCCAGAACGTTGCTCAGTTTTGAATCACAATAAGATTTATAATTTTTATTGACATAACACATTATAACATTCTTATCGATACGAACGTACTTAGGTAGGTAGTCAATCCATTAATTGAAACACGCTATGAAAGTGCCAACAGTTTAAAAAAAAACTTTATTTAATTTAGAGGCAAAGAGGTCTATTCTATTTTTAATAAATGGCAAGCAAAGCCGATGTCGACTATTCTGCCAATGTCTAAAGTGAGCTAGAAAAACAAGTGTGCATAAAAAAAGGGAAAAAAAAAGTGAAAATTAGTTTAAAACAAATAAAATGATTTGGTTGATCCAGTTGATACAATCAAACAACCATATACACGTCAGACCTACATGTCAGACCCATCATGAGTCATGACGCCATAAACAGGATAAAACCATTGATTTATAATAGTAAAACGACTACTACAGATAATGTATGCTAACAGAGTTGTACTATACTATATTGTAGTCTGTGGTTGTACACAAACTTGTAGTAAATGGTCAAAAGTTCTTATACTTAATTGTAATTTGTTATGGCGTACCCACTATATAGAGTATTCTATCTATCTATATCAGTTATAAAATACAGAACATGCGAAACAAAACGCTGGCTGTCCATTGGAGGTAGGGTTGCCACCCGTACTTTATAATAAATTATTGTACTTTATTTTGGGCAAACGTACTTTATACTTTATGAGGGCAATTAAAGTAGGTAGGTACGTGAAAATACTTTATTTTATATTTTTATTGTAAAAGATTTTTTAAATTGTTTACTAAAAGTAACAATTTAGGTTAAGCTACAATAAAGATTATAATTTTGTTAAATTTGAAAGCCACGAGAACTTATTTTGTGAGCTAAGAAAAAGACTGTCAATGATATCACAAGACTGAATAACAGTGATGATTATTACTTGATAGATGTTTCTTCATGTTTCTAGTCACATACTGAATGTGTTGAATAAAACTTAGGGAATAACATAACAATTTCGGATATACAGGGTTATTGGTAAAACACCATCAACATCTTTAGGGGTCATTGTACTCATCACTATGAACAACTTTTACTATGGGACCAAATATAAAATCGCGAAACAAAAAAATCAGCCCGTCCCTACATTTTGAAGAGTTCTGCAAACATAAATGTAGGGAACAGCTGATATTTTCTTTGCGATTTCATATTTGGTCCCATAGTAAAAGTTGTTCATAATGATGAGTATAATGACCCCTTAACACTTTCCGGGACAGACCGCCTCTAAACGTTATCTCGGTATATCGTTACGTGACAGTACGGCTAAGGGCGTTGAACTTTATTTCATGTAATTTGGCAAACCGTCGATAGCCGTTGCTTGCCCATAACATTCCTACGAAGCACATGATCTAGTGTCACATCACGCGACTTTATTCGTTCGTAGGTGTCACGGCACACTCTTTTCCAGTAATTTTTCAACACATACATACGCAGAGCTTGTGCACCAAACCAACACGTTCACACCGCCGACAGGCGTAGACATACCATACAATCTGCCAACGTGTCAACGTCTGTGGCCGTATTTGCTGTATCAAGAAATTAAGAATATAATTTAATATGATAGTACGGCTGTAGACGGTATGATAAAATGTATGGCATTTTGAAGTGTCATATTATGACATTTGCAAAATAGTCAGTGTCCCGGAACGTGTTAAGATGTTGATGGTGTTTTACCAATAACCCTGTATATGCAACATTATGCACAATATAAGGAAACAAATTATGCCCAGAAAGTCTTCTTTGGATATGAAACTGGAAAAAATTAAAGTTAGTCATAAAATTCATGAAAAATTCATATCGTTCTTGGACAAAGCGTTAGGGGATCTGGATAAGTGGTTCGATGTTAGCCAAACAAATTGGCTCTTCTTACTGAACAACATAAATTTAAAAAGTAAGGTTGAATATGACCATTTTGGTCACATAAGTTGAAAGTTTAAACTGCAAAAACTTAATAGTAACATCGATAACCTGTATGAAGAAATCACACAAGTTAATAATTCATAAGATTTATCGGAATTATCCACATCACAAAAGTGGCAAAAAAACAAACAAAATATGTAGTTACGATGTTGTGAATTACAAAATTGTGTTATTTCTGCTATCCATTCCGGCCACTTCAGCATTTAAGTACAGAGAGAGAGTTGCGTGGCGGGACGAACGAAATAGAGCGTCTCTAAACTCTATAATATAATAAAAATAATATACTTGAATTTAGACGTACCTACTGTTAGTGTTTTACGCAATTACCCCGCAGGTTTGGTCCACGTCAAAGGAGCGGCTTGTTTTGTGACGTCATACGGCGGTCATGTGTGTGAAAGTGGATGTAGGTATGTTTATGTTGTATCTAATCCTTAGGATTCTGCGTTAAAATTAGGATCACGAATCAGAATTTAATATTCTATGGAGAATCAGGATTAAAAAGTAATTAAAAAGCTGCCAGCAAATTTTGTCACTTGACATACTTGTAACAATAAAATTGTTGTCTCCAATTTAGTATTTCGGATACTTCAAATTATTCCATCGCTTATTATAAAACACCAATAATATACCATACTGCTTCAATCCATCTTTATGAACAATTATCATAAAAACAAACGTAACGTAAATTCTACTTATTGAAAAACATCGCAAAGTAATCTGACTCACAGCACACGTCCGTTTTCTCGCGGAAAACTCTTGAGAACTAATATGGATAGTTTTGTATGCAAACCTCGCCTCGAATTCTCAACGAGAACACAAACATGTGATGAGACAGGTCAAACTTGTTCCGCCAAAACCTGTACCGCTGTAATAAAATATAAGGAAAAGATATAAACGCGTCATGACGATTAAAAAGATGTGGCAAAATATGTGAAGCGAATCAGTTGTCTAGGAACCATCTGAGTCGAAAAACACTTAGAATAAACCGAACTACAATTCTCATTCTATCAACGCAGTCATTAATTAAGTCGGAAAATAAATGTGACAGCTTTTTAATCGACTTCAAAATAGGAGGAGGTCCTCAATTCGGCTGTATTTTTATTTTTTATGTATGTTTGTTTCTTCAAAACTCGGTCATTTATAAACCAATCTGCAAAATTCTTCTTTTACACTTAGAATAAACCGACCTACAAGTCTCATTCTATCAACGCAGTCATTAATTATGTCGGAAAATAAATGTGACAGCTTTTTAATCGACTTCAAAAAAGTAGGAGGTCCTCAATTCGGCTGTATTTTTATTTTTATTTTTTATGTTTGTTACTTCAGAACTCCGTCATTTATAAACCAATTTTAAAAAAATCTTCTTTTGTTTCAAAGGATTTATTTCCCTATTGGTCCCATATGAATTTGGTCAAGTTCTGATGAGTGGTTTTGGAGTCAGCTTCAATAATACTTTTTTTTACTTAGTGTATGTTGATGATTTTGTAATAACTTCCTGTCACTGTTATTCACATTGCAAGTAGTAGTATACCTATGACTTTGTTTGGGGTGGGTACCACAAATACCAACTTCCCATAAAAACACTACATAGAGAATAATTTTTTTTTGGAAGTCGGTGGTTGTTTGTTGAAATCATTTTATAAAAGGTCGAAACTGCCAGTCTATGTTTGATTATTTAATATTGTGAAATAATTATGAAAAGTTAATTTAAATTCAACGAATGTAATTGAATACCATGTTTTGCTTGACTGAGTTAACCAAAGACTGAGGAAACATCTTGCCTCTTTGATATACTTACGTAACTATCGTATTTTTTGAGCCAATTTGCATGTTGTTTAGTTATATCAGCTCGTAAACGCATTTCTCACATAAAATGATGAATTCAATTAACTATTTCTATTTCATATAGACTCTTTCAAATGGATTATCGATCGTAGTTTGGTGGATGATGGTTTAAGACTCCCCCGCAGACAGGCGCGACGCGAATCTAGTTGAACAAATTCTATGAAAACTTCAAACTCAAACTCAAAGCATTTATTTCAATTAAACCATTTACAGGCACTAGTGGTCGGTCAGTCAGAAATATGAAACTAGTTGCCCATTCCAAAGCGTAGTAGGTACCTTTGGAGAAAAACGGACAAGAAACTCCATGGACACTTTTAAATAATGTGGTTACATGAATATTAGTTACATCATTAATGTTGAATATAGGTATGAACGATACGATATGTGAGAACGATGTAAATAAGACGTACACGTTGAGTGTCCAGAGTACAGCAAATAGAAATTTAAACAAAACAATCCAGAAATAAAATAATTAAAATAAGCCATGGCGGCTAAGAGATGACCAGTCCCAACTGACAGCGCCCGTTCACGAACATGACGCATGGATCAGCACCATTCAGCTCAACCATTTTGAAGGGAGCTAAATGATCCAACACACGCGCCACTGTCAGTGAGACATTTGAGTGAGCATGACATCTATCAGCCGCCAGGGCACATTCAAGTCAAAGAAAGACATTACCCGGTAAATAGCTCGATAGTAAATAGTACTCACACTTGTCCTATGCATTTATATAATACAAAGGAGATTGAGTTTATACAATGCAAAGGTAGTCTAAAAATCTTCAGCAGCTCCAACAGTATTTTCAAATGTTGATCAATTAGTTGGGGTTGTGGAACAGGACCAACATTGAGCCAGGCATTTTTATCAGCGATATCACAGTATGATAAACGCCTCAAAAAACGGACATCAAATTTTTATTCTACCCGTATTAATCGAACGTATGTATCGCGATATAATCCCCAACTTATAATATGCCTGTCATGCCTTCATGGAAATTGATCTACTAAAATCACGTGGCCCCGTCCCGTCGCGCCTGTTTGCGGGAGCCTTTAAGTGCTTCAAATTATCTACACATAATCCCTTATTGTTATAGCACATTTACATATGTATCAGATCCACTTCAACGCAAGCTCACTATTAAATAATTATTTACATAACATTGCGCTTACATATTCCCCGAAGACACAAGCAGAGGTGTAAAAATAGTATGGTAGGTACATCCGCACCTTGCCAGTTATCTTTAGGTCTCATCTAAAAGCGGGCGAGCTTATTGCCATCAACCGGGCACAAATGCATACTCCAGACAGCATAAACTGATGAAATATCACTTTGCCCCACCTGAGACTCGAACCTCCATGGTTAGCAGCCATGCTTGCGACCACTAAGCCCACGACGTAGTAATTAATAACATTGTTTTAATAACAATAAGAGCTCTGTCATAGTTTCAAAACAATATTGTGACAGAATACTTAATAAATGTTTTAATGCAAATAACCGTATAACTATCCTTCATGTGTCAAATCCCTTGTGATCATGTCGAGGCTTTTATTTCAGACCTTTTATTAAGTCACATTCCTAAATAAACGGACTCTATACATCGTTAGCCGTACGACTTTATTTATTTTGAAAGGTTTAATTACTGTAATGAACCCAGTACCTAAGTGTTTACGAGACGACCAACTTTGTCCCTTTTTTTTTTTTTTTGAGGATGTGAAATCATCAAATGACTCCTCCCGCTCTGGGTGGAGCGGAAGGGAGTGTCAGACTCTTACTGACTAAAACCCACCCGTGTTCCTTCCTTGGCCCTTTATGTTCCGGGTCAGCGGTACCCCTTTCGGATGATCCCGCTTTCCCGGCAGGCTTGGGCCCTAGTGGGCCCCCTCTTCGATGCTGACATCTCTTTGAGGCGCGCGTGGAACACGTACGCGCCGTCCAGCACGGGCCTGGTCCTGATCGGACGGTGAGCTACCCATTACTCACCGCCCGCAGGCCCGCGCCTACGGTGGCCGGGAGTCGTCACGCGGCTCCCGACGCCCGGAGCGTCCACCGCGGCGGCTTGGACGGGAGACTCTCTCCCTCTCCCGTCCCGCCACCTCCTTCGCTAGCATGACTGCTTCGCAGAAGGAGGTGACTGCCTCCCACTTCCCCTCGCCCCGGACCATGGCTTGAACCAGGGCCGGGCGTGAGAGGTCGCCGCCGCTGCCGATCGCCTCTACGAGGACACGGCGGTGCTCCGCCCATGCAGGGCAGGCCCCCACCGTATGCTCCACCGTGTCCTCGGGGCGATCATCGCAGTGGTGACACCCGGGCGTTTCCTCCCGCCTGATGTTGTGCAGGAACCTCCCGAAACATCCGTGTCCGGTGAGGACCTGCGTCAGGCGGTAGGTGAGGATGCCGTGACGCCTCTCTAGCCACTCCTCAAAGAGGGGTCTTACCGCCGCTATCGTGGCGTGCCCTGCGCTGGGTTGCGACAGTTGCTCTTTCCGTGCCGCCATGAGATCGCGCCGGAGGTCCGTCCGCTCCGCCGCGATTTGCCGCGGAAGCGGGGTTTCCCCCCGGCGTAGTGCCTCCGCGCGCCACTCATACAGGCGCGCGAGGACTATCGCCTCCAGATCCCACGGCGGCAGTCCGGCAAGAAGGCATGCCGCCTCGCCCGAGATCGTGCGGTAGCCCCGGATCAGCCTTACGGCTACCACCTTTTGGGGCGCGTTCAGATAGTGGGCGGCTCTCCGCCGCAGTGAACGCGCCCACACCGGGGCCCCATATGTAGCCATGGACCGCACGACCCCCGCGTAAAGCCTCCGGCAGGAGGCGTTTGGACCCCTCAGGTTGGGCAGGAGCCGCTTGAGGGCGGCCCCAAACTTTGTCCCCTTGAATGAATTTTAGAATTTGTCAGTAAGTTCCGAAGATTATGTACCTACCCCCTACATACACAGTGACAAATTTTACTTCTTTTTATTATTACCTATATAAGATAAGAATAGATGACATTAAAAATGTTGTTTATATGACTGTAACCGTATATAAAAAGTAAGTACGAATCAAGGTTTTTTTAGATCACTGTTATTTTTTAGATCACTGTTATTTTTCCGTAGTCGGGTTACAGTTTTTTAACTTATTTTTTTTTAATACTGCAGCGGTATCTACATCGCCACTTGTGAACTACGTCACACTGACGTCACGTAAAATCCTGCATCGCGCAAGCAGAGTTTACCGCGCAACTAGCATAATATATACAACGTCCCGACATCAATCCTCGGGCAGTTGCCCACCAGACACAACTCCCGTATGGTCGGAGGATCCTCCCTTTTGCATGGAGTTGTGAGTGAACTTTACACCCTGTTCCTCGTACCTCTATAATACTTTTCCGTTTCAATTGTATAATAGGTACCTATTAATTGTACAGCCGCGCCGTACGCAGCGCAGTCTCACGTTCGCTTGTTTTTAACCATTTAAACATATTTACAAAGCGCATTACAATATGTAACACATATTTGTAATGTGCTCGTCAATACCTTTCTTTTGATACCAAACATGTCATGATTAACCCAAATAAATTTTTTTCGAGGTTAGAGATGTACGTGTAAAGTCCACCCTATTAAATTTTGTGAGAATTTATATAGCCATATGTCACTCGGACCATTAATACAAATCTATTAATACATCATTCATCAAAAATTGGTTCTGTAGTTTAGGCGCTACGGTGGAATGCACGTAAATACAAACTTACTTAGGTACATACATACATAGACTGCTAAAATCATAACCCTTCTTAATAACCTTCTTCTTAACGAGAAAAAAACTAAATGTATTAAGTTTACGTTACCACATGTTAGACAGGTAGAAACAAGTGTTCTCATAAAGGGGGAAGAGTTGAAACCCGAAAATACCACAGTATTCTTAGGCATAACTTTAGACGCCAAGCTGCAATGGGGCCCCCATATAGATAAAATGTCAAAAAAGCTTAGCTCTGCAGCATACGCTGTTAGAAAAATTCGTGGTTTAACAGATTTAGAGACAGCCCGTTTAGTATACTTCAGTTATTTTCATAGTGTAATGTCGTACGGTATTCTGCTGTGGGGAAATGCCGCCGATATTCAGACGATTTTTGTTTTACAAAAAAGGGCAATTCGTTCAATTTATAAATTAAGTCCCAGACACTCCCTCAGAGAAAAATTTAAAGAGATTAATATAATGACTGTGCCTTCTCAGTATATTTATGAAAATCTTTTGTATGCACATAAAAATATTAATCTGTTTAAAAAATACAGTGATATCCATAGTATAAATACTAGGAACAAACACAAATTTGTTGTTCCTACAACCAGGCTCAAGAAAATAGGTGGCTCGTTTAGATGTCAATGTATACATTTTTATAATAAACTTCCTAGCCACATTCAAGAACTAAGCCTTAATAAATTCAAATCTTTTATAAAAAGGAAACTATGCCAGAAAGCCTATTATACTGTCAAATACTTTATTGAGGACAAAAAGGCTTGGGAGTGAGCTGTTCCAATAAATTTACACAGGGAATGTTGATTTATTTTATTGTTTTTTTTTGCTAACTATTGTACTTTTAATCTTTGCTATAAGTATCTATATTTTTTTACATATACAATGACATGAATATTTACTGTATAAAGTATTATATTATTTTAATTGTTGTGAATGTGAGGACTATGTGGGTTATTATTCCAGTTTTAATCATGTTCTGGCAGTTTGAGTAGTTTATGTGGCCTACCCAAATGTCCTTTCTTTGGTATTGTTCGTCGAATCGTTGAGCTCCTTAAGTTCTGAGTCGAGCTGCACGGTTACTGACAAATGCGTGCACTGTCTGGACAGGTCCACTCAATCTGTGTGGTTCTTTTCTCAAAAGTCCATTTCAGACACCAATCTGCATGGTCCTCAATGATTATGTCCGGATTTTATATACACATTGACATTAATGAATTTTATATACATATACTATGACAAGAGTATTTACTTTGTAAAGTATTATGCTATTATTTTAACTATTGTGAATGTGAGAACTATGTTGGTCATTGCTTTTTTTTTTTTTGTATTTTTACTCTTAGTGTAATCATGATCTGGCAGTTTGAGTAACTTGTGCGGCCTACTCAAATGTCCTTTCTTTGGTATTGTTCGTCGAATCGTTGAGCTCCTTAAGTTCTGAGTTGAGCTGCACGATTGCTGACAATTGCGTGCACTGACTGGACAGGTCCACTCAATCTGTGGGGTTCTTTCCTCAAAAGACCATTTCAGACACCGATCTACATAGCCTTCACATGATCTGACCAAGATTCTGTCTGGACTTTAAAAGAGACTGTGACCTCTGAGTTTGTTTCGGCCTTTCTTCTCAGAGTAGTCGGATAGGAAACGCCGACCTCATCTAGTTTAAAAAAAAAATATGATTGACGTGTAAAAGTGTTTGTAAAAACCTACTTACAGAAATAAAATCATTTATCATTTATCATTTATCACTTCCTTTTGGCTTTGCCGTAGTCGGGTAAAAAGCAATCCAGTCTAACGGCATCATTGCTTTTATTGACACAGCATTATTGTGATAGCGACTATTGTTTTGTTTCTTCTTTTGTCAATTGTCTTCAACACTTCTTTTAACCTGTACAATGGTGTGGGTTACGTGTTTGTTAAATCTTGGTTTAAGTATTTTCTCTTTAATCTGCAGCATGTAACTTTTTTTGTCCCTAATAAATACAATAAAATAACGATACGGATAACACCATAGCTATCCTAGATAACAACTGAAAAGACGTTTTTAATACCTGTGGTATACGGAACGAGTTGAAAACGGTAATTTTTACACTAGCAAGGTCAGCTGTTATTCATCACCATCCTGGATTATAGGAGCATTATAGGATTAACCAGTTTTTATTTCTTTATTTAGGATCTCCAACAAATGATACACACAATACATTAAGTAAGTAATTGTTGATTAGTTTGGCATTGGACGCTAGATAAAGAGACTAATTAAAAATAAGGTCGAACTTAGTCCAATAATGTCTTGTATTCGTATCCTACTGCTTAATCAGTTTTTTTGGAACAGATGTACCTACTACATACAAGTATGTAGGTAAGCACTGATGTTTTAGACCGATTTTCATCTGAAACGAATCCAACACAAACAAAGAAGTGATTTGAAAATAACTGTGTTCTCGTTTACGTCTTAATATCGTATCGTTTGACACAACAGAATTTGAACGCGATGTTTGATTGTTTGTAATTTGTTATAGGTTATAGGTACCTACATAAATGTTAGTATTTAGGATAATTAAGTTATGATAAGCGCATTTGTCGCATTGGGCTACCCTGTAATGGTAGAAGTAAGAAGAAAAAAAAACATCATAGCTATAGGCGGTCGAGATAACATTGATCATAAATCAATTTGAAACTTTGTTATACAGACGATCATACGAGTACCTATAGTGGTTCTAGCTGGCGATCAATAAATATTTAAAATCGTAAAATTGAAAGGATATCGTTTGACTTGGCATGGGCATATGACGAGGAGGAAGGAAACCAATGTAACTAAAAGCGTGATGAATATTGTGCAGGAATTTTGTTACACCAAAACCACATATTATATTATATTTGTGTATTTAACTATAGAGTTTTTATTTTTATAATTTAATATATAATTAATTTAATTTATAGAGCTGTTGTACCCAACAATTCTTGTTATAACTCAGTAGGTACATAGCTCTTATGTTTCAAGCAATGAGGTTATATTATTATAATACTAGAGGAGCAGCGTCCTATTACCAATTTCGAAAAAACGTAACCACTTACGAGTTTAAAGTCGTAGCTTTGAAACGAATACATAAAATGTCATTTATGTCAATCTGGCAAAAAATCAATGTTTGTCACATTTCATCTACCGTCAAACTAGTTACGTTGGAATGAGACAAGACATTGTTATCGTGAAAACGGCCAGAGTTGCCAATGATCAACATATTTTCCCTAGAATGAATGTAGGTATTTATTGAATCAATTACCATGAAAGGTAAGTAACTAAGTGCGGAAACCAGACCGATAACATAGAACATAGAACCATGAAAGGTATTAAGGAACTTTGACAAGGAGAATGAAAGAAGAAAACGTGTTGCGCCGACCACAAGTAGCATGGGACATGATCATGAAGAAATCAAAATTGAAACAATCCTTTGTTAAACCTAAGTATAGTTGCTATGAACTTTTTTAATTAACTTTAGTTATATTGATCGTATGTTCGCATTAATCGTCGTGGTCGGTGTCTAATCGTTGAAGTTTCCTTTTAAGCCGTCAACAACTTTCAATGAATGATTACAAAGTTTTTGTTGACGGTATTCCACCCCGTCGTAAATCCTTGTATCCGAGCCCAAAGTTTTCTGGAAAACATGAGCCTTAATTTATTTACGAGATATGTGCTTGGTTTTTTGTTGTGATTCTGCATTATTTTATGAAATAATATTTTATTGTTTTATGGTATGGTAGTAGCTATTAATATTTAGAAAACGGTTATTTTCGTGTTTTATTCCAAATTATTGATTTTGCCGTTAATCCATCATATCGGCGGTATTACCAACTTCAAAAGTGGTATCCGGCTGTTAGTCTTTAAACCTAACGTAGCATTAAATTTAAATACTTCTAAGAATAATGACAGGTATCGGTAGTATCTCTTTACGAAATTACCTTCAATTTACAACTGAAAAAGCTAGTTTTCGTGCCAGTTTCCACGTTATCGATTTTGGTGTCATACCTATTAAATACCGATAGTACTTCAAAGAGGTGTCATTCAGTCAGTATCCTATTTAGCAACCGTAGCATTAAACTCAGACACTTCTAAAAACTAATTACAGAGATTTGGGTTAAGTATCTCTTTACAAAATTACCACCATTTTACCATTATAAGTGATCCAAATTACCGATTTTTTTGCAAGCGGTATATTACTTGTATTGCCGGTTGACAGGAGAGGCGGGGTGTTATCTCAATATTCCCAAAAATTGGTTTCTTAGAACGTCGAGTATGACGTAATGTAATAAAAATAAGTAACGCGAAAAATACAGTGAACAGAGAAGGGTATATAGAAGAATTTAAACCGAACAGAATAATAAATAATAGTTTGATATTCCCAATAAAAAATTGGGAAGTTGTAGCACAAAAATAAACTTTGACGTCGAAGATCTCTGTATTTCCAGCGATAACAACAGTTTTTTTTTTAAGAATTTAGTAGGTTTTCCATTTTTTTAAAACTTTAACCAAACCATTATTTAATTTTATGTCTATATTTTAAATAATCTAAAGAAAAGCAGTAAAATAAATGCCCATTCGCAGCTTACGTCACATTTCAACACAAATATCATTTTCAATTTTCAATCTTATTGACGCTCCATAGTGGTGACAATAGCATACGCGGTCATACTTTAGTCGTCGGGCAGCGCTCGACTTGGATGGTTGGCACCGGACGCAATTTTTTCGAGTTTTTCGTCTTTTTCTTGTAAAACTCTTTCGCAACATTTTATTTTTATTGCCCATATTTCCACTGAGACTGAATTTTCACTTCAATATTAGGCAGTGAGTAGCCTTAGTAGTCCGCCACAGAACTTTAGTTCAATTCACGCACTGTTTTACCAATTTTAGCAAATACCAACTAATATTCAGCCAGCAGCAGCTTCCATTCCCGTGGATGATCCCTCTATCGTCTAAATTTTTCAGAATTCTAGCTTCCGTCCCGGCTCCGCATTTTATTAGAAACATTATGGCATTTGTCACTTTGGAGCTGTGATATTATTGCATTTATTTAGAGTTTATGTGATTTTTAAGTGGTCCGAGGGCCTTTATGTTGGTTTTGTTTTCTATTTTTTTACCGCACCCACTAAGTACCTATCTAAAACACAAACATTAGTTTGAAATGGCATAACTACCCATTTAATTAACCCTTCCATCCCTGATACTGACTTACACCCGATCATCCCCTATCTTGACTTATCCCGATTTATCATGTACTGTAATAAAAATAAACAGTAGTGATGTTTTTTTTTAAATTGTTATGTGTAATTATTTATTGTATCATATTATGAACCGACACTGTAATTACATCGAATTTTAGAACGCACGTCATAAGTAAGTATATTCAACAGAAAACATCTGATTTCCTTACGTATACTATGCAACTTTCCTTGAGCACACAAACGCCCGTGTTAGCGTTTGCGAGTGTGTGCATAATTACCGTAAAACGCGCAGATGCGGTTGTGTGAGTGCGGTAATAGCGATTAAAATCGTAGTCGGTCCGCGTCTTAAGTAGATCTTAAATACTTGTAATTCTATTTAATTCGTAAGTAAGGATTGTGACGCTTAAAAACTTGAGTACCCCTATATTATTTAATTTAAATATCAATTACTGTCGCAATTCTTCACAAACTTTCGTAGACATACGCATCGTCAAGTGGATGTCACTATCGACATGTTTTACCTCAGTAGCTAACCGGGTAATTCCCCTTAAACCCTTATCTATACGAAACTGGGATTTATTGAGATTATAATACAATATAAGGCCGATAAGAATGACAATATTACAAGTTTACTGCTGACCGATAAAATTGCCGATTATGTTAGTCTGTTTGTACAACGTTATCGAATCTCTATCGTACTAGGTGAGCTTCTGTACTTATTGGTCATAAGTTCTAACAAACTGTTTTAATTTTAGCTCAGCTGTCAAAATTATGGAAAATTAACAGATTGATCGAACGACTCAGTAGGATTCAGAACGGACGTTGAGTTCTAATTTCAAACAATAATAAAAACAACGGTCTACGCTGTTTTCGTTTGAAATTCAAAATACGTGTAAATATTTCCTGCATGTTACTTTTTGTCTCTTGTTTAAATAAATAAATAAAATAAATAAATATGAGACAACATCCACACAAGGTCTTCAGGTCCCGAACTAGGTAGAGCCTGTACTACGGTAACCTGATGACTGATATACATACCTTTATACATATATATGTGTAAGTATTTAAAAGTCGGTTCTTTGAATCGGACCAGCACATTTTTTTAAGGATTGCCATTTATTATCATCGATCATTTTATGCTTTAATGTCGTTGTCCTTGAATATTTCCGGTTTTTCCACTTCTCATTGTTAGTTCTTCCTAATAATCATACTAAGTAATGGCCGTCTAAGAATAACGGTCTTTTTATTTTGCGCATTTTTATCATAATCTTAAGTCTCTAAACCAATCGTTGAGCCGCAGCCGGTGCAAAAAACAATCGTTGAACCGGTGCAAAAAACAAACGTTGAACCGGTGCAAAAAACCGGTTTGTGTATACTGGTTCATGCTGATATTTGATGCTATTATAAAATAAGCAACGTATTGATCGCATAGGCGCGTTTAAAATAAAATAAATGAACAAATAAGTAAAAAATATTTTTAAAAGTTCATTGAGTTCCCACGTTATGTGCAAGTTTTCATAATAAACTTAATCTAGACTATGTCCTACTGGTGATCCAAGATGACATGTTAATAAGTTTTGTAGTTTTGTAGAAAAGAGAAAAAAAATACCTAAATCGACTTTCTCGATTTCTCTCTAGCGTTCATTCTGTTTAGCAGCGCTCTGCTCTCATTATCCAACACGTTGTGTTACTAATAGGGCTTGCAATATCCGTTCATTTTTACTATCCGGATAATGCGGATATTAATATTTTACTATCCGGATTATCCGGATAATGCGGATAATACGGATATTTTTTAGTTTGTATTATAAATAATACTGATAAGCTTTTGTGACACGTTTTTCAGTCTCTCAAGCAAGATGACAAAGAAATAATAAACTATACCAATATTTCAAGTAACAATCACATAAAAAATATAGTATACTTTCTTAAATTATACAATAAAACAACGAAACCGCAAAAATCATTAGTTTTCTTCTATAGAAACAATTCTAATTATAAATTAGAGCTTACATTTATTACATATCAACAACATGCCAATCAAATCAACCTATTGAAAACATAATAATTAAATAACAATATCTCTTTCCCTGGCAAATCAGCTCAATTATTAAACAACAATAGTATAAATCAAATATAATAAAAGAAAAATGAAAAAAATAATCAAATTGCCCTTTATAATATAAATTACGAAATTCTTTAATGATTGTTTATTTAAATTCTGGAAATATGATCTTAAAAAGCTTAAACAATCTAATGAATCTTCTTTCATGGAAGTTCCTAAATGGTTACATACATTCTTTTGTTTTCCTTCTGCGGTGTATTTATACAGCACCGCAGACTTGGTCGGTGATTTTTTAAACATCTTGAATTGTTGACTACTTTTTTTAACTCTTTTTATTATTTCATTATAATCTTGTAAACAAACTTCAGTTTTACGACCAGTTGCATGTACATTACTTGTAGCTACAATAAACCTTCGTCACCATCGGAGTCTTCAATTTCTTGTACATTTATTTTGATATTAAAATAATAAATAACTTAATAACAGTTATGTACTTTACAGATGACTGCTTTTTATTTAATATTTAAAAGAGAAATACAACTATCCGTAACATCCGAAAAATCCGGATGGTGATGCAAGTAAAATCCGGATTTGAAAATCAGAGGATATCCGGATAATACGAATATCCGGATATCCGGATTGCAAGCCCTAGTTACTAATCTACTCTTTAAAGTTTGTAATAATCCATATTAAACTAATATTATAAATTCGCAAGTTACTCTGTCTGTATGTTACATTTTCACGTTTAAACCACTGAATGGATTTTAATGAAATTTGGCAAGGAGCCAGATGGCATCCTGGGGAAGGACAGGGCTACTTTTTGTCTCAAAAATAATCCTAAAAGGGGGTGATATAGGGGATGAAAGTTTGTATGGAGGTATTTCTTAAGATAGGGATATGAAAATTTAAATGTTTGCTTTTGGTAAGAAATAAAACATTATTTGCTTCAGCGTTTTTGTAAAATCATGCCCCAAGGGTGTATAGGGTATATAGGGCACCGGTGCAGGCGCGTTCCTTGAGGCGGCGCGCGGCGGCCAGCCCGGCGGTTAAACGCGTCCCAAAGAGTCATGGCCAGCCGGCTGGTCCGGGGATACCGTACGGTCTCTGGTGAGTCGGCGAGCCTCCTTGTCGGATTGCCGCCATGTGATCTAGAAGGAAAAATCCATCATATGGGAGTGGCGCGAGGAGGCAAAACGTAACTGGGCGTAACTCCGCTGCTGCGAGAAATCACGGCACAGCGAACAGCTCCGGTGGGATCTCAGGGCGGCATGGAGAGTGCGATTGTCGCAACCCAGTGCTGGGCACGCCACAATGCGGCGATAAGTCCCCTCTTTGAGGAGAGGCTAGAGAGGCGCCACGGCGTCCTCACCTTCCGCCTCATGCAGGTCCTCACCGGACACTGTTGCTTCGGGAGGTTCGTGTTCCGGATAAGGCGGGAGGAAACACCCGGGTGTCACCATTGTGTGGATCGCCCGGAGGACACGGTGGAGCATACGATGGAGGTCTGCCCGGCTTGGACGGAGCACCGCCGTGTCCTCTTGGAAACGACCGGCGCGGCGGTGCGATCTCTTGAGTCCGGCGCTGGTCCAGACCATGGTACGGAGCGAGAGGGCATGGGAAGCCGTCATGAGGAGGCGGAACGCGTAAGGTAGAGGCAAAATTCGCGCCCTCACGCCCCTAGTCGCCGCAGGAGACGCCCTGGCCGTCGGGAAATCCAGGCCGATTCCCGGCCACCGTAGACGCGGTCTTGCGGACGGCGAGCAATGGGTAGCTCGCCGTCCGCTAAGGACCAGGCCCGGGTCGACGGTGCGTTGTGTTCCACGCGCGCCTCAAAACGATGTCAGCATCAATGATGGGGTCCGCTAGGGCCGATGCCTGCCAGGGTTGCGGGAAAGTCCGAAAGGATTACCGTGGCCTCTGGCACAGGCTACTAAAGGAACACGGGTGGTCAGTAACAGTCTGACACGCCCTCCCGCTCCGCGGTCAGATCGGGAAAAGTTATTTGATGATTTCCCATGCAAAAAAAAGGGTTTATAATAGGGGGTATTTTAAAATTCACATGATTATTGAAATTTTGGTGTACCTCTTTTTAAGAGATTTAAGGAATTGGAAATAAAGCCAGAACCCGTATCTTGAGGTAATATTTATTTTAGTATTTATATAATTTCAATCGGTCCGGTCCACCCGCTTGAAAGTTATAAGTACTTATTATTACAATTTGAAGCTATAAAATAACTTAGCTAATACATGGTCAATGGCGGCGCTTGAGTATTTTAATATTAAAATGGATTATTATTATTTCTGAGTTAGGCATTTAGAATCATAAAAACCTGTTTAATAAGAATAAAAAACATTATTTGCAAATGCAAATATTGTTTATTTTTATTTTTATTAAACAGGTTAAAGGTAACAGGCAGACAGATAATAAATATTATCTGTCTGCCTGTTACCTTTTCACGCTTTATCGGCTGAATGGATTTGAATGATATGACACTGTTTATCCCGGCAGCACGTTCCCGTGGGATAAATTTCGACGTTCACGCGGGCGACTCCGCGGGCTGAAGTTAGTAATTTTATAATTATTCAATGTATTTTCCTATGGAAAACGACGCTTGTTTTAGGCAATGGAGAGTAATTAATGAATGAGTCTGGGTCTAGCTAGTGGTCGCCCTTGGTTAATTTTTCAGACTTAGTTTTTTTGACGATTTTTGGTCATTGTAGGCATTGGGTTTTTTTATAAACTTGACCGGATTTTTCGCTGAGGATAAATTCCTTTTGGAAAACACTGCATTTTAATCAATTAGACCTTATCTAGCTGCATAATATAATTAGGTAAGTAGGTATACTGTATAAGTACTGTATAAGTAGGTATATATCTACGAGTATACTAATATCATAAAGAGGTAAAATTTGTTTGTTTGTAAGTTTGTGTTTAGGGGGTAACCTCTGGAATTACCGGTCGGATTTGAATTTTTTTTATTCTATTTAACATCACACTAGGACCCTTAGGGGCCGAGAAAAAAGTGAGAAAGACCCTAAGCGAAAACGAAAAGTGGTGACGCGGGCAGGTGATGCGATGCGACGGGGTAGGTCGGGGGAACAAAAAAAATCACGTGGAGGAACTGAAGCTAGTAACTAGGGAAAAATTACTAAAGAAAATTGCGAAAATTACCCAAGGATCATAGCAGGTGGCGTTTTGTTGTTCCTGCCGGACCCCATGAGAGGTCGAATACAGTTTATGTATCTATGTGTACAGTCACGAGCACTAATATGTATACACTTAGCAACTTCTAAATGTGATTTTCTCCTACTATATTGATTGCAATTTTATGTTCTTATGAATATAGTATTTTAGGACCTATACTGTTATGAAATAGGTCTTATTTTAAAGTTGCAATCAATATTCCGCGAGAAATTCGCTTTAAAATTTTGCAAAGGGTATACTTATTAGTGCTCGTGACTGTACCTACATATAGTACCTACAGTATATGTGCATACCTAAGCCATAACAAAAAAAAAAAAGGTGCATACCTACCATTGTATTTGGAATTTTATTATTCTTTCACGTTACATCAAACAGTCCACAACGGCCAGTTTTGTAATAAAGAAAACATATGATATAACCAAAGACAAAAAAGCAAACTGAAAAAGAAATTGGCGGGAAGACGAAGGAATATTTTTTTATAACACCCGGATCTCTATATAAATAAATAAATATGAGACAACATCCACACAAGGTCTTCAGGTCCCGAACTAGGTAGAGCCTGTAGGTACTATGGTAACCTCATGACTGATATACATACCTACTTATATACATATACACACCCAGTCACAGGTCAAACAGACATGTTCATGCACACAAATGTTTGATTTGTCCGGGGATCGAAACCTGGACCAGCGGCTCAGAAGGCAGGATCGCTACTAACTGCACCAACCGGTCAGTCGACAAAAAAAAGATATTGTCATAAGTCATTTATTGTGAAAAAAAATATACTTACTAAAAATTATGAAACTTGTTTCAATACGTTTCCCAGGAAGACCCGTACGCGGATATAACAGTAAATAAGCAGATAATCAAGACACGTTTACTTGTCTTTCAGAAAACAAAACATTTTACCTAAGGGGCTGACAACAGCTAAAGCGCGGTCACTGTCGGACTGCATTGAAAAGAAACAGAAGCGCGATGACACAAAGCTGGTAATTTATTGCAAAATATGAAGCAATTCTCTATTTACAAAAATCTATTGATTGGACTAAAAAAATTAAAACACTATCAAGTTAATATGTTGCAAGAAGAACAATCTGAAAAAAACAGAATGATTGCATGTATAATATCATGGTTTTTAATCGTTAAAAGAAATTTTTAGAAGTTTTTACGTGACTTTTTCAAGTCAAAGTCAAAGGTCATGGTCTCTTTTAAAGTCCAATCATTGTATTATTAGGATTTTATGTTAGTCTAACAATGCAGGGCCATGTCTGGAAGGGCCTTTTGAACAAAGATCCATTGCAGCTTTGAGTTGACTTGTCCTAACTCCTAACAGACGGCATGCATAATACATCAGTCATCGTGTAGCTCGACGTGTAGTACGACGCGACTCTTGTAGATTTCCATGAAGTTGTCATAGACATTGGTGCCGATTCTCTTGTCACAAAATTCTCTAAACTAGACTAAAAATCACCAAAATTTAGTTTATTCCTGTCAAACGACGATTTCCCATTCTGAAATTGACTAAAGTGACACAACTTAACCAAATTTTAGTTTGACAGCACTAAGATGGCACTGAGATTATAATTTAGTGAAAATGGCAATTTTGCTATTCTGAATTTTACGTTTTTCACCAAAAATTTTGATTGTTGTAACTAAATCTGCCTGTTTTTAATCGCGATTAAAAAGGTGTGGAATAAAATTAGTTGTCATGAACTAAAATTCATACCAACAACACCTCGACTTCAGATGCAAAAACAGTACTGTATCTTTTTTTTCTTTTCTTTTGCTTATATCTCGAAAACGGTGTGTCCTATCGCAAAAATAATGAAAATTTCGACCCCCTTTATAGAACCCCGGAACATCTAAAATCCAACGTGTTGGTAAAAAAAAAAATTTTTTTTTCATATTTTCCATACAAAACATGTCGAGGCTGCAAAATAATGCGCGACTCTGGCTCTAAAAAAAAATCACGTGGTACGGCAAAACAAGCACGTGGAGTCGCAATTGCCAAATTTGATTTTAGATGTGTCAAAATTATTTTTAAATTTAGAGATTTTATTTTGCAGAATAGCGTTAAGATTCTCATAGCCAAAAGTGAGGAATTTTAGTGATAGTTTAGTTAGTTTAGTTCGGTGTACAACAGAATCGGCACCATTGTTCTACTATAGTAGCGTCGTGTTGTCCCGTAGCGCCAGTTTGCCTTTATTAGTAACATTTTACTCGACCGACCAGCGCCACCAAAAGCTTCTAATCAACAACAACACTGATTGAAATATTCAATCAGTGTTGCGATGTACAAAACAAATCATAATTTAAACAGCATCAGGAGACTAGAGTCCAACAAGTAACGTATGTTATTTAATTACAATCTACTAGCCAAAACAACTGACTTATGATAAAGACGTAAGCAAATCTGGTTAGGTTAACAAACAGGTACTACGGGCCCACAGCCATGCAACCGGCGCGGCGTGCCTGCGTACCTGCGGTGCATGAGAACGTACGAGACAGTCAGCGTGCACTTTACAGCGGTTTCGATAGTAGAAAAGCTGTGTCTACCAATTTCTCTTCATTATTCTGTTGATATCTTACTCTGTCGCCTTAAGTGACGATAAGCGTGAGTGAGTGCGACGCTACACGATTTGGCGGTAAGAGTGCACACTGTACTCGGCTAGGTTCGGTATAGTTCGTTGGAAGTCAGCGGTAGTCGTCGCCGGTAGCTCCGCAGAGCAACCGCGCGCACTCCCCCGGCCGCCGCGCCACGCTCCGCCGCTATAAACAACTCATACTCTACTGACAGAAACACATTAATTGTTCAATGAAAACTAGTTAAAGCCTACTAGCTGGCACCGCCGATCGCTCCGATACATTCCGAGACGCAGTGAATCATAAATCTAGACGACCGGCCGCTATGAATTTAGACAATAATAGAGCTAGATTAAAAGCGATGTTATTTCGATGTTTGCAGTGAAAGGAGCCGTTGTAAGTGGCGATTCGGTGTATAAACTGTGCTGCGGTCATTTTATATTAGATGAATAAGTGGAGCGTCTGTACGCCTGTACATTATGTACTTAAGTGATGAGTGCCGGTGCGCCGCGGAACAGATTTTGCTGATCGTCTGCTAGTCCGAGCCGCCGGACCGCGCTCCTACGAAAGGCGCTTCACTCCTGATCGCTCGTCTGTCTACTCTTTGTTTTCAAAGTATGTATTTTCTTATATACACTCATGTTATATATACTTGTTTCCTTATCTCACGGCGTCATATCAGTTAAGTTCAAGAGATTAAAGACCGCTAAAGTATCCGAGATTATAAACTTTGAGTTGCCGTGAAGTATGCTAACAAAATGTTTTTTTTTATCTAATCTCTATCAAATACTATGCAAGTTAACAATAATACTATAATTCAGGGAGAAGATATCAATGTAGACATTGTTATTCAAATAAAATATTATTTTTATGACTTTTGTTTACATGCTGATATGGCAAGGACGCCTAATTTATAGTTATTTGAATTATTTCATTGGAACAGACGGATCCAATGGTCACTGTTATAATTGTAGATATTGGAGGTAAGTAGTTACTGAATAATCTACTAAATAAAGAATATGGCTCGAGATGAGGAAAACAAGCTAGCTCTTGGAATGTCTATTAAATGTTAGGCAAAGGACAAGCTGCCACTTTCTTACACTACAAACTACTTTGATTATAGATTCCGAAGCGCTTTGATAGGTTCAATTGCTCAATAAATAGCAGAGAGAAAAATATAAAGGAGATATAAACGTAAACACGGTTAAACGGCACTACGAGTATAAAAGGTACAAAGAAGTTACTTATAACTGCCTTATTTTATTAATGTTATTATACATATCGAATGTGTATAATAATAATAATAAAGCGTTTATTTCGGAAACTTGCTCTATAGATCTTTGTTAGTGATACAACTTACGTAACTATGTCAGTACTTACATTTAACTAAAAATAAATAAAAATAAAACCTACAATTATATTAATTCATGTATTTTCCTGCAGTATCAGACCCGCAGCTATGCATGCGGGTCCAATACGCCAGGAAAACGCCATCCAGCCTATCCCCAATCACCTTCAGGATGCCATTGGCACTCCCACGAATCCTGCGTAACAATGATGCCGTTCTTTTCCTCATGATTGCTGAAAAACATCAACAAAAACATAATAATCTACATTTTAAATAACATAGTAAGGCAAGCTTATTGAGTACCTACCTATAAGGTTTCCTATTGGTCCCTGAAGACAATATTTCGGTAGCTCAATGAAGGTCGGTATATATTGGCAAAATTTGTTAATAATCCGCAAACGGATTCTGAACCAAGGCAATTAAAGATTATTTTGTGATATTCCTTGGAGCAGCTTATCACAATATCCGATTATTGTAGGGTTTAAGAGATGTGCCGGAATTTCGGCTCGCCCCCTATTACATGAGGCTTAAAAATAAGTAGTGAACTGGTGTACTATAGGGAACACCTGTGCCTAACCCTTCGTGATTATGGACGTGTTATTTGGCAGAATTTACATAGCATGCTAACTTCTAACTTCATAAGTAGAGGCGACCATTAATTACTACCTACAAATTTTAAGAGGAAATAAGGAATACATTATAAAAACGTAACTAACTATAAATAGAGTAATTATGGGCTTAATCGGAGAGGCATAAATTACTTCTTTATCGGTCTTAATTTTATGAAAAGTAGCAACGTTTAGTTATTAATATTTTAGCTACGAAAAACAATATAAAAGCATTTTTTTTTAATAATAAGTTTACAAATAAAAGGTTAATATGTTTTAACATATGATTATGACGAGGCTGTTCTTATTATAGTTTTATTAAAAGAACAGTTTTCTCATACTTAATCGTAAAAATAAAAATTTCGTAGCGCCCCGTAGCCCGGCGTAGACCACCATAACTTCGTAGACAAACCGGAAATTGCTTGCGGAGATCGCCAATTCGCTTTGCAAGCACTTCGGCTAGCACATGGGACACTCCACGGACACTATTTTGAAGAAAATCCAATTCCAGTATCAGGAAATGTGGAAATGGACTTACAGGTCATCATAATAACAATATTATGGTTATGCGCCTAAGCGTAACATTTTAAATGGAGAATTAATTGACATTTAATGCGTGTCAATTGTTTTTACGCACGGAATAAAATTCCGGATATTTATATAATAAAAGTCGTAACCTGTCGGACGTCATCAGAAGTAATTAATTATGATACACAATGGGTTTCTTTAATATGTTTGTCATTATTCATTATACAGCGTTTTCTTAAATGATATGGCTAACTTTTAATGTGGCATTATAAAGCAAGTAAAAAAGGTAGAAGACCATGATGATGATGAAGTGATGGAAAATTCTTATGACAGAAAAATAAACTAAAGTTTTCAGTAGTCAACATCCCTAATCAGCCTATAATGTCCTCACTGCTGGGACACAGGCCTCCTCTCTGTGAGAGGGAGTGGGCCGTAATCCACCACGCGGGTCCAGTGCGGGTTGGCAGATGTCACCATGTCTTCGTATTTTTGGTTCTAGGACATGCCGGTTTCCTCACGATGTTGTCCTCCACCGTTTTGAGAGCAGTGGTGATGAAATAATTTACACAAAGTAAAGCGCGTGTCTGGGTTCAAACCTACGACCTACTAGTCGTAAGTCGCGGCCGTTTCCACTGGGCCAACACTGCTCATAGCCAACACAGTACGATCTAACTATAACTTTTATGACTTGCAACTGTTCAGTCGTAGTGTCGTAAAGAGAAAATAGTAGGCATTCGAATTTACATCGTTATCACGTTCAAATTTATCTATGTTGGTCACGAAACCGACATTCTCATAGTTTATAACTTACAGCAATTCGAATGATGCCATAAACTATACGCGTAAAACACTCTTTTATACATAAACAACTTATGTTTAGATAACGTACTACAAACAAAGAATTATGAAGATTGATGATTCTCGCCTCTGTTTATGAATCAATACCCCTACATGATACTCGTAGTTTCAAATTACGCAGATTTTACATACTGAGGAATTAATCCAATTGAAAATATTAAACCCGGAACAGTAGTCAATATTATTATAACATAGATATTACTTATGTATTTAATTATTTTATAAGAATGCACATACATTAAAATTTGGATTGAGACCTGATAATAAAACCAACTACTGATAACACGAACTTGATTTGTAAAGATAAAAGGTAAAAAGAGACGTAAAACACGTGTAGGAATAAACTATGCACTAATTTATTTTGTTCATAAAAAGTTGTTACATAATAATAATAATAATTTATTTGTCAGAAAACAATGATCCATAATATGGTTAGTAACAATTGAAACTTATAAACTACTAGCTTCCGCCCGCGGCTTCGCCCGCATGGTGGGTTGATAAAAAGTAAACTATGTCCTTCCCCAAGCTTCAGACTATCCTCAACAAAGTTCATCACAAACAGCTCAGCGGATTGGCCGTGAAAAATGCATACACACAGATAGACAGATGGACAGACAGAGCTACTTTTGTTTTTGTAATGTCAGGTATGGATTAGTACAAAAGTAGCTCTGTCTGTCCGTCTGTCTATCTGTGTGTATGCATTTTTCACGCCTAATCCGCTGAGCTGTTTGTGATGAACTTTGTTGTAATGTCAGGTATGGATTAGTATGCATTTCTGACGTTTGGCTCCCAGACTGGAAAGGGCCGGGGCTGCCTTGATGCGGCTCCTGCCCAATCTAGGGGGACCAAACGCATAATAATATTTTATTATATTATTATAATATTTTGGTATAGGCAGCGCACGCCAAGATAGCTCTCAGAGGGCAGAAATTTTTCCAACTTACTTGATACTTATCGTTATAGTAAGCCCAAATTACACGAAATCTTTATAAATTGTAGCCTATGTGTTATTCTGATGTATAAGCTATATTACTGTACAGTTTGATCCAAATCTGTTGAGTAGTTTTTGCGTGAAAGAGTAACAAACATCCATCCATCCATCCTCACAAACTTTCGCGTTTATAATATTAGTAGGATGTTAGTAGGCACAAAAATCACAAAATAAATATTAAATAAATTGTTTTTCACGATTTAAAATAAAATTGTAACATTAGTCTATACGTGAACCATACAGCAGTGGTTCACGTACTGACAGTCAAAACGTTCAGAAAACGCACTCAGGATACTGTTGCGGACATAATTAAGGTCTCAATTAAAGTTTTTTTTTTACAATCAATTTACCCAGCTTCTTACCAACTATTTTGGGGTCGGCTTCCAGTCTAACCGGATGCAGCTGAATACCAGTATTTTACATGGAGCGACTGTCTATCTGACCTCCGCAACCCAGTTACTAGGTAACACAAATCCCTTGGTATAAGACTGGTTGTCAGCCAAAAAGTTCTTACAAATATTGAGCTGATTTTCCTCTCCTCTTCAAAGTAAAGCCATACTTGATAACACATTATTAGGGATAAAGGGGACACCAAAAGAAAGGCCATTCTAGGATTACAATAACCAGTTTATTATCCTTTTCTTCACGTAGGTATTGGAACCGTTCGTGGTATCCCACGCAAGGCGAAAATAATACAGTCACTATGAGAAATATAGGATATCAATCAAGTGGTGTAAGGGTGAGACGATAAAATATAATACACAACATGCGTGCAAAAAAAAACTGGCCCTCCCCTATTTGAGAGACGATATCTCAAAAATGTTAATGTATATTTTAATTAGGTATTTGATATTGTGTACAGGTAACTAAGGTAAAGTTTATTTATATTATATACCCTAATACTTTGATAATAACAATATTCTTGACCAGATCAACTCAATTCTTGAGATGTCCTCATCGCTTATGAATGCTTGGAAAAATTGCGTGACTTTTTTTGGTCAGTGAAGTTGACAAACACTTAGTTTTGTTTATTACTGATCGAATATTGAACATGTAACTTAAATTTGTGACCGACATAAATAAGAGGTTATTTTTTCGACCCGTATGTTTTTAAGTTCGCGATTTTCTCAAAAACTAATGAATCTGTTTTGATCATTTCGTCACAGACTTAATCTACATACATTCAGAAAGATTTTGGTATACAAAAAATTAGGTTATTTTTAATAAAACTTATTGAAAATCGAAGAGAACGGAGTGGATCGATTTGTTTGCACGCAAATATATTTATGAGCTAGAATGAGAAAGACTACATAGTGTTAAAGTAGAAGTTTTTGCTATACTCCTCCAACACACCTAAGCAAAATACATGTAGGTACATATATAATATTCAGAATATTCTTTTTATAAATTTTCTTATTGTTGTACAGCGTCATACAACAACTTACCGTTGTAGACACTTTTTATTTTTATTTTGTCAACTTTATTTGTCAAAACAATAAATAATGTTCTATTCTGAAGAAGAGGTAACTTTTTTTGAAGGAAACGTATTTCGCTACTGCTCAAAATAAATAATGTAATAAAAACATTCCCTATACAGGGTCAAATTAAATTAGCTAGCGAAACTGCAGGCGTGATGAGTATCGCTGTCTAAAAAAATAAAAATATTCGTTGATTTTTTTTAGGAGTCAACGATCGCTGGTAATCTTATTAGTGGAAGTATGTGTTGTTAAAATATATTTTATCGTGTTTAGATATCGATACTAATCATACCTGTAAAGTTTATACAAAAAACAGATTTTTAAACAGATTTTCAGGTGAATGCACTAAAGGCGGTCATCTTAATTTCTTTTTAGTTTCATCATGTTTAGATATCGATAGGTACCCATCACGTTTCGCTAGCTAATTTATTTTTACCCTGTATACATGTCAACTGATAAAACAATATAAACCTAAAATAATCGTATTTTGTTTCTTTCTAAGAACAACTTATCTACTTTGTAACAGACACAGAAACTTTTTAATTGTTCACACAAGAAAACTTCGCCTTTGAAAGAACAAGAGTTCTGCGATGAACGTTACCTTCATGTTTTGAAGACGTCACGAAATTTTCATAACATTTTGTTATTGTACTTGGTGATAATATTCCTTTTAATCTCCAAAATGGAAGGGGACGGGCTACGGAGTAGCATTTGCTCTACGATTTTCGTAGTCTACTTCGCGAACGAATATCTATGTTTGTATTCTAATTTACCTACAACATTTTTTTGCAAATATTTTCGTTGGTCCGAGGTACCTACTTACTGAATAGAAACAGTTAGTGATTCTTGGAAAAACTTAATTTCGTTTTATATGAATTCATTCTCACACTTGTCTTTTTCATAGAATAAAAAAATGCCATGTCAACAATGTCAATGTCGATGCAACATGTCATGCAATGTCATGTTTCTGTTTTGTTTATTTTATTTATTTTTATTAGGTTCACCAACAACTAATACAAACACATAATTCATTTTTAAAATTAAAATAACAGTGCAACAGTTACTTAAAGGTAAACACCACATGCATGAAACAATGAATTAGAGAAATAAGCTAAGTAACTTAATAATAAGCGCTAATATTGAAAAATTGGCGACATCGGTAAAAAAGTACCTACATTAAAATGAAACAAAAAATCTGAAATGCTGATTAAAAATGATAAAATTGGTAAAGGGTGAATTGAATATTCTTTGACATTGATAACATTAATTGGTCAAATTTATAAAAATAAAATAAAATTGATACAAGTAAATTAATAATATTAAGTACATTAATAAAATTTTATAAACTTTTAACATTGACAAGTACCTCTAAGTTAATTTAAGATAAATGAAAAAGGGTACTAAATATTACCAACGAAAAATTTATTGAATTAAATTGATAACATTGCCATTGGTAAAAATAAAAGATAAAATCGATAAATTAATAACAGTGGTAACATTGACTCATTTCATCAATAATTAATTAGGATTAGGGATTGCTCGGTATACAATTATGGATGGCTTTCTGTTTAGCAAGAGAGTCGAAATGGAGATCAATAACATCACTGCAGCCATTTACTGCCTTACACATTTTTGCAAAGGGCGAATTGGCACCCAAAACAGTTGTTGTTTGTTCTATTTCCATCTTATTAAAAGTCATTCGCACTATTTTCTTGCTTGTTATTTTAACTGTTACATTATTTACGACATAATATCTCTATATTCCATAGAATTATAAGTACCAGTGAATAAACATGTCAAGAGCAAACGACTTATCATGTCGGTTGATAGAAATACAGCTTTGTGTCTAATAAATATTTAAAGGAGGCAGTTTATTTCTATTAAATTCAAGAACACGCCCATTGCATAAATTATATAGTCTTAGAAGAAATGAGCAAAAGCATGTGTCCACGTTACGACTGATTCTTCACTGGTTTATATTCTGAAGTCTTTAAACCATTGCTGAAATATTGTTGTAAAACGATAGTACAATATGTCATTGTAACCAACTCTAGAATTATTATTCTGCCTTAGAATAACAGCGGCTTAGAAGAAACGTATATAAGAAAGGTCAATTAGCTTCCAACGTTTCATAAACAAACGAGACTAAAGCAAAGGTATTCAGCTATTCCACCTTCCATTTAAAGTAATTTATTTCTCCATCCCGCACAGCAAACAATTTATTCTGGTGGAGGATCCTGAGAACCCACTTTAATCTTCAGGGATTCAACAAACGGTACTGAAATGTATAAAATACGTACTAGTGACGGATTCGGATGACGTTTTATACTTGGATACCCTCTGTTTATTTTTATGTTCCCTTAACGCGGTGTTGTATGTTATTTATAGTTTCTTTCATGTTTCCCACATTCATGGACGTTTTTGTTTAAAGCTATGTTGCCTTAGTATATTGTACATTGGTCCCCATGAGAGCACTTAAGCTGCACCAAACTTAAAGGCTCCCAGTCCCAGGCAGACAGGCGCGACGCGACAGCACGACGTGACTCTAGTAGAACAATTTCTATGAATCCTACATGGGAATTGTTCTACCAGAATCGCTTCGCACCGTCGGCGTCGCGTCGCGACTGTCTGTGGAAGTCTTTATGTATTGTGTAGTATACTGCACCAGAATCTATGTATGGTATAGTTCCATTTCACGTTATGTAGGTATTTAACTAAATTATGTCGCTAATGGATTACAAACCTTGAACGTTTGTTTATAGTAATTTTATCAAAACAAAGATTGGTATTTAAAACGTAACTACGTAAGTAATTGGAATTCTTCTACACATAATAATATGGTTTCTATATATTATATGAGAGATAACACGAAAAAAGAAAAGAAAAGCTGTGATCACATTACTTTGCCAGACAAATTACAACATTTGCTAGCCTCCAATACATTTATTGTGTAGAAATATTTATAGCGGAGGTAGAAAGTAGTTGAGAATTGGATTTTTCTAATACAAGATTCCTCAGCAAGCATCTAGGTAGGCACTTCGCATTTCACTGGCTTCCGATTTCGTCAAGCGCATTTATTTCTAAGGATTTGTTTGTACTTATTCATTCGACACTTGATTGAAGTTACGAAACGCTTGACGGAAAAATGAAATATATTAGCTTCATTTTACACATTGTGTAAGCTATATTTATTGAGTACTTCGATAGTTAAATTAGCTGCCACCTATTAAATAGGACAAGCCGTCGATAGAAATTAGTGGTATAATTATATTTACTTTCTGTTTAACAAATATTGAGGCACAGTATCGGCTTTCGGAATTGTGTTTTTATAGACTTTAATTAACCACATGAAGACACCAATGATGATAACATGAATGAACACGCCAAATTGAAGATATTTTACCGGAGTGCCCTTAGCCTCATAGTGACCCGAGAACAAGAAGATTGAATATACCAAAACCTCGACGAGAGTCGTAGTCACTAAGGTGGGCTCAATATTATGAAAAGGTCAACACAAAATTAAAAGTCATGATTTGCAATTCGCAAGACACTCAAACAAGTATGTAAAGGTACACATTGCGTGGTCAGGTTACGCGCGGTCGGGTGCGCCGGCGCATCGGATCATCAATATTCGTGTCATGCGCAGAGCCGCACGTGCGCTATAACTATCATTACGTGATGTCACGGCGACATCTACATGACAGACATGACAGTTATCCAAAAACTCTATTGTGATTGGTTTAAAAAAATTTGTTCGACTCGTGTATGGAGTTATTGTAATTTGTGGCATGCAAAGTGCATCAAGATAAATTCCTGGGTACATATAAATGTCAGCCGATCTTCAATATCCCATTATCAGTCAAACGTTCTTCTTGCTTTGTCGGGAGATTAGGTAAGGCGTTATGTGCGGCTTGGTGAAATGCACCTCAATACTGCAGTATAATTATTATCCTTTTATCTAACTAACACCGAAAAGGTACCATTATTCTAAGACCACAAAACAGATTTTAAGTTCTTATAATAAGGTTGAAATTTATTTATGTAGAGTTTTATTAAATAATAATTACACAACCTGAAGTAATATTTACATAATTTAAGAATCTTACAGTCTTAAAATAATATTAGGTAAGTACAAGTATATAAAAAAATAAATCAAAGGGCATCGTTAAATTCGTCCGCATCGCTGTCAACAGGAAAAGTGCCCAAAACGTTGGCAGCATTGCCACGTTGTATGGCAATACTGATTCTTTGGCCTGTGGTCTCGAAAAACCAAATGCGCACTCGGACTCTTATGGTATTTTTTAGTTCTACCTAAATATAAAGCTGAAGAGTTGTTTTTTTTTGAACACGCTAATCTCTGGAACTGTCAGTCGGGTTTGAAAAATCTTGCAATTGATAGCCCAATTCTTGAGGAAGGTTATAAGATATTTAAAGAACGCTAAGCGAACACGAAGTAATAGCGGAAACGGCGATGCAACGCGACGCGGTGGGTCGGGGACAAGAAACTTCATGCGTACGAAGTCGCCGGTAGAAGCTAGTAATTTATAATACCCGTAACGGCTACTCACCTAAAAGTGTTGTTGTTATTCTACCATAAGTGTTTTGTTGACAGCTACCGATACGATCAAGAATGTACTGATATATTAAATAAATACAGTAGCCAATGTAGTTATTTTTAGCATCATCATTGATTCATTTATTTTTAGATGTTTATCAACATGAATAACCGTCTTCCTCACAATTTACACAAACCACTGTATAAAGGTTTTTTTTTATGGTAAGTCATCGAATAACTTCTCTCGCTCTGGGCGGAGCGGGAGGGCGTGTCAGACTCTTACTGACTAAAACCCACCCGTGTTCCTTCAGTCGCCTGTGCCAGGGCCGACGGTAACCCTTTCGGACTTTCCCGCAAACCTGTTAGGCTGTATGGATTTCATTGTTTTAGAGATAACTAATTCGATTATTCATTTATTTGCCTACATAATTATAGGTTTTAGGATGTATTTCTGCATGAATATAACCACTTCATCGACGGCAAACAAAGTAAAAAAATCGACGAATTCGCATATATTATGAGACCATGCAAATTCAACGCCGACACACTTTCGAAACCAGTTATCATTACATAATTATGTTTCCGATACTAACAACCTCTGTCCTACAGCTTTTACAGAGTAGTTCAAGGTCTGACGGACCCCTGCGAATAAAAGGTATTAAATCTGATTGTTTCATGCTCCATGCGCCTGAATAATACGGCCATTCACGTTAAAATATCCGTTTTATTGTGTTTTATAATATTAGTAGCGCGAATGCTCGACAGCGATCATTATCGGATAGGTAGCGAATGCTGATTCAATCTTATCAGTCATCGGGGGTTCGACACTTGAATGAAGTAAAAGGATGTATGTATGTACCTAGTAGCTTATCACATTATCTAACTGATTTTTGCAAGTCATGGTTGTATAACAATAGCTATTAGTCATGCAAGGCGGCTAAGTTGTTTTTTGGCGCGAGTAAGTACTTGTATTGAAACCTGAGCATGCGAAGGATTCAAATATAGAATCCTTTGCGCAGCGAGGTAAGAGATACAGAATAACTTTGCTGCCGACCAAAACACACAACAGTTCACCTCACTACAGCGAGGAAAATGCTAGGTGCATGAAAAACAGCTTAAATAAAAATGATATTAAACAATTTTTCCGGAAGAAAACTCTATTTGGCATTATGTACCGATTGCACTAACCCTGCAGGTGTTCTTTTATATCTTCGCCGCTGCTGAACTCGCTCATATTTTATGATTTCTTACGATTTTATTAAAAAAACAAACCAAAATGATGGAAAGTGAACTGAATAAAGAAAGAAAATGTTAAAGTGTTTTTTTTTTTCATACATTCGCCGCTCTGGCCAGTGCGATTATTCTTAAAATGAGGTTGGCGCACTGACATGAAATAAGTATTAAGTACTTGCACTTTTGCCATTGACTTATTTTCCTAGCTCAATGACTTTTGCACTCAGATTTCGAGTGACATATAGAATCTTTCCGAGGTTGTGAGGTGAAAATATAATTATTATCTAGCAAAACTTCACGCCGGTATTTCTCGAAAGGCGAGAGGAGTATAGTGTTCATCCTCACTTTACCGGATCACTTTGCCCGATCTGGAGATCGAGCCCAAGACCCCACGCTCAGCAGTCGCACTTGCGAACACGAGACCCACGGTCCAGTTACATATAAATAAATGGCTAAATATTAAGCCTATATAAAAAAATGCCTATTCGGTGTGAACGTAATCGTACTCACGTTTGTCAAAAGTATTGTCTGGAGGTTGGATGGGTCAAACTTTTTGTAACGAAGCAACATTGATCAATACGTAGGTTAAAGACCACATGTGGCGTTTAAATAAATAGAATTCTTATATTTCGGACAACAGTGATCCATAAAGTGTTAGTATTACAAACAGTGTTATTAGTACCTACTGATATAAAAAATTGAGATAAAATAAAATAATGCACACTGCACACTCCATGCAGAGGACGACCAGACAAGAAAACATGTCTCCTACCTGAGCAACCTCCGCACAGAATGCCTGACATTTGGAGTATAGCTCTCCGCCACAGTTCTCAGGATATAGTTGCGACTACCCCGCACTCTGCTCAGCAGCGACGCGGTTTTTTTGCGAATAATTGTTTTGCAAAATTGTTTGTTTTGTTTGTTGTTGCAATTGTGTAAATGTAAGCAAACATTTTCGAGGCGCTGCAAAAGCGGGGCAGTCGCAACAACATCCTGAAAGCATTATTATATTGAACGCGCAGGGCATGCAGCGATCTCTTGGTGTTTAACATAAGGAATTTATTTTAAAACATGAAACATTTAACTTGGAACATTCTGCAGTGTTGAAACATTTGCAAAGTTGAGTAGTTATGCAGGCAGTTATGTACCAGTATTTAAACTATGTTTAATCTGTAGCATAAACGAAAACGTAGTACAGACTCATTGCAGGCTTCTAAACGTTTATCCGTTATACGTTAACTTAGGCTCTGTGCAAACCTAAGAGTCAAAACTGGTCTAAGAATAGGCTATCTCTTTATGACAACACTAGCCTCAAAGGATTTAAAGTATAATAAACGGTTGGACCGATCTTGATGAAATTTATTATGGGGATAATAAATTTCATCAAGATCGGTCCAACCGTTTCAGAGATTAGCCGAAACAAACAGACAGATAGACAGACAAAAAAAAAGTGTTTTTGTTTAAGTACAGTATATACTTTCATATGCATTTAGTAAAAAGCTGGGCTCGCGTGGTGGATTACGGCCCACTCCCTCTCACCGAGAGGAGGCCTGAAAAACGCTACCAACCCGCACTGGGCCCGCGTGGTGGATTACGGCCCAACTCCTCTCGCCGAGAGGAGGCCTGTGTCCCAGCTGTGGGAACATTATAGGCTGATGATAAAGATGAACAAACACTTCAATTTTATTTATTTGTATAGTATGAATTTAAGTAGTAAAGCTGTTACTTATTTTGACATTACAAACAGACACTTCAATTGATTTATAGTTGATTTATAGATTTATATTGATTATTTAATTGATTTATAGATTATGGAGGGTAGAGGTAAGGTGAACTATCTCATATGTGGGGAAAGTTGAAAAAGTGTCCAGCATAAACAGTAAATAATAGTTCAAAAACCCTCCAAAATGGCGCTAGCGTCGGCAAAGAATGTGCTATGAATGTAGCAGTTGTTAATGGACTGAAGTATGCCGAGTTAGAAAATCAACAGATTGGAGTATGCCGAGTTAGAAAAATTAATATTTTTAGTGACAATCCAGTTTACCATACCTCAACAATTTACGTAGTCCAACATTATTTTGTAAATATAACCTCAAATTATTGCTCTTAAAATTTACCCGGTGGCTAATGTAGCGCCACCTTTATGTAGCACATTTTAACGGACACTTCGTCATACACAGAGACGGTTCTACTTACCTCTACCCTCCATAGTATAGATGATGCCTCGCACGAAAAAGCAGTTGGTCATTTTTATTTAATCATTTTATATGGTCCGATGTTCTGTATTCCAATATATTTTGACTCTGGTCTGGGCACAGTCTTAAGTTCTACAATTTATGCGTTTACTGTAGCTGCACTTAACTCTACAGAACAAGGAGGCATAAACCTAAGTGTTTACATCAGATAAGATTACTAGCAATTTAGAACGGAACGCTAATAAAACTGATCATTTGTAATACTTCTCTTTGGCTAGACTGGAATTATTATAAGGTATTTAATTATTATATCAAGAATTTAATCGTTGTGATCTTTGTAGCTTTTTCATCAAGTGACGTGAGATAATTATAGTACCTAGATAAAACTTATAAAATTATTGAATGCAAAGCAATCACAATCTAATAACTCGATTCCAGTTTACCAATAGGCATAATTATCTTCGTAGTTAATGGGCGTGGTCTAAACAAACGTCAAAAACACCAAAAATAATGTCAGATTCAATTCAATTCAATTTAGTTCTCGTTATTGCCATTTACCAAGATATCTTTGTAGTCGGTACGCACGGATTGGTTGTGCTGTATTTAATTTTTATCCTTCATCGTTGATTTGCAGCAATACCTAATGATTTCTAATTGATGCGTTCCGTCAATGCTCAATACCACTCATACCTATACCTACGAGTACCTAGAGACACTCTTTTTCGTTCAATGCTATTTTTAAGGTCGCTCGAGTGTTGTGGTAAGAAGAAACCACAAGTTTTCCTTGTCCTAAAACGAAAATCATGGCGGAGAAACTATTATCTTTGATTTTATTTATAGATCTCTACAAGACGGAAAGCGAAACGCTTTCCCCGTATTCAGGTACAGATATAAAAGCAAAGCACGTTATTTTCTCCACCTTCAACTAAAATCAAAATAATGGAATCAAACGAGGGTGTTTTCAGTAAAGTTGTAACCCTGTTACATTGTGTACCAAGGCTGTGGGTACGTAGGCACCCCAGCTAGGTACCTATACTGAAATATCCGTGTCAGGGATCCCGTGGTCGCTACATTACGCTCGATAAAGACCAGCCCATTGTAGCACCTTACTCGGATATTTGCAAAGGACCAGTATTATGCCGTGTGGCAACATCAGATAGCTAATGTTTTGTGTACCTATCTCGGCAAACGCGAGGTCGGAGTGGACTTGTGTTGTAATGGTGATCTGCATGCCCTTAGTCTTTATTAAAATTGAAATTGATTCTTGTTTATTGGCAATAATATTATCTATAGCTTATATTGTTTTGTTAGGTACATAATTATTTAGGTATCTTGGTACCTGCGTTCTTTTTTTACACGCGTAACTTAAGTATCGTAAATCATTTATCCAACCGTGATTCATGTTTAAGATGAAATCATTATGTAAACGGGATTTCCAGACAGTTTCTCCATACTTAGTTAAGTTCTACGTTGTTTCACAACATATTAATCATTGCTTCTTTGTTCGAGATGAAACTTAAGGGTCGACAAAATTTTTTTTTTATGCGAAAATCAGATAGAAAAAGCACTTTCCGTTTTTCCCGTATTTTCAATTTTCCGAGCAACTTTTTCAATTTGTATTTCCTTAAAAAACCTGATTCAGACTATTACGAACATTTTAAAATAAAAAAATATTGCCATGCCGTTGTCAAGTGATGCACTTGATGAAAATGTCAAACGTTTTAATTTTCTTCCGAAACTTTACAATTTCTTTTCCTACATTACGAATTGGCCTCTATTTTTCTAAAATAAATTGTGAAAACAGAAAACCCCAAGTTATATGAGACACGGTAATATTATATAGATAATATTACCGTGTATGAGACATGTAAAATACACGAACGTACTTGTATGTACCTTCACATACTCTCATAAAAACATTCACCACACGACGCGTCGCTTTGAGGTCCGAAAATAAATTACGAACGCTAAAAGGATTTTAAATTAGTGGCCAGTACGATTTTAATTAAAACCTGAAGCCTGTGTTCTTTCAAATTAGTTTCGGCAATTAAAATTAAAAAGTACCTATTTGCTCATTCATTATTTTGATAGGCTCTAATATGCGCATTCGTTTTAGAAGTTTTAAAATAGCCTCGAGTAAATTGTAGACATAATAATTAACTACATACATGTGTTGTTGCATACGACGTCACCATATAGTACCTACGATTATATTGATTTTTTAAGTACAGGGTATGCAGAACTACTTCAGGGAAAAAGCGTGACCTACACCCTGATATTTCTCAGTATTATTAGCATCATTGTTTTTCAACATCCAGAATGTTATAAAACAACGATGTTATTAGACATAATATTTGAGTATTACATCAAAATCTTCATTTTACACGCCCGTCATACATATTTGTTAAGTACTTCCAACTTTAGCAACCTACGCGCGGTCTAGTGTGCATTGTGCGGTTCCTATGTAAATAGCAAGTTTATTTACCGACCTAGCTTTATACGTGGACGGGTACTGAGGTGTGAGATACGAGATAATAATATTGTAATTTTCAAATACGTTACATTTAACGGATTCAATTTTATTTGACCACGTATGCACGTGGCCACACACACTGGCCCACGCTGGATACGTAAGTGGCCATCACAAAAGAGGTTCAATCATACGACCTAAAGGCAAGGGCATGACACTGAACTTCCTCGAACTCTCTAATCGGTCTTAGTCGTGGACGTAGGTATCTATTGCAGTCTGCTACCGCTTCCAAGAAACCATTCCTTTCTCTGAAAATCTCTACAATATGTCCGGCTGTAAATTATGATCTTCTTCTTCTTCGTGTCGCTGGCACGACCATTGTTCAAAGGAGACTGTTTAAAGTTGGCTCAAAGTTTCGCCATTTCCACGGCGTTATCCGTGGCAGCTAAGAGGTCACTTTTTCTGCATGTTTTGGGACACAAGGGGCAGGATAAGAGGTGAAGAATATTTTTTTCTTTCAACTACGTAGTAATCTTATCATTAATCACTACAAAACCGATCACAAAGAACATATTTTTTGCTTAGAACTAAAACAGTGCCGAAATGTTATATGAACTCTCATGGTTGCACAGTTTTTTTTTATTTAGATATAAATTTACCACAGAGGTTTAATGTCTCCCATTAAGATTAATTTAATATAAAATGTATGCATTAGATCAAAAAGATACTGGCTGAAAAAAAAAACCAATGGCGCGTATTTTGTACCATTGTAAAACTTTGATACTTCATATTTAGCAAGAAAAGTTTTAAAAAATGGAAATAGACATCGATATCGATATGGATTCAACTCCAGAATAATTATTATTCACAAATAAACCAAACAAATACTAGAATAAAATTGTTCCAAGTAAAAGTGCAAATTTCACTTTTAATAACGGCACATTTAATAATTGTAAGTTTTAAATGTTTGAGGAGAATATGAATAATAAAGTTTGTTTTCATTACCTTGAGTTTTTATTTTGAGTAGGTATATTTTATCACAGTAGGTAGATTGGTAGTTCAAAGAAAAGTAGATTGCGCGCCTTGCTAAAGTGAGGAATTAATGTACTCGTGTTAATTTAGTGCCCTCGTCTGCGCTCAGGCACCAATATAACACTCGTGCATTAATAACTCACTTTGCGCTCGAAGCCAATGCAACAATCTACTACAATTAACACAGCTCCACATCTTCACCCTGCTGCCATTCCTTCGAGGTAACCCCACTTTACGAGGTAAACTATGATAGTCTAAACATACCTACCTACTAAGTTATCCATCACCGAACATTAAACTCGCCCATGATGCGAACCTTTAGACCCGCGGCTGTTATGATGTTATCTTTCTATTAGCAAGTTTAGAAGAACCATTATTCACTTGTCTTTTAAAAATGAACGAGCACTGATATAACTTGTAATAAAATTGCTGAGGTTTTGCTAAAGTTATACTTTGCAACTTATCTGCTTTAAAACTTTGAATTTATTAGCGTTAAAAAAATATCCCAGATAAAAGTAAAATCATCGATCTATTGTTAAAAATATTTATGCAAAATACTAATTGAATTAAGTCTTAACAAAAGGTATCACATTACGTATCGATGCTTAAAAAAAGAGCTAGTTTTCCAAACATCAACGAGAATAGAGCGCACCATTTTCAAAAGAAGAATATGACAACGTTTTTTCCTCATTCATTCAAAGACAAAGAGGTAACACCTGTGTTTTCAGACTGTATAAAGTGGCGATGTTTGCTCGCCACTAACACCATGTACTACGAACACGCATGTACTAGCTATGAAGGTTATGTTATGTTTGCATAATTGAAAAGGATATTTCTCGTGGAATGAGAAATGCAACGATAAGTATAATAAATGTTTGGTTTAACTTTACAGCTTCCTTATATCTCGTGAATATTTTAAACTGTCAATCCCGCATGTAATGGAATTGTAGCGCTTTGGTGCTGTTATTATAATACAATGTAAGTAGGTACGTATTAGCGCTCTAGAAAGGGTTTTAAAAATATAAAAAAATATATGTTTTTCGTCCTTACAAGGTTCGACATTATAACCTTCCAAAAAAGATATTAAGCCTTTTAGGTACGTACCATTTTATCGATAAATAAAATTGAAATATGTCCGGTCCTTAACTCGACTGACGCGAGACACGAAAGATATTTCCCCTCTTAAATTGAATTCCAGTGTTATATAGTAGATCAAGTTTCGATACACCTTCAAACGTACCTAATAACCACTTAGAAAGAGACGCGTGGGCGCAATTGTATAAGAAAATATATCGACGCCATTCTTCAAATGTCACGTGAAATAAGATCGGAAAATGCAAGTAAATAAGTAAAACATGTGTTAAATATTACAAGTCATTTATTTTCTAACCTCTGGATTATTTTATATCGATTCTGAAATAGACGTACGAAATTTTACTCGATCGAGGACGCGTGCGAATTACTTTTTATGCAGAATATAGATGACTTTTTTATTTGTTGAAAGCATAAATCTTGTACTCACAGCAGCAGGTCAAGTTGCCACAAACTATCAAATTTTATCTTCAACATTTTAAGGTTTAAAATAATTTGGGGAAACCTGATGTGCTGGCAGGACTGTTCTCATCAAATACTTATCGTCAAAGATAATTAAAACGACCATAAATAGTTCTTTAAAAAGTGGCAATGTCAAGCGTTATTTACGTAAGTGCAGTTTTATCGAAACTGTCACGGAAAAAAAAACATTAATTAATGTTTTAGTTTTTAGTGCATAAAACTCCCCGATGCATGCTTTAAAATCTAAATAAACGACTTTGTCAGTATCTCGTTGTTAAAGCAAAGGAGCATTATTAAGATAAATTTATAAATAAGAACGAAATAGTTTCGCGAAAACGTTGCAAATCTGCCGGTTTCAAATCTTTGTTCTAGAACAGTATGTTACCGAGAAAATTAAAATCAAATCTGAATTTTCATGAAAACTTGCGTGAGTTTGAGAAAAATCGATAGTTATGCACGTACACTCAGTCATGTGTGCTCAGTATATTGCACAAATAATGTAATGTAACTTTATAGTACCTACTCTTTACATTATGTACCTACCTTTAGGTAGGATGCAAAGGGACAGGCGCATCTTGCAGAGGAAATAAATTGTCTCTGTCAAGCTCTTAGATTAAGGTAGGTAGGGGTGCTGCTCCTGATTTCGAAACCGAATCAGGATTCTCCTTTAACTGGCTTGTACAGTCCGGGAAATGAATTATTATGCAAATGGATGGCAAATGGACAACCAACGTGTTTTGTTTTCATACAATTGTCAAAGAATGACAGTTGTGATTTGAATATACGGACCATTTAAGCTGGAAGTCAATTTGCCTAACAATTAATTTCCCCGACTTTACAAACTATCTGTGTAAGCTTTGTCACGTTAATTAACTACTTACTTTAACATCTGTATCACATCAAGAGAAAGGTCCCCAGAGAAGGCGTGTATCTTCGGGACCTGGGACCTTTTATACGTCTGTTTTATTTAACTTTTCACTTACTAAATAGTTAAGTAGGTACATAGAATAAGTCTTCTAATGAACGTAGGTACAGCACATCAGGTTATACGAAACTGTCAAATTTCTCCAAATGATTTTAAACCTTAAAATGTCGACAGTTAAGTTCAAAATCGAATGAGAAAATTTGTGGTAGCTTGACCTGCTGCTGTGTGTACTTACACTTTGAGCCCTTCGTGACATAAACAAAAAGGATATTTTATATGAGGAGAGTTTCTCGCTCTTCGACTCGAGCAGCGAGAATGTGAATGCGAGTCTCATAGACGAAACTGGGGGCCTACTCTTTTAGTCCGTTTTCACGGATACGGGCCCGTCCGAAAGTAGTTCGATACTTAAAAGTGAACCCTACTCCCGATTAATTAACTTTTCCGGACGGGCAAAAACACATCGGGAGTAAGGACAACTGTCTAAACGTTTTATCATTAATTTTTAGTTCGGGGCCCGGAATAATCTTATGTCCGTAAGTGATACGGAGAAGCAAACGTCCGTCACTTCGGCCGAAACGACGAACTTCGTGCTTAGGGAGAAGGCCCCCGGCCAGAACGTTATAACACTCATGTTCACTATTTACAAGCAAGAGATAAACCAATCTCACCTTAGATTATGTCAAACGAGATTCGAATCGTCAGGCGATTTTCTCGAACTGTGATTCGATTTTTTAAATTTTCAAAGTAGGGACGAGACATTCTTCGTGTAACTGAGCCTTCACCCTGCACAGCCTGCACTAGTGCCCTGTCTATGAATATGCATGCATTGCCACATGACTGTGATGTAATTCGTTTATACAGAGTTGATACGACAGAGGGGCTTTCTTTTAAACTGCCTATACTGGATACCAGTTTCAAGCTCTGTACCAAAAATCAATTAAATAGGAGCAGTAGTTTAGTCGCAAATGATTTTTTAAAGTTTTTGCCCCGTTTGAACACGATGTATCTTTCCTAACAGCTGATTATGTCTATACGCATAGGTCATGCACCTTACAACGATAAATCTGAGTATAACCTACGATGCGTTGTTGCCGCTCTGACGCAGGTCACATTACAACCAAATATTTTCGCTAAAAAGATGACAATGCATACAAACACACTTGCAATTTCATTACAAGGGGTGGTGTCGTTTTACTCTGATTTGTAAGCTATTTAATTTGTTTGAAAGAAAAAAAATACAAATTTTTGGTGCTTTTTATTTTTATACCGTATTGAATTAATATTAAATATGTATAGTATACGTAGTGTAATTTAATCCCCCTCTGTCATATCAACTCTGTATAATCATGACACACGACGCAGCCCTGGCACTGAATATGCGAATTGCTAAATATGCTTAAGGTAATACCAGCCTTGCTCTGATTTTATTAACTTTACTTGGTAGTAAGTATTAAGTACTTGTTATCCTCGTATATTTTATTGATGGGACAGCGGATCACTTAAATTATATCTTTGTTAACGATTTGGACAAAAAAAATTTTATACTTACAAAAAAACTCATATAAAGTGATGAGGAAGTTTTTAAGAGAGATCTTGCCCAGCAGCCAGATTTCTCTTAAATTCTCGGTCCGCTAGGGCCGATGCCTGCCAGGCTTGCGGGAAAGTCCGAAAGGGTTACCGTGGTCCCTGGCACAGGCAACTGAAGGAACACGGGGGGGTTTTAGTCAGTAAGAGTCTGACACGCCCTCCCGCTCCGCCCAGAGCAGAAGTTGTTTGATGATTCCCCAATCTCAAAAAAAATAAAAAATTGCCTAGCAGCTAGACGGATAAAGGTGTTCTGAAAAAATCTCTCGTAGGTACTAAATATGTATGAACATAGGCACACGACACAAAACATTGTATGACGACGTACCTAGTAGGTATGTAACAAACAAATTTCACGTACAAATCGAGCCGAACATTTCAGTATCCATTAAATTGAGGCAATGATGCGGATTCCTTTAGGGACATGAATACGTCACTTAAAGCATTGCACTCAGCAGCAGCGGCATATCGATTATTCATGAAGACCAGCATCGTGACGTCAATGATTTAAATTTGTCACAGAATTGGGATCTATTCCGAAGCAGAACATCGCATAGTGTATTAAATCGACTTCGTTTAGTTATTCATAATCGGGGGAAATTTTGCTGTTGTAGATGTTGTAGACATAGTTTTATGTAATAGGAGAAAAGGGAGGGGCTCGTGGCCAAGTTAAAATAGCCGCATGGGTCGATCGATGAGGTTAAGCTACGCTTGCCGCGGTTGGTCCGTGGATGGGTGACCATCTTTACATACCAGACCCCTCCTTGCCTCGGAAAGCACGTTGAGCCTTTGCTCCCGGCTAACCTAACTAGGTACCTATAATAAGTTAATACGTAGGAAGCTAGGTAGGTATTTAGCTTGATACTAAAGTATTTAGGATATTTACAAACATTGTGGAAAGCAAATAAATGATATAAGTATGAGTACCTACGAGAAATATTATAATTGTAAACATAACCATGACCAGGATTTAAAACTATTTATAGTATTGTAATTATTTATATAATAAAACTGAAGTAATTATTAATATTGCAAGTGTCACACATGAACACAATATTAAGGTTTTATTATGACAATGCGGATGCAACCAACTTCATCTGAATGAATTCTAGTATAAGTGAACAAAAAATAAAAAAAATCTGTCACACAATAATAAAATCACAACTTTGTGCAACTGAGGAAGTAATAAAATAAACGATTCATTTTATATTTCATAAATATACATATTATTACAACCGAGCATTCTTTCAATATTTAAATATTTATAAATGGCGGCGGCGCCTACACAGAGCTTTATCTTTAGCTCAAGTGTTCGTAAATCAAAGTTTACTATGTTTAGGCACGTTCATAGAGAAATCGCTTAGCTCATAATAATTCATATAATAGGATTAATCGAACTATAAATCTTGGCAAACAAAGCTTGGAGAACAAATAAGACCTAACAATACGTTGTTAATAGTTCTCATATTAAGTCTGAGAACTGAAGTACGTTAATTCATTTTTATTGTTGAATTTGATCCACAAATGTCGCCAATGGCCGGTCACGATAACACAAACTCCAGTTGAAGGTGGATAGATTCCTATCCGATTGAAACTAATTTTTACAATTATTTGTTACTGATGGCCCAATAATAAAACTTTTAACACTTATCTTCGATCCCTCTCACATTTAGATCGACACCGCGGATTGAACCAAAGTGTATTGAAACAAAAGCGTCTATGAAAACAGTATCACTTTGTCCGAGTTATGTCAGTCTGATTTGCCATAAGGCAACTTGCATAAAAACGTAGGTAATCATAAATCCAGAAAATAATGTATTTATGGTGATTTGCAATGATGAAGCCTGTCATAGTCGTTATCGCTTGGCAACACACGGAAGCAAGGTGTAACTCAAGCGATAGTCTTGCAATGCGCCCTACTTATGCACTGATGCGATCTTTACAACCCACAGAATACCACGGAACCCTGTGATAAGCAGGCCGTCATACAATGTCACATGTACACGACGTATTTAGTTGCGTATTTGTACTACTTGTGCAAGTTCGAACAATGACATGACAGTCGAACGCGCGAAGTAAAGGGTTGGACTGAAACCCTTCTGTGATCAACACTGACAGGCAACAAGGCAGTTGTCGTTATGTCGAACTTCTCAAACACTATCGGCATTCAATTGTTTGTATTTTGTTTACTAATATAGACTAAAACCGGTGAATGTATACAGTCATTGTGAATCGACAGTATCTAACACTTCATTGTATTGTGATTGATCGCGAAAACAATATCGGGTGCTTGAAAAAGCATTTTTCCTGTTGCAGTCACCAATTTACCTAATATATAGCTACGATGATAATGACTTCGTATCGGCACAAAGAGATCAGCTTATGCCGTGTAGCCACTCAGTAAGGTGCTAAAGGGTACTGTCCTGGGTGGTTTGGACGTACTCAACCTGCTTTTAGCTGGCTTTAAATGAAATGAATTAGAATCACCAGGATTGGTAAACATATCAGTAGTCAGCTAGGTTAGCGTTGTTCCCGTCCCTTAAGAGATTACCTATTAAGACCCTACTCGTGTTGCCCGGAGTGTGCTTAATGCATAACAATTCCGGGTCTCAAACTTGGCAACTGATAAAAATAAGAAATAGTCGATTTTTCACTCAGGGGATAAAGCGGTGTCTTCTTAATGTCGCGGTAGCCGTTTTTAACCCCGAACGTAACAAAGGATTCTAGGGCCCCCGCTGAGTGCAGTGAGGGATTCAAGCTCGCTACAAAACGAAGGACTTTATCCCCGAGGAGAATTCTCTACTTTTCGTACCTACTGTGAGGTAATAAAAAACAATTCGATTCTCGAATTAGTAGTTCATGAAACTGTTAACCGTTGTTAATCGGAGAATACCTAGTTTTTTGCAGATTCGTACATTCATTTCCATAAAAAACAAAATAAATAATCTCGTAAATATGACGCCCAAATCGAAATTTCTAACAGGTTGCACAGTACAGTACCTACTTTATACGGGTATACTCTTATTAATTCTCGTGGAGCGTGAACCAACACCAATGAAAGTTTGTTGACAAACTAATCGGAAAGACCAGCTGCAGGGGGCAAACGTGCGCGTGTAACATGTAAGAGACATGTCCCGGTTTTACCCACATACCCGGTTTTGGACTGTTTCCCCCACTTTGGTAATATCAGAAGATATATATATTGCAGTAGTTTTCTTTGTAATTGTAACCCACAGGAGTTTGTAGAAGCGATTTCTCTAATAACGAACCCCAGCTACGGATTTTGGGGGCCTACTCTCTAAGTCCGTCAACAAGGATTCGGACCCGTCCGAAAGTAGTTCGATACTTAAAAGTGAACCCTTTTGAAACGCTATCTACTAAACGCCATCCAGTTAAAAACCCATCAAACCGCCCTATTCTCAAACAGTTTCCTAGGAATGGCTCCAAAAATATTTAACAAACTACCCAAATCGATAAAAGCTTCAAAAGACTTAAATACGAGTACTTTCAAAAAATCACTCCATAGGTTTCTGATACAGAAAGCATAATTATTACACTTTAGGTATATGAATATTTAGAAGAAAAATAAAATCCGTAATAAGTTTCTCAGATTTATTCATTACCTACTTACTTTAATTAAGTATTAAGTTTAATTAACAATTTTTGTTACCTTGATTGGTTTAGGTTACTATTTTGTTTATGTTTATTTTATTACTAAAGATTTAAGACGATTACTTTGCATTATATAAAATTATACAGGCTATAATACCTGTATACCTATTACCAACCGTGTAGTATTTTGTAGTATTAGTACGCCTTGCAAGGCAGCACATAGTGACTCAATAGTTTTTGATTTTATACCATCGTGTACCACTACATTATACCTATGTGTACAAATGAATAAATTTGTATTTAAATTTGAAACGTCCGTAACTTCGGACGAAACGTCGGACTTCGGGCTGAGGAAGTAGGCCCCTGTTTCTAATTAAATTTTCTAAGTTAGTTCATGATCTCCATGTCTCAACCATCTCAAATTCAATGGTTATGCGATAGAGACAGGTATCTATCGCATAACCATTGAATTAGAAATTGTTCCGATCGCGGAGTTATCTAGTGGCGCTTCACTTCCCTCGTTCCACCGAGATTATAAGCAGCGCGAGTGGGGAAATAAATAACGATCACAAGTATGTGGTATGTGTGAGTAGGGTCTTAAATAAAACACCCTACTTATGAGACGGGTACAAAGTGGCAAATAAGAAAGTCAAAGAAAGAAGACAGTGGAAGAAGAAAGTGTATTTTGTGGTGTAAAATAAAGAATATATAAATAAATAAATGTATTGAATTTGACATATTGCTTACTTCTTTTTTACGTTACTGCAAAAACGACGACATGCAACAGTGTGTGTGTGTGTGTGTGTGTGTGTGTGTGTGTGTGTGTGTGTGGCTCGTTACCTACTACAAGAATCCTTGATAGCTCTTAAACTAAGGTTATCCTTTTACTGAAAAAATAATAATAAGTTTTTGTATTTTCGTTTTTTGTCGCTTACTTCCGCAATTAAAGTAATTTTTCACCTTGTACTTAATATTTTTTTTTAAATCTGGTCTTTTTTGTGAAAAAGTTTTTATTTTTCACTTTTTAGTTGTGGTACCCATCCCTAACAAAGTCGTATACCACTACTTGCAATGTAAATAACAGTAACAGGAAGTTATTACAACATCATCAACATACGCTAAGTGGAAAAATATGTATTATTGAAGCTGGCTCAAAAACCACTCATCAGAACTTGACTAAATTTATTAAAAAAAATAATTTTCGCAATCGGTTTATAAATAACGAAGTTCTGAGGTGTAAATATTAAAAAAAAATACAACAGAACTGAGAGCCTCCTCCTTTTTTTTAAGTCAGACGAATTAAATAGGACTAAGTTCACATCATAATAATAGTTCAACGGCTAGAATTCGAACTGCAACTTTCGCCTGCCAATCAGCAGCCAACATCTGCTTTGGCAACTAGCATTATACGCTCATTTGCAACAAGGGTGACATAACAAAAAAAATCTGCAATTTTCAGTTAAGTATACAAGTGAACGCAGCAAATTTTATTATTTTTGCTTTAGGCTATAAAAATGACAACACACTAATGCCTAAAAATGAGGGAGCTAGAAAGATGTGACTATAATATGCTTCGTCACACTCTTACTGCTACTTTTACTCTTTTAAATCATCATACCCATAAATTGCTCTTTTGTAATAATAAGTCATCCTTTTTACAAATGAGCGATATTTAACAAACCAGTAGGTACCTGGTTTTCCATAATGCTTCATCTACTCTAATATACCTATTACGATTCTTTACGACCGTTAACTTACACAAACCTATTAACATCCACGGAACGTAAATAGGATAGATATTTTCGGATCACGTAACTTTTGGACGTTTATGTCAGTCCTATACATTTTATTGGGGGAGCTATCAATCGCAGGATTGATAGCAACATTGTATGAGAAGACAGATCGGTAGCGAAACGATAAAGAGACTAAAGACTATTCTATTCTTACAGTTGAGTAAGGGTTGCTATAACTCATAAGTGGGCCCGGCATTGTTGGTTCGGCAGTATTTGTCGAACGACAAAGCCGACTCGAAGCAGTTACTGCACTTTCATTCATGCCCGGTCATTCATCTACATAATATATTATATTCGATTTTACCGCCCGGCTGTGCCGCTTATGTGTGTAGCAACCTTTACTTACATTGTTAATGTTTTTTTTTGCGAAGCTGCAATTGCAGTGTCTTATAGTGTTTAATTAGATTATTCTGAAAACGAAACCAGCTGCAAATCAGTAAGAAAAGTGGGTAAATTCTCATGTTCAAAAGACACGGGCTGTATGAAGTCAAATCAAAGTCAAAGTCAAAGCATTTATTTCAAATAGGCACATAAAAGGCACTTTTGAACGTCAACATTTACATTTAAATAGAATTGATTCTAGTCGCCCCTTCCAAAAGGTAGTTTCGTATGGAGAAGAATGGGCAAGAAACTCCATCGTTACTCTTTTAAAATGAATAACCTCTTTTCATGAATATACATACAAACCTACATAAAATCACGCCTTTTTCTCGTGAGGGTAGGCAGAAACTAAGACGGCGTTCTATAGTTTCTGTAAACGAGCAAAAAAGAGTAGCCTGGGTCGTAATCCTGGCTAGTATTTTTGCCTCGTTTACGTTTATACGTCTGTCATACACGCGCCGGTTGCGAGTACCTACTACGCACCTGACAATCATCATCATCACCAATAAGGTCACTTATGTCCTCCAGGGTGTGGGTCCCGGCGTTTCCACTCACATCTGCCTTGTAAATACCTTTCGTTAGTCGCCTTTCATTCAACCTCTCAACATGACGAAACCATCTAAGCATACTCTTTTAAATTTTAGTCTCTACTTCTTTCTTTAAATCGCAGTGTTGTCTTATCATATCATTCCTCAGCCTACCGTTCATGGTCACACCACACCGCAACGAACGCGTTTATTCTACTTTCATGAATTCGGTAAAAAGTATGAATAGTATGATCTATATGTTCAGCCTCTAAATACCTAATGTTTTATTTTATCGTCTCAAAAACATTCCATTCAAAGTATCCCGATTATACTGGTAATAAAATCCTTGAGAAGAACCTTTCTCGGAAACCTACTATTTCGGAAAGAAGCTGTAGTATCTAAACCATTCTTACTACCTACCCTTTAATTCGTGGAAGGTTTGCCGCATGAGTTACGATGACGCGGTACTTACCTCTCTCCTGACACCGATAGGGCGGACACACGAGGGAAATGTTCTCTCGAGTTGTGACACGACGCAGACATCACGACACACGTCACACGGCGTGTCGCCGACGACGTGACGTCATCTGCCACTAGACGAAGATATCCACTCTATGAGAAAACAACTCGTAAAATATATCACCCGTACTGACATTCGATCGGTATTTGTAAACAAACAGTTTTAACGATCGTATCTCTCACAAACGACTTTAATAACCTTAAAAATTTGATATCGGGCACCATAACTTTCCCTAGCGGGTTTCCAAGAAGTGTAATTAGCGACACGTAATGTGTGTCGGTCCCCGGCAACGTTGCCCAATGCTGACTGCCTTGTCCCATAATATCTCACGGTACACGCTAAGTTTCCATAGAGAATCAATAGTCTTAAACATTACACATAATAGGTAGGTATGCATCAGCGTATCAAATATCTCACTCGTAAATATGCATCGACTCTCATAAAGTTTGAGTGCTTACATCAAAGGTTACAACGTTATTGAGAATATTCAATAAATACCCTTTATTTACTTTAACACCGCCGAGTTTTCATGAATCTAATAAAAACACTCGTTACTCCACCACATTACGTCAACGACATTGCAATATAAAACGATGAAACAAAAACCGGGGTCTGAGTGAAAACCGGCGCCTGTTTGGCCAAAGAAAGGTCACCCACGGACGTTATACGTAAAGCCACGTGAAACAACCGAAAATGTCGGTGGAAATGTGAAAAACTGTGGGTATCCGAGAGTGCTCCCATTCCGCCGGGTGTACCAAATGTTTCGAGCGCGCTCCTCTAATATTAAACGAAACTGTAGCCGCGCCAACGAGCTCATGCAAATTGAGAATACATACTTAAACGCTTAATTTCCTACTGCGAGGATTGACTGCAAGTGGAGATGTTACTGACAGGTTTTATATTTACACAATTAGAACACGACATCGATATTATTGTGAATCAAGTTTGGTCTGAACTCTTTCAGAACTCGTTTCGGTGTTTGTCTGGTCCCCTAAAAAATCTAGCGAGACAAACGACTTACGGAAGGATTTTAAACACAAAATGGCACCAACTTTTAACATAGCTAAGCATTGTTCCAGATATCAAGCAGTGGAGTTATTTAATAGGTTACCGACTGATCTAAAATTATTAATAATAATATAAATGATTATTATTAAACTAAATTGAAAGCCTTCTTGTTGGGAAAATGTTTATACTCGGTATCAGAATTTATGACAAATGATAAAAATAGTCACATATAATAGTCACCTAAATTAATAGAAGTGAATTAAAATTATCTTTTGACTTTAACACTGCGCTTTTCACGTGGACCTTGATGAAGTTGTACTCCTAATACTTTTAACATTGATTTTGACATTTTACTTACTATTATTTTGACATTGTATTTATTTGTTGACATAATTATCTTAAGTATTGTTTCTGCATGTGATAATTTTATTTAATATTATATGTGATATTCAACACAATGTAAATTGTTTATGAATAATAAATGAATGAAAGACTCGAGATTCTAAAACCGGAAGAATTTGCATCTATCAAGTCTACAGTCTATGGTAGTTTAAGTGTACCTAAACATGACACCAAAGTAGGCGAACATCTTTTTGTAGTCAATTTTATAAGGCGTACGGTCGTTGGTTTTAACGCGGGCATAATGTATGCGATCATAAAATATGGCCACAGTTCAACTGACCACAAACAAAGGGCGTTGTGGTTAAGAACTGGGCTGACTCTGATCAGATGATACTTACTTACTTTTCACCTTAAAATTAACGTGTGTTTTATATTATGTAGATATGACTGTGCGTTTTGAGTACCTACCGCATATGTTGTGTTAAATAGTTTGAAACATACACAATAAAGCAAAAATAATAATCCCTAACAATATTATCATACATACCACAACACAACATAATAACACAACATAACCCAAAAATAAAATTAACTAAATATTACTAAAACATACTTTTAGGAACACCTTTAATTCGAAAACATTCATTCCTCCACCACTTTTGTTGTAAAGACGGACTGTCAGATTGATTACGGGTTCTCGTTCGTTGCTATTAGCTAATATTTCGCTTAAATACCCGTTGTAATTTTATTTGTTGTTTCTTTTTAACTAAGTACCTACTAATTATGTAGTCGATGATTTTGGGCACGGTAAATCCCTAATGAATAAAGGAGATGTTCCAGAAATGTATGGAGCCTGGGCCAGCACTATGTACACTATATGTAAATATCACTATGTATTACTGTAACCGTTTTTTATTGTTAATTTTCTTTAATTTCACTTCGTTTCAAAGTATACTCAAATTAACTTGGCCAAGGAGAGCAACACAACATAAAATTAAACATGGTGGATCAGATTAGCAGCATGCGAAAAATGTAATTTTACAATGACATTTGATTGACGTGTATTAGCTGCCATAAAACGAAACAATACGAATTTCGAAAATCTTGGGTTTCGGTTTCGATAAAATAAGACTACAGGGTATTCTACTCGACTGCGGCAGCACATCTTCTATCACCTATTCGAGCAGTTAGAGATTGGTTATATCGGTGTCAAGAGGAGCAAGAAACGTAACTAAGGCTTGAACGTTTTGTTTATTAACAGTTCTACTGCTTCATTCTATAGTGCCTATCAATATACCCTGGACTTCGATAATTCATAGGAGAGGAGTGAGCTGTGCTTTAAACTGTCAAACGTCATGTCTATCACAACTGTCATGGCTGCCCTAAAATTAGGGTTATCTTATTAAAAAACTTTTTAAATTATCATTTTTGTACCACTGTACCCTATTTCAAATGACTTTTTTTGTATTTTTATGAAATTCCCCTATTTTTTTCCTATTTATCTATGTAGTGTACATAGTGGTGGTCCTACTACTGAATAAATATATATGCAAATGATTTAATTTTGTAGTATTTCCGTATAATGTACGCTTACCTATAATGCGTTTAGAAAATAGTTACCTAACTCTTTTTAATATTACTTAAAGGTACTTACAATATTGAATAGCCATAAAAGCAAATGTCACACGGTCGTATCGTAAACGTCTCCTGCTGAATATAATACACTATTTTACACACAACACAACACTATCTACTACAATATACGGTTCTTTAAAGATATTGCCGAACGTCTTCAAAAGAGGCGATTATCCTCAAAACATGTTGTCAAAGAAACCTTTAGATACCTACTCAATCGCTAGAAAAATATACATTAGAGACAGGTATTGAAAGTGTGTAACTAAAGTGCTTTCGTTATGGAAACGTTCCTTTCGGCGTGACGACGAGCGATATATTGAGGACTACGAGTAGCTTTGGCCGCGGTTTCGACGTAGTTATCTCACTTTAATGTACTATCGTTGAAATATTGACCTAGCCAATTTTAAAACAAAATCCTTTGCATAGATGACTAAGACTGATTTCCGCCCCCTTTTGCATCAACCAATAACAGTTCAATAAAAAGGGACGAAAAAAGTAACGGCAATTTTGTTTTGTTGTTTTGGGCTGTTAGCCCAAAACATCTGGACATTTGGGTTTCTTTTACCTACTATAGAAACAAAAGGATCGGACATTTACAAAAACAAGGGACTCATCAAAAATCTCATGGAGCAATGCTATTGGTTGATGAGATTTCTATAGCAGACGAGCGCAGCAAGGAACAATATTCCTTAAGGTGCATAGATATGAAATTCAACGATAGTACTACGGGATAAAAAGTATCTTATCACTTTTGTGTGTATCCCAGGTCATGATCTACCTGTGTACCAAATATCATCGACATTAGTTCAGCTTTTAAGGCGTGAAAAGGCAACAGGCAGACAGACAGAGTGATTTTCGCATTTATTTTATTAGTATGGATAGTGCAGAAACGAAAAACATAATATCAAAAGACAGATTAAGTCATTAAACCATCTCCTGATAGATGCTGAGAAGAAACCCGTGCAGGGAATTATGGAGACTTTAATACGACCACTGACGTAATATTTGGTGCTGCCTAAACTCAAGTGCCGTAGTACTTAAGGGTCAGCTGACTTAAGAACGTAACTTTGAGGAGTGGCTAGAGAGGCGCCACGGCGTCCTCACCTTCCGCCTGACGCAGGTCCTCACCGGACACGGTTGTTTCGGGAGGTTCCTGTTCCGGATAAGGCGGGAGGAAACGCCCGGGTGTCACCATTGTGTGGATCGCCCGGAGGACACGGTGGAGCATACGGTGGAGGTCTGCCCGGCTTGGGCGGAGCACCGCCGTGTCCTCGTGGAGGCGATTGGCGGTGGCGATCTCTCGCGTCCGGCCTTGGTCCAGGCCATGGTACGGAGCGAGAGGGCTTGGGAAGCCGTCACCTCCTTCTGCGAAGCAGTAATGTTCGCGAAGGAGGAGGCGGAACGCGTGAGGGAGAGGCAAAGTTTGCGCCCTCACGCCCCTAGCCGCCGCAGGAGACGCCCTGGGCGTCGGGAATCGCAGGCCGATTCCCGGCCACCGTAGGCGCGGGCTTGCGAACGGCGAGCAATGGGCAGCTCGCCGTTCGATAAGGACCAGACCCGGGTCGACGGCGCGTTGTGTTCCACGCGCGCCTCAAAGAGATGTCAGCACCAATGACGGGGTTTGCTAGGACCGATGCCTGCTAGGGTTGCGGAAAAGTCCAAGAGGGTTACCCATGATCTACCTGTGTACCAAATATCATCGACATTAGTTCAGCTTTTAAGGCGTGAAAAGGCAACAGGCAGACAGACAGAGTGATTTTCGCATTTATTTTATTAGTATGGATAGTGCAGAAACGAAAAACATAATATCAAAAGACAGATTAAGTCATTAAACCATCTCCTGATAGATGCTGGGAAGAAACCCGTGCAGGGAATTATGGAGACTTTAATACGACCACTGACGTAATATTTGGTGCTGCCTAAACTCAAGTGCCGTAGTACTTAGGGTCAGCAAACTTAAGAACGTAACTCAAAAACACGAAGTTGTCAGGAACAACAAAAAAATGAATTAAAAGAAAACATGCTGCATGTCATAAAGTGAAATTGTGATTTCGTTTTGAGACATGGTTTTGTCCTCTGGTCACCTTCACGTGACCAGAGGGCTGGCCAACAACAACGTGGCAATGCTGCCAGCCTTTTGGGCACTTTTCCTGTTGACATCGATGCGGACGAACTTTTTGATGCTTTTCTTATTATTCTTTTTTATATGCATGTACATATTATTAATATTATTTAGCCTATGTAATAAAGAGAATTGTGATTTGTGAAGTGCTTATTCACCAACTTAACTGACTTAAGTGATTTGGACGAACAAAAAATATTTTTTACTTTATGACATAACTAAACATAAGTGGTTTTTAACTAACTAACTAACTTACAAAAAATATCAATCCTCATTATTGACATATGTGAAAACCTTACACAAATACACATAATCCTTTGCCAATATCAACGAAAAAAATCGTGACGTAGGTGTTATCCCTATTTAAGCCGTTTAAAAGTTGGATTCTGGTCGATTTACAACAATACCTGGATCTGTATTTCTAACATTATTTTGTGTGGGTAAACTTCTGTAAAAATCGTGAAAAACTTCGGGAATCCGCGGCAATAGGGATAACAAGTCCCATTTCCCCATTGATATCAGCAACGGATTATGAGTATTTATGAGTTATAACTGGAATGAGTATGGATAGGTAAATCAGCACCTCTTTGTTTCAAACTGAATGATTTAAATGGTGTTTCTCTATTCAAGAAATAATATAAATGAAATGAGACCAAATCTCTTTTCGTAACGATGCCATATTTTTTCTAGCCAATTCAATTGGCTTCCTTCTGTATCTGTGTTACTTAAAACTGATGGGCCCTTTAAAAGAAAAGAAAAACCCAGGAAATCTTCAGATTTAAAATTTTGGACTACTCGATTTAATAAGTTGGATCCAGTAATGTGGGTGATATATCTGCAGCTTTGTTTTTTCTTCTTTTTTCTATGATGCCATGATCCGTATCTACTTCTAAGTGGTTATGGCCTGGAACCATGAACTTGTGATCATTTATTTCAATTTCTTTGTGTGCTTTGTAGTGCCTACGTGAACAAGGCAAGTTTTGACAAGTGTCAGAATATAAATTGTATGTGTTCCGTGTTATTTAGAGCAGTGGTGGCCAAATGGTAACGGCTGCGACTTACGAATTGCAGGTCGTAGGTTCGGATCCAGATAGGCGCTTTACTTTGTGCAAGTTATTTTTATCACCACTTCTCTCAAAACGGTGAAGGAAAACGTGTCCTAGAACCAAAAAATCGAAGACTTGTGACATACACCAACCCGCACTGCCCACTCCCTCTCATAGAAAGAAGGCCTGTGTCCCAGCAGTGGGAACATTATAGGTTGACTATGGTTCTGTGTTATTAGGCACATAGACCTGCAAATGCTTAAATAAGTAAGATGCTATCTGATTACCTCCTCGTGCTGCAACCGTTTCGTGCCACACATAACACACTGCTCGGCCTGTCTTATTGTTGTGAACTACTAAGTTGTACGTCCACAATTGCCGGTTGTAAAATACGACGGAAGAAGTAAGAGCTGGCGTTGATAAACACTGTTGCAAATCGACGGTATACACTTGAAGAGTGTTATCATTTTTGTATAAACAATTGTTTGCTGCTTTCTCTGAATATCCCTGGTCACCTAGGATTTTGTGTTAATTATGTTCACTAATTAAAATATATTTAGCTTGTTCATCTTCAGTATATTGTATTTTAATTTTAAATAAATCACATGTGAAACACGTATCAGCTCTAGGTTTTTGAAAGTCAAATTTAGTTTTTTGAATTCTTGACTGAATATTTTGATAGAAGGAGGGTTGTCGTGACACTCTCAGTATATACTATTATACATTTCTTGTAATGTTAAATGTGACGGTAGATATTTTTTTGAAGTGCTCTATCTGGTGTCGTGGCTTTTGTAGGATGGGAACGATAAAATGTAAGACTTTATTTCTTCTCGGGTCGCATCTGATATCTTGTGTTTTGGGACACTGATTTTCTCACACATGTCATCGGTTTTGTACCTGCAGTCGATGATCTTTTCTTCAATCCAACTATCTTAATGAAATAATCATTATCATCTAAAAAAAATAGACACCCTCGATAAACAGGCTCACGTTTGCCGCGAATCACTCAGAAATATGACGTGTGAGTTTGTGCTCTATGTTTTTGTTTGTCTGGCTCACTTTCCCTTAGTCATTTACTCATTGATGCTTTGTCTTTAATTTACATTAAAGACGCCATTTAAGCAGCTCTTTAGTAATAATACTCTAAAGCCCAATATTCTTGCCTGTCAGTTAACAATAGGCGCGTTCCTTGAATTTCATTCTACATCTCGTTAAATCTTTCATCTTTCTCTATGGAATTTGTTTCCCCTTTAACGTTTTATATGATTAATCTCGGTTATGCTTAACTTTGTCTTCTTTCTTTAAAGTTTGAAGACTTTTTCTAGGAACTTCAATATTAACAACCGGTGTTTCCAATTGTATTTTATCTGAGATTAACGACAAATTGTCTTCATTTATTGGTTGTTGGTAATTTGGATCAGTCACTGAATCATCGCTGCTAAAATCAAGTTCCGGGTGAAATGGCAATGGATTCGCAATGAATGCCCCTGTAGGAGTAGACGGTACTGGTTCCGCGTCCAACTCCATATTTTGGCGACTGTCATCACTGGCTGGCAAAGACTGATTGGGGACATCAGCAGCAATATTATGCTGTGATGATATCCGATCAACATTTAATTCAGTAGTCGTAAATACTCCACAGGTAGTAGCTACAGGTTCTGGTTCAATTTGTAGGTAACTAATGTTTTCAAAAAAAAAAACACCGTATTTATATGCAGAACAAGTAAACAGTAACCTAAGGCTTTTTAGGAATATACTCAAAATACATTTTTTTTGTGACTCACCAGTCTCACCACTCTTCAATATTCACCATTTCCCTTTGGAACTAAAGTTCTACGATCTTTTTTCCTCTATTCATTGTAATATTGGCACAATCCACACAAATTACTACAAACCGGTTAAGCTAACAGATGCGACTAAAAATAAACTATTTTTGAGAACAGTGCTTTAAAAGGTTAAATAAACAAGCAATAAAATATTTCTTTCGTCAATATGCAACTTTACTTTACCCTTTAAACAATAAATAAGTTCATTAAGTTCACTCTGGTTTAAAATATCAGAACAAACAAGACAAAACCACTAATATCGAAATACTCGTCGTGTGTTCCTAAAATCATAACTTCATAAGTCATAACTCGGTGCAGTTTGCGACTGATATTACGGAAGATCTGTTACACTTAAGTGGAGTTAAGTTTTTAGTCGGTTCTTGATTACCTAGGTTCTTGATTAGGACCTAAAATAGTGGTGGTAAACGGACGCATTCAAGGTATATGCTCGTTAGACTTATGTGCTTTGATCGTGTCAGCAGTAGGTTTTTAAACACATATTCAACTTAGAATATTTTAAAAGATGGAAATTTTTGACTCATGTTCTTTAGTCGGCCGACCATGCCAATATCTATGCATATTTTTAATTTAAGTCGTATTTTGTGTCTGTCTTGTGACCACGTTGTTCGTCTTAACTACGCAACAGGTTTTAATGCGGTTGTCACCATCATTTTAAAGAATTTATTCAGGAAGGTTTATTTATGTATAAATATTAAACATGCTTTTAAAAATAAATGTCGATGTTTTTTTCAAATCGCAAAAACCGTGTGAAGTACGGGCAAATCGCTATTGGTAAATAAAACGTAAGAGCAAAAACTTCTAATAATTTTGGAGTAACAAAAATTATTAGGGAAGAAATAAGGAGGACAGAAACGAGGATTACGTGTAAAAAAAGCTACGAAAATGATAGCGTTGAGAATTCTCTTGACATTTAGTTATATGAAAATCACAACGAATTGAATATCAGTTTGTGTCTATCCAAGAGGTTTAAGTTTACAAAACTCGACTTTATGAGAAATATTCGGTTGTTTTCATACGTAATTAATATGTTAGTAAGCGAAGCGCGGGAGCGTACACGTACATATAATATCATTGAAAAAGAACCCAATAACCTTCAGTATATTTATTTCACACAGTTATTGCTTTCGTTTCTACTTTGCCCTTCGGCATTTCGCGCCTGTATTATGCAAGGTAATCCGATTTGGTCTGGAAGCTGAAGAAGTATCAGATATCTTTTTTGTATAAATATGTATAGAGACCGCTTTTGTAAAGTGTTTGTACAGCCTTATTCTTTGTACCGCTATTTCTAAGATTAATAGATAAAGTTGTTCAAACTTGACTGTATAAAATAAAGAGGTGTACGACTAAACGCCGACAGACTGAACACCGACTAGACTTTACTTCGATGGAACTCTTCGCCGACAGGACAACATTTCTGTGAGCAACTTGGAAGTGGCGCTCGCCGGCTGCTGCCGCGGCACCGCTCGCTTCGCTCGCTCGGCTCGCGCGCGTTTGGCCACAGTTCTAACCTAACCCAACCGATTTCGCATAATCGATTTCCAAAGTAAGTATCTGTAAATGTATGTATATTATATTATGCCCTGTCGGCGAAGAGTCTCGTCGAAGTAAAGTCTTGTCGGTGTTCAGTCTGTCGGCGTTTAGTCGTAGGTACACTTGAAATATAGGAATTTTATTGATATGCGTAAAGGAATCAATCGAAAATCATTTTCGATTTTGTCGTTACCTACGACCTACCTACGTTTTCAAAGAAATTTAGGGAGATATACTTGGATTCTTCTCAAAAACTCGTATAATACAGGGTGGCGGGGACATCGACCCGCACCTTGTTACCATGGATTCAGTACACGATTCTGAACCCTCCTGCATATGAATTTTTAGTCGGTAATAAAAAAAAAAATATGGTGTTCCATACATTTTACCGCATAGATATTGCACTTTTCTATGAAACAGCTGTTTTTTTTTTGTTGATAGCCGTCGAAAATGTCTACGTTAGGGGATTTATATAGAATCGTGTGCTGAATTCATAGTTTATTATAATATATTCATAATTTCAGTTTGCGCGTCGAATGGTTCATCAATTAAACTAACCTATCAGTAAGTTAAAGTAGGAAAAAGTGATACCTTTTACAATATTGAACCTACTAAAACTTACCATCATCACAGTGGACACAACATCCTTCAAAAGGTTCATAATTTTGTCAATTAGGTACTACATCAAATGGACTGTTATCATGCACATTGAACTTTAACTCAATTGCGTCGAACAAAAGCGGGTTAATCGAATTAACATGTAAATACTCACTTAGTTCAAATTAATTACGAATTCACTCAAAATATGTACAGTCGCGAAATTAAAGGGGCAAGCAATTGTAGCTCAATTTTAACTGCACCGTGTATATGAAAAAAGAAAAAAAAAGAAAAATGTTTATGTGTCCCAAAACAGTTAAGTACCTACATGGATTATAAATGAGACAACCCCAGTAAGTAATTAATAATAGGTATTTGTGTTAGGGCTATCTCGCTCTTTCCCGTAAATTATTAACAATATCGAGACGATTGTATAACAAAAGGTGACTAAAAATAAAATTTAGGAAGAAAAGATAACAATAAATAACGTATAAACTAATTTGCAGCTCTTTGTGTAACTTGTAGTTGTTTGTATGCCTTTGTGAAACTGTATGTGCCTCTTATTTTAAACAGGGTTTCTGTTGTCTATGAGATTTTCTTTTCCGACTGCTACCAGCCAGCCTAATCCTATACTTAGCCACCCTATTAGAGTCCCACAGCAGGACAAAGGCCTCTTTCACCTCCTTCTGCGAAGCAGTAATGTTCGCGAAGGAGGAGGCGGAACGCGTGAGGGAGAGGCAAAATTTGCGCCCTCACGCCCCTAGCCGCCGCAGGAGACGCCCTGGGCGTCGGGAATCGCAGGCCGATTCCCGGCCACCGTAGGCGCAGGCTTGCGAACGGCGAGCAATGGGCAGCTCGCTGTTCGATAAGGACCAGGCCCGGGTCGACGGCGCGTTATGTTCCACGCGCGCCTCAAAGAGATGTCAGCACCAATGACGGGGTTTGCTAGGACCGATGCCTGCTAGGGTTGCGGAAAAGTCCAAGAGGGTTACCGTGGCCCCTGGCACAGGCAACTGAAGGAACACGGGTGGGTTTTAGTCAGTAAGAGTCTGACACGCCCTCACGCTCCGCCCAGAGCGGGAGAAGTTATTTGATGATTTCCAACCCACAAAAAAAAAAAAAAAAAGGACAAAGGCCTCTTCTTATACAGAGAAGGCACAAGCATTTATCGCCACGCTAGCACAAGACGGGCTGGCGATTCCAGACTTCTAATAACGATAACCCCCAAGTTTTCTCACGTTGATTTTCTTCACTGAAGTAAGTAATGTCCAAGATAAACTCAAGAAGTACCTACACATGAATTGGAAAAGTCACATTGGTACTTACTATACTGCAAACTGTCTATTACTACATGGTTATTGGTAAAACACCATGAATCTCTTAAGGGGTCATTGCACTCATCATTATGAACAGCTTTTACTATGAAATGAAATCGCGGAAAAAAAATCTGCTGGTCCCTACATTTTGACGAGTTCTGTAAACATAAATGTAGGGAACAGCTGATTTTTTTTAGACTAAATGATAAATGATTTTATTTCTGTAAGTAGGTTTATACAGGTTTGTAGGCGCCTGTTTGTCTATTAAGTACGTGACAATAGTAGGTATGAATGTACACATCAGAGGGGCAATTCCCGTATTTTTAAGAACGTTCGCATTCTAATCTCAGTGTCAATCTGTCAAAAATTGTATAGCGCTTACCTCAGAACAATAACTAAAGCGCTTACCTACATTTTTGACATTAGACTGTCGCTGAGATGAGATTGCGACTTGAATTTGAACGTTTTTAATTACGGGAATTGGCCTTCAGTTCGAGTCGAGGTGCAGCACACGTAGCATCACCATAGTAACGAGTTTTGTCGGCGGAATAATAGATAAAATGACGAATTGACGATTGTAGACAGATTTCTATTTTGTCTATTCTATCTGTCATTTTGTCTATTCTTCCGTTGACAAAACCCGTCAGTATGGTGGTTATGCTACGCGTGCTGGTGTCATATGCCTGCTATGGAAGAAACGAATGCATTTAAATAGCTTTACCCTTTCGTTCCCCGAGTGTACGTGAGTAGGTATAATTATATGATAGGTACATAAAGTTGCTGGACGCTCCGATCAACTCCATGTCTTTTGTGGAAAACTTTTGCATTGGAGTGAGGTTTAAAAAGCTTACAATTAGAAATGATGAATAGGTAAGATGGAAATAGTACACAGACGAGAATACTTGTTTCTGTATTCCTTTGTTTTCCTTCAAAAAGTTATAACATGAACTTCCTGCCGTAGAATTAATTTCAGTTAAAACCACATCAATATTGTATTTAATAAACTTTTATCAATTGTGTGTTTCTGCACTTCAAGTTTCGCTACAACAAAACTATTTTCGAAGATTTCCAATTCTACTGTTCGGTTACAAGGAACGGTTACTCGACTTTCGACAAACTTCTGAGACTTTCCCAATATATGGCCATGTCGTGAGGCAATAACCTATTAAACAAGTAAATATTTTATCTTTGGGTTCCAATCGTTCAAACATTTTGAAGCGTTTTGCACACACAAGCAGTGGATTTAAATTTATAAATTACGACGACCATAAATCACTACCTACCTAAGTTTTTATTGTAAAAACACTTCTATCAACAATACCAACTGGTCTCGTACAAAACGAAAGCTAAACGCTGTCCGCGTGATAAAGTTTAAAACAGTTATGCGTTCAACCTAAGTACAACCATGACACCTAGTAATAAAGTCGTGTTTACATTGGTTGTGTTTCAAGCGAACTAAACTAAATAAGAGCTCACGTCTCAAGTGCGCTGTTATTTACCGAGACTTATTTCTTGCGCCGACCCGATATCTAGTCGGTATTTTTGATCGAAGTAACAACATCAATAGAAAAACATTTATTAGTACCTACTGAGCGTCCTCGAATTAGGTACGGATGTAGGTATTGGAGACAATTCGCGATCAAGAATAGGTTGCAATATTATATATGTTTGTAAATAACATCACATTACATAGGTAGGTACCTACTATCTACCAACTTATTATCCTTAATATCTCATCCTGCCTTTTTGTTAATAAATCTTACGTTACAAGAACAAAATGACGTAGGTAAACCAAAATCGTTATTATGACGATGACAGGTTAAAAACAACTTGCGAGTAATGTTGGGTTATTATTTTCGTAGGAAAACGTCAACATCCATTTCGGGCAAAAAATAAGACACCAACTTTGACTTGGGTCACAAAAAAATACCTTCTGAAAAGTACCAAACATAAGGCTTCAAGATATTTTATTAAAAATTAAACATAACAAGTAGTTATTTTTTGGCACAAGAATCGATGATGCTGGGAATGCTGACAGTCTGTTTTTCGTACGAAAATTATCGTAAAAGTTAAGTTCGCGTAAGCTGCTGCGATTGACTGTTGATAAATTAATCAACATCAAATCGCAGCAGTTTACGCAGTTGACAATTTGTCACATTAATTTTAAAGCCCAAAGTGAGTATATTTCTCAAAAATAAAAACACGTCAAAAGTTCTTCAAGATACCTAATTCCTTTCCAAAACACCAGAAGAAAGCAAAACGTGTACAAAGATCTGTGCTTTATATAAAAAACGTGTATGCAAAGCTCCTGCAATCATTTTTTATGGCATGATCTGCAATGTATTCTGACGAGACAAACCTTGTCGTTTACTGCACACAAACACCAATTCATAAGGATGCCGCATCTCGATGAGGCGAGCACAAACTTTTGACAATAGACAAAAGGCACCAGACCGACTCGAGACAAACCGAACCACGTCCTTTTTACGCACGAAGAATATAAGATGACGAGGAAAAAGCAAATTAAAATAAGCTGAAAAACCTGTCGCAAAAAAAAACGGTTTCTTCCAAATTGTTTTGTTCCCAAGTTGTTATTTCAATACTGTGGGAACACGTTTCATGAATTCACTCAACAAGATACTTAATTCCTTCAGGAACTTCTCAAATAAACTCTTTCATACAAACAAACATGCCAATCGTTGATGGATTGATTTGTTAAATAAGATTAAAGTCGGAGTGAGTGACTGGAATGTCGATTGTAGCATCAATAAGTGTTCGATCGTAAAGCTAATAATAGATTCAGCAGCTATGTTTTCTATTAATAGATCAAATAACACTAGCGGCATTCGAGTTCGACGACTATAATCTCCTGTCCAAGAATGAACATAGATTATCGCATAACATGCCGCTGGTCCTTCCGCAATGTACGAAGAGATTCTGTTCGCAATTCCAAGCTAGATCTTGTTTGGATGCTACACAAAACAAGTTAAGTTCTAAGAATGTTTAGAATTATTAAGTTCTGTACAAAATATTATGCTATTAGCCGCTCGGATTTCAATATCCCCTAATGATGTCAATGGGAACTTTGCGTGTCTATATTTAGGCACTTAAGGCTTATGATTAGTTGGATGACGACGGTTTATCATATTCCATCAAATTGAAGGTTTCATCGGCTCAATTATTTTGAGTAACTGGATGTTTGTCCCCGGTTAATTGAATTAATTGGATCGCGCTCGCCCCTCGCCGGGTTTGTCGCCGCTCGCAAACAATTACCTAATTAATATTATACGTAGATATGACTGGCGATTAATTCAATTGATTGATTGGTTTTTGAAAAGGGATTGGCTTTCTCTGTGGTTCTATTTTACGTCTGTGGTTGTGTTTGTGTATCTTTCGAGTATTGAAAGGCAAGATTAAATAGAAAATATAAGGCATCTAATCTTTGCCAACATTATATTCATACGTATGTACATGATTTTATAGGCAAAGATATAATATGACTTATGTTCTCAAGCAAAAAAGATGAAGATCAAGAATAAGTGGGTAGGTATCTAGCAGTTTTATACCCATCATCTGCCACTTCAGATAACTAGATAAGTAAGTAGCCTGCAACTGTCAGCCGAGCTAATATTTTCATGAATCTAAGACTTAATAAGTAAGATATGATGCAAAATTATATTTTAATAATAGAACACAAATTGTGTAAGTATAGCCTATAGGTTTCCATCCATAACATGTTTGGAACGAAGTTCTTTAACGCAGCTTGCAGGAGTAAACTTGTAAAAAAAAATTTGAGATTGTCACGTAACGAAAAAGCTGTATGTCATTTTTGATTGGATGATAATAGAAAGAGACAGAGAGAGGGAGATAGTCTTCAAGGTTTTCGAGGATGCTTAAGCCGACAGTGAGGTCAACCTGAAAATCCAAAATGGTGCCATTGGAAATAAAAAAAAAAAGTTAAACGTATTTGAAATAATAAAGCACAATTTACAGCAAAATAGAGACATGAAAGACGACAAAGAAAGGTTGACCTTTTGTATCTTAACAGACTTTTTAACGATCAAAGTTAACTGGCCTGTAGCAGCCAAAAGCGCAAAAGTTACAAAGTTTTGAACGTCTGCAGTCAACGTTTTAAAGACAATGAGAATTTAGACATTTAATAGAATGTGTCAAATCAAGGCTTGTTTTATATGTTCGTAACCAAGGCAATGCTTCGAATGTAGCAAATATTCTGTCATTGGTTTTTTTTTTACTTTATTCGCTCAAGTTTTGACATTCTCTGTGGTCGAGGTGTGGTCACTATGTCACGCTCTGTGGTCTCTATTTGCGCATAGCTATGGATTTCAAGGTCCCATTATGAAATCATTTCTAGGTATTGGATTGGTCAAAGTTCAGAGGGGCAATTCTCGTACTTAAAAAACGTTCAAATTCAAGTCGCAATCTCATCTCAGCGACAATTAATGTCAAAAATGTATGTAAATTGATTGTATTTTTGACAGATTGAGACTGAGATCAGACTGTGAACGTTCTTAAAATTACGGGAATTACCCCTCTGGTGTCAAAATTTACGGTAGGAAAATACGTAAATGCATGAAATAAACTACGGAACTTACCTGCGACGAACACTTGTCTTAATATTTTATGGTGTTGTCAAAATATTTTCAAGTTTCATTTCGTAGTAAAACGTTTTCTTGTTAACTGCACGCTGTTTCAGTTAAAGCGATAACTTCTGAACACGTATAAGTCGTGCCTTCACCTCTTCGAGCGTAGTTAAATGCAGCAAAGTCGGTCATTGGCCTGCTCTGACGTCAATGGTGATGTTGCACCTCTCTGCTTAGACATACAGCCGACAAATATTTATCGATGCTGAAATAATCGAGGACAGCGTACAATCAGGAACACAAAGGAATTGCGAGTTCTTTGATGTTTCGCTTTTGTTGATGATTTGAATTCTCAACTCCGTTGATGCGTGAATAGTATCAACACTTTTTGTGTTCTGACTTCTGAAGTTGACTGTACCTGAGGTCAGTGGCACTGTATAGCCGTGATATGGTAGTACTCTTAAATTGCAGACGCAAGCAGAAACGGTAAATGTAGGTTAGTGTTGAATACGTGCCGAGGCCGACAGCAAGTTTATGATTGTTAACGGTGACGTAAAATGCAAAACATCTTTCACGCCAACTTACTTTTTAGCTGTATATGCGGCTAGCGACTAATCGCAATTGGTTCTAATCACAGTCTCGAGATCTAGTCTAGTCATAAAATGTGAAACGTTTAGTTTGCCAGTCTTCACTCTCAAACACAAACGTATCTCTTAGGCGTTTAATTGAACACTCAGAAAGTTTCATGCCTCAATAATACAGTTTCCAAATGGAGGCCTATTGTGTGAGTCACTTTATCTGAGGAGCCCCCATCGGCCACAATAAAAGTGGGAAAGCTAAATTTTATTAGCACGGAAGAGTGCTCCATTCTGTTCGACGTAAAACAATTTATTTTGCCCTTCGGTAAATCATTTTGTGGAGGCGTCCTTGGCTGACTGGTGGCACCGTCGTTATACGCATTTAACTGAGCTAAATGAGTTTGGAGAACAAGGGAGCTAATTCAATTATGTCAAGTTGTGCGTTGTGCGGTGTTGTTCTCCTCGGCGGCGGCACGATATTGAACTGTGTGCTGTGTTCACTGTTCACAGTGTTCACTTGCTCCCCAGTGTGTCGACATGATATGGGTCGCACCCACGCGTTTAATTCAACGGTAACGCAATTAACTTGACACGTGCCCGGTATCCCTGCATTTCACCGATACTGCGAAATTAATATGCAGAATAAGTATTGTCATTGAAAACAAAATTTGCTTGAATTCACTTCACTATATTCGATTGTAAATTTGCCCATGGAAACAGAGATATTGTTACCTACAGCGTATTGAATATTCATTATCAGGAAACGCCGGGCAGTAAGGGTTTTTCACATGAAGGAAGGAATGTTTTCGTTTTACTAACTTTGTTATTTTTTATTCCCGGAAATTTTAATCGATAATATAAAATGCGAAATATATTTAGCACCAATAGTATCTAAAAGGTATTTTACATCAACGCTATATTTATTATTTTCAGGTATTAAATTGAATGAGAGCAGTTGAAACGGCCTACTGATTACCTACATTTGCATTACAAACACGACTTCGGAATCAGCATTTAAATAGCAATCAATATTGCTACTGAACTGACATATTATTGGCGTTGCGTAACAGTTATTATCTATGTACTCAAGAGCAAGTTACAACATCTCGTCAAAGGGAATCTATTGTTTAATTTTTCATATAAGATTTCAAGACCGATCAGACAGCTTTTCTGAAACCCTGACCTGACCCAACACGTTTAATAAAATGGTATAGCTATTATTTGTATGAACACGGGGTCGGTAAACGATAGCTCTATTTACATGTGATAAGTAAGTTATCACGACACTGTTAAACAAAAACAGAAGCACGTGTGCGACTGACGCATATCCTTCAAAACGAAACGCCTCTGCCTGTCTATCCGATAATGCGCTTATAACTCGAGTAGTACTTATCCGATTTACGTGGTTTTGGTTTTATTTTTAACCGACTTCAAAAAAGGAGGAGGTTCTCCATTCGACAGTATATATTTTTTTTGTATGTTTGTTTCCGCCAATTATGATTTGATTTTGATGATTATTTTTTGTTTGGTAGGTCATACTTCAGAGGTTTTTTAAAAAAAATCAACAATAAATTATTTTTAAATAAAAAAAACTGTCTTCAAACGGACGTAAAAAAGTTTTTGTAGTTACATGTCCTTTGGCTAGACTTAAGTGACCAATATTATTTCACGCAAGCTATTGACTATCTTCTGAACTATTTTTAGGATTTGTTTTGTTATGCGCATACCTAAACTAATGAACAAAAACCAATCTTGCAACGAACACTCGCGCTACTTAATAATGTAAAACCCGACCTCTAGCTAGTTTTCTAAGCCTAGCGGTCGAGAAACGTAATCATGTCCTAATAATTAATATCCTTGCTTTATGTTCGTTTGGCCTTTGGCAAACCGCTCCTCAACCTACCTCATCCTGTAGATTGATGTCAGCAGTTACGGGGTACCTATATAATAGTAGATTGTTATACAAGGAGCTAAAATGACTCATTATATACGAGGTAGTTTACTCCCGAGCTTTAGCGAGGGAGTAAATAGAAACCGAGTTTTAATGGGTTTTTAGCGTCGTGTGCTACACTCTACTTTTCACTACGATTGCGAGAAAATAAAACAATCCAATATTTCTTTTTATTTCTTTTCCTTTCTCTTCTATTTGCAAATTAGGGTCTCCATTCTCACTAGATGATGACATTTTCACTATTGTAAAATTAATTACGGTCACTACCAATTCAATTTGCAATTAGAGAAAAATTATAAAGATTTCGCGCCAATGTCATTTTTTTGTTTTTTTTCTTCTGCAGCCGCAACGCAACGCATTGCATGCATTCTACCAAAGAGATCGCCGATTTTAGTTCCATTTTCAAAAATAAAATGAAGTTCTTTTTTTTATGAAACAGTAATAAATCGAGTCTATATTCATGATTATTCAACTTATGACTAAAGACTTTTTCGTTTTTGTAGGCTCATTGTCATTTGACACACAAAAATTAAAAAAAAAAATACTTTTTCCCCTAGAGGAAGAATTGCAATTTTTTCTTCGCTCTGGTACGCCACAATGACGGTCTTTTTGAGCAAGAGGAGTGAAAAAGACGTTAATATGCAGGCAGCTAGTTACAACATTTATTATATTTATTTATATACTCTTTATTGTACACCATAAAATACATAACAAAAAAGTAAATTGAACAATACAAAATATACAATGGGTATTATCGCTTTCTGCCAGGCTACCTTGGAATGGACAGAGATTTGCCTGGACATAAAATGGGGCGGTCGTTGGTGCAAATAATAAGTATCTATACAATACACTAAAATAGATACACAGATGTATACATATCCAAAATAATAGATACATAAATACGTACATACTAAATATATAAGCACCGAATATAAATGAAGACTATACTTAGATAATTAAAATTACGAGAACAAGATAAGATCATTGCGAGTTTGTTTCATGGTAAATAAAGGTTTTGGCTGTACAGAACCCTTAAATTACATACATACTCGAATTAAAGTTTAAACAATGAAAATTGCGTGTGTAGTGTGAACGTGAAGATATTTTCTTTCTTGCTTAATAAACTCTTATTCTCTTTTGATATTATTTACGTCAGGTGAAAAAAAAACACAGAAAAGAATTCATGAACTAATCGAGGAGGCGCAGCGGGAATGTCTGAAAGCCTGAAACTATCTTTCATTCGCTACAGTCAATCTGTCAATCTATGCACGGACTGATTTTGGCGGAAAAACAAGAATTTCAGATCGCGAAATTATACAGTGTTGATTTTAAAAATTTTACTAGGTAAGATTATCACAAATCAACAATATGACCTTAGCAGATGTAGTGAATACCAATAGCATACGAACAACCTCGACTAAATAAATATCCAATGAGTATTGAATTTATACGAGTACTTAATGAATGTATTATAAACAATTGCGTCTTATTCGTATAATACTTTGTTACGAATGTAATTGTTACTATTACATAGTAACGAATGACCTTGAGACAAATTGTTACAAGCATTGTAACGAATGACCTTGAGACAATTGTTACTAACATTGTAACGAATGACCTTGAGACAATTGTTACTAACATAGTAACGAATGACCTTGAGACAGTTGTTACTAGCATAGTAAAGAATGACCTTGAGACAATGCAGTTAAAACTAACTTATAACTACGCTGTTATTTCCCAAATTAGTATCCAATAGGTCTAGAATGCAATCACATTTCACTACTAGGACCCGCCCCTGCTTTCCACGGTTAACTACTTAACAAAACATCGAGATTTCTTTATTATATGTAAGTTTATTATTTATATAATATACACATACTTAAACATAAGATTAACCGGAATAAAATCTCTAAATGATGGTGAAAACCGCATCAAAATCCGTTGCGTAAGTAGTTTAAATGACTTTAATTTATAATATCTATGTACCGTCAAACGGGGTGAATAGGGATGCGGGGGTGAATCGGAACGAAACTTTAAAACAGATTTTAATTGTGAAATAGTTTGTTGCCAAAAAGGACTCTAATGTGTTTCTTACTGTTACTTTAATTAACGATTAAATGCCTCTGTTGGCCACAAAGTATGTTATTACAACGTTAAATATTTTAAAGTTTCGTCCAGATTTAGCCCTATTCACCCCGTTTATAGGTAGGTATAGATATAGGCTGTTGCTGAAAGTCCAGTCCAGTCTAACCGGATGCAGCTGAATACCAGTGTTTGACATGGAGCGACTATTTTACTGTTGCTGAAAGTTACCCCGCTGGAAAAACAATCACAGTTTTCGGGGCACGAAACTTCGACCCCAAGCGCTGAGTAGTCGCACTTTCGACCATTAGACTATAAAGGATAATACTTGCAGACTTTATAATTACGCACAGGTCCGGATTAAGGGTCGATACTACCTAATTTTTGAACAATTTTGAACGGGTGAACGATCCCGATCAATGAAGACAACAATAGATTCAGGGTCAAAAGAACACGTGACGTTTTGGAACTTGGAACCCTGAAATTGTCTGCTTTCAGTCCGTTATTGAACCTTTAGCTTTAAGTCTGGAGATATTTTGTTACGAAAGATACATATTGGAATAGCCAATCGGAATTTTCTCGTAAATCAATAGTCTAGATACATTCAAACTAGAATGTCTCTCCAATAATCCTTGAGGTTTCTAGTCTCGGTGGGACTGATTCGTCCCTGTACGAGTATGTGACGATATCATGCAGGTTTTAAGTACTTGCGTACGTGCCTTGATAGAGATCTGGCCCGAAATTTTGTTAAATCGTGTGAAGTGGAGCGGGGTTACTGCTAATTGTTTTGAGTATCAAACTGTGAGATTATTACTTATAATCCTTTATACTGTATACCTACCTACCTACCATATTTTTGTAACAAGCTTTTAAACAGCTAAGGAAAATATGATTGAACACGGAAAATAACAAAAAAATAAGTTTGCCCCTAACCGCAGAATAGGAAATAGTTTAACCCATATTATTCCGATTACTCATTTCGATTAAGTATGTTATGTAGGTATATATTTCTTTACATTTTTTTTTATATTTCATTACAAGCACTGCTTTATGTGGAAAACGTTCATAATAGGAAACACGGAAGTGTATAATTAAAATATCCTTTAGTTAACTTTTACTACACGTTTATATTTGAGGAGCATCGGTATACATTACGTAGAAACTACTATTAGCAGATATAAATAAATCCTGAGGTAAAAATACCTCGTAAGGAGTGCCAAGTAAATATGCATTAGACTGTAAGATTACAACCGCGCACGCGCACACATTATTTATTTATTAAAACCTTATGTACAAGTAAAAAAAAAATACTGTACAAAGGCGGAGTTAATGCCTGAGGCATTTTCTACCAGTCAACCTTAGGGTGATTCAGGTTAGGTTTAGGTGATACCCTCCTTTTGGTTCGCTGTGATTAGATAAAGTCTATACATCTATTAAAATCCTGACAAATGTTAACCCTAAATGGAACAGAAAGCTGTATGTACAGTCACATTCGAAAATATACAAAAATATCTGCGTATAAAAATTCTCCTATTTCTTGAAAATTAAGTTTTTGTTTTTCTATCCATAAGTACCTACTTATTTGTTCACAGATACAGAAACTTAGCAGAAAAGGGGCAATCAGCAATTAGCTAAATGTACTTACATATCCACCAGCTGTAGGTAGACGTCTGTACCTACATCGTTATGTGCTTATGTAATGAATGAAGGAGTATAATTCTTTTAACCTTCAATTTATATCTTTTGCCTCCAACGTGTTAGTGCCTTATGCTCCATTTGAAATATTAACAACGTTATACTTTTATTACCTTTATACTGCCTGTAATGTTGCTTGGTTTCTCTTTATTTATTACGAGTCTACGTATAGGTTACGAGGCCAACTCCCAAATGTAGGATTAAGGTATTTTATTGTTCAGACATACTACATAAGGTTATGTACGAGTAGTATGCCTGTAAAATAAATAATGTTCTGGCTTGGAAACTTAGGAGGCTAAATTAAAATAACTTATTAAATGATAAATGATTTTATTTCTATAAGTAGGTTTGCAAAAACAGTTTTACACGTCAAACATATAAAAAAAAATAGATCAGTTTGGCGTTTCCTGTCTGAATACTCTGAGAAGAGAGAGAGGTCAGTCTCTTTTAAAGTCCAGACATAATCTTGGTCAAATCACGTGAAGACCATGTAGATCGGTGTCTGAAATGTTCTTTTGAGGTAAAACCATACAGATTGAGTGGACCTGTCCAGTCAGTGCACGCATGTGTCAGTAATCGTGCAGCTCAACTCAGAACTTAAGGAGCTCAACGATTCGACGAACAATACCAAAGGAAGGACATTTGGGTAGGCCGCATTTATTACTCAAACTGCCAGATCATGATTAAAACTAACAGAGAACAAAAAACAAAAAAGTAATAACCTACATAGTCCTCACCTTTACAATAATTAAAATAATATAATACTTTACAAAGTAAATACTCATGTCACTGTATACATATATAAAATTCATCAATGTCAATGTGTATATAAAAGCTCAGACAATCTTTGAGGACCATGTAGATAGGTGTCTGAAATGGTCTTCTGAAGAATCTTCTAGCAAACTACGCATCACACTGACGGCACGCAAAATCCTGCATCGCGCAAGCAGAGTTTACCGCGCAACAAGCATACATACAACGTCCCGACATCAATCGTTAGACAGTTGCCCACCAGACAAAAGTCGGAAGATCCTTCCCTTTCTATGGAGGTATGAGTGAACTTTACACCCTGTTCCTGTATAGAACCACACAGATATTCAACGAAGAACATCCATACGTTTATATTGCTGGACCAAACCATCATCGTCATCATCCACACCTCCCCTTCACTGCTGAGCATAACCCTCTCTTTTCTTGTGCAAATCCCCAAGCTCCATATACAGGGTGGCACACCCATCGACCCGCAACCGGTTACCATAGATTCAGTACATGATTCTGCTGAACCCACCTTCATTGAAATTTTTTGTTAGTTATTGCAAAAATAAAATTGCTGTTCCATACATTTTGACCGCGTAAATGATAAATGTATTTATTTCTGTAAGTAGGTTTGGTACAAACACTTTTACACGTCAATAATAATACACTAACAATAACACGCCAATAATACGTAAGTAGGTATTGCACTTTTGTATCAAACAGCAGATTTTTTTTTTTTGCTAGTGGCCTACTCCCTAAGCACCAAGTCCGTCGTTTCGGCCGAAGTTACGGACGTTTCCTACTCCGTATCACTTACGGACATAAGATTAGTCCCGGGCCCGAACTAAAAATGAATGACTAAAACACATCGGTAGTAAGGACAATTGTCTAAACGTTTTTAGACAAGTGTCCTTACTCCCGATGTGTTTTTACTCGTCCGGAAAAGTTAACTAATCGGCAGTAGGGTTCACTTCGAACTACTTTCGGACGGGCTCGTTTCTTCGTTGACGGACTTAGAGAGTAGGCTCCCTGAATTCATGATTTCAGTTTACGCGGCGATGTCCCTGCCACCATGTACAACCTACTCCATAACCTTTACGAAAGTAAAATAGAAAGCACACAGTCACTAGTTACATAACGTTGTCAAAAAGACAACGACTTTGAAAATAAAAATAGAAACGAGCTACTTACACATTAAATACAATGTTACGCAAATGTCCGCATAGCTCGTCCATTCACTAGTTCAGGATTCCATCTGTAGGCCAATTCTCGTAATTAAAAAAACGTTCAAATTCAAGTCGCAATCTCATCTCAGCGACAATCAATGTCAAAAACCTGTCAAAAATGTATGTAAATTGATAGTAATTTTGACAGATTGAGACTGAGATTAGAATGCGAACGGTCTTAAAAATACGGGAATTGCCCCTCTGGTTAGCACTAAGAATGAATACACAGCACACTATATCCACGAGTGTGGTACTTACACAATCTAGACTAGGTCAATAAAGGGTAGCTCTATCTATCTTTGTCTATTTATATTGGTGCATTTCGATTGAGTTATCGATTAAAAACTACGGCAGTGGTGATGTTAAAAAAAACCGGCCAAGTGCGAGTCGGTCTCGCACATGAAGGGTTCCGTACCACCGCACAATATACTACACATGTATTTTTTTAAACCCGTTTTTTTGTATGGTGACCCCTTTTAATTTGTATTATTTGTTTTTATAGCGGCAATAGAAATACACGATGTGAAAATTTCAACATACAACATATACACATTGACATTAATGAATTTTATATACATATACTATGACAAGAGTATTTACTTTGTAAAGTATTATGCTATTATTTTAACTATTGTGAATGTGAGAACTATGTTGGTCATTGCTTTTTTTTTTGTATTTTTACTCTTAGTGTAATCATGATCTGGCAGTTTGAGTAACTTGTGCGGCCTACTCAAATGTCCTTTCTTTGGTATTGTTCGTCGAATCGTTGAGCTCCTTAAGTTCTGAGTTGAGCTGCACGATTGCTGACAATTGCGTGCACTGACTGGACAGGTCCACTCAATCTGTGGGGTTCTTTCCTCAAAAGACCATTTCAGACACCGATCTACATAGCCTTCACATGATCTGACCAAGATTCTGTCTGGACTTTAAAAGAGACTGTGACCTCTGAGTTTGTTTCGGCCTTTCTTCTCAGAGTAGTCAGATAGGAAACGCCGACCTCATCTAGTTTAAAAAAAATATGATTGACGTGTAAAAGTGTTTGTAAAAACCTACTTACAGAAATAAAATCATTTATCATTTATCAACGGTCTATTACGGTTCATGAGATTCAGCCCGTTGACAGACAGACGACAGACGACGAACAGCAGAGGCTTAGTAATAGGGTCCCGTTGGCATTGGCACCCTTTGGCTACGGAACCCTAAAAACGTTTCTCTTGTTGTTTACTTTGGTATTGTTCGTCTAGTCGTTGAGCTCCTTAAGTTTTAAGTTGAGCTACACGATTACTTATGGATAGGTCCACTCAAATATTTGTGGTTGTTTCCTCAACAGACAATTTCAGACACTAATTAACATGGTCCTCACATGATCTGACCAAGATTATGTCTGGACTTTAAAAGAGACTTTGACCTGAGTTTGTTTCGCCATTTCTTCTCAGAGTCAGATAGGAAATGTAGATTTCATTTAGGTAATTTTTTTATATGACGTGTAACAGTGATTCCGTTATCCTATTTACGGAATAAACAATTTCATTCAATTTCAAACAATATACTTAAGGTGCTGCCCAATCGTAGGACACCGTAAAACGCTCAGTTTCTGTCGCACAGTTAGGCGTATTGGTACATTACCGTGGCCCCTGGCACAGGCAACTGAAGGAACACGGGTGGGTGGGTCAGTATGAGTCTGACACGTCCCTCCGCCCAGAGCAGGAGAAGTAATTTGATGAAAAAAAAGGCGTGTTGGTACATAAATATGTATATTGGTACATAAATATGTACCTACATTGGTACATAAATATGTACATTGGTACATAAATATGTACCAACACGCCTTTTTTTTACAAGCCAGAATTTCTTTTGTGTATTGTCAAATGTTCAAAGAAAAGACTTGCATTGACTTTTCGTCGCAGAATTCTCAAAATTGTGACCGTAAACTATCATATTTTATGTAGTTATAATAAAGGGAATTCAATCTACTAAAGAAATACATGAACATTATTCCACAGAGACGTGCATTTATTTTTTTAATTTAATAAAAACTGCAATATTCGGTGGGTTTTCGATTCAACTAACATCAAACGCATCGCTGTTTTATGTACTTATAATAAAGGGAATTCAATCTACTAAATAAATACATAAACATTATTCCACAGAGCCGTGCATTTATTTTTAATTTAATAAAAACCGCAATATTTGGTGGGTTTTCGATTCAACTAACATCAAACGCATCGCCGTTTTAAACCATATTTATTGTCGCAATGCAAATTTTGCTTTTCACCGTGCCTTAAGAATTAAAGTTGCTTGTAACTGGATGGTTACAAGCACGGCTAACGGGCCGAAAACTAACGGTAGCGCGTAACCGTAAAATCACTGTCCTACGTTCACACAGAGCAGTAAAATACAGATACTGGCTAACGTTAATTTTGTTTTGATTAACATTTCTCAATATTTCGCCTATCTAATTAAAAATTGACAAAACGCCCCATGACAGAGAGCCGCCTTATTAAATATAATATCCGGCATCAACCATATTTTTTAATAACCATATTATTTACATATTTTAATAAAGGAATGAATACGCACGATATTGACGTAACAGCAATAAAACTATATAGCCATCCTGCTCTGAAGAGTGACATAATTTTATTGTATAATAATCCTGTTTTGCTGTAACAGCGTGGCTGTAAGCTTATTAAACGAGCGTCGAGTCGTTTTTCACCCCATTTAGCCGCCTGTGGGTTGTTTGACGTCACGGTTGTCTCGACTCCTGATACCCTTATTTCATGAATTTCTTTTTACGAATATGGATTTCTCCTCGAAATTGGATTAATTTGTCGACTTCTGTGAATTTGACATGTAGATCCAATGTCGTTATTTTCGTGAACTAATTGCTTCCTAGTCAATAGCTTTTTTACCAAGTTATTCTGTATGAAATACAGTTTTTTGCTAACTGCCTCTACTCGATAAATCGTCTTACAAAGTTTATACTGAGTCACTACTACAATTTTATTCGACAATGGTGCCGATTCTGTTGTACACCGAACTAAACTAACTAAACTATCACTAAAATTCCTTACTTTTGGCTATGAGAATCTTAACGCTATTCTGCAAAATAAAATCTCTAAATTTAAAAACAATTTTGACACATCTAAAATCAAATTTGACAATTATTGCGACTCCACGTGGTACTTGTTTGCCGTACCACGTGATCTTTTTTTAGAGCCGTAGGCGCGCATTATGTGCGGCCTCGACTTGTTTTGTATGGAATTTTTTACTTTTTGTATGGAAAATATAAAAAAATATTACCAACACGTTGAGATTTATAGGTTTGCGGGTTGCAAAGGGGGTCGAAATTTTCATTATTTTTGCGATACGACACACCGTTTTCGAGATATAAGCAAAAGAAAAGAAAAAAAGATACAGTACTGCTTTTGCATCTGAAGTCGAGGTGTTGGTGTGAATTTTAGTTCATGACAACTAATTTTATTCCACACCTTTTTAATCGCGATTAAAAATAGTCAGATTTAGTTAAGACAATCAAAATTTTAGGTGAAAAACGTAAAAATCAGAATAGCAAAATTGCCATTTTCACTAAATTATAATCTCAGTGCCATCTTAGTGCTGTCAAACTAAAATATAGTTAAGTTGTGTCAATTTAGTCAATTTCAGAATGGGAAATCGTCGTTTGACAGGAATAAACTAAATTTTGGTGATTTTTAGTCTAGTTTAGAGAATTTTGTGACAAGAGAATCGGCACCAATGTATGACTAAAATATTAAGACTTAGTAGGAAGAATGTGTCAATCGATTGTTTGGCCAAACATCATAAAACGTTAATATTACATGTCGATATTATACACACGAAGCTTTTGTTAAAAGGAAACGCACATTAATCGATCGTTAACATGATTTTTAGGTTCATACTTCATAAAAATTGACCTTGTGATCGGTCAGTGTATTCTAATAGATTCACGGATAAACAAGTTTTTTTTCATTGGCTTGTAACAGCTGATTTTATTACATGCCAAAATGAATGTAGGTGGTTTAGGCGATGCAAAATATTAATGTATTTTATACCAAGTAGGTACAAATAGGAGTTCTCTTCGAAGGGCGGGCGGAAGTAATCCTGTTAGGAACCCGTTATTTTGGTCTCCGTTTCAGGGGCAATCTTATAGCTGTAAAACTGCTGTAAACTTTACAAGAGGCAATGGATTTTTCCGGGGCAAAGTGCTCAGTAGCTTCTTGTATTACTATTATTATTTCTAAACCACAATATTATAATAATTTGATATTACAACCATGCTAACTTAAGTATTACGTCTAAGGGAAACACTAAATACCAAGCGTGCCTATAAAATACTCTCATTCAACGTTCACTGTAGCGATCCTTAGATGTTGAAGTCATGATGACGAATTGATGTTTTAAATTTTTCCTGTTTTTAGCAAATTGTTTTAATGGTTTTATTTTTGTACCGTGGAATAGATTGCGATAGACTCAGAGTTATAAATATTGATGATGGCTTTTACTAGTACATTCGATTCATTATTTCAGCCGAAAGACATCCAATGCTGGACATAAGCCTCCCCCAAGGACCGCCACTTCAACCGGTTCTGTGCTTCCGCATCCAGCGGATTCCTGAGGCCTTCACCAGGTCATCGGTCCACCTGGTGGGAGGCCTTCCAACGCTACGTCTACCGGTACGCGGTCACCACTCCAGAACCTTTCGGCCCCATTAGCCAACTGTTCTGCGAGCAATGTGCCTGCCCACTGCCAATTACTTGTGCAATTCTTTGGGCTATGTCGGTTACCTTGGTTCAGTCGTACAGTCGATTGCCTTCTATTAAATAATAAATATTTAAAACAGAGTTTTGTATCGAATTTTAGTTAATTTAACTTATTTTTAGCACAAGTAGGTAACACATATTATTTATGGTAAGCGGCCCAAGTGATAAAGAAATACCAATGCCTATTTTTACACAGCTTAATTAAATGCCCATAGGAAAATAAAAGACACCTTATTAAAGTGGGTATATTTACCTTATAAGAGATCCGGTTATTTATGATCACATTCGTTTAAAAAAAGGTGAAATACGACTAACCGAAATCATGCCATAGTAAATTGGTATACAAAACATACAATCTGTCAGGTAGATAAATAAAATAACTTACGAAGTGTTGTTTTTAAGAATTTGGTACACGAACCTATTAAAATAGCCTTTAAATGTATGTTTATTTTAATATTCAACCAGCAATATATTATTTCGTTCGGTACCTATTTCTTTCAACACGTATCTACAAGTTGATTTGTTTCCCCGGAGAACTAACTAACTTGCCCAAAGAAAAAGTGGTTTCTCTCCTTTACTGTGAGTTAGTTAGTATCTTTTGAGCCAACTCTTACCGACAATCATTGCCCCGGAGAGACTTGTTTGCGTAAAAAGAATTATATCTCCTCCCGAGACTTCAACATTTACAATAAAAAACAAAAAAAGTTTCTTTGCTTCGAAAGTATGAAAATGATTTGTATTTTTCATCTTTTAAAACTACAATAATATTAGTTTTAGCGTAGTTTTCCATTCGCATAATCAATTTAAACTTAAACTCTGCAAACATTTTAATTGAAATATTTAGCATAACCTGTATGGTCGAAAATCACGATACCATCGTCAAATTAATCTTAACTATACCCGACCTATGACAAAAAATACCATAATGTTGATACAAACGTAAGTTCCCCTTGACGTGACGCGATGTTATGTCCGAACTTTTATACCTATACACATTGATATTAATAAATTTTATACATACAATGACATGAGTGTTTAGTGTTTACTTTGTAAAGTATTATTTAGTATCATTTCAATTATTGTGAATGTGAAGATTATGTGGTTCATTACTTTTTTGGTTTCTCGGTTAGTTTTAATCACGATCTGGCAGCTTGAGTAATTTATGCGGCCTACCCAAATGTCCTTTCTTTAGTATTGTTCGACGAATCGTTGTGCTCCTTAAGTTATGAGTTGAGCTGCACGATTACTGACAAATGCGTGCACTGACTGGACGACAGGTCCGCTCAATCTGTATGGTTTTTCCTCAAAAGACTGTTTCAGACACCAATCTACATGGTCTTCACATGATCTCACCATGATTATGTCTGTACTTTAAAAGAGACTGTGACCTCTGAGTTTGTTTTGGCCTTTTTTCTCAGAGTAGTCAGATAGAAAACGCCGACTTCATCTAGTGTTTAAAATATGATTGACGTGTAAAAGTGTTTGTACAAACCTACTTACTGAAATAAAATCATTTATCATTTATGTTACGAATGTCAGTTCAATCGGTTGCAAAGTTCACGGAAGCAATACGTGTAATCGATAATCATTAAGTATGATAAATGTTGGCTGAAGTTTTACTTATAATATTAAATAATTCAGCGAATGATTGCCAGTGTGTTGTAGAGCGTCGAACTCTGGCACGCTACAGTTTTGTTTTCGCCATCATTCTCCAACCCTAAGGCGATTATCACACTGCCACGCATCACGCTGCATGTTGCGTGTCAACGCACCTACGCGCTTACTTGCGGGAGTGCAGATCTGCATCATCGTGCGTGTTTTATATATGTCGTAGGATAATTTGATACTTCGAATCTTCACGAAAATCCTAGGGGTTTTGCGAAAACGCGGATAATTAGACATAGGCGAAAAATTTAGGTTAGGTTAGGTTAGAACAGTGACCATTAGCGCGCGAAGCGAGCGTGCCGCGGCAGCGGCCGCCAAGCGCCAGATACCCTTCTATTGTTGGTTAGGTTAGGTTAGGTCCTGACTTTGTCCAGTAAGATTTGATAATTTTTCGCCTATGTCTAATTATCCGCGTTTTCGCAAAACCCCTAGGATTTTCGCGAAGATTCGAAGTATCAAATTATCCTACGACATATACAAAAAGAACACGCACTCCCGCACCCCGCTGCATGATGCGGTGCAGTGTGATAATCGCCTTATGTCAATTTATTCGAATTGGCTTCCCGCTCCTTTAACTCCTGTACATCTTTATTAGCTTTATTATGCTTACAAAGCCATGCCTATTTTTTTTCCTCTTTGTTCGGTCAGTCTGATAAGTATCAGTAAATACCGCCTAAGTTGCCAGCATCGTCTGCTAAGTACCTACTTTATGTGCGATTTTACAATTGCTAACGTGCACGGCATCACGATTTCACAGGGAAATAATACGTATGGGATTATATGAAGACGCTTTTAAATATCCGTCCACGATAACCTTATAACGTGCACGTATAAATCTATACAGTTTATGGACGTGGACGTCATCAATTTTGATGGATGTCCAGAATACGGCAACTGCCCACGACGTGCAATGACGTCAATAATTAATGCTCGTAATACCGCTAATGTATCCCACGGTTTGTCGATCGATTATTTAAATCGACTTAGAGCCCACGCACGCATCCTACGGTGTGCACTAATTCATAATTCTGAGCTATTTTTAGTTCGTCTAATACGTCTATTTGGACGCTATTTCGAGCGAGTCGTTTGCTCATGTTGTTGAGTATTTCAAGTTCATGTTTTTAATTTGTGATAATCGGCGTCTTAAAATAACAACCAAATGAGATAAGTACCTATTAGGTAGGTACCCAGTTTGAAACCTCGCTAAACATAACATCAACTTAAACATTCGTCAAAAGCAAATTTTATTTGCACTAATATAGCCAAGGAAAGAAATCTGACTAATTATTCAGCAATCTAATAAACAACACTGCCTACACGAAGTTAGTTAAATTATAGTTAAAGAACTCTCGAAAATCCATAAAAAAAATAATCAACTTATTAACATCGTCTGCAAAACAAACCTTAATCCAACATGAATCTTTGTCTCTACCACACTAAACAATATCCGATATTTAAACAACGATACGCTAAATCTCTTACAACCTCACTATATTACCTAAACAAATACCAACCCGAAGTACTGGAGTGATAATTACTTGACTTTAATTATTCGCGCCATTGCCCAATTGACCCACTATAACGGAGAGCTTTAGGAGTACCTAACTCTATTTTTTCCGGAATTAGGGCTGTCCAAGGGTGTTGTTACACCTACACGATCGACATCGCATCGATGCCTTGATCTTCGTCGATCGCGTTGGGGAATCGCTCAGGGTGATAGATGGTGTTGCGAAACGAAAACAGACCATTCGGGAAACGATCTTAGGCACTGAAAATAGCTCGATACATGTTCATTCATTCATCTATGATCGACGTTGATCAATGCCACCGATCGATACGTGAAATATACACGCATCGATCGAATATCGATTAATCCCGAATAGATTTGGTGTAATAGCATTAAATAACATTGATCAAAGTCGATGACAGCGTAACAGCTTATTTTTTTTTATTTACTGGCGTCTTTTACGCTAATCCAGTGGTTAAATACAATTCGGTGAAGTCCCCAAACTATTAATTCTTATCGTTATCAAATTGTAAAAGTAGCAGTTTGTTTATAACCTTACTGAAAAATAGTTAAGTGGTCAATAGCCGAATTGATATACAACTCCATTGCAGTGCACCAAACCGTTTCAAATGAAAATATTGCTTGAATTCACGTTTAATCCACTTTTATTCGTCTCCATTTTCCTTCAAACGAACCAACGAACCCGAATGCACGTAAAATGCTTTATTAAACTGATATGGGCAGCTTCAGCTCGAGATGCGAGACGAAGGCACGAGATATTGCCCCTCGGGCTATTGGGGCGATATTACTCCCATGTACCGACTAACAAAGAGACAACATTATGCATATTGCCTTTTATAAAAACCATTTGCAAGACTTCAGCTGTGCTCTCATTCACTGCATGTTTTATCTCAGCTACACAGTAATATAATAAAGAGTGTTTTTCAATGTAGGTTCTTCCTGATTTTTGTTTCCTTCACAAAATAATTCCTTACGCTACAAAAGGTAACAGCGGAAACATTATAAATATTTTCTTGTTTTCTTTTACTTTGTTCCAGCCACGTTTCAGCGGCAGCCCTTACTCGTGGCGTAAAATATATCGGCATTATATTTTATTCGTCAATAAAACCTTATGACGCTTCTGCGTTGCTAATGGTTACTTACTCAAGCTTGAGATGACGATAACATAATCAGACGCAATCATTCATGGGGGCGAATGACCTTAAATTATCCCGTCGCATGTTTAATTATTATTTATATGCAAATTGTATCGTGATTAATGTTTATTACATGCTGATTGTAATCTTTATATATCAAGCATTATCAGTATTTTATAATCTGATCTGCAATGATAATGCATTTACATAATAGAAAACGAAGGCTGTTAAACATGCAACGATAAAAATACGCAATGAAAACGAAGTTTCATAAAAGTGTTACGCTGTGCTACGAAGAGCTACGAAATGCATAAAACCGTGAATCTGTTTTGCTCTTTCTACTTTAATCTTTATATACAGAGTTGATACGACAGAGGAGCTTTCCTTTACACTGCCTATACTAGGTACCATTTTCATGCTCTGTACCAAAAATCAATTAAATAGGAGCAGTAGTTTAGTCGCAAATGGTTTTTTTAAGTTTTTGCCACGTTTGAACACGATGTTCTTTCCTAACAGCTGATTATGTCTATACGCATAGGTCATGCACCTTAAAACGATAAATCTGAGTATAACCTACGATGCGTTGTTGCCGCTCTGACGCAAGTCACAAGTACAACCAAATATTTTCGCTAAAAAGATGGCAATGCAAACAAGGAAGCAATAAATACACACACAATTGCACTTTCATTACAAAGGGTGGTTGCGTTTTACTCTGATTTGTAAGCTAATTAGTTTGTTTGAAAAAAAAAACTCATTTTTGGTGGTATTATTTTTATACCGTATCGAATTAATACTAAACACGTATAGTATACGTAGTGTAATTTAATGCCCCTCTGTCATATCAACTCCGTACTTATATAATAATAATAATAATAATAAGAGACAACATCCACACAAGGTCTTCAGGTCCCGAACTAGGCAGAGCCTGTACTACGGTAACCTGATGACTGATATACATACTTATATACATATACACACCCAGACACAGGTCAAACAGACATGTTCATATAATTCTTCTGTGCGTATGTATGTGACTGAACTCCTCCTAAACGGCTCGACCGATTTTGATGATTTTTTTCTGTGTGTTGAAGTGGATTCGAGAATGGTTTAGATTCACATTTGGACCCGGTAGGTGTCGCTGCGTTCGGGCAGGACAAAGTCTGTCGAGACCGCTAGTTTTACTATAAAAATCATGGTACTTTCCAAATAGTAACCATTTTAAGGGGTTTCATTATAATTTTATGGAGCGACGCTGTGTTACGGAGCGCTACGAGATGCACCAAATTATAATGTTTAAAATTGCTTTTTTAATTTGTGGACATTTTATGGGATTTTCTACAGGGTGGCAGGGATATCGACTCGCAAACTGAAACCATGAATTCAGCCAAACTATTTTAGAAGACTTTTTTCGTCGGTTATAAAAATAAATCTACTGTTTCATAGAAAATTCCAATAGCTACGCCTTCAAAATGTATGGAGCAGCATTTTTTTTTTAATTACCGACGAAAAATTTCAACGCAGTTTGTTTCAAAATCGTGGATTGAGTCATTCGTGTTTCCATTGCGTAATTTTAATAAGGCTAAGCTGTGCTACGAAGAGCTACGTATATGTTTAAAACGATTAACTTGTTTATTTTATGCACATCATACGTATGTAGTTTAATTTTGAATTATAAATTCCCGTCCCTATTTAGTTATGTCAGCAGCAGGGTGATAGGTGCCAGCCTGGCTTTGTCGTGGGATATCAGTAAACATCTCGTCACTAAGTATCCATTGCGGCATATCATATGCACTAAGTATATATTGACATAGCATAAAAGAGTTCACTTTCAAAAAAATCAATCATTAATTCATTCCAAAAAAAAAAGAATGTTAAGAAAAAAACTTAATATTTAAAACCTTTATCATTCATTAATATTTTTTTTTTACATTCATTAATAATAATAAAGAGGTACAGCGGACGGTTAAATAAAGGTTATCTTGATTTATACCTGCATCTCAGAGAAGTCTAGTGTGAGGTTAACATCTTCTTAGCTGGTATGTAAGTGCTTAAAAACCACTTAAGTGTCTTAAATATATTTTAATATTTCAAATCAAATAAGTAATAATTCATAAAATTTATAATTTGATCATTTAAAATAAATTCTTGTATAGCTTACTTAGTATACTATATTCATTTCGGTGAGCTACTCGTACAGTTACATCAAAGTTGATTTGAGAAGAGTATCGTGACGAGTAATAAACCTCATTAATACAGGCCTACTAAAATACAGAGCCTCAAAATATAATAAATTAAAAGATTGCTTTTTGAGGTAATATGCTAGCTATATACCTACTCAAACAGATATCGGTACCTACTCATCACGTCTGCAGAGTTACACTAGCTAGTTTAATTTGACCCCGTATTTTAGATTGTTTTTTTTTACTTACATTCTGGAAATGATTGTAGGTTTTCTAACTAAGCAAGTACCTACTACATATATACCTGCGACTACGATTTTACACCAGCTAGGCTTAGGAGGTATTATCTTCACAAAATATGTGAAAAGGTGGAAAAGTTTAAAACATTTCTACAACAAATAGCCGTAAGCTCTCTAGTTCATAAACGGCTTTAAACAAGAAAGCTTTCACATATAACACCCACCGGTGTCAAAGCTTAAGCTCTAACAATGAGACAAATTGTCTGTGAGGAACTGAGGACCTCCCGTTTCTATCAGCCTTTCATAATTCTGACAAACCATAAGGCTGCCTTTCCATTGGGCTGGAGCAATCAAGCGGAGAACACGGGACGCGCAAAACCGCGGTGCAAGAGCGACAAAGTTTTCGAAGCGGAGAAAGAGTGGACACAGCTGTACATAATGTATGCGCTGTGTCCGCGGTTGATATACATAAATCAGTAAAGTGGAAAGGAATCGTGAATTTAATAGAATTCTATTGGTTAATGTTTTCCTAGCTGTGTACTTCTCGGCTCCAGTGGACAGGCAGTCTAATAGGGCCTTGAAGCCCGCTCTCACGCGACACTTGAGTCTTAGTTACGCCGATGGTCGCTACAGAAATAGAACAATACCATTCGACATTGTCAACGAACAGATATAATATATGGGAACAAACCGATACGAGGTACAATATTCTAGTCCACACATTCTTGACGGTTAAACTATCTACGAGTAGGTAGATATATCTACAGTAAATTATTAAATTGTCTAATATTTAAAATAGTACATATAATACTTTACAAAGTAAATATTTGTGTCATTGTATACATATATAAAATTCATCAATGTCAATGTGTATAAAAATAAAAGTCTGTCAAGTCTGGAAATAATCTTGATCGGCAGCTCATTTGAGGACCATTTAGTTTGGTGTCTGAGATAGTCTTTCGAGGAAAGAACCATACAGATTTGAGTGGGCCTGTCCAGTCGGTGCACGCATTTTTCAATAATCGTATAGCTCAACTCAGACCTTAAGGAGCTCAACGACTCGACGAACAATACTAAAGAAAGGACATTTGGCTATTTAAACTGCCAGATTATTATTAAAACTAACTGAGAAACAGAAAAAGTAACATAAACCTAACAATCAAAATAATAATATTATACTTCACAATGTAGATATTCATGTCATTGTGTAAGTATTTATTAATCATCAAATATAAAAGTGTATTTATATTTTTAAGTCTGCAAAGAAACCATACAGTATGTAAAAAATTGAGCAGCTCAATCCCAAGCCATTTTGTCCTCAATATAATATTAAACGGTATAAAAGGCTTTCTGGCACAACTTCGAATAATGAATGATTTGAATTTATTAAGGCTTAAATCTTGAATGTGGCTAGGAAGTTTATTATAAAAGCGTATAGATTGAAACGAACGAGCCACCTATTTTCTTGAGCCTTGCCTTGGGGTAAATGATAGATGATAATCTGGGCAATCCACAGTTTCAAGGTTATCCATTATTTACTCCACACCCTGTATATTATATCATGAATTTACGATTATCCTATATGAGGTAAGGCAAGTCGTTAAAATAAATAAGAAACAAGAAAGGACCAAGAATGGAGGCCTGTGGGACTCCCACTGTTACTTTAGATCCGGGAGATCTTTTCCCTTAACGTGTTGTCGTTGTGTTGGTGTGGATAGTTGGAGCGTTGGCTCTAAATACTATTAATCAAGTAAGAAGATCCAGAGCGGTGTTCCTGATCCTGATCCCATAGTGGCGGAGTTTCCTGATTAACGTTTCTTGAAGAACACAATCGAATCTTGGACAAATCACAAAAGATCCCCAAGGCATCGCATTTATCTGCCCATGCATTATAAATATGTAATACCTGATTTCATAGTTACATTTAATCTAGTTTCATTCAACAAATAGGATAGGACTACTGCAGTATTGTCTCTCCTCCCTTTAAGCCATCCAAAGGTTGTCTGTAAATTATCGCTTTTAGTAATAAGACTGCCCATTGTGTCACACTATGTAAAATTTATACATTTATATCTTGAATCCATATGGTGTACCTACATAATTATATTCTAGTATTCGAGTATTCTATTCTATTTTAAATGAGAAAAGTTACACGAAGTTGACGTGACCAGTATCTTTAATTCGTAAATAAAACATTGTTATGGGTGTGACGAAAAGGTCAAGCTTTCGTAACATTAATTACTTAGTATTATTTATTATATCATTCTAATTATGAACGTACTACTTAGGCATTGCATGCAAAGGAGGATGGCGAGGTTGCATGTACAATGGGACCCACTGTTAGGAGTATCGTACAGTATGGAAACTTATAACTAGTTGTAGAACTATATAAAACTAGCACAAAAGCAAATGGGCAGCAAGTCGTAGAGACTGGGAGAAAAAAGTTATGCAAGGTAAATGATTATAACCTAAAACGAATCTATTATCTATGCAGCCAACTCCTATTGACAGCATAACATTCCATTCTACGTTATCACAAATAATCGTATTAATTATAATATTGTACATTTTTGTATATAAAAATTATATTAACTTTTGTATGTTTTCTTTGTTTAGTTTATTTTTAAAAAAATGACGAGCGTAAACGTGTACCCGCGGCTACAGATCAAGCTATACATATCCAGTATAAGCTGATCTCGCATTGTATAGGATTTCCTTACAATGAGAGGTCAGTGTAAACTGGAAATGTATAGCTTGATGTGTAGCCGTGTGTACAAGTAAGTGTAAGAACGTAATCCATTGACTGGGTTGGAACGTAATACGAAACACGGTGCGTTTAATAACTGCATGATGACTTATTTTTAAGTAAATAAAAATCTATTCTAACTTTTAATTCCCATCACCTAGTGGTAGTGACTCAATGTGTTTTATATAATCCTCTTAGAAACTCTTAATTACAGTAAATATGAGCGTGCAAGTGAAAGACACTTCGTTAATTTATAAACAATGTGGGTCCAAATTCGCCATCCTCCTTTGAAGGTTAATGTACCTGTTAACGTGTTTACATAATTTTATCTTAAAACGACGTATTTTGACTACTTTATTCTTATTTAATTAATAAAAAATAAAAACGTATATTGTCACTAAAATAAATACATTAAAAATAGGACATACACTCTAAGTCACAATTTTACAAATTAAATGTATTTATTGATCCTAACTCCTAAACTAGGCCTAGGCCTGTATTTTGAGGTCAGTGGTCACTGTGGTCAGCCATGGGATCCGTTAAAAGAAAACAGCATTTTTTAGAGAGGTGTGTCGCTACATCATTGACACGCTATTTTATAAAGGCATGACAGTATGTGATGTGTGTAGTGGTACGATAAGATCATGCAGTAACCCAAAATATTTAAAAGGGAATGAAAAAGGTAAAAATAATAGATAGTTTTGGGGTATGTTGTGGTGGTATGATTAGAGAATAAGTGAGTGTGTGTCAGGTGGAGTGTGAGTGCGTGTGCACTTGTGTGTGCGCTCCATTTGTATGTAGGGCGGGGAAAGTAGGCTGATATCATAATTAAATGTAGTTACATGTATACTGTCGTATATCTTATTGTTCTGTTCAGCAAAATTCAATATCTGACACAGCAAAAATCGTGCAATATTTTATTACCTACCTAACTGTTTAATTAAGATTGTATTTTTAAAACCTATGTGATGAACTTAAGTAATTCCTCTGTCTCCTGGTAATCTAAACTTTCAAGCCACTCCGTAACTTTATTTTTTATTTCGCTTTGGCTCGATTTAGCAATGTCGAACTTTTATTTTTGGTGGGAACGTTGTATACAGCATGCTGCTCAAGCTGCCGTACCTACTGGCGTGTTTCAAATGCAGTCCGGCACGATACAGTTATTATATTATATATTATATTAAGGATTTGCTACGTCTATTTAGGTCGGGCAGAGGAACCATCGATTGCCTTATATGGATGGATTCTGAGCACATAGAACTGGCGCACTGCAAGGACTTCAAATTTCATCATTCGAACTTCATCTCTGCGCTCTGTCCAACCCGAGAAGACGAGAATTAACCGCCTAGTTCTGGAAATAATTGTATCAATCTGCTAATTAAATATTAAGATAATAAATTATAATATTTGTTTACGATTTCAATGTGCGCAGAAACCCCATGACCCAGCAGAGCAGAGGGGCAATTCCCGTATTTTTAAGAACGTTCGCATTTAAATCTGTCGCAATCTGTCAAAAATTGTATAGCGTTTACCTACATTTTTGACATTTGACTGTGGCTAAGATGAGATTGTGACTCGATTTTGAACGTTTTTAATTACGGGAATTGGCCTTCTGGTATATAAAACTAGATACTTTGTTTCAAACATGATAATTATGTGAAGAAAAATCCCATGAATCTGCATTTTTTTTCCGTTCAAAGTCGGAAGTAGATGTCGTTTTGCAGTTATCTTTATTGAAATCACAACCCATTAAATATTCATCATTGTTGCGTTTGACAGAAAAACATTTTAATGAGGTGCTCATTATATGTTGGTAGGTATTTTTATTTCGTCAGTTACATAGAAAATGCAATAGCAACTACTTAAGCAGGTACATGTTCTGTACTTTGTAAGTATACAATAATTAACAAATTACGAAATTGTAAGTAGGTAACGAAATTGATATGCTGGACACGTAGGTAACATTTATACTATCGTATTTCATAATGAGCCGTTCAGCAAAATTCAATATCTGATAAAAACAAAAATCATGCAATATTTTATTACGTAGGTACCTAACTGTTTAATTAGCTACTTTGAAAATAACCGCACGAGCGAAACGGTTAACCAAAATAATCAGTAGAAAGTAAAAATAAACATTACACTTGATAAAGTTAAAAATACCGTACCCTACTGACCGACCCATTAGGGCAAATTGCGTAAAAAGTTTCGAGTGCGGTGTGCGTCCCAAAATACATGCGCAGTATTCTCGGGATCCCGGGTTCACAGACCGGGAAGCATGCGACAACGGTCGGCAGACGGCGGGCGCCACGGCAACACGATGCATGTTAAATGTGTCGGCCACCTACCCACGTGCCCACGTGCCCACTACCAAAGTGGACGTGATTTGGATCGACATCAATGTTATGTTACATTACACAAATAATAATTATCCTTTTTCGCGTAATAGCGTAATACTCCTCGGGATTAATTTATAGTCAGAATGGCGTAGAAAATCACCCATAAAAACAATATAAATGTACATACTCTAATATTAATGGTTGTTGTAACTTTCTAATCGGTTTGCTAAAACGGCGTAACTATTCAAACTGCCAAATTTGACTTTTACGATAAATTATTCTGAAGTCAATTTATTATCAGCGGTTTTTGAACAAACATTTATCAGACGGGATCACAGGACGGGTTCCATTTATTTTGTTCGATGTTTTTGGATTTAACTTGTAATTAGAAATTATACTTAGTTTTTATCACAATTGCTTACATAGTTTCTATTGTAAGTCTAGATAAATAATGATACTTAAATACTATTAAGATAAAAAAAACTGGTCTCTTTCCTTCCTATATTATTTCCGTTAAGACATTAAACATAAAATCATACTCGCAAAGAATGGAGATCTGTCATTATGAATGATGAAAGAATTATTAAAGTACGTAATTGCCGGTTACCTGCATAATTATTATGTAGCACATTATTTACTTGGCCTTGTTAAGATTGTTACCAGCTTTAACAACCTTCTACCGCAATCATAATCCTTTAATTATTCAGGTTCTGAGATTGACTGCAGCACAGTTTGGCCTCATAGTTATTTTTTTTTATCTCGAAGATACTCGGGCCTTGCTAAAATTTTACGCAAAAAAGTGGGACGCTCTAAAACAAATGAACGAGTCCCAAACTTCTTTGTTCCCCTAGCAAACACAATAGTTAATTAGGATACTGTGAATTGTCTGCAAAGTTTTGTTGAATTGAATTACTATTAAGCAACGATTGTTCAATTGAATCGATTTGCGTCAACGGTTTTTTTACCCTAAGTAATAAGCTCGCTTGCAACACTGCAAAATGTAAGCAACTGCTGTAAGCGCAAACACATGCATATAACTAAGTGTGCAAATTGTTCGGCATTTGCGTCAATTAACTTAGGTACCTCAAAGTTGATGTTTCGCAACAAGGCTAGAATTCTCTAGGCTAGCTGTCATTGGCATTGTAATACCAAGCCAGGTCTACTGTGACCATTGGAATAGTCTGAATACTAGATACCTACGTATAACTGTTTGGTTTTATGTTCTACGTCAGATTACAAAGATACAATATTATGGTTTAGGAAGTCCAAGCGGATAAGCACAAAAGAAGACTTACCTACGCAACCTGGCATTTAATCAGTCTTTTGGGACTGACAGAGTGCTCATAAGAAAATATCTCAGTTCTTTAAAAATACATCTTTTCACACATAATATTACGAGGCCTCTTAAAATCGCACTCAAAAAATTCAACGCAGACAACATTATGAGTCGGCTACAACCCTAATCGGGATGTCATAAGTGCCTGGCACTCGACTCCAAGTATTCACAGCTTTTCACCACTTTATACCCGAATTAACATCGCAATCTCATAATTTCTGTTCAAAGGCAGACCCTAGGCTATCGTCGGGTAAAAAAAAAAAGTCATTTCCCTTACTCTTTCGAGGACTAATGTCGGTCGCCAATAGCTTTTGCGAAAACACTAGAACCGAGCGGTAGTTTCATTGTCCCGCATGGGCCCGCCTTTTATGCCGAATTCGGGTTTTTCTGGAAGGGTCCGACAGTTTTTCGTCGCATTAGTCTCAAATGCTAAATAAATTGGAGGATTCTAATCGCAGCTGTCGCGTTAATAGGTGTAGAAATGGATGAAACAAAGTTTTTTTGTAAAGCGAAGAAACAGACGACACCTAATTTTTTCACTTAGTTCAGTATACCTATTAATAGGTAATATTACGATTTCAACACTAAAATCAGAGGGGCAATTCTCGTACTTAAAAAACGTTCAAATTCAAGTTGCAATCTCATCTCAGCGACAATCAATGTCAAAAACTTGTCAAAAATGTATGTAATTTGATTGTATTTTTGACAGATTGATACTGAGATCAGAGGGGCAATTCCCGTATTTTTAAGACCGTTCGCATTCTAATCTCAGTCTCAATCTGTCAAAATTACAATAAATTTACATACATTTTTGACAGGTTTTTGACATTGATTGTCGCTGAGATGAGATTGCGACTTGAATTTGAACGTTTTTTAAGTACGAGAATTGGCCTACAGACTGTGAACGTTCTTAAAATTACGGGAATTGCCCCTCAGGTGTCCTTCACTCCTACGCATAATTCAGTTTAAAAATACTTGTATTTACATCTTACACAATAAAATGCTTGGCGACAAAACTTCTGTAAAAGTATACTACCTACCAAGTAAGTATACATACCATAACATCACACCTGCATCCCGCGAAGGGTTCCGCAGAGTTGTACCTATAGTACACCCACGTTACCACCTATAGATATTACCCCAACCGTAAAAAGGTGTGAAACAATATCTTATGTTACCGTGTCTTTGTTTCAGAATGCCAGCGCTCCGGCTGCTGGGGCGAAAATGGCTGGCAGCCTCAGACGATCTCGTGTTCCCCAGCATCTTCGAACTTCTCTTTAGATTTGTTTGGTATGTATCTAATGGCCAGTTTTACAAAAAAAAAAAATTCTCTTCGCCCTACTTTGGCAGGCTAAGGTCTTGGACCATACCGCCTCGTCTTCAGTGCTTATTGTCCCAGTTTTACCATCGAAGTTCTAGTTGACGTATTTGGCTGAATATTTCGCACCTTCTAGTTAAAACTGTTATTTTTTTAGATAGTTTAGGTATTTTTTATTACCTAAATATTGCATTCATATTTTTAGGACCTAAAAAGGTTGAGGTTGGCTAAAAAACCGTTAAAAAACGACAAAAGAAACAAAAACGTTTTTCTTTTTAAATGAAAGTGCAGACCTATTTGTTTTTTCAGCCATACAAACCAGCCATCGAACGGTAGGTATTGTTGAAGACCTAATTGTATCGATAACATTTTTTAGAACCCAAAAATATTGCAACTGACTGACAATCTCAATAAAAATTACAGATAGACCGTACTACTAATTAACGAAGTAACTTTATTCTTTGAATGAAAGGGGTGTTTTCAGCAGTACCTGCTAGCCATCGAGTGGTATTTTTGAAGACCTAAATCTGCAAAATTGTTTTAAGAAGTAGGTATCTTTTATCACCAAAATGGAAGAGCCTGGCTGAAATCTAGGAATTTAGATAATATTAATTCCCCAAATGAATTTATTGTAAGTACATTTTTTGGTTTAACAATAATTTGATCGCAGTAATCCAAACAAAATAGTTCAATTTAAAAAATATATAAGTATAGGTACCTATTACAATTTCGAATGCACCGGTGGCGATTTTTTATCTGTGGAATTAAAAAGTAATGCGGGAAACGAAATTATATAATAAAGGATTAGATTTTTTTTTGTTTACTTCATAAAAATCGACTATTGTTATTTAATTTAGTAGCTATAATAAAAACTGGTCAAGTTTATGCTCGACTCTCGAACAGAAGGTTTGGTAATATTAATAAAATTTAAGTAATTAATAAAAAAAATCATTGAATCGAGTATGTAGCGGTAATAAAATAATCTGCACCCTAAATGCGTAACACACTATAAATCACAACCTGAATCATTTTGAACGATATTGCTCATCCATTGAATATATTATGTTCGAAAAAGTTGTCTGCTCAACAACGTAAATAACGCAATGTATGTTGTTGAACTGTTAAAATGAAAGCCATTACTACTGTTCTGTTAGTGTGTTACTAATATTACCCCTCTGGCCACGAGATTATATGATCGCGATATGTATTAAGTAAGTAGGTACATCATATTGTAAATTCATCGAGTTCTTAAAGTATCTATCTATATCGATATTCTTGGATTTATGTTCCGGATTATCTTGTGTCAAATACGGTAGGGCTTGTGGCTGAAGTCCTCGCCCCCTATTTGATGGAACCGAGGCGGAGGCGCGCGCGGGTATCTGCGCGCGCCTCTGAGGCGATGCACGGGGTAGTTAAACACCTCACTACCCCGTGCAGGAGACGAGGCCCGGACAGACCGGGCCAGCACTAGTGTGGGGCTGCGGAAGAATTTGGATTCCCGCGGCCCCGCGCGCACGTGCGAGGAGACACCAGGGTGGTTTTAGCCGGTAAGGGTCCGGCACGCCCCTCCGCCTTTTCCCCAGGCGGAAGTAGCCCATGAGGATTTCCCACAGTAAAAAAATAAAAAAAAAAAAAGGACTTTTGGCTGAGTAATAACAGCCGTACGGGTCGATAAGCCACGCTTGCCGCGGTTGGTCCGTCGATGGGTGACCATATTTACATACCAAGACCCCTCCGTGCCTCGTAAAGCACGTTAAGCTGTTGGTCCCGGGTGTCACTCGTGGATCTTTGGACAGTCGTTACGGGTCGTCAGAAGCCCAAGTCTGACAACCAGTCTTATCAAGGGGTATCGTATTACCCAGTCGCTGGGCTGTGGAGGTCAGATAGGCAGTCGCTCTATATAAAATACTGGTATTCAGCTGCATCTGGTTAGACTGGAAGTCAACCCAAACAAAGTTGGTAAAAGCCTATTATAGGCAGATGGTGATTATCCTGTGTCAAATATTCCCAAGTGGGAGACCTTTTCACGTCCGTAGATTTTCATAAAAAAATATTATTTTAATTATGACTCAGCCAATAAGTTGACATTCTTATGATCAGCACCTTACAACTTTACTTGTATACGTACTAAGTAATTTGTTTGTCCGTCGAAAGAAATATGACGAAGCAATAACTGGCATGCTGGCATAGTTTTGAATAATCATCGATAATTAGCCTTAGATAGAGCTGTTTTGGAACCTACTTTCGTTGACCACTAGTGTATGTATGAGGACATCTTGGCCCGAGCAGTTACATCAGTGGCTCACTTTCACCTAGCCACCTAGTTAGATAAATTAAATCATACTGCTCGAAGTAATCATCCACAGATCATTAGTTCGTGTTTATAATTAAGTGGTTAGGCCATATTTAAACTAAAGTCGAGCTTAAGAGTAACAAAAACAAAATAAACTTACACCCTGTAGGTAGGCGTCCTGTTTACGTCAATCACGGTAAATCATATATTTCCAGTATTTTGATAAAACAAGGGGAGATGCAATAGAGACGATAAAACTGTTCCGCATAAAAACTTTGCCAATAAAACGGATTCCCTCAAGTATTAACCGATAAATAAAGTTCCATAAAAGGGTCTTCGTGAACAGGGTATAACAACAAATATAAAAACAATGAGTGGAAAGAAAATTCTCAGAAATCTTCAAAGTTAGCTACACGAGAGGATAAAAGGAAGGAAAATCTGTAAATATCATGAACGAAATTAATCTACTGTTTCCTTCGGTAAACTCGATAACAATGATGAAAGTAATGAAGGTTTTGATTCAACAAAGCGTGATTCTTCACTGAATTGAGAATCCGAGTTAATATTATAAATGCGAAAGTAAGTTTGTTTTGTTACGCTTTCACGACAAACGTCTGAACGGATTTAGATTAAATTTTGCACGCAGATAAACCATGACCTGGTCTTTTCATTCGGGATCGCAGATGAAGTCGCGGACAACAGCTAGTAAATATATAAATTTGAAGAATAAAAGATCTTAGAAAAGGAAAGAAAATGCTCGGTATGTAACGGTACAATATTCTTAGAACGTGATATAATTTGAGAAACCCGATTTAATGGCAAACATCGTCTCAATTTGTAGATCAAACATGGCGCCCAGACCTTCGGGTGTCGTACCTCACTTGTTGCGAACCACATTAATATAAATGAGCTTTCGCTCTCGATATTGGCTCGCAATTTCTCTGCACTTCAACCGACCTTCAAATCTCGCTCTGATTGCCCCGTAGTGGATTTTAAATCGTCGCAACATCCAACGTTTGATTGACTGTCCGTTACTACGAATACCTATAGCCTAACTTATTTAATGAGGGTTCTCATTCTTTATATTAAAAATAGTACTGTAGAAAAAAGAGACTAAATGGTTGCGATTAGCGACTGTTCAAACTCCGATTTAGGTCAAATGGCTTCAGTATTAGCGCCTCTGTTGTGTAGCTTTATTTCTCCATATTCACTAAATTTTTTTACAATGCCATTCTATTTGAAATTCCTGTTAACAAGATATACATAGTATAGACGACCATCACAGACGCCTGATACTGATACAGTGCGGTTCCCGTTTCATTTGGTAAGGTATGCCATTCATCAGAGATGCATTAGCATTTTTATTTACCTAACCAAGATATTATTTCAGCTTGATTTAGTTCTCAAACACTTTTTGATGTTTTGCGAGACGTCAAAACAATGCTCTTTGTGGTAGTATTATGTTTGCAAAGGCTGTAGCTTTGTTTGAAACGGTACAAAACTTTATGATACAAAACAGCTTCTTGCAAACGGAAAACGTTTACGATACCCTGGGCCCTGGGAAGTTCTGGGTAGTAAATTACTGTTTAATTTGATTAACTCATTAATTTATAATGCCAGCTTCAAGCTTGGATTTATTAGTCCTAAACAGAAGACAGAACAACGCTGTTCTATTCTTATTATTTATGCAGCGCCTGTTTAACAAATAGTCGCTCCCTAAACCGTTTGACAAGGGTCTGTGTCCAAACCCTGAAGGTTATACACGAAAGCAAATATCCTAAAACATTCCAATTTACGCCTTTCATTTTGTTCACAGGCTAGTTTTAATAGCACTGGTGGTGGAAGTCTTGTACCCTGTAACATGGCAGTGTCAGTCGGAAGGTTGGCAAGGCGGCGCGTTCGTGAGGCTGTACCTCTGCGCCACGCTGACGCTGCAAGCAGCACTCATGCTGCTGTTGGCAGCACTGGCACTGCAGTCAGCAAGAGGGACCATCACCGACATCGATGCTAGGAAGATGGTGTCACCGCTGCTTCTTATAAAGTAAGTTGTTATTTTTTATAAAGCAAATATAAAACCTACACTTTCTGCAACTAAACCCTATAGTCCGTATAGCTCCTGAAAACCCGTTGTCTATGTCTTTAATAAACATCGTTTATGCTACAGTTATTTCAATTAAAACTATTTATTTTCATTTCCATTTCAAACACTTTAACTAAGCGCTGATTTTTCCGAGAATTTCTTATTTCGTAACAAATGAAAAGTATTTGAGCATCTATAAAAGAGATTCTACAGATCTATTATAGTATTTAAATTAAATAGGAGCCTACTTTGAATGCGTATTACAAAATTTTAACTTAACATAAAGTTGTTATAAAATTAAGCACTCACAAAACCCATTTGTTCCAAGAGCCCTTATGTAAAGGTAATGAATAAAACCGGCATGCGTGACCGAGAGCTCCCTAAAGGGCTTATGAGATCGCAAAATAAATAATACATAATCGACAAAAATGTTTACTTTTCTTTTTATATCAAGAAATCAAATAAACTCTAGTACCTAATAATCTGCTTATTTGTTGTTATACGTTTGTAGATAAACACCTGTGTTAGTTAATCACTTTCCATCATAAGATAAACAGCCGATGCCGCTTGTTTACGTTTTCAGGTCTAGAAACATTATAAATATAACCGTAAACACCTAACGCTCTTACATGTTCTCTCTTCACAAAATGTGGTTAATATTACTTTCTCTATTCAACTCAGCTGGTGCATTAGGAGTGGCAATAAGTTTCTAATCTGAGGCGCTAATAACCTACAATAGTTGAGCACACTCACGTCACCGCTACTCTTGATCATTTACTAAGAATAAAACTCATAAAAGTGTACACTTCCAGACAAAGAAAAGTGTTCATCGAAGTTGTGAAAACTTTTATGAGCGAATTGCGGAATTGCCATTCGACCCAAAAGTTTCAGAAGTAGCCAATAGGTAGGTATGTTTGTTACGTTCCACAATTTTTGTGCTCGCATCGTACACCTGTGCTGGCACACATGTCTATTTCCTGGCTACATTTGATTCGGTAATTAATTTAGCACGTTAGAATTTATTAATAGTTGACCCACTAACGTTAGACGTTCATAAAAGTCTACGTATGTATTTCAACCTCGTTTTCCTTATGTAATTGCGTATGTGTGAATAATAAAATATTTACCGCTTTATTTCTTTATCAAAGTGGGGTGCTCGACTGTTACAACTGAGGGCGTAATATTATTATGTTTCACTTTTATGAGGTAAAACTTATAGATAGACGAGCCATTTTTAGCATCTTAGAGTATATTTATAGACGGTGTGCATATTAATGAATGAAAAGTATGTCCACACCAGAGATGTTACGGAAGTCGTTTTACCGGAACCGAAACCGAAACCGGGGCGGAAATAGAAGAAAGATGTGTTAAGGGAAGGCTTAATGAAACAATAGAAATATAATTCTCTCTACATATAATTGTCTGTTTAGTTAGTCTCTAATCTCTATAATCAGCATATTTAATAATTCAAATATTAGCGATAATATAATGTATAAACTTAATTTAAATCAAATTCAGTGATTCTAAAACTGGTAAATTATACTTAATAAATAGTAATTTTGCAGCTTTATCTCCAGCCAATCTATTTCGTAACGGATCATAAATAAGCCCAGCGCCACTAAAAAGTTGTTCACTTTCCACGTCTAACGTCCACAAACAAAACATTAAACTGAGACTTCGCATTACCCTGGCGAGAAGTTAAAACCTGTTTGTAACGCTCGTGTACCGCTGCGTTTCGAGTTTCGGTATAACTCCGATTCAAAATTATCGGAACCGAAATCGGAATCGGACGTGTAAAATCAATCGGAAGTTCCGACTTTTCGGAATCGGAACCAAAGCTCCGTAACATCCCTGGTCCACACGACGATAACAATACGTAATCAAAAGATTTGTTTATGTTTGGTCTTCAATCTTGACCTACTAGTATGCCATTGTTTATATTATCTTGACTAATAATAACAGTTAAATTGTGTGAACTATTGTGAAAGAAATAGGAAATCGTGTGTCAAACTAGTTATTTTTAATTGATAAGAAGTTAATCAGAACTTTGGTGTTAACAAACAGGGGTTAATTTATTTATTTGATAACTGACACTAGAAGCTTTATTTGAACCACCGTAAAATTATTAAAGATTTTATCATAAAGAGACAAAAATATATAATGACCCAGATTTCTCACCAAATGAGAAATCTCTTCTATCGAGACTGCCTAAAGGCATCTTTTAAGTATCTACTACCGTAAGGAAACAGTCCTCTTTGTTTACACCTGTTTACGACCGCTCACAAATAAATCTTTTATTGCAGAGTGCTGCTAGTGTTTCCAGAGACGGCCCTAAACGTCATGGGGACCATGTGGATGTTCTGCGAAGTAATACAATGCTCCGTCGAGGACAAGTTCTCCAGCATAGTCATACAAAGTGAGTTAATATTTCACCCTCGCAGTGTAAATTAGCCGACCCTTTATACGGTTCCTTTCAACGCGGCACAATGAACGGCTTTTAACGTCAAGCTTTTGTACATTTTGTATGATGTATTCCCTTTTGTGAATTATATAATTATTCATTATATGTTTCTAAGTGTTTCTTGTCGTCAATCAAGGCTGTGGTTTCGGGTTCTTGACTTCTAAATAGACCCTCTTGATTGAAGGATCAACTCAGTTTCCAAATAAAATATGCAGGATTATTCGAATATAAGCAGATTTATTAATACAAATCAACTGTACAGTTCAACACGCGGTTAGCAAGTGAAGTAACCAAAAATAATATGGCTGACTTGAGATGACCACCGACAAGTAACGTCAAGTGTCAATGTCGCATCGACGTTGACACATTACAATCGATTAATAAATAGTCGATTATATTGCTGTGTATGACTTAAAAATAAATAAATTAACATAGTACATTATATCGATTCTTACAGCTCGGCCATCCTAATAAATGTGGGTCCTCACACATTGATAAACATTATCAGCATAGCTACACAACAATCTAATACAATCTAGTACAATTAAAAATAATTATTTAAACAAGGTTTTTTTTTTAACATCTGTCGAGATATCACTCAATGTAGAAACATAAACATTTTATATGCATACTTAGATTTACCTCTACTATAATTTACATCGATTGCTCATAATTAATATTATTATAATTAATTAAATTACTGTTGTTTATTCACTTCAAATTATAGCCAGACACGCTATAAGTTCTAGTTCTAGTAGTAGTTCTCATCACATTCAGGACCACCGTCCAAAATCTATATTATTATAATTAATCACTATATAAATCATTTGGCGCTCACGATTTATGCTAGTACGGTCTGTCGCGATCTGCGTCATCTGCGCAACGAGCGCTGACGCTCACAACCCGTACCAGGATAATCTCTCGTGATCTGCGTCGTATTTAATCGGACGCTCGCGACCTATACCAGTACAGTCTGCTGTGATCTGCGTCATCTGCACAACTTGTGCTGACGCTCACAGCCCATACAGCATAGTGTGTCACGATCTGCGTCATATCTAATCGTACGCTCGCGACCTATACCAGTACAGTCTGCCGTGATCTGCGTCATCTGCACAACTAGTGCTGACGCTCACAGCTCATACTAGTATAGTCTGTCACGATCTGCGTCATGTTTATCCTGGCGCTCGCTACCTATACCAGTATGGTCTGTCGTGATCTGCGTCATCTGCGCATATAGTGCTGGCGCTCACCACCCATACTAGTATAGTCTGTAGCGATCTGCGCTGTTTACATTTAACTCTAACACTCTTATAATGAATCTGCTTAACTAATGCAATATTTACACGTAAAGTACTGAATATTATTATTTCTGTATCTATTACATATTTTATATTCTTCTCTCGTTTTTATTTATTTACTCTTATCATTATTACAATCACTTTCATCTGTACTATCATTAACATCGCTATCGTTTTCGCTTTCAAACCCCTTAAAATTTAACCACGGATGTATTTTATCAATTGACACTATATTCTCATATTTTTTGGATCCTTTTCTTGTAAGAGGAGTATCCTCCACTAAAAATCTATCGTTAGGTAGTATTTTAACTATTCTGTAAGGACCATGAAATTTGGCTAGGAGCTTTTTTGATTTTCCTACTCTATTCATGTCAAAAGTTGTTCTTTCTAATCTAACAAGATCTCCCTCGTTATAATTTCTTGCCGGTTTTCTATGCTTGTCGTAATGATGTTTTGTCACTTTTTGCGCATCTTCAATTTTACGTATAGATTCATTTCTTAGGTCTACTAGGTCATTACCGCTGACTCGGTCTATCGTTGTATTAATTACATCACTTAGTAAATTTTCCGTGACACATTTAACTTTATATCCAAATAACAATTCCGAAGGACTTTTACCGGTTGTCTTATTAACCGACGTATTTAAACCTAACTGTATCTCGTTCACATACTCATCCCACGAGTTATCGCTTTTATCGTGACACTTAGTACTGAGAGCGTCCAAAACTGTTCGGTTAAACCGTTCGACCTGTCCATTTGCTCGCGGAGTTGCGACGGCATTTAAGATGTGCTTAATACCAGCATTTTCTATAAAGTTTTTAAATTTGACACTTGTGAAACATGAACCTCTGTCCGTTATCAACCGCGTAGGTGCTCCAAAGTAACTAAAATATTCTTTAAATATGCGAATAGCGGTAGCAGTTTTTGTGTCTCTAACGGGTTTTATGGCAATAAATTTAGTAAAAGCGTCTATAATTATCAATAAATACATGTTGCCTCTCCGCGAACGAACAAACGGGCCCAGATGATCGGCATGCAACGTGTGGAAGGGTATGTCTGGTTTAGGAATAGGATGAAGTAGTCCTTCTTTAGGTCCTCCGGGTGTTTTATGATAAGCGCATTCCAGACAAGCACTTACGTATTTTTTTGTAAATCGTCTCATTTTGGGAAACCAAAATGAATCTTTAAGTCTTTTTAACGTTTTATCGTGACCGAAATGACCGACGTCGTCATGATTCATTTTTAACAATTGCCACCGTACTGATTTTGGAACCACCCAACGTAGTCCATTATCAACTATTCTGTATACGTAATTACCCTTCAATTGATAGTTTTTATGAACATCTACAATAAACGTAGTATCTTTGCTCGATAGAATTTCTTTAATTCGTTTAACCTCATCATCGTCACTTTGAACGGTAGCAATCCAGTCTTGAGCATCCACAGTAAGTATGTCTATTATGTGAATTCCGTCTACATTAGTGGGTTCATCAACAGGAGCACGGCTGAGAGCATCGACGTGTGACATATTTGAGCCTGCTCTGTATTCTATCTCACAGTCGTACTCCTGCAGTTGCACCCACCATCGGCCTATTCTAGGTACTAAATCTCTTTTTGTCATTGTAGTCCGTAACGCATTACAGTCGGTTATTATTTTAAATTTTAGTCCTAGTAAATAAACGCGAAATCTATTTAACGATGCTATTACCGCAAGAGTTTCTAAATCAAAGGAATGTAATTTCTGTTCGTCATTTGTAGTTTTACGACTGTAATAGGCTACGGGTTTCATAAGTCCGTCCTGGCTACGTTGCATCAGAATACCTGCAATACCATACTTTGATGCATCGGTATGTAACTCCGTTTCTAATTTACCATCATACAACGCGAGTAAAGGTCTTTCTATTAATTTACTTTTCAGAGTTTCGAATGCTAATGTATGTTCATCTGTCCATTTCCATTGAAACTGCTTCTTTAATAAATCCGTTAATGGTCGAGCTATCAGTGAGAAGTCTTTTACAAAGCGCCTAAAAAAGCTAGCCAGCCCGATAAAGCGTCTAACATCGTGAACATTTTTAGGTACAGGGAAATTTGATACAGCGACTGTTTTACGAGAACCGGGCCGTATACCTGATCCACTAACTTCAAAGCCTAGGAAATCGATTTGTTTATAGAAGAAAAAACATTTTTCTAGCTTAAGAGTAAGATTCGCTTCGCGAAAAGTATTCAGAACTTCATCTAGTCTGCTTAAACCCTCGTCAAATGTGCGCGCTGGAATTAAAATATCATCCATAAAGACTAATGTGTAATCTATTTTCGACAAGATTCGATTCATTGCTCTTTGGAAGACTGACGGCGCGTTCGTTAATCCAAAGGGCATTCTTTTAAATTGGTATTGACCGTCAGGGGTCACGAAAGCCGTTTTGTCTTGGGAGTTTTCCCCTACTGGTAGTTGGTAGTATCCTGACGCTAAATCTAAACTTATAAATACTGAGTTACCAGATAATCGATCCAATTGATCATCGATCAATGGTAGGGGGAAATGCTCCTTTTTGGTTTTTCTATTTAATGCACGGTAATCAATACAAAGACGTTTATCCCCCGTTTTCTTCTTAACAAGAAGAACGGGGCTAGCATACGATGAATTTGATTCACATATGATATCTGCGTCGAGCATTTCTCGCACCATTGATTTAACGAGTTCTCTCTCCGGGTAAGACAGTCTATAGGGCCTATAAACTACCGGTTTCGTATCAATCAAATCTATTTCCATCTTTTCTACATTAGAGTAACCTAAATCCATCATATTACGTGAAAAACATTCATTATACTTCTGCAGGGTGTTTTTCAATTGTTGAATTTCACTACTAGACAAATGTTTACTGCAATTCAATGATAAATGTGTATTTGAATCGTTAAAGTCCAATATATTAATATTCAAAAATTTATCAGTATAAGAAGCACGTGTCATCAGTGTTCCTTGTTTAAGTTTTAATACATTATTTGATATGTTTTGTATTAATAGTGCGCCAGTACCGTTTAGTATGTTGTATTCACCTGGCATTAAATAATATTCCATTCCATTACAACCCCGCAAGGAACCGTTTACGTATACGACACCAGAAAAATCCTTATCAGTGTTTATTTTTATTACGCATGTGTCACGCGGTGAAACTGAGACATCATTGAGAAGTAGAAGTCTAAGTTTCGTTGATAAGGTTTGTCCAAATATAAGAGCATCACTAGTTTTAGTTATAGTTATACTCGGTATCTCAGTAAAGCTATGACCAATCAGAACATCATATTTAATCACGCTGTCTTCAACAATATAGCTATCGATTGTCTCCGTTATACCTTGAATTTCTATCGTAATTACCGCCCTGCCTATTGGTAGAACTATATTGTTTCCAATGCCACGCATTGTAGGTAGTTGTTCCGATGACCATTTAACGCCTAGCCTATTTGCGACACTATGACGTAATAACGTGCATTGGCTACCTAAATCAACATACCCTCGCAGAGGTTGATCGTTAATTTTCAAATCAATTAAATATTTATCATTACTTACATTAGTCGTTGTATTTAATGCCAAAATTGTCTTTTCTTGATTTATTTCAGGTTTAGACGTATCGTTACTAGGTAGTTTTGAACAGTTAATAGATAAGTGCCCTACTTTATTGCAAATATTACATTTCAAAATTTTCTTTGTGCAATTGAAACTGTAATGACCGGCTTCTTTACAATTGTAACAAGTAATAGTCTTATTGTTGTCATTTGATCTTATTGCTTTGGAGTTCGGCGTTTGCTTAGAAGAGTTACCAACATAAGTGTTTGTCCTTTTATCATAATATGCTTTTACCCTATTATCTGATTCACGTGGTTGTTGTTTAATGGATTGAAAGTATTTTAATACCTGTTCCGGTTCCTCACATTTTACCGCTTTTGCCCCCAATCTTAAGCTACGATCCTCTATCCCATATAATAAACAATCTACCGCCCGTTTACCTTTAATTTCACATCTTTGTAAGAGATTAATTTTTTCATAGAAATATAGTTCCAAAGAATCATTATATTTAGCCTTCTTAGACAACATCTCCGTCAACAGTTCTGCGTAATCGTCACTTGATGGAAATGACTCAATCAGCTTAGTTTTCCATTCGGGCCACGAAAACGACATCGATGGCAGAGTTTGATACCATGTTTTGGCCACACCGCTTAGCTTAGGTAACGTGTAATGAATTGTTTGGTCATCACCCCATTTATATAATCGAGCACAATCTTCCACTTTGCTAAGCCACATGTCAATAGTCTGACCTTTAATCATGGGATCAAACTCTGGTATAACATTACCAAGCATAGGAAACTTATTGCCTTCTGGCCGATTATTAGAAATGGATTTAATTAACTCAGTCAACAATAATTGAGTATTATCTTTAACATTAGAACGACTCACATGGTTATCTTCAGGCGACGTACTCGAACCGTGATGTTTACGACGTCTGGATCTCGAACGGCTTCTTGATCTCGAACGGCCTCTAGATCTCGAACAGCTTCTTGATCTCGGTCGGTGTCTTGAGCTTGAACTATCTCTTGAGCTCGTACGTCGGCGCTTCGAACCGGAACGACGCGGAGTTCTTGTTGTAGATCGTCTCGTGCCTTCTTTGTTCAGTTCACCAACGCTGTCTTCATTGGAATTTTCATGATTTTCTGACAAACTTCTATGACGTTTCTTCCTTGTACCTTTTTCGCGATATTCCGTCTTTGAGCTTCGAATGTGCGATTTCTTATGAGTTTTTCGAGGATGGCTTCGTTTACGCGTTGATTTTTCGCCTTCACGATGTGTATTTTCAATATCTTTGTCCATTGTGTAAGTTCACGAATCTTTTCATATGATGCACTTGGCGTGGAAATAACTCGTGGGTTTTGTTAATCCCACTTCTGAGCTGAAGGATCAACTCAGTTTCCAAATAAAATATGCAGGATTATTCGAATATAAGCAGATTTATTAATACAAATCAACTGTACAGTTCAACACGCGGTTAGCAAGTGAAGTAACCAAAAATAATATGGCTGACTTGAGATGACCACCGACAAGTAACGTCAAGTGTCAATGTCGCATCGACGTTGACACATTACAATCGATTAATAAATAGTCGATTATATTGCTGTGTATGACTTAAAAATAAATAAATTAACATAGTACATTATATCGATTCTTACATGATTAAGAATGTACCAAACAGTCTAATCAAAAGGTTATGTTTCTGTATGCAATCAAAAATCCAGATTTATTTTGCGCTTCAGACAATCATTGTAACTGGCTGGATTTCTGTTTCAACGTTCCATCAACAAAGTCTATCAATGAAATACATCGATTATTTAATTAATAAAGTAGATGATTATAATGGTTACTGTTACTGTTGCAACTGAAAAAGCTATTCATTTACAAAATTTCTGAAAGCCTAATCAAGTGTATTCACATTCATAGTCGGAAATAACAACATCCAATCACTGCACATGAATTTTGAATAATAAACTAAATTAAAATGGCTTTCGAACCGGTAGTTACGAGTATTCAATCAATTCAATTAATCTTTATTGCAATCCATAATGTACACACGGGTGGTTAGTGTTAATAAAATAGAAACAATTATGGACCCTGTCGGGCACAGCCAAATTTTAACTAAATAGGAGAGAGGAAGAGCGCTTTTATGATTTTTCATATTACTACCTACTTAAATATTTAAATTATTTCCTATCTATCTATCTGTTTTTCACAATAGTAGATTGTTATACAAGGAGCTAAAATGACCCATTATTATACGAGGTAGTTTTACTCCCGAGCTTTAGCGAGGGAGTAAATAGAAACCGAGTTTTAATGGGTTTTTAGCGCCGTGTGTTACACTCTACTTTTCACTAAGATTGCGAGAAAATAAAACAATGCAGTACAATATGAAATATGTAGTTTATTTTATTAAAAATTAAATGTAGGTACAATTTGTACAATTCTGGATATTTAACGAGATGTTTTTTCCCGGTAACTTAATTTCAGTCCTCTGTGAAGATGAATGTTGAGTGGTTCTTTTCCTTTCTCTTCTATTTGCAAATTAGGGTCTCCATTCTACTAGATGATGACATTTTCACTTTTGTAAAATTAATTATGGTCACAATCAATTTGCAATTAGAAGAATTATAAAGATTTCGCGCCAATGTCTTTTTTTTTGTTTTTTCTTCTGCAGCCGCAACGCATTGCATGCATTCTACCAAAGAGATCGCCGATTTTAGTTCCATTTTCAAAAATAAAATGAAGTTCTTTTTTTGTGAAACAGTAATAAGTCGAGTCTATATTCATGATTATTCTACGTATGACTAAAGACTTTCTCGTTTTTGTAGGCTCATTGTCATTTGACACACAAAAATTAAAAAAAAAACTTTTCATCCCACCATCTCGGAAAGAGTATTTTTAATCTTCAATATCTGAGTGGAAAAGCCGTTTTTATTCTCTAGAGGATAAAGTAAATTGAATTTAGAACATCGTGTGCACTAAGTTTGTGAATTAAAAAAAACATTAAACCTATTTACTGCTACCTCTATGGTGCCGAATATATCATACAACTTTTTTTTAATTTGTTAAAAACTCAGACTCGGAACCTTCTTGGTGTTCTTTTTTCAATTTGCTTTGTACGCGGTTCTTTACGCGGCATTTTTTCACGTCATTGTTAAACCTTATATTAAAAACAAGAAACTTGAAAACAAGTGAAAAAACTAAAATGAGTGATTCTAGCGACGAGGAAGTTTGCTTGACGCCAACAGAATTGACTGAAACTGTTAATAATGCGCAAATGAGCTTTCTCCCTCAACAATCACGCGAGAAGTATTTAAAACAGTACGATATGTTCAACACGTGGTGACTAGCAAAAGGAGCCAAAACTTTCTCAGAAAACGTTTTGCTGGCATATTTTATAGAATTATCCGAGAACAAGAAAGCAAGCACTCTATGGAGTACGTATTCGATGCTAAAAGCAACAATAAAGATGAAAAAAGACAAACATATCGATACCTATCCTAAATTAGTGGCATTTTTAAAAAGAGCCTCATCTGGTCATCAACCAAAAAAATCGAAGGTTTTCACAGTATCTGATATTGAAAAGTTTCTTAACGAAGCACCCGATTCCGTATATTTGGCGGCAAAAGTAAGTCAGTTGCACATTCAGTATCTACTTAAGTATATTAATCTCAATTAAATAGTATACTTAGTAGATGTTGATAGGCATAATTATGCGTTCATATCAATTTTATTCATTTATCTACTACAATACTCTTTACGTTACAGGTTGTTCTTATTATTGGAATAAACGGAGCATGTCGAACTAATGAACTAACACAACTTAATGTCAAAAACATTGAGAAACATTCAGATGACTTACTATTAATTAATTTACCTAATACAAAGACAAAAAGAGACCGCAACTTCGTCATTCGCAAGGAATACGTAACGATTGTTGAGAAATATCAAGCCTTACGCCCGCCTAACACTCCAATCAATCGATTTTTTCTACAGTATCGCAATGGAAAGTGTGTTAGACAGCCTATGGGTACTAATAAAATTGGCAGTATCCCACGAGAAATAGCAACATTTCTTGAACTTCCAGAACCCCTGTTGTACACGGGTCATTGTTTCCGACGAACTTCAGCCACACTTTTGGCTGATTCCGGAGCTGATCTCCTGTCCCTTAAGCGCCACGGAGGCTGGAAGTCCAATGCAGTTGTAGAGGGATACATAGAGGATTCCATCCAAAATAAGTCTAAAATATGTGAAGGCATCGTAGGAGCCATTACACTGAAAGAGCCTCAATCGGATCCTTGGACTGGCCCTTCTACATCAAAAATAAACCGTTATGAAACACCTAACCATCTCCCTCTCTCTCCAACATTCACGCCAAGGGAATCCGATGAATCGGTACAACTATTAAGTATGACAGATAGTTTACCGAAAAACAGTACACAAGTGACTAACACCAATATTACAGTACCAAACAAAAATATTACACTCAATTTAAATAACTGTAGCAACGTTACTTTAAAATTTTCTTAATTGTACCTTAGTATTATTTTGTTATAATTTAAAGATTATTCTGTAATACTTACCTGTCATAATGTAGTAATTAATACCTAAACTGAAATAAAAGTGTACCTATCTTGTGATTGTAAACGTTTTTTTTTTTGCATTTAGTCATTTCCTCGCTGAGGTGGAATGAAAAGTTACGTGTTGCACTCGAGTGCAAAGATTTTTCACCTCGTGCTCTTTTGATTCCCTCGCTAACGCTCAGGATTCTAATTTTGAATCACTCGCTGCGCTCGTGATTCAATTTTAGAATCCTTCGCTTGCTCGGTCATCAAAATTGAACACGCGGTTAAAAAGCAACTTTGCACTCTTGTATAACAAATAACTATTTTCCCCCAGAGGAAGTATTGCTATTTTTTCTTCGCTCTGGTACGCCACAATGACGGTCTTTTTGAGCAAGAGGAGTGAAAAAGAATTAATAGTTATATATCTAGATATTATTACTTATGTATTATCAGTTACTTATATTTTTTTTTTTGTACTATAAATTATATATGAATATCGCTTATTTAATTATTCGCTTAATTGTTTTGTATTGCAATTAGTGTATTTAATATACATATTTAAATTAATAATTAATATGTTTATACGTTTTACCTCATTTATTTCATCAGTCGCCATGCATGTGGACAGTCTTTAATCGCCATCCTTTAGCACCTAACATTGGGTATATGTATGATGTTTAATGACTTTATTCCATATTTTCTTTCACAGGTATCGTCCTTTTCAACTGGGTACAACTAGGCCTCACTGTGTTCGGTCTTTTCATGGTATTTGATCCCCTGGGCTCAGTAAACTATGGTGACATGCAAGATACTCCCAACCAGGTCCGACATCATAGGAAGGTCACAGGACTGTGGTCTAGAAGGTTCCGGTGGGCCTTCTGCTGGTTGAAGAGAGATGAACACGGGAAGGAAGCTTTTCAACAAGTTGCAGGTAAATAACATAATTTTCTAAAATAATAAAAATAAAAAAATATCGTCTGACATTGCACACAGCACCATCTAGTTCCAAGTATATATATATAAAATATATTTAGATAATTTTGTGAAACACATCTACTCATAAATAGTAAAACCGTAAACAATAATAAGCAAGCCGCGTATCATTGTAAAATCCCGTAAGTGTCTGCTAGAGAAGATTGACGTCCAAATAAAAATTAAAATCAATTGTTCAACTTGCCTAAGTAAGGTACAACCGACTAACAACATCATTCGTTCTTGGAAAACCAATTGATGACTCCAAAAAGTTCTTATTAGCAGACGATTTTACCTCCCGACCTCTTTACTCTTGAAATAGGTGTCTTCAGATAAAGACCGGAGATGACCTTTTCCTGCCCGGAAACGACATAGCAAAGAGCTATAAAAATACATCATCATTATAGTTTGAGACCGGAAGCACTTCAAATGAAATCCGACGGTATTCGGAGAAGTCCCGTTTCTTAAGAGATACCTACCTAATAGTTTCTTCGGAGGTTTATATTGACACATAAATAAATTGTCAGATGACCAGAGTTCGAACTGCAAATAACCATTCCGCAGTTTGAACAGTAGATAATTCACCTAGCGTACTTTTCGTAAAGTGAGAAAGTGCGCAAAAGATACACCTCTAAACGTTTACCTTTCTCTTTGAGAAATTAACAGACTTGTACATTATTTCATATCAGCATTATCATTCCATTACCTTATTATAATCCCGGGAGCATATTTGGTTACGTGAAAGTAGGTAAGCTCCATAAGCGACCTTTTGGCCCTACACAAGTGTTCCGCTTTGATTACGGAAATCGCGTCCACAATAATGACTAGTTAGGTATTGCCCTTTTACGTAACTTCATTCCTGATTATTTTCCAAAAATAATTCCTTTAAAGAGAAACAATATTTGTGTTTGTTTTGACAACTTCAAAGCAACATTACGTTTATTTAAATAAGCACCCATACTTAATGCGTAACACACCATCAATTACAATCTGAATCATTTTGAAGGATATTGCTAATCCATTGGTTTATATGTTCGAAATATTTGTCTGCTCAACTGCGTAAATAACGCAATGAATGTTGTTGAACTATCAAAATGAAAGCCACTACTGTTAGTGTGTAACCCAATTACCCCGTGGACTTACCTGCAACGAATACTTTTAATTCAAGATACAACAATAACAACAAAAAGTTCTAACGCAACAAGTTACGGAAATACTTATCATTGCCAAGTTTTGCTTTTATACGTAAATCTTTTAAATGCCAGCAAAACCAACTTTCGCAAAGTACCTACCGTGGTTGAAAGAAAAAGCGGTTGATTCAAACAGATACAGCTCCGCGCAATTTATTTGCATCAAAATGAGAAAACTTTAGTAACCGCCTCATTAATTCAATCCTCAGGTTGTATATTATTGTTTTCCTGAAAGATTTATAGAGTTAAAGCTTTACTTTTAAATATTAATGAGGACGTAAGAGAATGAATGCACTACTCTTCCACCTGGGCCCTAATTCAATATGACCACTTAATGATTCCTTACTTCGAAACCACGTCAATTCCTTAGCTAATCACGACATCTGCTAATAACGTTATCTATGACTCAATGAACGAAACGGTGCCGGTGGAGCATACGGTGGACGTCTGCCCTGCTTGGGCGGACCACCGCCGTGTCCTCGTGGAGGCGATTAGCGGTGGCGATCTGCCGCGTCCGGCCCTGGTCCAGGCCATGGTACGGGGCGAGAGGGCATGGGAAGCCATCACCTCCTCCTGCAACGCAATAATGCTCGCAAAGGAGGAGGCAGAACACGTGAGGGAGAGGCAAAATTCGCGCCCTCACGCTCCTAGTCGCCGCAGGAGAAGCCCTGGGCGTCGGGAATCACAGGCCGATTCCCGGCCACTGCAGGCGCGGGCATGCAGACGGCCAGCAATGGGTAGCTCGCCGTCCGATTAGGACCTGGCCCGGGTCGACGGCTCGTTGTGTTCACGTGACACCAATGACGGGGTCCGCTAGGGCCGATACCTGCCAGGGTTGCAGGAAAGTCCGAAAGGGTTACCGTGGCCCCTGGCACAGGCAACTGAAGGAACACGGGTGGATTTTAGTCAATAAGAGTTTGACACGCCCTTCCGCTCCTCCCAGAGCGGGAGAAGTTATTTGATGATTTCCCAAAGCCAAACGAACATAAAGCAAGGATATGAATAGGGAACATGCATGTTACTTTTTGGGTCAAATATTTTTATTCCGTATCTTTATTGGCCGGACATTTGAACTGAATCATTATTTTAGTAATTTAATATCTTTTTAATTAAGTATTTCACTATAATAAGTAAAAGTGCAAATTAAGCGAGGGAAATTCAAATTTGTAAAACGGCGTTTTACAAACTTGGGTTAAAACGAAACGTGACGTCAAATACTATGCCAACAAGTTCGTATTGCTTTTCGTTGAGTTATTGGTGCCGATTCTCTTGTCACAAAATTCTCTAATAAAAATCGCCAAAATTTAGTTTATTCCTGTCAAACGACGATTTCCCATTCTGAAATTGACTAAAGTGACACAACTTAACCAAATTTTAGTTTGACAGCACTAAGATGGCACTGAGATTATAATTTAGTGAAAATGGCAACTTTGCTAATCAGATTTTTTTTTTTTTTTATTATTTTTTTTTTTTTTTTTTTTCACCAAAAATTTTGATTGTCGTAACTAAATCTGCCTATTTTTAATCGCGATTAAAAAGGTGTGGAATAAAATTAGTTGTCACGAACTAAAATTCACACCAACACCTCGACTTCAGATGCAAAAACAGTACTGTATCGTTTTTTCTTTTCTTTTGCTTATATCTCGAAAACGGTGTGTCCTATCGCAAAAATAATGAAAATTTAGACCCCCTTTATAATACCCCGAAACTTCTAAAATACGTGTTGGTAAAAAAAAAAAACATATTTTCCATACAAAAACTGAAAAATTCCATACAAAACAATATCGAGGCTGCAAAATAATGCACGCCTTGGCTCTAAAAAAAAATCACGTGGAACGGCAAACAAGTACCACGTGGAGTCGCATTTGCCAAATTTGATTTTAGATGTGTCAAAATTATTTTTAAATTTAGAGATTATATTTTGCAGAATAGCGTTAAAATTCTCATAGCCAAAAGTAAGGAATTTTAGTGATAGTTTAGTTCGGTGTACAACAGAATCGGCACCATTATATGTACCTATACGTAATTTTAGCCTTATGATAAGGAATAAACATAACCTACATTTGTTGATTCACAACAATGGAAACAAGTTATTGCAGATAGTTCATCTCTTTTGATAACCTTGCACCATACCTTACGTATATGCACCTTTCGGGACTGGAAAAAAAGCCCTTTATCAGGTGCACTTGTGCCTATTGGAACTGCATAAAACACTATCAGGTGCACTTCTGATTCTTCATTCAGGCACAAAACAATACTTATAAACTGGCTTTTGAGCTTTTTTCATGGTGAAATAAGTTAACAACGAGGACACCTTTATTAAACAATGGCCAGTCCATTGTTTACTACAGGTGTCTGTCACGGGACAAAGTATTTGATGTCATCAACAGAGCGCGCGAAAATAGCAGCGTTTAAACAGCTCAAAATTAATCTCTATTTTAAATATTTTTTTCAAACTTAATTACAGCATTTTTAAAGTGTCTAATTTTTTACTATGGTTTAACGGTGTAAGCAAAGAATTAAAAATATAAAATAAATACATTCATATGGGCATAAGCATGTATTTATTTTATATTTTTTATGTTTCTATAAGTATTCACTTTGCTAAACAGCCCGTGACCGGACAACAACTTACATTGTTCGAACTGAAATAAATCAATTCATGCTATAAAACTCAAACTAGTAAGATATTTCTATAAAAAATGTGTAGGTAGATTAGGTAGGTGGCAAATGATTATTCCCCTCGGTCACGAAATGGCAAAATTATTGTTGGTACCTAATATATTATTTCAAAGTCTAGAAGAACCCTCAAAACAAATAAAATATGTACATGTAAACACCCTCGAACAGCTTTTGAAAAACAGACGTATCTAAGTACCTACTTTCAAAAGCATTCATTTCCATAAATTTTAACACTGCTAAGTGCTATCACAATATTGTCATTGTATTTTGTTGTTTAATTGTTTAATAAAATTATACTTTAGCTTAAATAATGTGTCAATGTCATAAATAATGTGCCATAGACAATTTGTCTTGGAGCCGTAGACAGAGTGGAGCATACAGAATATGACATTTCGATTGCTTGCCGTTACATGGTTTTCTACAAGATACGAAATTGACGTTGTTTGCACGTGGTAAGATTACGCGGGGAATAATAATCACCATACAGAATTGGGGCCCTGGTTATAAGTAGGTACCTATATACGCCTGGTTGAAAGAAGACGTTTTACTACATCTCTCGTAATTCCAAGAAATATATGAAAATAGCTGATACTGCCCATGCACCACTTATTCACTAAACGCATTTAAAACATAATTCTGCCTCTCTGTCATCTACAAATGATTGTCCGAAATAGAACGATGTTTTAAATACGTTTAGCGCTACACGCATGTAGTGGTTTTTGTTGCAAACGGGCCAGGGTATAAAATACATATATTACCAGCAGCATAGGCTATTTAATCGAAACCCCTACTCAACAAATGTTTCTTTCCAGCTCTACTCAGCGCCCTATTTCGTTCAACGGACCTAGTACCATCAGACGTGGTCGCCGGCTGCGTCCTCCTAAGAGTTCGGCAGAAGAGAGAGACACGAGAAATGAGGAGGATCCAAATGCTGAACGACGAAGAACCGATTTACACCACGGATGTGAACAAGATATTCTTGGAGACCCCTCCGTGGATGAACCTGGAGGATGCTTTGCATTACCTGAGGCTGTCCATAGCGGCGTATGGGTGGCCTTATGTCCTGTATCGGCATTGCTTCACCGGTTTCTGTAAGCTGGCGAGGCATCTGACTTGCTGTTGCTGTCGGTGAGTTCGTTATGTTGATTCTTTGTTTAAAACTTTACGTTGTTGTTGAAATGTTACGCACTTTCATAGCTGGGTTTAGGTATTTTTTTTGTTGTTGAATTTTATAGATTGCCCTTTTCGTCTTTCATTAGTTTAGTATTTTACTACCTACACGTGTCCCTATCACATTGGGTGAAATAATGACACAACCCTAACACATTAAATCCATGTAACACGTGACGATTCCTAAATTTAGCTACGCTTATCCGAAGAAAGTCCATTCGTAATAAGAAGTTACAAATAGATCTACAATAAGGAAGTACATCTACATTTGTAAAGCTTCTATTCTAATACTTCCGTCATATAACAATACCCGCTTTGAGTTCATCAAAGCAATCGTAGACAATTGCTTGTCTCAGCGCTATTATGGTAATCATAATCGGTTTATTTGCTCAAGGAATAAAATAAAACATAAGTTTTATGGTAATATCTTTTAGAGACTTCCTTGATTGATATCGGCGAGTTATTGTGTATAAAACGATTGATATTAGGCAGTTCAGATAATTTGTTGTCTTTTTTGCCAATATAAAGATAACATTAGTAACCTACATCTTCTAGAACGAAGTTCGATACAATATTGGATTTACTATTGTTCAGAATAAAAGGAGCATGTGCGAATTTGTATGTGAATTATTTATGGAAACTGCACCTTAGTCATAGCACGAAACAATACTGTCTGATGTCATCGCTGATCATGCCTATTGATTTATTTCGGTAGTGATTTCAAGATATTGGGGTAGCCATCAAATATTAATAAGCAAAGTAACTAGATAATTACGGCAAGAAATGTAAAACTTTACGACAATCAATATTTAGGAAGTCCTCTTTTGATACCTATGTAAACTCATTGTCTAAAACCTTTATTTCAGAATATTGTTAAGTAGGTACTGTCTTCATTCTACATAACCAATTAATTTGGAATAAGTTGTTAAATGAGGATCCATTTATCAGGATCACTTGGAATCATATATCTATCTATGATCACTATATAAGTACCTATAAGTAATTATGGTAAGTGAAACTGTAATTATGGCCACACTATTGAATTAGGGAGATTCCTGTAATGATGATAGTGATGATGAGTTAATAAATAAATAAATAAGTTAGCAGCATTTATTGTTCTTATTATAACACCTAAAGAAAGAACTTACAGAGATGGATGGATGTTTTTCTATTCATTTACGAGTATCATCCAGGTTACCAAGTGATCCTGATAAATTGATCCTCATTAATCAACCACGTTGCAAAGCTTATCCCCGATGTTCCAATAAATAATTACATTTCAACCTAATCCCGTCATCAGCATATTGTGAATTTAGGTATTGCTGATGGCTCATTAATTAATAATTTTGAAAACAAAGACATAAGTAAGTAAGTGAAAATAGACAAAGAGACTAGATTAATATCTTTTACAACTGCTATCTAATACCGAAACTTTACCCTTCGTGGAAACGGCGTGATATTATGTTATCATAGCTAACACCTTGTCTAAGTATATTTTCCCAATAAGAAAGGCCCCCGTATTCCACGATTATATTTTATATTTTAAAATCGGTTAATGTAAGATTTTGTTACGTGAAAAGAGAATAGTACCTACTTAAGGTGGATCCTCAGTTGTAGGTTGTAGCCCGCCAAATTCAAAGGACATCGTCGAAAATGGGCCCAGGACCAACAAACGTCTGACGTACAGACGCCAGCAGGTCAAGCTACCCGAAACTGTCAAATTTTCCCAATCAACCTTGAACCTTAACGCTTTAGCGATAAAGTTGAAAATCTATTAAAGAAATTTGACAGATTGTAGTAGCTTGATGTGCTGGCGTCTGTACATAATAATTATAAACATATTTTATTATACTAATTGCGAATATCTGCATGTTACGGACATTCTGCGTTCCTTAATGAACAAAATTAAAAGAGCAGTAACGATTTACGACATCGCATCAAAAATCCATCTTTGACAATTGGATTTGCCATGACAATTAGCGATGCCCAATCTTACATTTCACACATCGAGTGCTAGATTACTTGAGTTGACCACCTGCTCACGGATGTCATACGCATCCGTACCTAAGTACTGTAAGATGCTGTCACTAATGTTATTTCTATTGCCTGTATGTGACATACAGGCAATAGAAATAACATTAGTGACAGGCATTTACTAGTATGTATTTCGAAGTATTGAAAGGATTGTTTCTTACTAAATACTTATAACCTTAAAATCTTTTATTTTTAAATGAATGCTTTCTGCAAGTTGTCCGTCATCAAACTTTGCATATACTTGTAATTTAGAACACGCAAAGTAATTTTCCTTCGCTGTTGGTTCTGGGGCGAACGGTGGATGGATACAGAGCAATCTCCTTTCTTTGGTTTTTTGTATATTGCAGCACTGTTTTACGTTGTATGTAGATAAAAATGCGATCCGCGACTGTAGGATTGATACATTTACTGAATGATAAACATCGATTTCATATCAATCATCAAACTTTGTTTTGTTCCACCTAAGAATTTTCATATGAAATATTCTGAAACATTCTTATCTGGAGATCAACATACGACGCAAAACAGGGCTGCAATAAGCAAAAAAAATACAAAGGAAAATGAATTTGGCGGGTTACAACTGAGGATTCACCTTAATAGATACTATTAAATAAAATTAGGAAAATTTTACCACACACGTTAACATGACTAACGATAAACACATTTGTAATAAAAAAGGCCAAGTTCGTGTGACGGTAAAAGTAGCGAGACCTACCTACCTGTCGACGCGGTCAAGTTCAACTTCATTTGCATGATGTTCTCAATAGCGTTTTCAAACACAACAATATACTTTTTTGGAAAACAACAAGTTTGTATTGAAATTCTGTTGCGAAAATGCTAATTTTAACTCTCAATTCTGAGAGCTGTCATCAAGTTTTTGCTTGCTTGTTTGTTTTTGCAAAAACTCAACGATTGTTTCAAATTATTTTTAACGAACAATGAATTTAAGGAAGCTTCCAAATTATTTCGTAATGATGCGTTTTCGTATTTTTTATCAGTATGTTTAGGTACCTATGTCTATCTTAATTACGCCATTAACTAAGGTACTTATGCGGCTTTGACATTGCAATTGTCATTGCAATGCCGATCCGACAGCAAATTACGTAGAACATAATTGTCCTGTATTTATATTCTTTGTTCTATAAGATCATACCGACAGTGCCTATAAACACATTTGAAACCCATTAGGGCTAGGTTTATGCATCATGAAGATCCAGATACGTTGTATATACGTCTTTCGCGTTCAAAAAAATACTTTCATCATTATCATCTTCAGCCTTTGTAAACCGTTGTTGGGTAAGTATAGTTACCTAATCTGCATTTCTCTTCTGAAATAATACCTCCAGCAAGTCTCTGAGATGGTTTAAGAATTGTACTGTCGCCTATCGTTTCCACACTAACATTGTCGTTACGATTACTGAAATAATTACTTCTGTCTGCGGTGTTATCTCTATCAGACTCATAAATGAGATTGATTCTTTCTAGAATCAAACCACGCATTGATTCTGCTAAATCAACCTTTGAGTCATACGCAGAGTTGCAAATAATTTATCTTGAAGATTGCAGTAAAACCTTGATCGCTTTAAATACGATTACTTAAGTACCTACTTATCATTTATTACATAATAATCATAAAATTAAATAAAACAAAAAAAAAAAAAATTGTATTTACTTCTATCGGCTTTGCAAACCAAAACGTGTCATCCAAAATGTAAAATAATGAGTTATTTTAGAGTTTTCTGTTCTGAAGTTAACTACCACTCTTATCAATACTATTAGCTATTGCAGGAATGATTTTGAAACACTTTCGTAGGTAGGTACAGGCCTATTGTTACTGTTAGGTAATTTTCATAACATTATCTGGCAGTCACCGAAACTTTGAGGACTTTTTACTCATTCTTTGTAGGGATGAACCATACCTATAAATATTAAAGGGTTTTACGTCAGATATCAGTCAGCTACAGCTGTCTACCTTGTTTACATTCTAACTGATCCTGGCTTAACTTACCAGTAACGAGGTTCGAAGCTAATCTCCGATCATTGTTTAAACTTAAAACTACAGACAGTTGCAAGCCCTATTTTAAGCAATACAATATTGACCCTTCCTTGTACTTATTTGTATTTTCGAAGTAGCTGCGTTTATACAGCAAAACCCAAGTCGTTTTCAACGCCTTGCTGATTTATTTCCAAGGAATAGGCGTGACAATAGCAAACTTTGTCAAGTATCATGTAAAACAATTTTGATACGCAAAAGTACTTATTTATTGCATGGCCCCTGTTATTTTCAATAAATTGCCAAGTGGCTGGAAAGATTTCAATACGGTGATGTTTAGGGGTAGACTACGTAAATTTTTGACAAGTGTAGGTACCTACTATAGCATAAATGAATTTCTAACAGAGAAAAATAAATTTTCACACCACCTGCTCGAAAATGTCAAATTATATGTCAAGCAACCTTAACCCAAAGTGAGTCATTAGTGGCCGGGGGCACAGCCAGTCAATAATGTTGTCCTGGATTTCATTATGACCCGCTGGTCAATAATGTGATTTGAATTTGGAATCCCACATGTTCAGCTAAATTGGCAGTATAGTACTAACAAAGACCCTTTGGTACCAGAAAGAGGAAAGCTATTCTCGAAACCCTTACTACGCGTGGATGATATTCTCGATTTCCTACAAAATCATAACGACTGCTTCTTCATATCGTTGCCATGTTTTCGAAGACATATTTATCTTTGCACAACTGGACTAATGTCTCAAATGTTACCATTAACTTCAATTAATATGTAATATAACTAACTAGTTCTAAATATGTTATTCTTACTGTTTGTTTATTTAATAAATATTTTGTTTTTCGTACTATGGCTATTATTTTCTCATAGTAGCTGTAAAAAGTAGAGTATCCTCCTCTGGGCTAAAAGTGTCTTTGCCTTGGGCTAGCTTGAATCTCGAGCGCAATGAAGGATTCTTGTATTAACTCCCTCGCTTCGCTCGTGAGTTAAACTCTTAACTCCCTCGCTGCGCTCGGGAGTTAGATCCCGAATCCTTCATTGCGCTCGAGATTCAATATGACGCCCGTGACATAAGACACAACTTGAGCCCCTCGGTGCATAATCTACTATTGTTGATAAATTATAAATTTGTTGATAAATAATTGTAATAAAAATGATAATTTATTAATTGAATGATAATTATAATGAAAATGATTATTATTTATTAACTAGTCTATTGAATTAGAATTGTAATAATAATAATATAATATGCGCATCATATTTTCATGAATATTCAGAAAATTACGGGCGGTCACATGCGCATGGGCGACATTGTATAATCGAAATATAAGTGCATGTTTCATAAATAATGTAAATGTTTGCATGCCGAATGGTAAAATATGGCTGAGCTTTGATATGTCATAACAACTATTGTGTATATTTGCAAAATAAAATTCTATTATATTATATTCTAAACCCGACAACTCAAGACCATTACCTATATTGCATTCGAAAAAAAAACAATTTCCGAGACCTTGACATATACCTAAACGTTTCAAAGCGCATTTAAAAATCTGAATTCACAAAGCTCTTTCAACATTCAGTTCATTTGTTGTCTTGACAAGGCCGGGTTTCATATTAATTAATAAACTCAAATCAACTCAACTTAACACAATTTTGGCCTCGTTGAAGAAAGGTTAATTTTTCAACAGAATAGGTGCCTACGCAACGCTATTCAGCAACTTTCAACACTAGGTGACTTTGGAAATGAAAAGAAAACAAACTTGAGCTCTGATCTCCTTCGAAGCTTTAAAGTAATTAAATTAGAAAATTAATTTTCATTCCTGTCTTTCTGACTTCAATTGTTTTGGTGTTTTTGTCAGAGCAAGGTTTCGTAAGCTTTTCCAGGCACCCGTTAAGACTATGTATCTAAACTTAAGCGAGTTGGCCCCATTTAACCTTTATTTCAAGCTTTGGATTTTCTGTAGATCTTTTGTTAAAGAAACTAGTAAGTTCTGGCCCTAACTTAGTTTTAACTCCAAGATTCAGTCTTAATTAATAGTCTAAAGTTTGGAAAAGTTCGAAACTTCATGAAAGAACCGCCTCAAGTTCAACCCACTGATTATGGTGACGGATGGTTACCTTTAGACAAAATTGCTTACTCTTCTCTTCTACTTGCTAAGTGCTAGATTTAGCCTTCTCCGAAATAAGCGTGACGTAGGAACGAGTTTAAGTCTTACGTTAAAAATACAGGGCCTTACAATTAATTAGGTACCTACTAACTTCTGCCCACGACTCCGTTAGCGTGGAAGTCGTAAGACAACACATTATACTAAAATAACAGCCATATTTTTATAAAACTTTCCTGTATACTACGTTTGTAGTTTTGGTCTCAGCAGCCATTATATGAAGAGAATCAGGACTGGAGAGCGGGAGGGAGCCAGCGACGTAGGTACCTAAAGTTTGTCCGTGAGAGAAGCTGCTCGTCCTAAGCTCGACACCCGCAGCCTTCAGTAGTAATTTCCCATTGCTTGCGAAGTTTTTCGCTTTTAGTGAATTAATGAACGCCTGACACAATACTGATACACTGACTGATGCTTTCTTACAGATTATTTCTGACGAACAGCTATAACAAAAATAATGCCACAGTAGATTGTAAGCACATATGATTTCTCATTCATAGCCACCTAACCATAGATATAAATATCTATTTTTATTTTAACCAAAGATGACAAAAGGGCTTAAGCTGTATGTTTTTCTGTGTTTTACGAACTATCTTATAATATAATAGTATAAAAAAAAGGAAGCACAAAATATATCTATTGTTGGGAATCGAACATAGGTTTTCAAAGCAGTCGTCGAACCGGTAAAATATTTGCTCTGTTGAAAGTTGACGGAAATAGCGAATATGGCTCTTGTTGCCCCATCTCAAAAATCCACCCTGTATATGTCATGATTGACTGCATAGCTCTATGATGATACTCATTTATAAGATTGAATCTGTAACTATCTACAATGTTTTGACTCGTCTTTATAGTTTGCGGTAAACTATAGAAGATTAATACGAACAAATTGCAATATTGCTCATCCCCCATAGCATAAACCGTAATTATTTATAGCACAGACACATGTTATTTATGGACAGTGGTCCAGACTTATAGGGAGGGAATATCTATGCAAAAATTTGACAAACGTCTATCCGGTAGTTTTTGCGTGATGCTGGAACATAATTATTATGTATAATAAAAAAAAAACTTTTCTTATCAACAGGCCAAAGAACTCGATAGTGACCGACGACAACTGCTGCATGTGCAACTTCGCGGGCGTCAAGTACATGTCGAACCTCGCCGCAGACGACATCATCTTCGCCTCTTTCAACAACCGCGTCTTTGAAGTACGTACTCTTCGCTAACAGCCTTGCATTTTTCACACCTTTCGTCTATAAATTTTTCCTGGAACTGTGATAATTATTCATTACGATATTACTTTTCAAAATTTACGCCTGGATATCGCTGTATCCAGTAACTAGGTTTTGGAGGTTATATAGGCAGTCGCTCCATGTAAAATACTGGCATTCAGCTACCTACATCCGGTTAGACTGGAAGCTGACCACAACATAGTTGGGAAAAATCTAGTAAGATTTTTTTTTTTTAAATACTTGCACAAGTCTTGCGCAAGTCTTGCGAAAGACTACGCAAAATGTGCTTAGATAAATTGCTATCACATTTACAGTACCTACCTAACTCAAGAAAGGATTTAAAATGTTGGCTGTCTTACGAATCCCGAAAGAATTAAAAAAGGATTATTTTCTCGGTTGCCACGGTCAGCACTCACTGTCGGCGGCGCAACTATTAATTTATTTAACACTGCCTCCTAAAAGTAATTTACTTAAGTGTTGTTATTTTAATCTGGCTCTGGACAGATTCTACAAAAACATTTTATGCATTTGAATCAGACTTTAAAGAAGTCCACGAGAAAAAATAACTAGATTACCTACCTACTTACGCAGTATTTAGACATGTCTGATTCCTCGAATTAGCTAGTTTTAAAAATATAATACAAATTTTCTGACTCATCTCGAGTCTTATGCGACATGCAGTCATCGATGATTCGGCTGCTCAAAGACGGTGATGTGACCGTGAAGTCTTCTGACAAACGTGATGCACCTGGTGTGTTTCATTAAATAACATTAATATAAATAAGTACCTAGTTTTCTACTATAGGTCATTCCACTAATCTAGATTTACAAAAAGTACTAAGTACTAAACTGCTTCAATCGTCAGATATTTTCTACGTAGGTAAACATTTTCACAACATGGTTTTGGTTGTAAAATACACTGGTATTAAACTGCATCCGGTTAGACTTGAAGCCGAACCCAACATAGAGAAAAGGCTACGCAGATGATGATCATTTTCGATGTGCATTTGTTTCAATAGGATTTTGTTTTGTCGTCTAGCTCCCATTCTGCGTGATAGCGGACCACGAGCGTGAAAGCATCGTGGTGGCTGTGAGGGGTTCCATCTCACTAAGGGACATCTTCACAGACTTCACCGCTGGCTCAGAACGGTTCGAGGCTGAGGGTAAGTTTTGATGGTTACAAAGTTCCGAAAACCGTTTGAGTTCAGATCAAATGAAATTAGGTTCATCGGGTTTAGAAACCAGCTCGATTTCGGATGCTGCATTACACAAGCTTTTATGGAAATAAAACGACGTTTTGGTAACCAAAAAACTGTACCCCTGAGTACTAGATGTTTTTTGGTGGAAGATTGGGTTTATGCACTAAGACTCTACGTTTTCCGTCACAGAATACTGCGACTAAAAAGCAAGAGTCCAGTATGAAACGCCGGTATAGGTGTGTTAAAAGTGAAAAACAAACCAATAGCGAACGCCTATCAAAATGTATAGGTACTAACATGACCAACTAGCAGCTGGCTAGCTGCAGTATTTACAAAAAAGGCTAACTAATTACCTACACATTTTGAAACATGCATTTTGATGATCCATGGTCATCGAGCACAGGCCCTTCGGAACCTTTGTTCCCCATAACATTACATATTTTATGCTCAACAGGTCTTCCAGAAGACACAGCAGCTCATAAGGGCATGTCGATGGGCGCCGCTAAGATGTTGAAACGTCTGCTGCCCGTACTCGACCGCTCCTTCGCACAGTACCCGCACTATGACCTCGTACTCACTGGTAAATATAGATTTAGGAAAAAAAATCAGAAGTACCTACCTAATACAAACCTATACGTAGGCTCTGAATTCAAAAGACGAGAGCACTTCATTTTTCTTGCGATACAGCGCTAAACCCAGAATATGGTGGGATGAGCTGGACAAATCCAACAAACAATGCCCTACATTAGATCTGGAACGAAATAGTTACAGGTTATGGGGGGGGGGCTGCTTTTTTCAGCAATGGGCTATGCAGGCTGACGGTAACCTGTATGCGATAAAAAGTTTAGAGTATAACAAAAAGTGCTCTACCTACACGCGTTAGAAGCTTGTTTTGGCTCATAACATGTGACTAGAGATAATAAAAAGAAAAAAGATAACGTGCTGACATGCTTTTTCTGTTTTTTAGGTCACAGTCTTGGTGCAGGGGTAGCAGTATTAGTAGCTTTAAAATTAAGGCCGAGGTATCCACATCTCAAAGTATTCGCGTTTTCAACACCAGGTGAGAATTTTTTCAGGCCAATTACATTCCAAATTGCGATAATAAAACATACATATGTATATAAGTATGTATATCAGTCATCAGGTTACCGTAGTACAGGCTCTGCGTAGTTCGGGACCTGAAGACCTTGTGTGGATGTTGTCTCATATTATATTATTATTATTATATTATATTATATTATACCGTAACGATCACCAAATGTAACCATAATTTTATTAATTACTGGGTCCAGAATATTAGTTCGTTTTAAAAGCCAAATGCGACCACACAGTGCAGCGGAAACAGTAGAATTACACCTTTCAACCCTTTCTCCGCCCGTATCTCATTTCACTGAAAGCTAAAACATGTGTGTTGTTGAGTTTTGCGAAACATTCAGATCATTTTAATCTCCTTGCAGCTTTGTAGCCTTAAAAGCTTAAGTTGGTGGTTCACCTGTTGAAATGTTACCTATATTTATGAGAGATGACTGCCCCGTTGGTCTCGTGGTTGCGAGCGCGACAGCTGAACGTGGGGTCCTGGGTTCAATTCACAGGTCTTGCAAAGTATTATTAGGTTTTTCTATTATGCATTTTGTAACAGCCCGGGGTTTTGAAGTTGGCGGTGTGATACCCACGTGCCTCGGTACGCACGTTAAGCCGTTGTTCCTGCGCCTAATCTGCGTGCCGTCCCATCGCACTATGAGAGTGAGGGAAAGGAGAGTGCACCTGTGTCTGCGCACGCGCGCTTTTGCACTATAATATCTCCCGCGCCGAAGACTAGTTTCCGTTGAGATTTGCCGCCATGGCCGAAATACGGTCTGGAGAACTATCTATATCTAAGAGAAGATATTTTTATTGTGTATTACAATAGCTGAGGCAGCACAATTTTTGATTATGATACCTTTTCTACACTAAGCTTGTCCATTATAGAATATTTTTACAACATTGTGTTAAGGTGATGAAATTAAATGCTTTCGTACTCGCTGATCAAACTTAGAGTGTCATCAAATAAATATCGTTTAATTTACAATTAAAAGTAGGTACTCATCTAGCAACATACCGACCGTCTGACGACCGCCTACGATTCCACCACTTCTGTCCAAAACACTTCTTCACTAATCTGTTATCTGAACTTTATTTTTTTCTTAAAAGTTTGAGGCTTGATATGGGTCTTCAAGGCTCAAGGTTTTTCAAAGTCATGGTGACAACTCTTTTCTTTGATTAATATTTTATTCTTCAAGCAACTAACCTGCTTTACTCATTATGTTTACAGCCGGTCTAATAAGTCGTGAAGCGGCGCGGTTCACGGAGACGTTCGTGATGACGGTGGGCGTCGGCGACGACCTGGTCATGCGGCTGTCAGTGCACAGCATCGAGAACCTCAGGACCAAGATCATTCAGACGATACACGCCACTAAGTTGCCTAAGGTAAGAAACTTCTCGTGAACCAATCAACAAGATCACTACTCTTTACTAAAGTAAAGTAGGTAAGTAGTAAGTTTTAGTAAGTAAGCTTAGGGGCGATTTTTCAATCTTCAGACTTCTATCTTTTATATTTAGAATAAATATGGCGGTTTGACATATTTTGTATACAAAAGCCGTCAAACCGTCACATTTATTCCTCAGATAAAACTGATCTGACTATTGAAAAATATGCTCTCAGTCATGGTATAATAATATGCTTCGCCTGGTATTCTCTTCCCGTGACAGCTGGGTCACGTGATTGGCCTAAGTATACGTCATCAGTTGCGATGCGGCTCTCAAAGTTTTTTAGTGGGGAAAAAGATAAAAATAATACAACGGGTACTCAATTTTTATCATTTTTAATATTTTAGATGAGCCCAAACGGCCTTGAACATGGTATAATAATATGCTTCGCCATATTATTATACCATGCTCTCAGTGACCCAGCCAGTTCTTGAGACGAAGTGGTTGACAATATTTGGTCCAGCAACTTTAAAAATATTCAGTAATGGGGCTTTTTCAGCCTGCACCAAAGCAAAAAGTGCACGAAATTATCTATTAAAACAAAAATAACATTAGAGTTAACACCAAACCAAAAAAAGCGTCACTCAACTCCAGCAGTTCGACTTTCTTCAAAAACAACCATAAAACACCTTTATACTTAAAGCATAAACCCATTCGTCCCACCAGTTGATAATCTCGCACCTAGACATGAGTTGCATTGGCTTATCTGGAAGTTCTTTAAATAGACTTCGGACTCAGGTGGATGCAAAGAAAACCTGCTCAGGTGGAGATTCATAGATGACTCCGCCGGTGCTGTCCCACAAACAATGGGGCAACTCATGTCGTGTCCGGCGTGTCCTGATGTCTGCACGCTGCAGGAGTTGATGTAGGCTACTGAAGGTCGGCGGCTCATGACCGAATTATGGGCTGACTGTATTTAGATTGCCATAGACACGCTAAAAAGAAGAAAACTGCCGCTGCGTTTCCCAATTTCAAAACACCCAAGAAATATTACCAATCCATCATCTCACATCACCTTTTCCTTCCAGTACCGGATAATGCTGAACGGCTTCGGCTACGCGTTGTTCGGCGTGCCGGCCCGCGACCTCGAGTCCACCTGGCGCCGCCCGGAGCAGCTGGAGGCGACACATTCGGACGACTCCGCCGACGCGCTACTGGTCCATAGCGTGTCCACAGTGAGTGCTGTCAGTTACCACCTTTCTACTAGCGTGTGGCTTGTGTCAGCTTCTTTTTGGCCTTTGATTTGTTTCGTGTAGTGGTAAGGCTTTTTTTACTATTTATTTGTGCGTTTTTAACTTAATTGGGATCGAGCGTTTTGGTGAGGTCTGATTTTAATCTGATGTTGCCAGTTTATCGTCGCATTTCTGTGTCGACTTTTCTGGTCAGAAACTTTACTTTTTCATATAAGAAAGCTGTAGCTGTAAACTGTTCATGAAAAATTTTATGTAGTTTTTCAAATATACCTATAATCTCAAATGACAAAAAAAAAACTGAAAATTTTCATACAAAAATAAAAACTTTCCTGTAACTTTCATACAAGTAAGTTTTTACTTTTACTTAACATTTATTATATTTATTAAAAATTAATATAAATTAAAAATTACTGTTTATGACTGGAAGGTTGAAAACCGGCTGGCAATCAGATTTTTATGCTCTTTAAATTTTTCGAAGTTATATTATAATAATATAATAAGCTATATTAGCTATCTTGGATGATCATGTTCAAACGTATCTAACCATTGTTTTTAACAGTTACAGAATCCTTCAGAACAATTATTTACTCCGTGTGTCTTAAATAACATATTTTCTTGTCTGTTTTAATAGTCTGGTAAGAAAGGAATCAAGTTTTTAACGGCGGCACGAGTTAACGATAGCGCCATCTTTATTTAAAAGAACTAGACCAATCTGAAATATTAACTTTCATGTTCTCTATTTATACTAGTATTTATTAAAACATAATGATATCTATCTATCTCCTTTCCATATAAATTATTAACACTATCTTACTGAAAGTATTTTGTATACATGTCAAAAATTTGTGACAATCAGAGTATATTTCAGCTAAATATCCATCATTAACTTCGCAGGCATTCGCATTACTTATCCTTTTTTATAAACTTATTTTTATTTAATATTTTATATGGTTTGCATTGAATATGTTCGTGTGTTTTAATTTTTGGTTGCGGAATAAATAATTATAATTTTAAATGTTTCATGTATCTATTTGTATAGCATTTAATATAGTTATTAATCAATGTGAAATGTATTCTAATATTTTATGGATGTTTTAAATTTTCAAATATTTGTTCAATTTAAACATGAAATTGTGTATTTGCAAATGATTTAATTCATTATATTTCATTGATATTTGATGTATGTATTTAAATCTGTTTCTTCTGTTTTTTTTAAATATTTAGCTGTTAATTACTTATTTAGCTACACGATCAGTTCTAATAGTGGTTGTAATAAGGTTAATAGAATTTCGTACAAAATAGATTTATAGTAAAGTATGCGAGGAGTAACAGGATACTAGAATAAAACTTTAGGGGGTGAAGACACTCTCACTTATAGTTAGTTTTGAAAAACTCGAATTTGAGATTTAGAGCTGCCGCTACCATTAATTACACTTATGACAACATAGGAGAGGATAGCCAATAGAGAAGAGCAGTCATCACAATAAAATTGGAACGGTCATCCGTAGACGGGAGGGGAGAATATTTTATTTACTTTACCCTTTTTTCAAACTCCGAGCTTAGAACAAAAGCTTACTAGTAACAATTACCTACTTATACTTAAGACTGGCAACCCGCCCCTGACTTCACAAAACATTGAGATTTCTTTTTAGGGTTCCGTACGGCTGAATGAAACAACGGAACCCATATAGGATAACTCGTGCGTCTGTCTGTCTGTCCATCTGTCACAGCCGATTTGCTCCTAATCGACTAGGCCGATTGAGTTGAAATTTGGTGCACGTAAGTAATATGAATTATTGTGACCCAAACACAGACGTGTAACGTGAATAAACGAATTTTGAATATGGGGGTCACTTTTGTGGGACAAATAAAATGAAAGGACTTGTAGTGTGGGTCTAATTTAACAGAAAATTGTTCAGGAAAACCAGTAAAAAGTCTATGATCTTAAAATAACTCTGTAAATCTCTCAATATTGTGCGTACAAACTTCATTTGCATTTGGAATGTATTTGTAATGTTAAGTTTGTTCTTGGGATAAATTCATCCAAATTACGGAACCCTTCATTGTGGGTAGTCCGACACGCAGTTGACTGGTTTTTATATATAAAATTTTAATAATAATGTTCATCAGGTTATACGAAACTGTCAAATTTCTCCAAATTATTTTAAACCTTAAAATTATAAAGATTAAGTTCAAAACCGAATGAGAAAATTTGACAGTTTGTAGTAACTTGACCTGTGCTGACCTTCCGAAATAAATTCTTTAAATGATGGTGGAAACCGCAGCAAAATGCGTTGTGCAGTTTAGAAGAACAACACGGTCACACAGCCAGACACGAAGTGACTTTAATTTATAATAAGTATTATTGATATAGATAATACATAGTAAGTTGTAATACCCGTGTGTTATAGGAAGCAGCATTAGTTTCTCGTGACGTGTTCGCGCGGCGGTTCTCTTCAGCGAGACTCTTCACACCGGGGCGGATACTGCACATCGTACGGCGCAAGCGCATGGGTATCGAGAAGTAAGTATAGTCGCATATTATTATATTGGTGCTTTAATTGTTTATGAAAGTACCTAATAATAATCATTTTTATTCACAAAAACATAAACTGTGACAATAAGTATACAGAATGGTAAATAAACTTAAGTAGGTACAATAATTATAAAGATTGAGTACAAAAGGTAGGTAGTGAGGTCGAAAGTCCAATAAGAATAGGTACCCTGCCCCCCAAACTAGGAAAATCCTGTATCGTGGGAGGCAGTAACGAGCAATTCTGTGTTAAAAAGCTAATAGGTATAGAATTCTCAAGATCACAAGCTCACGTGCATAATGAAAAGGATAAAAATTGTAAACAATTTTTTTTTTAAATCTAGCTTTATTAATTAGCTTTCAGATCTTTAACATGATTGTATAAAGAGCTACATTCGCTGTTTTTATTAAGTACACTATATTCACTATAGTTTTTGCTAATTTTATTCACACATTTTCACCCATGTCTGTACAAAGTGATGAAGGTGGAGAGGAAAGGTAATTCAAAGTATACTTTCTTAGATATAAAGTTTATTAAAGATTTCACTAATCCTAGGAAACACCTAAATGTAATGAAACAAAAGCGCATTGTTACATTTTTAACGCTTAACGCAGTGCCGAGAGTTGAAAATTCAACATGCAATAAAACATTACATTTAAGTGTCCCCTAATGTTAGTGAAAACTTCACGACGTAAAATTCTTTGGTTAATTGATTTTGACATGCGTCGACTTAATAATAAATAAATAACTAAATAACAATGGACACAGCTAATCCTTCGTAGCAGCCTTTACACTAAATTACTGTTTTGTTGACCCCTAACCTATATGACCACATCTGATAACATAACCCGGTTAAGATAAGCGCTTACAAGACGAATAACTAATTCACTCTCAATATTACAGAAAAGTGCGCACAACAGAACCCACGTACGAGATGCGATGGGCATGCCCTGAAGACTTCATGGAGCTACAAGTAATGCCTCGCATGCTCCTAGACCATCTCCCAGAGAACGTGCACCGCACCATACGCACAGTCCTCGACGAAAGGCATCGCTATAGAGTCACACATACAGTGTAAGTAAAGTAGGTAGAACTATGATGTGGCATAATGTGTTTGACGGAAAATGACGTAGAAATGTAACAAACGTGGATATATTATCTGTGGTAATAGTGTATGTGATGGAAAATGACAGAAATGTGACATACGGATATATTATCTGTGGTATAGTATATGATGGAACAGCAGACTCAAATAATGTACTAAGTAGATACTTTGAAGAGTGGAAAGGTGAGGAGTCTGTGGAGTATTGGAGCTATAAGTGATGCTGTTTGCTTCTGCGATGAAGTTTAATCTTAAAACCTGGACGATACACATCTACGTAACCTGTTGGGTTCGCTATAAGCTCATGACAATTATATCTGTAGATTGGAGCTAAAACACAAATATCTCAACTGGATTATTGGCCCGTGAGACAAAAATAAGACACTGCATACATGCATAGTAGCCAAATGTGCTGTAAATGGCGTTTCTAAACTGAGATATAACATTAGATATATACCTACCTACTTCTTTAAACTCTGTTTAAAATTTACAAAACGAGTCAAGTCAAACCCCCGCCCTAACCCTTTTGTTCAAGTCTAAAACTTCGCGCCAGTTTTTGTATTTCAAACTAAATTCCAAATACATTAAAGTTCTTAATACAAAAACACCCAGTAAACCCGAGTTGTCAACATTGTAATATGAACTTTAGCCAGTCGGAATAAAATTCAAAATACAAAAACTGACTTGAACGTTCATGCTTGGATTAAAGTTTAAAACTCGTTTTGTAATGAGAAGGTTTCTTCCGTACACTATAAACGTAATTAAAGACATGGACACTTCAATTAGTATACCTAAACGCTACTGTGTCTCTTGCTGTGTAGACGACTGAATCTTATAACTTTATAAAGAAAAAGAAATCGGCATGATTTACCCTATTTTAGCATAGCATTGTCTTACTTTTATGTCGCATTAGATCAAAATGAACTCTAATTTGGCAAACAGCGAGTGGAATTAGTATAGGCAGGAAAATTAATTGGTTATCAAATTGACACACTACATCAATTTGCCGTGTTGTCATTTGAATATACGGACTATTGAAGTTGGTGGACAATTTGATAACCAATTAATGTACCAGACTTTGCCATCAAATTAAACCAATGTAGATTCTATGCCTTTATTTTGAAACGTAACTTGCCGAAGCGATTTTGCTTGTTTAATAAGTTTTGTAGAAGCCGTTGATGAACGTTTCAATAAAATAACAAAGTCTAATGCACGAAGCTCTTGGAGTAAAGTTAGGGAACTTTGTTAGTTAGTGGCTTTATTTTCATAAAAGTGGTCAACTAGACTATTACCTACTTTCAGACCGAAAAGTAGAATAACAATATTATTTTAGACATGACAAAATGCGACTTCCTATCCTTAATATGAAAAGCCTAATTATGACAAAAAACTACGACGCATTATTAAAAAGTAAGTTGCCCTCGAAATTAACTTAAAAAAAAACTGCAACTTTAAAAAAAACCATCTTACTGTCTAAGGAAAGTTTGTTTACTAAGTATTTGTTATTTTATATCGTTTTGCTGAGCTACATGACATGAAAATGTGATTATATTTTATCGTTCCTAAGCTTGAGGGCCATACGTCACCAGGTCGACATGGCGGCGCAGCCAGGCCGCGTCGCCAACTAAATGTATGGTAGGCTGCGTATTCATTTAGTTGGCAGCGCCACCTGGCGACGTCGCCATGGCGTCGCGGTGTGGTATCTCTCTTAACGTGACTCAGATGTTTATCTCCATGTACACTCGCGGACAAAGAATACGGGTCAGTACGAAAAACTAAAATTACCTACTCTTAAAATAATAGAGCTAGCGGCATGAATGAAACTGTATGTTGTAGATAATTTACCAGTTAATAAAACAACACCAAGTGTTGGAAACATTATTAGTTTATTTGTAAACATTACATAAAAAAAAACAAATATCAATGTAATTTTTACGTTGAAAAAAGAATGGTTGGTACCTTACATACAACTCAAAAGGGAACGTAAAAAAAAAATCATACTTTGTATTGCCTCCACGGGCTCTTCTCACAGCTGCCAGGCCGTTGGACATGCTGTTTATTACGTTTCTTATGCGATGTTGCGGGATATTGGTCCATTCTTCCAGTAACGCATGGTTCAGGTCTCGGGAGTGTAGCTGGGGCAGGGTTTCGATTTCTCACACACCTCCAAAGCTCGTCCCAAACGTGTTCAGTTTGATTCAGGTCCGGGCTTCAAGCTGGCCGGTCCATGCGATTGATGCCAACGTCCTGAAAATACCCATTTCCAATCTGAGCTGTATGTGGCCGGGCGTTCTCATGCATGAATATTGAATTTTCACCCATATTAATGAAATATGGACAGACATGCTAATTAAGAACTTCTTCCACATATCTTGCACTAGTTAGCGTACCATTTTCTATCAGCACTAACTCCGTGCGACTCTCTGAAGAGATTCCAGCCCAAACCATAACAGATCCACCGCCGAACGGCACTTTTTCTCAAAGCAAGCAGGAATAAAACGTTCCCCTGGCCGCCGGTAGACTCTTCGCCGCCCTTCATGTGCATACAGCATACATTTGGATTCGTCAGAAAACATTACTCTAGCCCATTCTTCGTCTCCCCACTGTGCGCGTTCGCGGGCGTAACGTAATCTTGCTACCGATGTTCTCTTTTAAGTTTTGGACCATTTTCGGGTCCATGTGGGGTCAAATTGGCTTCAAGGAGCCACCGCCTGTACAGTCCGCTCGCTTACATCGTCTCTACGGGTCTCCCGAAGTTGATTTGTTACTTCAACTGCCGCGAGGTGTCGATTTCGGAGCATGGTCGTAACAATAATTCGATCCTTTCGAGCCGTAGTACATCTCGGTCTGCCGGTTCCTGGTCTTCTTATGTTAAGCCCAGTTTCTCGGGAACGTTGGACGACTCGCTGCACTGTATAAAGTGACACGCCTATCGTTCTTGCTGTACTTCGCTGACCTCTGCCTTCTTCGAACATAGTGACGATACGTGTACATTCTGCTGGTGTTAAAGGAATAGTAAAACAACCGTGAATTTAATTACAAATTTGAGTTTTTTTTTAATTTTTATTTATTACGTTGTAGATCATAAGGTTTTATATTATACAGTATTAAAATTCTCTGTAATATAAAGTTAGTTTCATGCACGTACCATTATAAATTTGCAACTTACAGGGATTTTCGTCATCGACCCGTATTATTTGACCGCGAGTGTATCTTTTGTACAGAATAAGTGCTTAAAATTACTCAGAATTTCAATTTAATTGATATTAAAACAAATTGACAAAGCCAGTGTCAAAATTAACTTGTAGTTTAGTATAAGAACCTGTGAGAAGACTGTGATGTGTTAGTATGAAAATATTAAAGATAAGCGATGTGTTTGTGGATGTATGCACGTGTCGCAACGGTAGTTATATTAGTCTGTACATAAATTAGTATATAATATTATTGTTTAAGTTTCCGAGATGCACGGCTCTGGCATATTTTGGTAGGAAATCGAACAGCAAAATGCTTAAACACGTTTAAGACTGTACATTCTGAAAGTTGGTAACGCCGCGTAAAGCTAACAAATATTGCGCTGTTTTGATTTATTAATCAATATTAATAAATGAAATATTGCTCTGTGTTGCAATAAAATATTGATTATGAATAACTCTGGATTAGTTTAAGGTGTAAAAAAAATATTTGAAAGGTTTCCAAGTGCTTGTTTTGCACCTAAAATTTAATATTCAGAGTTACGATTTAGACATTGCAATTCATAATAATCAATATTTTAGTACATATTTCATAATTTCATTTAGCAATATTAATTAATTAATCAAAACAACGAAATAGTTGACAGCTATTTGCAACGTTGCTAACTTTCAGAATACACCCGTAGACTAACTCCCGTTTTGTGAAAGAAGTTTTATAAATTGAAATCGACTGTCAATTTCATGTCGACATACGATTGCTTACGTATTTATGTTAACCAGTCACACCAGCTTACATGACCGTCAGCAAACAGCATTCAATAAAATTGTATTTGGCTTTCAGAAATCGACGGTAAGAATGCTAAGCAAATAAAATCAAGCATTATTTTTAATGTCAATTTGGGAGGCGGTACGGCATATGCCAGAGCCTTTATGGAACCATACCTCGTCCCAATGTATAACATATCAACGTTGAAAACGTTTATATTTTTAATTCCTCTAGGGCCACATAGTTAAATATTAGTCATCATAGTTCAGTTGCCAAAAAGGGATGGCGCTATGCGACTTGCATATCTCCATTTCTTTCTTGCACTGGAAAAATTACGGTTTTGACAACTCACTACGTGTGCCCTGTTCTTCTTAGATATTATTTCAAATTGCTTAACGGCGTGACTCACGCAATAAATTGATTTGCTCAAAACACAAGCAATTCTATAATTTCGAATAATATAATTAGATACTCTTTGTATAAATTCTACTGCCAAAGCGTATGACAAAATGTTTAAGACACTATCATTTTATAACATGACGTAGGATGGTCGCAGCAATTTATTTGAGTCCATTGCGTTATCTGTACAGTATTATAATATCTGTACCTGAACTATCTTGCCTCTAACCGCAGTGGATACAGTATGTTGCTATGGATATTTATTCATATTCACCTTTTGGTTTCCCGAGCGGTGCTACTGTCTACCTAGAAGCAGTCAAATATTTTGTAGCCAACATAAAAAGTGACTCTCTATACCCACGTTTTAAGGAGGCCATTCAAAATGCTTTCGTTTACGCTGGCTACATTAGGTACTTTTTGTACCCAATAGATGGCAGCACCGCTAGCTAAAATTAAATTAAACTACATTCGCGTTATTCTATCTCTTTTTTATTTAAATGGATTAATTAAGACTTGCAAAGCTACCACTAAGTACAATAACTAGACCGTAGAAGTAGCTTACAACGTTACCGAAGTCAATTATGTAATAAATTATCTACATTGCATAATAGTTACATTTAATGTAAGTATGTACATTTAGGTATAAATTATTTTCATTGCTTACAACAATGCTCTAACATCAGGTACCTGGCCGTAAGAATGGCACATCAGGTTTTTAGAAAAAGTTCCGACTTTGTAGTGTCGTCTCTGTCACTCATACCTATACAGAGTGTAACAGAAAGGTATGGTCAAATTTAAGTGTGTGGTACGTCTGTAGCACACCCTGTCTGTACCTCAGACTAAGGAAAAGAAGAATAGACATGACATACCTACGAAAAAAACGTGCATACCTAAAATGTGAGTCTGGCACAAAGATGGCGGCTTGCGGTAGAGCTGCGCGCATTATAATATCAAAATTTTCTTCAAAACACTGAAAGAAACAAGTTGCTATGACAACTGATGTACTTGTTGGCTGTGACAAAACATGGCGACCGGCCGCAGTGAGATATGCTGTATACTGTTCGTTATGCCGAGTCCTTTCTTTTCCTTAGTCTGAGGTCTGTACCCATCAAACTGAACAATTTTTCTCTATGGGACGCGTAAATATCATCAGCCGCCCATTTGTACGGGACAGTTCATAATTTTTTTCGACATTTCGATGTTGGTCCCATAGACAAAGTTGTTAAGTATGATGCATGTACCTTAAACTTGACCACACCTTTGTGATACATGCTGTTTATTAAACACTTATTACAGGAACACTCTTCTTTCTAAGGTCATATTTACGACCGGGTACTATATCTAGTAAATATTTGTAAAGATGTATTTTTGTAAACTCTTTGTTAACTCTTTGTCAATAATCAAGTTGCCTTTAGTTACCAAGCGAACAAACTGTTGTATACCTGCTTACATTGTTGCTACGTAAATTAGTATTTGTTATGTATTATAGCCCTGTAAATGACAAGTATCATTATTTTTATACGTATTTTTTGTATTTGATATCAACGTACATAAAATCGATTGAATAGACTTATGTGTTGTGTTATTTTACATGCTGACCCATATTTAAGTGTTCGTTTTTCTTTTCAAGTTTATGAAAATGCATCTCCGTTTTTTTAAATAATTAGGCCTCACTACAAATTAATTCTATCTTTGTAAGGATCTACATTTATTCAATTTTAGAGTCTACTGTTTTGAATATTTCTTGTACATACATACCTGAACCTAGGGAACAAAATTATTGTGACTTGATGAAAATATACTCTGACTACACTTGTAGGTGATATTTTTTGTAAATATAGCATTTACTTCGAATAACTTACATTCCAATTTGTATTCTGTAGTCCTCAGTCCGTCGCCGGAGTATCGACGTTACATGGATATGGTCGCTACAGGTGTGTTTTTAAGGATAATTTTTGCTTGGGCATTAAATATGAAATTTTGTAACGCATATATTTATACAGAAAATAGTTTATATTTTAGGTTTTAGTCTGTTATATTTGGACTTGATTAAATGATTATAGGAATTTTGTGATTTGTAGCTATTAAAAAGCCTCAAAACGGGGCAATTATTTTTGTTAATTCTGAGGACTTAAGAACCAAGAGATTGTTAGGCAGCTCCATTATTTTTAGTAAATCAAAATTATAAAGTACCTTTCGCCCACTTACGTTTTGTTTATATTTAATATTTATTACTATAAAAAAAATATATTGTAATGTTTCGATACGACAATCTCAAATACTATGTGACAAGTTGTTAGTAGATATAAATATTATAATATTTACTTCAGTATGTTTGTATATAATGTTGTTTTAGCGTTCAGTACCGTTGATATGTTACTTAATTCTTCTATTCTTTGTATTTTTATAGTTTACACAAATTGGTACTGAATCGCGAGTATGTTCAAGTATTAGAAGGACTGAGGTTCTTTTCACTTGTACCCTAAATTAGGGCTTTATAATCTCTTTCATCTTATGTAATAGAGTTTAGCCAATGTCTTGTGTTGGGTTTTGTTTTAATTTATAAATAAAATCTATTTTAAGTATGGTATAGTTTTATTACAAACCCCTCATTGACGATTAACTTTGACTTAGAATAAAGAAGGATACCAAAATATGAAATATAAACTCGATAGCTAGAAAACTATTTAAATTCAAGATAACTTATCTTTAGTGCACCTTATTCCAAATTCATAACAAAGCAAAATTTATATTACTTAATTTAGCCAAGTCAAATTAAGATTGCTTGCATATAAAATTTTTTAGCCTAGTGGGTATTCTACATTATATAATAAAGTTATTGATTTCTGTTAAAGTAACAAAAGTTAAGCATAATAATATTTATTACATATTTTAAACATGATATACAAAAATACACTTAATTCATCAGTCAAGTCAAAAAAATATCACAGCAATCGATTTAAATTACTTTTTTTTATAAACTTTAAATTGAAAAATAACAGATTAAAATACGCATTTATGCAATTTAGTAAGTTATGATATTTGGTACAATATTGAAACTTAGTTTCTAGTTACGAATGAGCATTACAAATAGTACAAATAGTAAAGGTGTATAGTCACGAGCACTAATAAGTATACACTTAGCAAAATTTAAAAGCTTATTTCTCACGGAATATTGATTGCAATTTTGAAATAAGACCTATTTCATAACAGTATAGGTCCTAAAATACTATGTTCGTAACCACATAAAATAACAATCAATATAGTAGGAGAAAATCACATTTAGAAGTTGCTAAGTGTATACATATTAGTGCTCCTGACTGTACCCGTCGCGGAGTATATTATTTCAGTTTATATCATCTGCAAAGATTGCGAAGCTCTGTCATGGCTGCTTGGGATACTGATGTTTTGTTCCTTTCCATCTTATATCTGCAATATTTATTTTATATATTTAGCTAAATATATAAACACAGCTGTCGGTAATCTATCACGGTTTATCCAATGCGGATAAAACAACACACCTAGGTATGTCTTGGACTTTTGTAACGCGAATATTGTATAACAGAACCTACAATTTATGAATATAACACAAGAAAAACCACGATTAATCTCTATAGAACCAATTGATAGATATTTCTCGATTTTTTTATTTATATATACTTTACTGTACACCAGAAAACACATTGATATTTTATTTTAACTTTTTTCTCGATTCTAGGCTTGGTTAACTAAAATCAACTTGGTTTAATTAGCCTATCCTGTATTGCAGTGATATGTAAAATATACGGGGAACTTTTTCTCCTAGAGGTATAACAGGTCAAAGTTAGATATTGAAACATACCTGTTGAGAAAATCATGGGCAACATCTGGTCTGTACGTGGCCATATCTCGCAGATACGCCTGGTCGTTGGTCAGTGTGCGTCGATAAGCAAGTTCACGCCATGCCTCGCCGCCGCGACCAGCCAGCAACACTAGGCCCTCCATGAAACTGGAATGAGAATTGTTCAAAATCAAAATATTTTATTTCACAAACCTTCATAGGCACTTATAACGCACGGTTCCAATTGGTCGTTTCCTATGGAGAAGAGCCGGCAAGAAACTCCACGGTTACTCTTTTAAAAACAATTGGCTTTAAGTTTTCCAATTACAGTGTTTATAGGTATGGGAGGACAGTGTAAGCCTGTCAACAGGTACCTGATACTTGACAAGATAGGAAATGGTCTACAAATCTACAGTTTACAAGTTAGGCCTACATCATTCTCACATTCACAAAATACAAAGAATCTATTTATGCTAAATAAAATAGTAAAAAATAAAAGAGTATTTATACCAAATGACATGATTGCCATTACAACTACAACAAATCTGGATTATGTCAAAGAAGTATGTAAAAAAATAAAGGTCGTAATTTGGGAGCAGTTAATATACATTTACGTAGTGATGCCGTTAGTGAGGTTTTTTTTTTATGGTGGGATGTCGTCAAATAACTTCTCCCGCTCTGGACGGAGCGGGAGGGCGTGTCAGACTCTTACTGACTAAAACCCACCCGTGTTCCTTCAGTTGCCTGTGCCAGGGGCCACGGTAACCCTTTCGAACTTTCCCGCAACCCTGGCAGGCATCGGCCCTAGCGGACCCCGTCATTGTTGCTGACATCTCTTTGAGGCGCGCGTGGAAGACCACGCGCCGTCGACCTGCGCCTGGTCCTTATCGGACGGCGAGCGACCCATTGCTCGCCATCCGCAAGCCCGCGCCTGCGGTGGCCGGGAATCGGCGTGGGATTCCCGACGCCCAGGGCGTCTCCTACGGCGGCTAGGGGCATGAGGGCGCGAATTTTGCCTCTCCCTCACGCGTTCCGCCTCCTCCATCGCGAGCATTACTGCTTCACAGAAGGAGGTGACGGCTTCCCAAACCCTCTCGCTCCGTACCATGGCCTGGACGAGTGCCGGACGCGAGAGATCGCCACCGCCAATCGCCTGCACGAGGACACGGCGGTGCTCCGCCCAAGCCGGGCAGATCTCCACCGTATGCTCCACCGTGTCCTCCGGGCGATCCACACAATGGTGACACCCGGGCGTTTCCTCCCGCCTTATTCGGAACAGGAACCTCCCGAAACAACCGTGTCCGGTGAGGACCTGCGTCAGGCGGAAGGTGAGGATGCCGTGGCGCCTCTCTAGCCACTCCTCAAAGAGAGGACTTATCCCCGCAATTGTGACGTGCCCAGTTAATGAGGTACCATGGAAGCCACATTTGCAGAAGGAATTATTGCCAAACTTCGTTGTCTTCAACATAGTCTTTAATCGTATAATATGATTTTTTGCTAAGAATTTGATGGTATACACAATAGATGTTCCGCGAATGATATCCTCCAGTGAATCTCAGTTCAGAACATCTACGACGGTCTTGACACGAGAACTTGAAAGATTTGCCCCAGATCTGTTTACAATGAGCCTGTGCATCACAATAAGTATCTACTGTCAACCTCGAAGAAATTTTCAATTCTGTTGTTTTTAGGAATCTACTACGTCACAAAATTGTCTAGCCCACTACTAATTTTGCAGTAACGAGTTTTGTACCTTGTGAAATATAACTTAAATACAAAGACGAATACAAAAAGTCTAAAAAACGGAGACGAAGCATGGGAACAAAAATAAAGAAAGAGAAACAAATCAACACACCTCAAATATTCAGTAACAAGCCGATACATTTGCTCGGTGCTTCTATTCAATATAAGCCTCGTCGGCGACGCGTTCAGCAGAGATATTTGCAACGCTATTTGTTGCGCAAGCGCCGCCATTTCTCCCGCGAAACCAGTACACCCGCCCTGTAGGTATAGCTCGGCGGCGTCCGTACAATGTATCAATGCTGTGTCTAGTAGAGATCGAGTTGACACGTTGTCGTGTATCTGCAGCCATGTCGGCGGTTGAAACGGCTTTTTGGATGTTGCCTGATAAAGAGAAAACGTCATAAGTTATGAATCAGGCGTTACTTTGTGGAAATCCGCTTTGCGATTATTTTTGCATAACATTTAACAGGAGATGCAATATTAATTTTGAGTATTTTACTAAACTTCTAACTAGGCGAAGAAAACGATTCGTGACAAGTTGTGCATCGAAGTTGTTAAAAATACCTCGACTTTTCACTTTGAATTGACTATAATAGAGACGAGGAAATTACAGTAAACTTAAAGGTACATGTTGACCTATCTTGTGGTCCGAATCGAGTGAATTTTGAGATTATAGACCCAGAATTTTTTGACAGTTTCAAAGCAAAGGCGGATCCCTTTCCTTGTATCGTCTTCGCTTTAAGTGGTGCAAAAAAGAGATCATTCTACTTCATAACAAAAACTCGAACATACCTTCGCAGCATCCATAGCCATTTTCTCCAAATCATCGATGAGGTTCAGCGCCTGTTTTCTCTTCACATTTGAAGCTTCAGCATACATATTGAAATGCAACGCAACCATTATATAGGTATCCGTATCTCCTGGACAATGGGTTTTGAGGAAGTCGAGGAGACCTTGCTTGAACTCGGCTATCTTGTCCCCTTGCTGACCTAGCATGTAATCGAACTGACCCAGGAGGAATTCGAACTGATGGTTGTCGCGTAGGGCCTGGAAATTGAGCAGTTTATATTGGAAGCTAATACATACAGCCAGATAGATGCATGACATAGCCAGATTGATGTCAGTTGTTTAACTACATCGTTATTGGATAAAGGGAGACAGTTGAAGAAAAACTAAGGAATGGCACCCAAGCTGCGGCTGAAATTGATAAGACGTGTGTCACGTGACGAATGAGGGAGTTACTGTTCGTTTAATTTTAGTCTATGGCGACATTGTTTTTTTTTCCTTTAAAACAACTGTTTGTAAAGCTATACCACCATAGAACTCCAGAAATTTCCCTGTTACCTTTTCAGGCTAATATGGCCCTAATTAGCAATACAATTATTTGCAACTTTGCAGTTTCTGCTGGTACAGCAGCCAAGTTGATCTTATAGTTGCTTCCTCCCATAGGTATTGTCAGGCTATCTTTATAAATATACAGATTACAAGTCCCTTACCTGAAACACATAAGCACACTCAGTATACCGCGCGAGCCCCGTCAACAGTCGCACCATGAGTCTCCACGAGCGTGCCGCCAGCAGTCGCGCCGCCAGCGCCTGCGCAGACCGCAGCGTCGTGGCCACGCCCTCCGTGTCGCACGCGCACGCGAAACACTCGTGTGCCACTACGAGGAGCTCTAAGCAGATTATGTTTACCTGACAATGATTAAAAAAAATATTTAGCGTTACAGGAGTCAGGAAAAAAGCCATTCGCTGAAAACAGAGAAATCTTTATATTCCACTGGATTTTTTTGTTGATTGTTTAGTTGCGGTAAAATACTCAAATGTTGTCTGGGAGATTATTGCAAAACTGAATCGAGCAACTAGCTTTTACGATTCGTGTCAAACGTTAAAAACACTAGAGTTAGCATAGCGATAAAATACTAACTGAAAAGCGCAAAATAATACCAGATCATGGACGTTTTCATAAAATAAAAACAAGGTTCGATTCAAAATTGCTTAAGTAGGTACTTACTTTAAATTAGCATAGTTACCTGTTTCGTAGACAACTTTGCTCCTTTAGTTATCTTCCTGATATTCGACTTCACCTCATACCGAATATGCACATTATTCTTATTAATCACATCAAACAAATTCCTTCTGCAATCTCTCGACATTTTGTTGCTGTAGACTGTGCAAACAGTCGAAACTGATAACACCGACTCGGTTTCAGCTGATAATATAGTTCCTTCTTCAGTTAAGACTGATTCGGCTTCATCACCTTCTACGTTTTGGTACTCTTCGTCTATCAAATTTTCAACATCCAGAAAACTGTCGTCTAATAAATTATCTGTTAACTTCGAAGTCCCAGTACATTTGTATATTTTTTGGAAGGCCATTAGGTGATCTAGTATTAATTTGCCAATATGACTGCAGGCGTCGGGTCGCATGTTGAGGAACATTTCGATGTCTGCGTTCAGCGCGTAGCCCCATAAAGTGTATTGGAAGTGCTCTTTTTGTCTAAATGTTGAAGTTTTCACTAGGTGGGGGGATATTATAGCTGCCACTATTTCTTTGCAGAGGTATTCGGCGACCTAAAAAATCAAAATCAGAAGTCATTTATTCAAACTAGACTGATAGTCAGCACTTATTGAACGTCAAAATGAAATAAGACAGACCCCAAAACTTCCGCCCTTCAAAAAATAAGAGTCCTTAGAAATACCGTCATCGACCATTTATCCATCATTTTGAAAATAGGGCTTTTAGCTGTGGTACACCATATATTTTGAAAGATATTTTTTCATTTCAGTTTGGCAATTATTTATAAGGCTAGGGGCTGCTAGTTAGGTCGATGGGCGAGGTCTTATACTTGTAGACAGACATATTCGTACGAATTAATGGTAATATTTAACTTTGTTATAGCAACGTACCTGTTTAGAAGGTATATTGAATGTCTTGAACACCAGATTGGCGAGAGACATTCTAGCTCGTCCACTCACTAGGTTGATAAAGTCAACGGCGCGGTTCTGATATTTCAACACAGATGTGTAGCCCCATCCTATTTGTAGCGCAATGCGAAAATAGCTGGCGACCTGCGGTAATAACAAAATAATTAATTAATCAGAAATACAGACAGGAAAACTACAAAAATAGAAGATTTTTGTCTCAATGTTAAAATTGCACGTCTCATTTTACGAGATTAGTTGAAACAGCCGTGTTCCCTGGTTAGAATCGACTTAAAACCATCTGTGAATATCCGTGGTCACTCAGGATCGCAAACATTTTCAGCTATTTTATCTCAGAGGACTGACCATATCACAAACAACAAAGTCACAAAAAATTACTTCCATCTCTTTCTAATCAGATCAAATCCAGTAACTGAATTAAATACTACCTGCTTAGCAGGTGTCAGTCCACTCCTGACAGCCAGAGCGTCGAGTGCAGACAACCGGTCCGCTTCCTCGCGCGCCGCCAAGTGAGCGCTCTCCGGCACATTCTCTTGTTTCTCCTGAATCACCACTAGCTCCTCGAAACTTGCGTCTGATATACCCGATACTGAAAAAAGGCATGGTAAAAACCTGTTAGAAAGTAATCATCACAACAAAGTCCCATTCACAATTTTTTTTTTTTTTAAGATGGGTTTGCTCTTGACTCTTGTCTAGGTCAGTGGTGACAGAGACAGAGTCGACGATGGAGTGAGCTTACCCAGAAGAAGCCTGTCCACTCTCACTTTGAAGAGATTAGGGTTGTATGCGTTCGGAAAGGTAGGTAGACGCAGGTAGAGAGTTCCACTCTTTTGCTGTGCGCATAACAAAAGACATTTGGAAACGCTTATAGTATAGTTAAAATCTCGCTGCAGACTAGGTCATAAATCATTCGAGTGTTTCGCTCTCTTTCCCACTCACGGACCTTATGGGCAGGCCACGCCCACACATAGTCTTGTGTATTACTGCAGTCGATGAGTGATATCGATAGTTTTATATATTTATAAATGGGTGATAGAAATAAATACACATTTTATTTTATTTTATTTTATTACCAAATTTACTACAAAGCATATTAAATATATAAACAAAAGAACGTATATATAAAACTAAAAATAGAAAATTAAAATTCTTCGTCTGATTCATCGTCATCATTATCCACATGAATGATGCACTCTTCGCATAAATGTGCTTTTCTTAAGTCTTCATCTTGCAGCAATTCTGCATGTTCCACACATTTTTGCCAATTTTTAATGGAGACATTGGAAATGGCTTCATCGACTAACTTCTCGACATCAGCTATCTTGAAGGTTTTGTTTTTCGTTGCAACTTCATTTTTTACTTGAGCCCACACCAACTCGATACTTAATGAATGCAGTATGTTTACGTAATAACCTTAATGATTCTCTTATCGATAATGGCCTTGAGCGCGCGCAACTAGCGCACATCCCTACTCCGATTATGATTTATGACCAAGTCTGCAGCGAGATTTTAACTATACTATAGGTAAGGATGGTAACTTGCAGTGCGTCTAGATGACCGATGGAAGAAGGGGGCCAGTGGAATGAGGCCGTGGAGTTCTTGGGCACACTCTTCGAAGTACAATCTGTAGAAGACCGACAAGCAGGCGGCCTTACGGCGATGAGCCAAGCTGTGAAGCTTGGCATCCACCAGTTTTACGTCGCCAATGAGCCTCTTAGCTCTGCGTTCCAACGAGTCAAGCAAATCAAAAAAACAACTAATGGCTTTTTTTTTTTTTTTTAAACGTTGCCCCACACTAGGAATTTCTCCTGTATTGTGGGTGCGTTTACAAACATTTAAGCTCACATACACAAACAGCCAGACCCGGAACAACTACTTGCAGGTCATACAAATATTTGTTCCGTGCGGGAATCGAACCCGCGACACGTAACGCAGCAGTCAATCGCTTAACCACTGCGCCAACCATGCCGTTAATATTTCATAAGCAGAAATGTTTAATACAACCACATTTTGCCGGTAATGTTACTGCAGTATGCCACTAGCCGAACACAAATCGAGACTCAGGGCTGTTACTGACAATCTGATGGGGAGAACTCAACAACAGTTTGTCCGACCGAGGAATCTATCTAAATATGTAAAGCTATCAAAATTAGGTTCCAATAACTTACTTGACAATTTATTTTGCAGTACGGGAGACGATATCACGAGTCTCAACTCTTGCGGCAGTTCATACGGCGAACAGGATCCTTCCGCTAGCTTCAAACAAGTCCTCACTATTTGCACAGGACACGCCGGCGGCCTGTATCTATACTCTGGTGGACTTTTGAACAAAGCTGATAACCGAAATGCATCAACAAAAAGCTTTAACTCTAGTAAATGGTTCATAACACGTCTCCAACTGTCAATGGCTTCAGGCTCTTCGAGTAACACCACGTTTTCTATATTACTAACATCCGATTCAATTTCTATCTCATCCAGCATCATAGAAAATGGTTTCTCTGCGTTAGCCATACCGATCTTCTTTGATATATTCGCGTCTTTCTGTCCGTTGATTATGAAATGCATGGTGCTGTGGTAACTGTTGAGGAGCATGCTGTTCTGTGACTTGCTTTTGAAGTATGCATCCCACATTAGGTGTTCGATCTCCTCGCGTCTTCGTCCGTATTCTAAATTCTCTTCGAACCAACTCATTATGATTCTGTAGGAGTAGAACTTTTGTGTTGTATCTGAGATGTTGTTTACGTGGGTTACAAGGAATTCTGTAGCGTCTTTAAAGGTCACTGCTGCCTTTTTAAAGGCTTCACTACACTCCGCTATGAAGAGAGTAATAGCTTTATCATCAAGCATGTCGTCTTTTGCAAGAAGATTCTCGTACTTATGCGTCCATTCCGCTATTAATATCCCATTGACTGGTACCCCAGAAAGCTTCGCGATTTTCAGAGCTACGTCATAGTTTCGGCTAGCCGTATACATTTCGACACATTCTTCCAAATAACGATGAGAATCGTCTTGAAGCATTTTGGATATATTCACTGCTAACGAAGTCTCCATAGATATTTTGAGTATTTCGTACAGCGTTGAAAAGTTTGGCGACGACACTGGAAGGCAAAAAACATTTATCATTCCAATCTTCTTTCCCTTTATAATAAGATAACAAAAAAAAACACTACCAAGTTCCTACCTGAGAATCCCTTTTCGAACTGATTAACAGCCAGGCACTTGAGGAACTCCCTCTGATGATAAGCGCTATCAAAGTTATGACTCAGTGCAATCTTGACTAGAGACACGGATACTCTTTGCAGGGCCTCTTTGGACAGTTGCCAGGGGGCGCCACTAGCGCCAGTGCTGTATTTACGCTGTGCGTGTTGCAGGAAACTCGTGAGTAGTTTTGTCGTTTCTGAGTCGAAATTGTGGTGGCGAATACAACGGTGGAGGAACGATGTGAATGAGGTTAGGGGACTCTCCTGGAAAGTATAATATTGTGGTGGTGTAATTAATGATTTTCACAAAAAGGAGCGGCCAAGAAAACTATCTGTTTTTATGGACGAAAGCATAATCCATTAACTTTGGTTGGGATGTCGGTCTAATCCTCTAGCGGCTAGAAGAATAAGGAAGCTAGGCTGGCCCGCTTATTACTTAACGCGTTGTTATGTCAAACTGAAACCTCTAAAAATGTACGGGTATTCTGTAGTGAATACTGGTAGTAACTTTAGTTCGCGGTTAGGGATAAGGGGGTTAGAGTTGTAGCGTTACATACTTTTTTTCTAATAAAAATCAATTACCTACCCTAATAGTGATTTGCACATTACTACTACCACTTCTACGCCTAACTAAGTTTATCATGTTTGTAATAGAAAGGTTCAAGTCAGTTCAAGTTCATGCAAACTAGCGGAATCACGATTTTATTTTTTTCTATCAGAACCTTTTCAAAATTACAATACATCGGGAACTCACTGGTAAAAATATCATCATAGCTTCATGCAGTGTGGTCACATAGCCTTCTAACAAACACAGCTCTGCGACTTTCTGGAACTGCTCCGAAGCTATATGCTGCTGCGTCATTAGCTGTTGCAGTACTCCTTGAGATCGATCGCTTGGAGACAAGGACGATAGGATCCATTGAGGCCATAGCACGTCTATGGCGTTTGGCTAGAAAGAAAAATTGTGTTTAAAAAGGTAAGAATTAAAAGAGGCTTATATTCAGGTAGCGGTCTTAAACTAATATTTATGTAAATTGCTTGTTTATGTTTGTAAAAAAGGTCATCTCTGGAAGTATGATTCGATGATGCCTCCACTGTTGGCTGCACTGTTGCGGAGTGCCATAGGATCTGTTTTATTTAAAACAGGCGAATGAAGTCCCGGGCAGAATCTAGTGATTTCAGATCAGATAGAACTGACAATGTAGGAATAATAAAGGATTCCTACATAGTCAGTTCTATCTTCAGATTCGCCTGGCCGCATCTCCAACAACCTTTTGTGGAGCACATTTTTATTTACGCTCTTATTAGCTTCGCTTGTAAACAAACAATGTAATAAAATCTTAGAAGTCAATTTTAACCTACTTCTTATTACCGTATCGAAATGAAACTTTGCATGCATATGTAGTTCGGATGACAAAGCTATAATTTGGTATCTTGAAGCTGATCTGATGATGGATCCAGGATGTGGATAGTATAACTCTTCAGTGGCTACTAGTAAACCCATCTAGTTTGGGCTCATATGATTCATTTTGATGAGTCCAATACTTTGGACTTGGGCAACGAGGGTCTGATGATGGAGCCAGGAGGAGGATAGTGGAACTCTTCAGTGGCTACTAATAAACCCGTCAAGTTTGGGCTCATGTGATTAGCTTTGACGAGTCCAATACTTTGGACCTGGGCAACGAGGGTCTGATGATGGAGCCAGGAAGTCGATAATGGAATATTCAGTGGCTACTAGTAAACCCCCTCGAGTTTTGGTTCATATGATTCGTTTTGACGAGTCCAGTGGATTGAGCTTGGGCAACGAGAGTCTGATGATGGTGCCAGGAGGTGGATAGTGGAACTCTTCAGGGGCTACTTGTAAATCGCTCAAGTTTGAGCTCCTACATATGATTCGTTTTGAAGAGTCCAATAGATTGGGCTTGGCAACGAGGGTCTGATGATGGAACCAAGTGGCGATAGTGGAACTCTTCAGTGACTCCTACTAAACCACTCAAGTAATAACTTCTTTGACTTTAGACTTTATGAACTAAATGAAGATATACAAGACTAAAAAGCAAAAATAAAAATATATACATAGTTTAAAAAAAACACGCTTTTATCACGCACTAAAAATTATAAAAACCACCGACTTCCGAAAAAACCCTACAAAGTGAAAAATAACTTTAATTTCGGAAGTTGGTGTCTTAGGTTTTTGTTTTTTCGTTGTTTGCTACCGACTTCCCAATTTAAAGTAATTCTTCACTTTGTAGTGTTTTTTTTTGTAAGTTGTTGGTGTTTTTTGTGGAAAAGTTTATATTTTCCACTTTTTAGTTGTGGTACCTACCCCAAACAAAGTCGTATACCACTACTTACAATGTAAATAACAGTGACAAGAAGTTATTACAACATCATCAACATACACTAAGTGGAAAAAATAAGTATTATTGAAGCTGACTCAAAAACCACTCATCAGAAATTGACCAAATTTATATGGGACCAATCCATTCAAACATAAGAAGAATTTTTCAAATCCGTTTTTGGAGGGGTTCTGGGGTAACAAACATAAAAATATTAAATAAAAAATACAGCCAAATTAAGAACCTCCTCCTTTTTTTGAAGTCGATTAAAAATAATTCAATTGATTTGTGTGAGTTCTTCTTTTATGTCCAATGATTAAATCAAAAAGCGTGGAACGCTTTTTAGTTGTTTACTTTTAATTAATTTAAACAAAGCGCTCCACGCTTTTTGATTCACTGGATTGCATCTATAAGAAGAACAAGGAAAATAATTATTTTATAAATTTTTGTGCGTGATAAAAAACTTTTTTTTTTAACTACTTAATTTTCTACTAAACTGATTTCATTCGCCAAAAATAATCTGCTGTGTTTGCGAATGACTGACGTCTGGATTTGCGCCCGGTTTATGGCAATAGGGTCGCACCCTACTACATGTGACTTAAAACATGACTGGCAAAATGTGGGTATGTAGGTACATCTCAGCTTAACCCTTTAGGGAAGCAGCCGTGAAGTTATGTTTATTAATATGTTAATGTAAATACATTGCTACTAACCTCATAACAGCTAGCAATAAGTACAAGCAATGGTTCCCTGCAGATATCGGCCGCCCTCAGCAAGGCCGCCGGCGGGTCCTCCGGGCCGTGGCAGGCGGCCGCTACCTCCCACAGCTCACGGCCCACGTACGCGCTCGAAGGGAACTCGAAGCTACTGCCCTGCGTCGGGCTGGGAGTCTGTATGAGGACAGAACCCTACATGGAATGACATAAGGCACTGGGGATTAGAATTTGTTATTTTTTTTAAGGAGTGCACAGGGCATAACATGTGCCACACCACACAGTAGCCCATTGGTGCGAGCTTGGGGTGCGTTCGATGAAACTTCTCACACCCTTTGTGGTCTCAACTTCTTCATGTACTGCACCGTATTTGGAAAATTATTTTCATATTTCATTAACAGAATTTTAGGAAAATAATATAAAAATTAAATAAACTTACAATTTCCACCGAATTCATTCTCGAAACTCTTCTTTGTCCATTACTGGTTGCAACCTTATTATCTTTTTCGACACCCTCGTCTACAGTTCGATGCAGCATAATATGTTTTAAATGCTCGGCATACGACCTCCTTTCAAACTCCTGAGATAACTGCAGCATCTGGCTGAGCGGGTAGCGGAACACGTCGCCGAAAAGAAGAAAGTTAAACCAGGAGTTAGTCTTCACAAACTCCTGCAACTGCAGTTCTGGTAATGGTAAGTTGTGCAACATTGCGAACTTGACCATCGTCTGAGATTCGTAGAGTACCACCGACATATCGATCTTTCCGTCCAACTTCTGCCTGTCTGCTAATCTGCTCAAAGTAATTTCCTCCATGAACCGCAACATCCCTCTAGCAGCTTCGTCATTACTCTGGATCAGTTTCGACATGTATTCGTTTACCGTTTTATTCGCTTTGTCTTCAGGAAACCCTCTGTATTCCATCAAGTGATTCTTTATCATTTTAGCTGCAGAAATGTGCACTCTACATCTGGTAGGATTGCAGCCGATCATTGCTATGAATGACACTGTGCAGGCGGTCATAGCGCCGTCGAACCAGTTCTGCAAAGCTAAAGCATGGGCCTCACAGCATGCGCTCTTCACACTTTTGTCGTGCAAACGATTGTACGTCTGATACTGCTGCGATACGAACGCTTGACTTGCGTTACAAGGGCGGTACTGTTTCAAATAATACACATGATTCAACTTGGCAACATAGCCATACTTTTTCATAAGTTTCTCATCCGCGAAATCTGGCATCTCCATGGCTCTTTGGGATAAAGCTTTTATACTGGCAGCTTTAACATCTACGTCGCTTGACAACAGACTGCCCAGGCTGCGTCTGTCTGGCTTGTCAGACAGCAAGCTGTTGGTGCTCTGATTGACCAGTTGAAATTCAAATATTTTGGACACGTCTAAACCACGGTAACCAGACAGCAACTGATAAACGTTCACGTCTTTAGAGTCATACGTCTGATTCACATCTGTATATTTCTTATAAACGTTATACAAATGTGGAAGCTTGTCTTTGTATATCTTATTTGGCAATTTAAAGTCTTTGAACTGTAAAAAGTCCTCTTTGGAGAATATATCAAATAGCTTTTTAGCATCCTCAAGAAGAATCATTCCTAGAACTAAGTGTGGATTAGAAGACACATAGTCGTCGATATTCTCGTTAGCAATTTGTACACAAGTGTTGTATACCGGGAGCACATGGCTTTGTCTGTCAGAAGTTTGTTCAATACTCTTGAATAACAACCACAGTTCTATGCAGTCTTTTGCCTCCTTTTCCACGTCAGATAAGTCGGTGTCTAATATATTGCCCTCTACACATAACGTTAGCACTTTATACAGCTTGTGTTTGACGCAATACTTGGCTAGCTCCACGTAAAAGTGCTGTCGACTGATAGTGGAGCACGATTCAGTAAAGATGTCGTCAATGAGTTTCAAGTTCTGTGTGCGTGACAATCTCGATATAATGAGATACAAGTTGTTTCGCTCACTCTCATTCACAATGCCGTATGAGGACAGTGTGTCGTAAATGCATAGCTTGGTGTAAGCAAAACAGTTGCTTTTTGCAACATTTTCAATCATTTCGTTGGTGACTGACCATTTACGAAATATTTCGTCTAAGTTTTCTAAGACATGCGCATCAAAGCCCTTGGTGTCGACATTGAGGAGTTTCTTCACGAAACCGTCGTTATTGAAGAAGATGTACCGCGCGTTCATATCACGAACTACTTCCGATGTCTGTACATTGATCCAGCGGACTAGGATCATGGCTTTGTTGTTCTCCACCAAATAGTTCCACATTTCAACAGGTGCTGAGAAGTCTAATAAGGAAAATTCTGAAACATAAATAAAAGTAGTAAATTACATTATTACCATGGTAACAAGTCAAGACTAATGTTAATTTTGAATATTATGTGTCTGTTCTATGGTTCAAAATGATGTGTAAGTAGACCACATAAATCAATTAGCTTACAACAACAGTGTTAGATAGATAACTGATTTATTGATGTCAAATAACATTATTAAAACTAATAAATAACCAACATTGCAATGTTTGTTATGTTATCAATACAAACTTATGTTGTCAGGCAATAAGTTACTATATAGCCCTGTTCCTTTAAACGTTTATCTAAGTAGATGGGCCACCTTAAATATGGGTCTTAAGACCGCTGGAGGCAGGTAAATGGATGTCTCTGTCATGTCCCTTGTCTCACAACCATCAACCATGACCCACATTACTTTTTCACTAGCAGTATTATGCCAATATGGTCAGCTTTGACCCATTGGTCACACACATTGAGTCACTGTGTGTAGATTTAATAAAAACCCTGACAAGCCAGTTAAACATTTCATAAAGATCAGATAAGCAAGAGCTCTGGGGCTCTAGCTTGATGTTATCTTATGTAATATCATAATGAGTGTAGCTAATTATGCTTTCAGTTGATAGGCTAATATAAACAAGATGGACCAAAGAACTTGATTTTAGGTCCTGTCATGATTAGGATTGCCAACCCTACTATGTTATATATATAGTATATCCTATCCTATCTTATTAGAGAGTATATTAGAGAAATATAGTATTCAGGCTACTATTTTTCTGAAAAAAAAATATAAGTAGTAGGTAAACTATATTTTCGAATAACAATATTTATTTTTATTTTTATAAAAATTTAATGTAAAACAAAACACAGCCATAATCTGTGTTTGAAATCTGTATTCAGAAATAAATCAGTTTAATAAAATTTTGCCTATTCCTGAAATGCATTTTCTGTGAGAATACGAAATGGCGAGATGAGCGCAATAGGGCCTGTATTAATCGCGTAAAAGGTGAAATAAAGGTATTTTGTAACCATAATTTACATTTAAAAAAAAGTCCTGTTAAAAAGGGTTGAATGTTGAAATAGCAAAAAAATATTGTTTTTTTAAACATGCCTAATGTATCTTTTTTTTTTCGGCATCTAATATATTTTTACAATGGCTTCAAAAATACTATATTTGATATAAAAAGGTGGCAACTCTAGTCATGATTGACAATACCAGAAATCCTGTTCTCGAGTTTTAGTAATACTGGACCAGCTACCAGCGAACAGAATAACAGTTCTTAAAGCCCTTCCTTCTATATTACTATGTTTAACATATTACTCGAAATAATATCGAGGAAACATTTACCATACCGCACCGCATACAAACAACATTAATCCAAGGTATAAATGTTAAAGTTACTGGTAAAAACCAGAGAAACATTTATTTGAACTGCTCAGATATTACTTAGCTAGCCTGTTATCTGTGATCTTATGACTGGTGACCGTGAGCACAGTTTACATACTTAACTGAATTTTGAGCAAAACATATTTGAACTTTTTTGAAGAATATTACTTACCAAAAGAATGAAAAAACAATGCAGTTGCAATTTTACTTTTCCACTGTTGTGGATATTTCTCTATCTTCTCAATAGTTAGAGCTTTGATTTCACTCTCGTTGACAACTATTCTATCCTTGCCAGTCCCAAAGACCTTGTTCTGCTTGAAGGTCCCATCACTCTCAAATGATTTCTCAAGATACCTTAGGAGATTCCAATGTCTCTTAAACTCAAGCCATTTCTCCTGTGTTTCACTTTTCATATCTTTGGATAGTTTCTCAAGATGTTCAACAATAAAGTCTCTGTGTTCAATTTGGGTAGAGTCCTGTGCAAGGCTCATCAGGTGCAATTCAGGGCTAATCTTGACCTTGTTAAGAACGTGCAGAACTTTGAATATCTGTTTTCTTAATAATAACTGAACGGTCCATGCTTTCACCTAAAACATTTGAGTAAATAATGACGCTTTAAGTTGAAGTTCATGTGGTGTTGGAATTAACAATATAATTAAAAAACAGAAAAAAATTGGGACAAAGCAATGCGTAAGAGTATGAATTATAAATTTTCATTAATAGATACCTATATAATTGTATGTGTCTATTATTAATTGCAGACGCCAGACTATCAGTCTCTATCATTGTTGAAATTGTAATACAAATAAAAAGGTTATTCACCTCTGCCAGAAACCATTCTCTGGCAGTAGATTCATTCCATCCATTTTTCTCCTTGAGATAGGTGATCGCCAGCTCGATGTGTGTTCCCTTTGCAGCTGCTTCCCTGACCACATCCCTCGGAGACTTTTCTTTCCAACATGACCAAATAATTTTCTCATTTTGTGTTAATCCCTCCATATTTAGAACAACATTGAAGCACCGTTTAGATTGTTATTTTACAAAATGATCGAACAATGAATAACAATCTTTGCACACACAAAACAAAAATATACCATTGATAAAGTCATAATTTCGTCAATTCAAAATAAATTTTAAATTCTAACACTTAGAGTTCAATTTTAATTTACATTTTACTAAAACAATAAATTGAAAATAACTCCGTTTAGCTGACAGTGACAGCCAGTGACAGCTTATAAGGTAGAGTTGCTATATTATGAAAAAAGCATTACCCTCCTTCTGGAGCCGTCAGGCAAAAAGGTTCTCCAATAACATTTCATTATTCTACTCATATTCTATTTCATATTACCAGTTATTATTACAAAAATGTGAGATTTGATACATACAGGTATCCATTAAAGAATGTATTTTGAATGTATTTATCTGCAAATAAATCTTTGACTTTGAACTTGTACGCATGGCTACAGATCAAGCTATATATTCCAGTTTATGCTGATCTCGCATTGTATAGGATTTCCTTACAATCAGAGGTCAGTGTAAACTGGAAAATTATAGCTTGATGTGTAGCTGTGTGTACACAAAAATATTTACATAAAACAATCTAAAACATTCTAATTCGAAATCTCTCCTAATGTAAGGTTTCGAACAATAGTAGTGATTATAAACTAATATTGCTTTTCATCCGAGCTATTACGCAGTGTTCTAGGTTGAACGGACAATTCTATTACTCCCAATTTAACTGTAATAATTTCTAGACTGGTAAGACTAATAGCTTTTTTATATTATTTCACCTAAGCACACGAACAAAATTTAACAGCCACCGGGTAACAAACAATCTGCCTACCCTACACACATAAATGGAATTTATACAATACAAAAACGGACTAATCGTATATACATGTTCCTAAATAATTAATTATAATAGACTGTTAGTAGCTGTTGTCCGCGATTTTGTATGCGATCCAAGATGAAAAGAAGCCTAAGTTCCTTCTCCAGGTCATGGTATACCCATGTGCCAAATTTAACCCACATCCGTTTAGCCGTTTTAGCGTGAAACAAACAAACTTACTTCCGCATTTTAGTTATTATTCTATGGTTGTATTGTAAGCTTTGAGTCCAGTTTGTGTCACATTTTTGAGTTTTGTTGTCTTATTTTGTACATTTAGTATTTTATCTATGGTCTTATTGCCTAGCAACGTGCCTATCATAACAAAAACTTTCACTAAATTCCTCACTTTAATCGGAATTATCAGAAAATTAATAATGGCAGAAGAGTTGCAGAAGGTCCATTTGTATTATGATGATATTAACAAAATCCGAGTGATAGAAACAAATGTTCTAAAAGAAACCGAGGATCTAAAGGACACGTGCAAGGATTATGACACAAGTTCGTACCTATTATACGATAACTTGGACAACTGTTCCATTAATTTAAGATTTTGTGCTGCAACATTATAAAATATTAGTTATGTAGGTAGTAGTCCTAGATATAACCGAACACACCCGGAAGATTTTAAACCGACCACTCAAGAGCATAACTCCGTGGAACTTCACTGCTTTCATTAGTTTTAATGAACGCACAAGTTAATACCAAAGTTTAGATAGACCAAGCTGTAGAATCCTCATATTGGTCAAGCAAGTCTGTGCCTAGATACTAGTGGATACTGTTTGACATCTATTCTCATCTTTTCCAGAGATTCAAGATTTCGGGAAGATAATTAATGCGTTGTTAGAGGTGCTCAAGGAACTTGGTGATAACGTCGAAAAGAAAAAAATGGCCGCCATAGGTTCCATGAACCTTTTAAAATCCACTTCGAAAGAAAGGGAGGCGGAGCAAGCCAAACTGCAAGTTAGTTACCTACCTACAGAGATGTAAATCGATGCCTACCTACATACTAAGCGACACCTAAATGAATGCTCAAATAAAAGCGCGCTGTTGGATTTTCAACACTGTCCAGCATCGAAAGTTGAAAATCCAACAGCAGGCTTTTATTTAGGCATTCATTTGCCTAGTGTTCATTAAAACGAGCACGTGTCTAAAATTGTTAATAGCGGTGATTATTTATTCAGCATTACTATCTAGTTTTAATGAACGGAAATACGAAGCTCTTTATTTTTGTATTTTATTTTCAGGCAGAGATTAACGACAAGTCCATGATACTGGAGCAGCTGGATAGTGAATATGATGCTCTTCAGATTTTAGAAGCCACACAAATGGAAACTATTGAGTATTTGACGCAAATAAGATAATTTCAGTTTTTGTGATGATTGACCAATTTTTTTTCGGTTTGTCTTGAACTGCACTAAATTGACTAAAAGATTTAGTTTTCTATTACGAAAATAATTTGAAGAAAATGTGATACGTACTTAAAAAAAAGAATAATTTATTGATATGGTCTTTTTTCTTTTCTTTTCTCTCCACAATGATACCAACTTGTTAGGGTTCCGTACTCAACGGCTTTCGGAAAACTGTTCGCCTGTTCCCTTTTTTGTCGTAGGACACTCATTGTATCATGTATAGCGTAGGTACCTATCGTACACACAAATTCCACGGGTATCACCGATACATTGCACGCAATTACATTTACATTAAATTACAAAGCACGGCCGAGAACTATACATAGGTCCGTACCTATTACAGATCATTCCTCAAGTCCAATTTGATCGTCAATCAGTCGATTATACTGGTTATTTAAAGAATCTGTACTTGAGCGTAGTTCTTAATCTAACGGTAATCAATCCATACTCAGCTGAATCGAGATTCAAATCGAGCCTCAAGCAGAGATGTGGTATTGTCTATGCATCTGCCTGTTTTCGTTTACGATTTATTTTATTTACGAACTCTGATCTTCACAGGATTAGAAATATTAAAATGCACCATAAAAACCCAAATATTTTGGAAATCAGCGTTATTTTGTCAGTAGCGAATAGTATCTACAATTTCACATAAATATTGAAGAAACGGTTTGAAGTCATTATGTAAGCAATATTTACATACCAGCAAGTTTGAATTGAGTATAAGACCTTTGTAGAGTGCTACTAGGATCTTTTCTTTTGGCGTCTGTTACGCGCCAGCCCTATATCTATATCGCTGACGGTGCATCGACGGTGGAAGTTTACCTTCGCGACACAAATACATAGAATTGTGCAAGCTGACGGAAACGCTGACGATGCGGCACGTGTAAGCGACGCGCGGCGCGGTGGCCTACGTGACGTTGGAACTCGTTCATTCCGATTCCCACTTCGAATCTATATACTAGGTTTATTATAATTATAAGAAAGTTTTGTAATACTTTTATTAATTAAATAATTATAAGAAATTTCGGTTTTTTTTGAGTCCTCCGACAGCGTTCGACATAATTGGCGCAGTCGGTAGGATACTCGCGGGCCGGTTCGCGAGATAAATTTCGGATTATAGAAATTAGGTGAGCCGCCCGGGTGGCCTTAGGCACCTCTGACGAGTATACCGAACCGTCGAAGAGCTGCGGAGATCCAGACATTGATACTGCTCAGGAGAAGCCGGAATGTACAAGTAAGTGCACAAGAATCTTTCTGGTGTCGCTTTCCTTACCTTTAACCCTTAATATATTTCAAGATTTTTCACCCTAGGAGTTTAGGGACCCGTGAGGCTGTTTCTTATAGACAGTTGAGATGGGAAGATTTAGTAGATAGTAATAGAGATATAGACAGCACTATGGCACATGACCCCGATGCTATTTGGAAGGCCCTCCGCCTGGTCCCGGAATTTGATGGGAACCCCCATATCTTAACTAGATTTATTAGGATTTGCGATAAGTTAGTGAATGCATATGTACGCGAGGGTCCCGAACATGAGTTAAATAATTTGTCCTTGATTAGTGGTATACTAAATAGAATAACGGGCCCCGCTGCGCGAACTGTCAATTCCAACGGTATCCCCGAGAACTGGAATGGCATCAGAAGTGTGTTAATAAATAATTTCGCGGATCGTAGGGATGAAACCACCCTCTATAATGACCTCTCGTTGCAGACACAGGGAAATGATACGCCCCAAGAACTTTATGATAGATGCCAAACCTTATTTAGCACCATCATGACATATATTACACTTCATGAAACAGTGGCTACAACTATTAATGCTAAACGCGATTTGTATAAGAAGCTGACAATGCAGGCTTTTGTGCGCGGGCTCAAAGAACCCTTAGGTTCACGCATACGATGCATGCGGCCAGATTCTATTGAAACAGCATTACAATTCGTACAAGAGGAGCTAAACGTGCTGTATCTGCAACAGAGAAATGATAGTTTGCCTAAACTCACTAACACTCATCCCAAGTCTGTGACGCAGCCTAACCCATCACCCATGCATGCAGGCTTCCCCGCTTTACGCAATACTAATGCTATGCCCTTACCTAAACCGGTCACGCCCGCTTATGCACAACCACGTATGATGCAGTTGCCGCAACCAACTCAATTTAGATTTAACGCCGGTTTTAATGCCCCCTATAATCAACCCCGTATGCCTTCGCATACGCAACGAACATTTGGCGCTCCACCCCCAAACTACAATCCGCACAATAACGCATTTGGAATGGCTCCAAGACCCCCACCACAAAATCTAGGACCCAAGCCCATGAGTGGTGTGAGCAACTTTGTTGCTAAGCCACTACCTCCCACTCGTAATAATTGGGATTGGTCTAGGCAAGGCAATCCACCACCCATGAACTACTTCAAAACGCGCGATGTAAATGTTAACGAATGTCTAAGTTACGAAGATTTCTATTATCCCGAATATTACGTGTACGAGCAGGAGCCTAATTACTATGAAAACAATTATCCTATGGACTACTACGGCAATTATCCTTGTGCGTACGATAGCGTCCCGCAGACGCAGACTGAAGTGACGACTGACCTGACAAATGACGGCAACGCTCAGGTAGATGAACAGCCCCAGCCTTCCACCAGCAAGGGGGATTTTCAGGGAGTCACGAAATCAAAAAAATCAAAATAGAATTGAACCTTCAAACACAGCGACAATTGCCATACGTTCATATTACTAACCCTAATTTAAATTTATTAATAGACACCGGCGCTAACCAGTCCTTCATAAGCCCGGATGCTGTGGAGAAATACTTTTCACATTTACCATTGAATTATGATCCATTCGAGGTTACCAACGTACATGCGACGAGTAGGCATAACCACTCCATAAATATACCATGTTTCCCCGAATTCAACGATTCAGAGCCTATAAAACTATTCGTATATAAATTCCATAATCACTTTGATGGTCTTATAGGATTCGACCTACTTGCAAAGTGGCATGCGAAATTGGACCTTAAAGATTTGACGTTGACCACGAAATTCGCGGTAAATCATATTAACATATACAACTCCAGCAATTTAAATTTGTATGAAAATATCATCCCGGCTCAAAGCAGTAAATTATTTAGATTACCAATTAACGCACAGGACGGAGAAGTTTTAGTTAACGAACAGATTATCTGTAACTGTACTATTCATGAATGCTTAACAACCGTTGTAAGTAACCGTGGCATAGTAGAAGTCGAGAACCCAACCCCTAACGATATAATATTCTCGTTAGACCATCCAGCGCAAGTATCATTGTTTAATATCGAGTGTACACATACGGAGCAATCGTCACCCCGCGTAAAAGAAATTATATCAAAATTGCGTACCAGTCACTTAAATTTGGAGGAGAAGGCAAACTTAGAATCATTGTGCGCTAAATATGCTGACATCTTTTATATCGAAGGAGAACCGCTAACTTTCACCAATAAAATAAAGCACTGCATTAGAACTACCGATGAAAACCCTGTATATACCAAAAGTTACAGGTATCCATTTATTCATAGGGAAGAAGTCACTAGCCAAATATCAAAAATGTTAGAGCAGGGTATAATTAGGCCATCGGAGTCAGCATGGAGCTCACCAATTTGGGTAGTACCAAAGAAGGTTGATGCTTCAGGAAAGCAAAAGTGGCGCGTCGTCATCGACTTTCGGAAACTGAACGAAAAGACGATCGACGACAAGTACCCAATACCAAATATCAATGATGTACTTGATAAATTAGGGAAATGCCAATATTTTACAACCCTTGACTTAACATCCGGATTTTATCAGGTTGAAATGCACCCCAGCGACATCCCCAAGACCGCCTTCAATGTAGAACATGGGCATTTTGAATTTTTACGAATGCCCATGGGACTTAAGAATGCGCCCTCAACGTTCCAACGCGTAATGGACAATGTCCTCAGAGGGCTCCAGAATGTTATCTGTCTCGTCTATTTAGACGATATTATAGTATTCAGTACATCTTTACAGGAGCATATGGTCAACTTAGAAAAAGTCTTTCAGAGGTTAAGTGAATCTAATTTCAAAATACAGTTAGACAAATCGGAATTTTTAAAATTGGAAACCGCCTATCTCGGTCATGTAATAAGCAATGAAGGCATCAAACCTAACCCCGACAAGATAGCAGCCGTAAAGAAGTATCCCTTACCAAAAACCCCTAAACAGATAAAACAATTTCTAGGACTTTTAGGATATTACAGGAAGTTCATTCCAGACTTCGCCCGGATTACTAAACCCCTAACACAGTGCCTAAAGAAAGGAAAGAAAATTACATTTGACCCCGACTACATTAACAGTTTTGAAAAATGCAAGACATTACTGACTAATGACCCTATCCTAAGATACCCTGACTTCACGAGAGAATTCATACTTACCACTGACGCCTCTAACTATGCAATAGGCGCAGTGCTATCACAAGGACCCATAGGATCAGACAGACCCGTATCGTACGCTTCACGTACACTCAACGAGAGTGAAATTAATTATAGCACGATAGAGAAGGAATTGTTGGCTATTGTCTGGGCCACCAAGTACTTCCGACCATACCTTTTTGGACGCAAATTTAAAATCGTAACGGATCATAAACCGCTCCAGTGGGTTATGAACATTAAAGAGCCGAACTCGAGGTTAACTCGATGGCGGCTAAAGTTAAGTGAATACGACTTTACAGTCATTTACAAAAAAGGCAAAAATAACACCAACGCCGATGCCTTATCCCGTATCGAGTTAAACAACGAAGAGACAAGCTCAATGATTGCCAATCCGACAGATAAACCTCCAACCTTAAGTAACTCAAACACTCTCACTGCCCACACTGACAATGAACACCCTATACTTGAGATACCTATCGTTGACGATCCGCTTAACAAATTCCATCGACAATTATGTTTGACCATAGTAGGAGATATAAAAAGAAGACCGACAGTGACAAAACCCTCCGACACACATACCCGAACATCGGTGCAACTATCTGAGTCTAACTTAGAGGAGGATCTAGTCAATGCAATAAAGGAGTATGTAAACCCTAAAATTAAAACAGCTCTCTTTATAAACCCGCCTTTAGCCATGTACAAAATTGTCCCCATTTTGCAAGAGAAATTCAAGAGTTCAGCCATGAACCTGGTAATAGCTAAGACAGAAATTGAAAATGTCAAGGAATATCTTAGGCAGCAGGATATTATCCGTCACTATCACGATGGTAAAACGAATCATCGCGGTATTAACGAATGTTACCTGACCTTATCACGTAGATACTTTTGGCCAAAAATGAAGGAGCATATCTCCAAATTTATCAATGATTGTACTATATGTGGCCAGGCCAAATATGACAGGAACCCTGTCAAGCCTAGGTTCAATATAGTTCCACCAGCCACAAAACCGTTCGAAATCATTCATATGGATTTATTTACAGCACAAAATGAAAAATATGTTACTCTTATAGATGTATTTTCTAAGTATGGGCAGGCGTATAACCTGAGAGATGGTACTGCACTTAGCGTTATACAGGCTTTACTAACATTTAGCACTCATCATGGCTTGCCACTCACCATCATTACTGATCGGGGTACAGAATTTTCAAACCAGATGTTTTCAGAGTTCTGTAAGACACATAAAATAACTCATCATACAACATTAGCTCATGCACCGAACGACAACGGCAACATCGAAAGATTTCATCTGACCTTGTTAGAACATTTGCGCATCCTAAAACTACAGCATCGAGACGAGTCTGTCATTAATCTAATGCCATATGCTTTAATAGGGTATAATAGCTCAGTCCATAGTTTCACGAAGTGTAGGCCATACGATATCATTTTAGGACACACAGATCCAAGAGATCCACTAGATATGGACCTAACAGAACATCTGCTACAACAGTACACACATTCACATAGGGAACAAATGAAAAAGGTCTATGAATTAATCAATGAATCATCTCTCTCTAATAGAACTGCAATAATAGATAATAGGAACAAAAGTCGTGAATCAGAAGTAGATTATCAGCCACAGCAGCAAATATTCATCAAAAACCCAAGTGCTAGCCGTCAAAAGCTCGCACCGAGATATACTCAGGATACGGTTTTAGCAGATCTTCCAATTCACATATATACTTCCAAGAAACGTGGTCCAATAGCAAAATCGAGACTCAAACGAATCCCTAAAAGTGCCACATTGTTACAGGATTCCACTACTGATGTTGGTCCTCCACCTGATACAGGCGGAAGAGATAAAACTTGAAGGACTCAACGATGGACCGGGAATCTTACCTTTTAAATTAGGACCCATGAGACTTACGACCCACTATCATACATTTCTACAATACATTGAACTTAAAGATATAAATGATAAAATTAGCTCCGTACGAATACAACTAGTTGAAATCAAAGAAATTCTAGATAACTATACTTACGCCTTATATGAGTTACAGATTGATCATTTAACAAGCAAATTAGATAAAGCTTCACTTCAACTATACAGCTTAGGGCCTAGTCGTCCCAAAAGAGGTCTTATAGACGGTTTAGGTTCCGTAGTAAAAAGTATAACCGGAAATCTCGACTATACTGATGCTATGAGATACAATGATGCTATTAAAATTCTCAAGGATAATCAGGATAAAATAATTTCTGAACAAAACCACCATATCAGTCTTAGCAAAGATTGGATGGGCCATCATACCGAGATTATAACCAAAATTGTTGAAAATCAGTCGCAAATTAACAATACACTACATGATTTACTAGATAAACAAAAGTATGCGCAGCACAGTCTCTTAAAATTCGCGAAGTTCGCGCAAATCTTAGGTATAGTTAGCGATAACGTAGATAAGTTACTAGATGAGTTACATAGAATTGAAGATGCAATAGCCTTCAGCCGTGCTGCAAGCACGCACCATTCTATGATAACGTTAGAGATAATGACTAGTATGTTAGGAAAACTTAGTAGTATCTATGATAAGGATCAGCTGTTAGATATAGAGATTAGGGAATATTATGACGTCATAAAACCAGGATCATTCTATAATGGTCAACACATCGTACTAGTATTCCAATTTCCCATCCTATCCCCTCTCAAATATACTCTGTATAGATTAGCTATAGTACCGAACGAAAATAAGCAGGTAGTAATTCCCCCTTACCCATTCATAGCTATCACTAGAAATTTTCACGTGTACATAGAGGCTGAATGCCCGAAGTTAACCGAGCAGTATCTCTGCGAAGAAAAACTCAATCATCAGTTAAGATCGCAACCAGAGGGGTAATTCTCGTAATTTTAAGAACGTTCACAGTCTAATCTCAGTGTCAATATGTCAAAAATACATCTAATTTCCCCATATATTTGACAAGTTTTTGACATTGACTGTCGCTGAGATGAGACTGCGACTAGATTTTGAACGTTTTTAATTACGGGAATTGCCCTTCTGATTGCATACAACGTATAATAGACGGCAAAACGACTTTCTTTACTATAACACTATAACACTTTCTTTAATATAAGTAAACTGCACCGGACGACAAAACAATGCAGAGCAAGTTTTCGGGTTTTGCCAAACTGTATTTTCTTCACATATCAGTTTTAATGGCACCAATGATGTCATAAAAATACTGGAGTCATCTTGAATAGAATCCAATTTTTGTTTGTATTTACTCTCAATTTTTTTTTATTTACTTGATTTTCATTTAGATGCTCCATCAACACCCCATTTAGAGAGTTCTTTTTGCTTTAAATCTTCTGGTAGAGATTTAAACATTCTATTTACTGTTAAGTCCAATAGAGCCGGCAGAGAAATCCTGGCTGAGCTATCTGTAACCGTGATAGAATTTTCAGGTTCGGATGGACAACACTCTTTTTTTGCTTTTTGCACTCTGTAGTAAGATGGATATAAGTCTCTAATACCTTCTCGAATTGCTGATTCTCTCAAAGTTATATATTGCCATTTTGATAATTTAATAGATATCTAGCATTAATCCAAGCGACTTTAGGGGTGTAAAGGTTTCCTTGCCAGCCGGTTTTATGATCAAATCTTGGAATCTTTTTTGTTTTCTTTTTTATGGGTTTGCTCTTGACTCAAGTCTAGGTCAGTGGTGACAGAGACAGAGTCGACGGTGGAGTGAGCTTACCCAGAAGAAGCCTGTTCACTCTCAATTTGAAGAGATTAGGGTCGTATGCGTTCGGAAACACAGACGCAGCACGGGTAGAGAGTTCCATACTTTTGCTGTGCGCATTACAAAAGACATTTGGAAACGCTTAGTGCGAATTGGTGGAATAGCAACAACAAAAGGATGGTAACTTGCAGTGCGTCTAGATGACCGATGGAAGAAGGGGGCCGGTGGAATAAGGTCGTGGCTTACGTGGAGTTCTTGGGCACACTCACCGAAGTACAATCTGTAGAAGACCGACAAGCAGGCAACCTTGCTTATTAACTGTTTCTGGATTTTTCATTATGTATTCAATCACAGAAGCAATATTATCTCTTCCATCTTCCTTCAACTTGGTACAAGCTGCATAAACAAGTTCACTGCAATCACTGATCAAATGATCACCACTCCATCTCTTCTGTTGCTTCGTCCCCAACTCTTCAAAAGGTTTTATGGGGAGTTTCCTTTTGGTCATTGTACCAACTGATGATGTTGATGGCTCTTCTTCCTCATGAGCGACAGATGTCGAAGCTTCCTGAACATTTTCTTTGATGCAGCTAGGCCAGTCGACATGTTTCTCAAGTCAGTTTCCATATTCCTTTCAGAATAACTCCATTTTTCGGCTTTCAGAATGCCAACGCTTCTCTATTACTTACTCTCGTTAATTTCCGGCAAATTAAACGTCAGACGATCTTCCTCAGATAAACTTCATCTCAATCGAGATAACTCTGTCTCAAATAAAAACTGATATCTAATCGTTTTTTTTGGCTGAACCTTTTAAAATAATGAACATATCTAGATTTGTTACGATGCTTTCAATGTTAACGGTGATGTGATGTTATAACTGTTTGTACTTTCAATGCGTAAAGCGAAATGAATTGATTTTATTTTGAGTTGTCTTATAAAGTACAACGATGTTAATTCGTGTGATCATTAAACCCATTAACTCACTAACCTCCTTAGCTAACTCATAGAACAATATGAATAACAATCTAACAAATACTTAAAACTCATAAAATAATTACGATAATTGAAATGAATTTAAAACTTATAATTTATGATGCACCAGTTTGGTGTGACTTAATCACTATGAACGACCAAACTGGTGGACCAAACTTTCTTATTACAGAAAGAAACTCAAGCATTGGTTACTGTTTGAAACAAAGAGTATAGTAATATTTTCTCTGTCTACGAGTAATATAGATGGTTTGAAACTAGTTTTGGATTAAGTTTTAATTTAAGAACGATAAATGATAAATGATTTTATTTCTGTAAGTAGGTTTGTACCACTTGTACAAACCAGTACCACTGACCTCTATTAAAATTCAGTGACCAGTACAAACACTTTTACACGTCAATCATATTTTATAAATTAGATGAGGTCGGCGTTTCCTATCTGACTACTCTGAGAAAAAAGGCCGAAACAAACTCAGAGGTCACAGTCTCTTTTAAAGTCCAGACCACGGAGCAAATCCGTGGTCCAGACATAATCTTGGTCAGATCATGTGAAGACCATGTAGATTGGTGTCTGAAACGGTCTTTTGAGGAAAAACCGTACAGATTGAGCGGACCTGTCCAGTCAGTGCACGCATTTGTCAGTAATCTTGCCGCTCAACTCAGAACTTAAGGAGCACAACGATTCGACGAACAATACCAAAGAAAGGACATTTGGGTAGGCCGCATAAATTACTCAAGCTGCCAGATCGTGAAACTAACTAAGAAATAAAATAAAAAAAAGTAATAAACCACATAATCTTCACATTCACAATAATTAAAATAATTTAATACTTTACAAAGTACTATATTAATACTCATGCCATTGTATGTATAAAATTCATCAGATCGTTCCTCAAGCATGGATTCGTTGATCATAGTTCAGCTGAGTTTGGGTTTATTCTAGATCATTACTGTTTGTGAATCGAACCCAAACAGTGATTGGATCTGTAATCACTAATCATCAAAGTCTGGTCGAGACCGCGCTTAAGCATAGATTGTCATGGTTTTCGATCTTTTCAAGTTTATCTGCGTGTTTATTATTTAAGTACCCTGACGCTTTTTGTAGTGTTATTAAGATTAAATCAATTGTCAAAACGAATATAGAGTTAAAGACGTTTTAATTGCATTTTTTCTAATTGGTGGCCTTTAGCTTAATACCCGAGCTAGTACCAATAGATACAAAGTTCTACAAGGTTCTTATAGCGCGTGGTCAAAATCGGAACTCAAACAGTCAAACCATCACCATTAATTCTGTAAAAAAAACACTTATGTTTACCAACAACGCCCCCTGTCAATGTCATTCAGACGAATTATGTCGAACGCTGTCGGAGGACTCAAAAAAAACCGAAATTTCTTATAATTATTTAATTAATAAAAGTATTACAGAACTTTCTTATAATTATAATAAACCTAGTATATAGATTCGAAGTGGGAATCGGAATGAACGAGTTCCAACGTCACGTAGGCCACCGCGCCGCGCGTCGCTTACACGTGCCGCATCGTCGGCGTTTCCGTCAGCTTGCACAATTCTATGTATTTGTGTCGCGAAGGTAAACTTCCACCGTCGATGCACCGTCAGCGATATAGATATAGGGCTGGCGCGTAACACCTCCCCCCGTAGCTCAGCAACTATTTTAGGACGTTTAGTGAAAATGTTGCTGGCATCTGAGTTTCTCTCTGGCGTCGCGATGTTTCTGGTTCTTCATAAGGATGATCTCGATTTGCAGCAGCAGTATTGGGTGATTGCTCTGTAGGTGGCTTGAGTTTCCAGGCGTTGTAACGGTAACACAGTACTATGATGGTTAGTACAAGTGCACCGGATAACATTACGTAGAAAGGTATGGTTGTATGGTAGAGTGATGATGACTCTAGACTCTCCAGTTGAACAGGTGTTTGAAGATTGATCTCATCTTGTAGGTTATGCAGATTTCTTAAGTTGATAGAGTTTATCTTAAGCGGAGGTTGAGGTTCATGATCTTCATGCATTTTTGTAGTAATTTCAGTGATCTTCATTGGCTGGCCGTTCACTCGATCATTGATGTTAACTATGGTGAATTCATGTGTTCTCAGCAGGCAGTTATGCGGGATGGTAACCAGGAAGCTGCCGGTCAAAGTGTTGTATTCATCTCGTTCGCAGGTGAGTTGCAGTTTCGTTGGTTGTGGGAAGACGACTACGTAGTGGCGGTCATCCAGCTTCTCCATGGCTTCTCTTGAAAGGGAAACGGTTGTCTTCGTACAGGAATCGTCCGTCGTTTTGCCGTCTATTATACGTTGTATGCAATCTGGTTGCGATCTTAACTGATGATTGAGTTTTTCTTCGCAGAGATACTGCCCGAAGTTAACCGAGCAGTCAATGAAGATCACTGAAATTACTACAAAAATGCATGAAGATCATGAACCTCAACCTCCGCTTAAGATAAACTCTATCAACTTAAGAAATCTGCATAACCTACAAGATGAGATCAATCTTCAAACACCTGTTCAACTGGAGAGTCTAGAGTCATCATCACTCTACCATACAACCATACCTTTCTACGTAATGTTATCCGGTGCACTTGTACTAACCATCATAGTACTGTGTTACCGTTACAACGCCTGGAAAACTCAAGCCACCTACAGAGCAATCACCCAATACTGCTGCTGCAAATCGAGATCATCCTTATGAAGAACCAGAAACATCGCGACGCCAGAGAGAAACTCAGATGCCAGCAACATTTTCACTAAACGTCCTAAAATAGTTGCTGAGCTACGGGGGGAGGTGTTACGCGCCCAGCCCTATATCTATATCGCTGACGGTGCATCGACGGTGGAAGTTTACCTTCGCGACACAAATACATAGAATTGTGCAAGCTGACGGGAAACGCCGACGATGCGGCACGTGTAAGCGACGCGCGGCGCGGTGGCCTACGTGACGTTGGAACTCGTTCATTCCGATTCCCACTTCGAATCTATATACTAGGTTTATTATAATTATAAGAAAGTTCTGTAATACTTTTATTAATTAAATAATTATAAGAAATTTCGGTTTTTTTTGAGTCCTCCGACAGCGTTCGACATAATTCGTCTGAATGACATTGACAGGGGGCGTTGTTGGTAAACATAAGTGTTTTTTTTTACAGAATTAATGGTGATGGTTTGACTGTTTGAGCGATTTTGACCACGCGCTATAAGAACCTTGTAGAACTTTGTATCTATTGGTACTAGCTCGGGTATTAAGCTAAAGGCCACCAATTAGAAAAAATGCAATTAAAACGTCTTTAACTCTATATTCGTTTTGACAATTGATTTAATCTTAATAACACTACAAAAAGCGTCAGGGTACTTAAATAATAAACACGCAGATAAACTTGAAAAGATCGAAAACCATGACAATCTATGCTTAAGCGCGGTCTCGACCAGACTTTGATGATTAGTGATTACAGATCCAATCACTGTTTGGGTTCGATTCACAAACAGTAATGATCTAGAATAAACCCAAACTCAGCTGAACTATGATCAACGAATCCATGCTTGAGGAACGATCTGATGAATTTTATACATACAATGGCATGAGTATTAATATAGTACTTTGTAAAGTATTAAATTATTTTAATTATTGTGAATGTGAAGATTATGTGGTTTATTACTTTTTTTTATTTTATTTCTTAGTTAGTTTCACGATCTGGCAGCTTGAGTAATTTATGCGGCCTACCCAAATGTCCTTTCTTTGGTATTGTTCGTCGAATCGTTGTGCTCCTTAAGTTCTGAGTTGAGCGGCAAGATTACTGACAAATGCGTGCACTGACTGGACAGGTCCGCTCAATCTGTACGGTTTTTCCTCAAAAGACCGTTTCAGACACCAATCTACATGGTCTTCACATGATCTGACCAAGATTATGTCTGGACCACGGATTTGCTCCGTGGTCTGGACTTTAAAAGAGACTGTGACCTCTGAGTTTGTTTCGGCCTTTTTTCTCAGAGTAGTCAGATAGGAAACGCCGACCTCATCTAATTTATAAAATATGATTGACGTGTAAAAGTGTTTGTACTGGTCACTGAATTTTAATAGAGGTCAGTGGTACTGGTTTGTACAAGTGGTACAAACCTACTTACAGAAATAAAATCATTTATCATTTATCGTTCTTAAATTAAAACTTAATCCAAAACTAGTTTCAAACCATCTATATTACTCGTAGACAGAGAAAATATTACTATACTCTTTGTTTCAAACAGTAACCAATGCTTGAGTTTCTTTCTGTAATAAGAAAGTTTGGTCCACCAGTTTGGTCGTTCATAGTGATTAAGTCACACCAAACTGGTGCATCATAAATTATAAGTTTTAAATTCATTTCAATTATCGTAATTATTTTATGAGTTTTAAGTATTTGTTAGATTGTTATTCATATTGTTCTATGAGTTAGCTAAGGAGGTTAGTGAGTTAATGGGTTTAATGATCACACGAATTAACATCGTTGTACTTTATAAGACAACTCAAAATAAAATCAATTCATTTCGCTTTACGCATTGAAAGTACAAACAGTTATAACATCACATCACCGTTAACATTGAAAGCATCGTAACAAATCTAGATATGTTCATTATTTTAAAAGGTTCAGCCAAAAAAAACGATTAGATATCAGTTTTTATTTGAGACAGAGTTATCTCGATTGAGATGAAGTTTATCTGAGGAAGATCGTCTGACGTTTAATTTGCCGGAAATTAACGAGAGTAAGTAATAGAGAAGCGTTGGCATTCTGAAAGCCGAAAAATGGAGTTATTCTGAAAGGAATATGGAAACTGACTTGAGAAACATGTCGACTGGCCTAGCTGCATCAAAGAAAATGTTCAGGAAGCTTCGACATCTGTCGCTCATGAGGAAGAAGAGCCATCAACATCATCAGTTGGTACAATGACCAAAAGGAAACTCCCCATAAAACCTTTTGAAGAGTTGGGGACGAAGCAACAGAAGAGATGGAGTGGTGATCATTTGATCAGTGATTGCAGTGAACTTGTTTATGCAGCTTGTACCAAGTTGAAGGAAGATGGAAGAGATAATATTGCTTCTGTGATTGAATACATAATGAAAAATCCAGAAACAGTTAATAAGCAAGGTTGCCTGCTTGTCGGTCTTCTACAGATTGTACTTCGGTGAGTGTGCCCAAGAACTCCACGTAAGCCACGACCTTATTCCACCGGCCCCCTTCTTCCATCGGTCATCTAGACGCACTGCAAGTTACCATCCTTTTGTTGTTGCTATTCCACCAATTCGCACTAAGCGTTTCCAAATGTCTTTTGTAATGCGCACAGCAAAAGTATGGAACTCTCTACCCGTGCTGCGTCTGTGTTTCCGAACGCATACGACCCTAATCTCTTCAAATTGAGAGTGAACAGGCTTCTTCTGGGTAAGCTCACTCCACCGTCGACTCTGTCTCTGTCACCACTGACCTAGACTTGAGTCAAGAGCAAACCCATAAAAAAGAAAACAAAAAAGATTCCAAGATTTGATCATAAAACCGGCTGGCAAGGAAACCTTTACACCCCTAAAGTCGCTTGGATTAATGCTAGATATCTATTAAATTATCAAAATGGCAATATATAACTTTGAGAGAATCAGCAATTCGAGAAGGTATTAGAGACTTATATCCATCCTACTACAGAGTGCAAAAAGCAAAAAAAGAGTGTTGTCCATCCGAACCTGAAAATTCTATCACGGTTACAGATAGCTCAGCCAGGATTTCTCTGCCGGCTCTATTGGACTTAACAGTAAATAGAATGTTTAAATCTCTACCAGAAGATTTAAAGCAAAAAGAACTCTCTAAATGGGGTGTTGATGGAGCATCTAAATGAAAATCAAGTAAATAAAAAAAAATTGAGAGTAAATACAAACAAAAATTGGATTCTATTCAAGATGACTCCAGTATTTTTATGACATCATTGGTGCCATTAAAACTGATATGTGAAGAAAATACAGTTTGGCAAAACCCGAAAACTTGCTCTGCATTGTTTTGTCGTCCGGTGCAGTTTACTTATATTAAAGAAAGTGAAGCAGTCGTGAAGGCAGAAGAACAGAAAATGAATACAATATTTTTTTTAAACGTTGTCCCACACTAGGAATTTCTCCTGTATTGAGGGTGCATTTACATACATTTAAAGTCACATACACAAACAGCCAGACCCGGAACGACTACATGTAGGTCATACAAATATTTGTTCCGTGCGGGAATCGAACCCGCGACACGCAGCGCAGCAGTCAATCGCTTAACCACTGCGCCAATCGTGCCGTCATTTTTACAATTGGCCACAAGCCCTTGATGACGATGATTGATGCTAAGATATGCACATACGTTTCAGTAGCTAGATCAAACGCGTCTTGCTACATATATGCCTAGCGAAACCGTCTGAGCTAAACAATTTGGAAGCCTCTGAAGAAGAAAACTGGCAACATCGGCTGACATGATGGAGTTTGGGATTTCTTCACTTCATGCGCGTATTAATATGATGGAATGCCCTTTAGGCCTTTTACACATATGCTACAGATTGGACATTAAAAAAGCGGGCTGTTAAAGGAAAAGCTGACCAAGATGTACCTAAAGGACGCAAAGAAGAAATTAATTCAAGATCGCTTCAAAACAGAACTCGTTCTGCTAATTGACATGGTGAAGCAGGGTCATGGAACTACCGGCGATGGCAACACGGCCAGAACATTCTTCGAATTTCCATAAAAACCGCTGCTATCACAGGATTTGATGAAGAACTAATCCGAAGATTTGCTGTAATTTTACAAACAATAACGTCAGGAGAACATGTTAACATAGAAAAATTCAAAGACCATGTACAAGACTGCTGAGACATACCTACGTGGAACTATATAACTCGTACTACATGTCTGCAACAGTCCACAAAGTTCTTCTTTATGGAGCTGATATCATTGCTTCCAACGCAATTGTCCCAATTGGGAGTCTTGCGGAAGACGTATCGAAAGCCCGGAACAAGGATTTTAGAAAATTCAGGGAACACCACTCCCGTTAGAAGAGTAAAGTGAGTTCTAATGAGGATATTTAAATTTCCTTCTTCTTTCGTCAGATCCACTTGTTTCACCAACAAGACCCATTTTGGACGCAAAAAAAAAGAAAACTTTCTCTGAGGAAACGCTGACACTGTTAAAACTTCAAGAACCTGAATTCGAGTTTAGGGATGTTACTCAGTTAGACTCCGACTCTTGAGTTAGATTCAGAATAGGTTTAGTTAGGTAGTTCTTTTAATTCCTTTATTTTTGTTAATACTTATAATTATGTATTCGTAAATTTAAATTTTTTAACATTGAAAATTGTCGCTTTATAGTTTACTTTTTTCCATAGTTCTTCTTTTGTTTTTTTTTTGCCTTTATGTTTATAGAGGTACGAGGAACAGGGTGTAAAGTTCACTCATACCTCCATAGAAAAGGGAGGATCCTCCGACCAGACGGGTGTCGTGTCTGGTGGGCAACTGCCCGACGATTGTTGTCAGGAGGTTGTATATCGCGTGTAAAAAGACCCTTTCCGAAGCCGAAAGCCACATATTCTACCCATTATTTAGTTTTTTTTTTCCACTAGAGCATACCTGGGAGTCCGCTGGTTCTGGAGATATTGAAGGTTGAAGTCGCATTTTATTTTTATACTTTTTTGCGAATTCAGTTTCCTAGCGTTATTACTAAACTTTTTTCCAAACAAACATATACCTGAATTTTCGATTTTTCTTAACAAATTACGCATTTGAAGTTACAAAAACGCAATGAATATCAAACGATTCACGATATCACGATTGCCTGTACACGACAACAAGCGCACGATACAGTGTCACGCGGTATAAGCTATTAGTCCGGCCGGCAGCCTGATGCGTATGCATTTCCGACGTTTGGCTCCCAGACTGTAAAGGGCCGGGGCTGCCTTAAAGCGGCTCCTGCCCAATCTAGGGGCGCCAAACGCCTCCTGCCGGAGGCTCTACGCGGGGGTCGTGCGGTCCATGGCCCTTTACGGGGCACCGGTGTGGGCGCGTTCCTTGAGGCGGCGACCAGCCCGCTGGTTGAACGCGCCCCAAAGGGTCATGGCCACCCGGCTGGTCCGGGGATACCGTACGGTCTCCGGTGAGGCGGCGAGCCTCCTTGCCGGATTACCGCCATGGGATCTGGAGGCAAAAGTCCTCGCGCACATTTGGGAGTGGCGCGAGGAGGCGAAACGACGGGGCGAAACGACGGGGCGTAGCTCCGCTGCCGCGAGAAATCACGGTACAGCGGACAGAGCTCCGGCGGGATCTCAGGGCGGCATGGAGAGTGCGATTTTCGCAACCCAGCGCTGGGCACGCCACAATTGCGGCGATAAGTCACCTCTTTGAGGAGTGGCTAGAGAGGCGCCACGGCGTCCTCACCTTCCGCCTGACGCAGGTCCTCACCGGACACGGTTATTTCGGGAGGTTCCTGTTCCGGATAAGGCGGGAGGAAACGCCCGGGTGTCACCATTGTGTGGATCGCCCGGAGGACACGGTGGAGCAAACGGGGGAGGTCTGCCCGGCTTGGGCGGAGCACCGCCGTGTCCTCGTGGAGGCGATTAGCGGTGGCGATCTCTCGCGTCCGTCCTTGGCCCAGGCCATGGTACGGAGCGAGAGGGCTTGGGAAGCCGTCACCTCCTTCTGCGAAGCAGTAATGTTCGCGGTGGAGGAGGCGGAACGCGTGAGGGAGAGGCAAAATTTGCGCCCTCACGCCCCTAGCCGCCGCAGGAGACGCCCTGGGCGTCGGGAATCGCAGGCCAATTCCCGGCCACCGTAGGCGTGGGCTTGTGAACGGCGACCAATGGGCAGCTCGCCGTTCGATAAGGACCAGGCCCGGGTCGACGGCGCGTTGTGTTCCACGCGCGCCTCAAAGAGATGTCAGCACCAATGACGGGGTTTGCTAGGACCGATGCCTGCTAGGGTTGCGGAAAAGTCCAAGAGGGTTACCGTGGCCCCTGGCACAGGCAACTGAAGGAACACGGGTGGGTTTTAGTCAGTAAGAGTCTGACACGCCCTCCTGCTCTGCCCAGAGCGGGAGAAGTTATTTGATGATTTCCCACCCAAAAAAAAAAAAGCCTGATGCGTATACCTACCAATACCTATACTTGAAGATAGTCACAAGTTCACGCGGCAGGTTAATACTGATCAGTTTATCCCAAAGTATATCATACGCTACCAGATCGAAGGCCTTAGACAAGTCGAGGAAACACGTGTATACAGGGGTCTTACGATCCGTTTAGTATCTGACGGTATGCTTAAGACACAATAGAGCACTTTCTGTAGACAGTTGAGGTCGAAAACCAAACTGGTTATCGTGCAGGCTTACATATATCCTACATCCAAATGTGTGTTAAGCAAGCCGTCAAACACTTGGGCTATGGAAATAGGCATGTTTTTTTTTTTAAACGTTGCCCCGCTAGGAATTTCTCCTGTATCGTGGGTGCGTTTTACAAACATTTAAACTCACATACACAAACAGCCAGACCCGGAACAACTACTTGCAGGTCATACAAATATTTGTTCCGTGCGGGAATTGAACCCGCGACACGCAACGCAGCAGTCAATCGCTTAGCCACTACGCCAACCGTGCCTACCTACCTAGTTATTTTTATCGGCAAGGTCACCGGTCTTATCTTTCACAACAGGCACAGACACAGGCACACGCAAAAACAGGTCCGGGGCAGTGGTCCAACTGCTCTGTACATCTAGTATGGTCTTTACTAGGGGCAGTTGTCCAACTTTAAAAATAGTTGGAAATAGTTGGTTGGCATTTGAGAGTTCCGTAGTCCAATTCATTTAAAAAATTACTTGCCAACTCTAAAAACCTCAACTGCATCTTTATTTGTGTATGGTATATGTACATTCGAGTTCTTCAGTATCTGAGCATGTCCATGAATCAAAAATATATAGGCAATGGTATGTTTCACAAAACTCTAAACAGCTTTGCTTTACAATAAATTGTAAACAATCTGTGACATCATAATATTATGTGACTACATTATGCGTTGACCCAAAGATTTCCCAAAACATAATCAATCAAATAATACAGCTCAACGTTGTTAGATTGATACAGTCCTATTACCAAAGAGTAATATACCTAACCTAAACCTATTACGAACGACAGTATTGCATTATTACTCGTACTTTTGCTCCGGCAAACAAAAATACATTTAATGGTAAAGGCCATTTAGTTGAATACTCAAAGCTGTACCTATAGATATTATTACAACTGTACAAATATATTTAAATCTAGAGTATTTAGATATTTATGTTCCGAATAGTAGGTAATCAGATATTTTTGACTGCACTACCATAACAAACTTAGGAACAGTTTATTGATGTCTAGGTTTGTATAACTATATGATCATTTCAACGTGTACGTTACCCCAGCAAGAAAGTGTCTCCTAGAGTTATAGAAGTAGAACGTATAATTGGTGCCTTATCTGCTGTGAATGTGCCCCCACATAAAAATTGATAACCAGCCGTTGCTTACATATTTTGGTTTTTTGTTAATATTTACATAATGCGAAACATTCCAAGCTGAATATTTTCACCATATATTTTTGACTAAAGGCACAACATTTTGCTATACACCTACAAATCTGGGATTGAGCCGGTTCCTTGTATTTTGCCGTCAAAATTACGACACCATCGTTTTGACTTCTAGCGAGATTATTCAAAAACGCATGCATGAACAGTTTTGAAACTTTGTATGGTTATTATTAGCGTCAAGAAGGACCGAATACAGTTTTCAGCGAACTTGTGCCTTGTCTAATTTAGGCGCTGCGATGTTTTTTCGGGTTTTCATAAAACCGCGATAACTTGAAAACTATAAATATTTTCGTAAATCTAATTTGGGGCACAATGGGGCACACATTAAGAGCTACTCGTGTATGTTTATTCTACAGGGGCACATGCAATGGTTGTAGAGATATACGATTCATCAAAACGTTACTCCAGCAGGAAATGCAATAGGTATCTCGAAAACCTGAAGGGGCACAGATTTTATTTTTGGGGGCACATTTTGGCACACATATAAGCTCTCTGGCCTTGCACAATTTTTCTCTCTCCGATCATTCGTTTAGAATTTTCCTGCTAGAAAAACGTTACTCCAGCAAGAATCGTTTTTTCCGTTTTTTTCCAAAACGACAGGGGGCACACATTTTTTATGTGGGGGCACATTTACAGCAGATAAGGCACCAATTACACGTTCTACTCCTATAACTCTAGGAGACACTTTCTTGCTGGGGTAACGTACACCATTTTAACGCTTACAATATTTTGAAACATTGTCACTGCCACAGAAAACAATATAGTATCTATAGGATGCCACTGCCAATATACTAATGAACTCGACTGTACCTACCTACTGGTGTACGGTTATATTGAACCTCTGCAGTAAAATAACAAAATTAAACTCGGGTTAAACTATACTACTGTGAAAATAGTGTTGTGGCGAAACATTTGGGTTAGGTTAGGTTAGAACTGTGACCAGACCCTTGTATTGACAGAGACCAGACCCTTCTAGTCCACAACACTATTTTCTGTGGTATAGTTTTAGACCCACCATACCACCAGGGGTATGGTGAGTCTGCAATGTGCTTACCGTAGCCTGCATACCTTTAGATAAATTTCGTTGAATGTTGTACTTACAACATTGTAAAAAAATAAAGTTTATTAGTTAGTCACAAGACTTTTTATTTTTGACTTTGAATATTGTTATTTTACTGCAGAGGTTCGATATAACCGTCAACCAGTAGGTACCATACATTAAGATGCAGTTGAGGTTTTTAGTTGTAAGTTATTTTTGAAATGAATTGGACCACGTAACTCTCAAAAGGTGCTGTTAAAACTATTTTAAAGTTAGACAACTGACCCTTGTAAAGACCCATGGTACAACTAGTTGTACAGAGCAGTTGGACCACTGCCCCGGCATCCAGACTAGACTTCATAAGATCCGACGGCAGGTAAGAGTGACTCACGCACAAGAGAACATCGCTAAAACTAACGATATGCGGGCCAGTATGTTGCAGGTGTTCAATGCTAAAGCCGTCGTGACCCGGGGATTTGCCTCTCGTCATTTTCTTAATAATTCTGTCCACGTTTTTAGCAACAAACCTTACCCCGACCGACTCGTTCGGCAGCTCACCATTGAAGACCCTGCCCGCAGCCCCAGAGGGGATTGTATAGAAAATAGACCAAACAAAATAAAAACAAGATTCAGTCTGTAAAAATGTAATTTTCACTGAACCACACATTGTAATTAACACAGTTCCTAAAGTCAATCTGTAAATCATAGCTATTATTATTGTTAGGAGGTTATACGAATTCGCTTGTAATTCAATTAATTTCTACTACAGTAAGTCACAATTTGGAATTATGTCAACATAATCACAAAACTTTAAGAGGATTTAAGTTTATTTTACAATACCTGTGATTACAAAAATATAACTACTTATCACTACAGAGTAACACAGATGAATAATTAATTGAAATATACATACATTCCCTTGATTCCAAATTCTTTTAAGCATTTAATTTTATGTAGGAACATGTCAATGACATAATTTTACATTTACCAAACACCAATTATGTCCAAATCGGGCTCTGTCTTGAATTGAGATTTCAAGAGCCTATCTTGGATTATTAATTAATTTATTATAATAATCAAAGTACACATTTTAATTACGTCACGTCGTAAATACAAAAAAAAGTCCGTTTATAAAATATTGAAAATGAATAAATAACAGTGGCACTAATACAAAAATTGCCGTTTCCTGTGAGTTTTGTATAAGTCAATGCTACCATTAGGAAAACAAACCTGACATACGCATAACAACTCACAGAATCTTTGCAAATTTATTTAATTTTATAAGCATACTATGTTCAAATACTCCTATCATCTATATTCAGTTTCATTATCATTAAAGGAGAACAAAAACGCCAATCCTAGCAACGAAAACCAAGAAAAATCTTTACTCTGTAATATATTTAAAGTGGGATTCAAATGAATAAGATCGTACACATTAACTTCTGTAACTTACACTTACAGATTAGCTTACTTACTAGTTGCTATCGTCAACAATCAGTTCTGGAATTTATCATTAATTCTCTCCCTCTAAACAGTAAACTTACTACAATTAATTACACCTTACATTAGAAATACGACAATATTTCACCTATCAAGCTTCAATCAGTTTTATTTGTGTGCAAGTTGTACAATTGTAGTAAGTGTATGTTTCAATCACATTATCAATTGCAACAAACTACCTACCAATTAATATATAAATGCTTGAAACTATTTTCAGAAGTGGCGCGACTGGATGAACAGTCGATTTTGCGTTGGTGTCTGATGCCGCTGACATTATACTAAGTCAACAACACTATGTGCATGCATAATTAATTGCTATGTTTTGTCTGTACGTCTACGTAATTATAATCATGTACGTCTACTTGTCTATATTGAGTTATTTCAACACAACTATCACTAAAGACACTGGCGAGTAATAAACACCGGGCATTGAACCGGGGTAAGGCAATACTGACATGATATAATTCATGTTACAGATATTTCATCAAAAACGAGGGAGATTTTTGTAGCAAAATATTGCTCAGTATAAATGATAAATTATTACCAATTAATAAGTAGAATATGCTCAATGAACCCTTATGTGACATGACCTGTCTATTAATCATAATTTAAATTACAAAGTCTCCACCATACATTTCACAATACTATGCGTGGTTTGAACACTTTTGTCTTAATGTTTGAAGGTTTAGACACTTGAAGTCACTACTGAACTTGAGAGGGGATCATCGATTTTTTGCCTTTTCGAGTCTTGTTGCTCCTCCTGGTTGTGCTCCTCTTCAGCGGCGCGTTTCTTGGCTCCCTCCGCGTTACTCGTGTGCTGCCCTACCTCACTGATGACTCCCCCTTTGAATCGTACAATAATAGCTGTCATATTGTCACACCCGGTCCCATCGCCCATCGTGCTCGGCGCCAAGCAGTGGTCGAACATCTGTGGATTTATTTTTATTTTTATTATATAGCTAAAGTAAATATCAATAGCTTAAACAAACGATACCAACCTCCTCACAAATCTGAGACAGTCGCTCGCGACCTTCGGCCAACCTCGGTAGAATGAAGTCACAAACGTCTTGACTAGACATAAAGTTCCATATACCGTCACACGCCAGCACCATGAACTGATCCTTATCTGCATCGATCGTTAACGTCTTCACATCGGGTAATGCCGTAATCATCTGTTCCTTAGCACCCAAGTCTTTATTCTGTTTGTAGGAGTGGTCGCCGATGGCACGCGATAGGTTAAGGCCACCGTTGATGCGGCCGTCATTCGAGACTTTTCCACCAGCTTTGGTGATTCTTTCAAGTTCAGGGGTGTCCTCTGGTTTGTGGTCTATTGACATGTCTATAGCTTTGCCCTCTCTGCAAATGATGCAGCGTGAGTCTCCAGCATTCGCCACAAATAGCTCATTACCTATAAACATACAACAAATTAATGTTATTAAATAATGGAACTTGAGTTAGAAAGCACTGAGTTCTAAAATGTATGTAACTCACCCCTGAGCAGTGCTACCACAGCTGTGCAGCCACTGTCATTCCCAGGCTCCTCATTCATAGACATGTCCTCTCCATCTTCGTCACTTGATTCTGCTTCCAAATCATCGTCCTCTTCCTCCTCCCCATCTCCTGCAAATAGCATTGTATGGTCAAAATTATGAAAATGGTATGTATCATTAACATTTGTTGCTGGAGCTGCCAACAAGATAAAAATGGTATACAACCTCACAAATCTTTTCTTGGGAACCACCCAAATCATCAATCTACTCACCGTCATTTGAAGACTCCTCAACACCATTAACATTTTCCTCATCGGACGAGTTAACCTCTCCTCCCTCAAAAGTTTCGTCATTGGAGTCGCTCTCGTCGTCGTCTTCCTCGGCGGCCTGGCGCAGTAAGGACTCGTACACGGCGGCAGCGGCGCGCCTCATCTTCGCCTCTTTTGGCCTGCCCTTAACATCAGAACTTGATACTGCTGCTGCTTTTTCTGAAATAAAATAATAAAATAAGGCTTGCATGAATGGTGAACAAAAGTTGTACAACATTGATGTAGCAGAGAATAATATTTAGCAACTGTTTTTCGACTTTTGTTTATATTTATAAAACAGTAACCAACCACCAATGCAACTGATGGGGCCATCACAAAGAAAAAAAAAAAAAACAAATTACCTTTTCCCTTTGCCGAACCGTTGGATGATGTAATATTACTTTCCTCGCCTGCTTGCTTGGAGTCAGTGACCTCTCCATTACAAGCGTCAGAAGTAGCACCATTGCCCGTAGCTACTGAGCTCTTGGCATCTGCACTCTGTTCTGGCTGAAGGCAGTTGTCTTCGGAACTGTCTGGGGCAGTAGTGTTGGCTTTGTCTACCTCCATAGCAACTGGCTCTTTAGCTTTCTCTGCAGGCTCACTGGTTGAGACCTGTGAAGTATTAGTAATGGTTAGCGCTGGATAACGTACTGGAGTTTTTTTTTCTCCTGAATTATCAACTAATGTTGGTTGTCTTTATAATTGCATTACAAAATGAGTTCTAACTTGCGCAGGCGGCACGGTTGGCGCAGTGGTTAAGCGATTGACTGCTGCGTTGCGTGTTGCGGGTTCAATTCCCGCACGGTACAAATATTTGTATGACCTACAAGTAGTTGTTCCGGGTCTGGATGTTTGTGTATGTGAGTTTAAATGTTCACAATACAGGAGAAATTCCTAGTGTGGGGCAACGTTTTTAAAAAATAAAACTAAGTCAAACCTTAAGCCAAGTCCTTGTTGAGCCAGTAATTGTAACTTGAACTTTATTCTAATCATGACAGACAAAGTTGTTAATACGAAAACTGACTTTAGAGCATACCACAGTAGGAATAAAGTTCAAAACACAATCTGGCTCAAAGGCTTAAGCTTGAACTAAAGTTAGAAGTCATTTAGTAATATATGGTATGGCATATGGTAAATGACTTGAAAAAGAAGAAAACAGAACTCACTTCTCCATTAACATCCTTATCACCTTCATTGGAGTTTGTGGAAGAGACACCTCCAGTGTCTTCATCTGCATTGCTGCCCTCTGCAGCTTCCTTTGTAGAAGACAAGCCATTCTTGGTGGATGAAGCCTCTAAACTTGGCAATTCGGAGCTTGAGCCAGCTGCAAATGCTAAACCAGAACTGGAGCCTGACCCACCAGCACCTAATATTAAACAAAGTATGAAATTAAAACCAAATACTACCTTTTGTTTTTGTGTCAAACTTAAATCTTGCCTGGGCAGATTGTGAGTTCAGCTGTACATTACCCATGACAAATGGGCGACAAAATCATTAAGATGTCTTTCAAATGCTACCATTAGCTTTTTTCAATGTTAGGTTAGCCCTGCTTCTCGTTTCTTGGGGTAAAACCCAATTTTTCAGAATTCACTGAAATGGCATAATTAATCAATATCCTTGTACCTGAACCGCCAGCTTCCTCAGTGTTCTTCTTGGCGCGAAGGCACGGCGACAATGGCGTGGCGGTGTCGCCCAGACGTGCACGATGAAGAGTGCTCAGCCTATTCTCGTATTTAGCCAATACTTCCTATAATGTTTAATAATAAGTAATCAATATTTCTTGTCAGTTTCAATAACATAAATGTTGTTTGTCAGACCCATGATCAAAAATAAAAATCCATTGCTAAAAATGAGCCTGTAATGAAGTGTCTAGACAAAATTTACATAATCACTAAGCATCCCAGACAGATGGGCGATTGCATGGTTAATGGGAAGCAGGAAGTAAATCATTATTTATTTATTTTACAAGTTGCCTATAAAGTATAAACACTACAGACGCAATGCTGTAAAATGCTACTGTTCTTTTGTTACCTACTGAATACTACAAACAAAATATCACAAAAACAAATTAACTTACTAAAAAAAAACCACGACTTCCAAAAAAAACACTACAAAGTGAAAAAAAGTTTGACGGAATTCGGTGGCAAACAAGGAAAAAACAAAGACACCGACTTCAGAAGTCAAAGTTTTCACACTAAGTAGGTAGTGTTTTTTTTTTGAAGATGGTGGTTTTTGTTTTAAGTTTATATTTTTCATTATTTAGCTGTGGTATTTACCCCAAACAAAGTCTTGTACCACTACTTGCAATGTAAATAACAGTGACAGGAAGTTATTACAACATCATCAACATACACTAAGTAAAAAAATATGTATTATTGAAGCTGACTCCAAAACCACTCATTAGAACTTGACCGAATTTTTAGGGGACCACTTGGGAAGTATACCCTTTGAAACAAAAAAAGAATTTTCGAAATAAGTTCAGGCGTCTTCGAGTAATCAAAGAAAAAAAATTAAAAAAAAAGGTTCTAATAAATTGAGAACCTCCTTTTTGAAGATTGTTAAAAAGATCTCCTTTTTTGTAAAAATCAGATAAAGTATAATTAATTCAAATAATTGTTTACCTGTAATGGGAGCTTTGCTTCTTGAAATAAGTTGTTTACATTGTCATCTTCATATTCTTCCTCATTATCACTGGGGCCTGGTGGATTTATTTCACCTAAAATTATTGACATAAAGCGCACTTTAAAACAACACATACTCATACTACCATGCTAAGCAAAATAAAATGTTCAAACTAATAACACAATGTTTTTGTGCATAGAGCATACCTAGAAGTAGACAACAATCACAATGTCGGCTTATTCCTCTATTCCCCCCTGAGAGAATCCCCCTCAGGGGGGAAATCTGGACTAATGTAAAAAATATCCAGAAAGACCCCTTTTCATTTTGAGTCATTCCACTTTTCCCCCTTAATTTTAGTTTGAATTTCTACTCTCTTTATGTAAGTAAAAAAAAATAGTGATTCGACAATATCCTAACTTAATATTATAAATGCGAAATTGAGTTTTGTTAACGCTTTCACGCTGAAACGGCTGAATGGATTTGGATGAAATTTGGCACACGGGTAGACCATGATCTGGATTAGGACATAGGATACTTTTTATTCCAATATTCCTACGGGATCGAGACGTACGCGAATGAAACCGCGGGGCGCAGCTAGTTTCTAATAAATAAATAAACAACAACATGTCTGCCTATTTAAAGTATTTAAACTCGAATAACAGAAAACAATCCCAATTAAAACTACTGACACCTTCAATTCCTCGCCCACGCTGGCTTTTGATTTAGTAAGGGCGAACGTTTCAGTCTGCCCGATTGAATTTAACTTTAAGCATATTAACCCCATAACAGTAATAAAAGCTTTTAAGCAAATCAAGATCAAATTGACTAAGGACCTTTGGGGAATGTCCATTAGAGTCTGTACATCCATAATTGACACTATTGCGCCTTACTTAGCTTTCATATTTAATTTGTGTGTGGATCAAGGAGTCTTCCCAGATTTAATGAAATGCAGTAAGGTGATACCACTTTTCAAATCCGGGGACAGTAAAGACACCAATAATTATAGACCCGTATCCGTGTTGCCAGTTTTCAGCAAGGTATTTGAAAAGGTAATGCTTAATCAAATGCTCATTCATTTTAACACCAATAAAATCTTAACACACATATTTACGGCGTGGGAAGAGGCCCAAGACGCCATAGGAATCTTTTGTGACCTCTCCAAGTCATTTGATTGCGTCGATCACGAAACCTTGCTCTTGAAACTTGAGCATTATGGACTTGGAATACTTGCGCTCAGTCTAGTAAAATCTTATTTAAATGATAGGCAGCAGCAAGTTCAAATAAATGGTGTCAATTCACTTAGTTTAAAAGTAGAAATGGGAGTTCCACAAGGCTCGATATTGGGTCCTTTCCTCTTTTTAGTGTATATTAATGATCACCCCATTTATTAAAAAAATCAACCACAAATGGTGTTATTTGCTGATAATACTTCTTAAATTTTTGAGGTAAAAGGAAGTCCTTATTTGGTTCACTGCTAATAATTTAGTATTAAATAGAAAAAAAACTAAGTGTATACGATTTTCTTTACCTAATGTCAAAAGTAGTGATTGTGAGATAGTATTGAATCAAGACAAACTAGAATTCGTCGATAAAACTGTTTTCCTGGGGATCACGCTCGACTCGAGGCTACAATGGGGTCCTCATTTAACATCTCTGGCGGGACGGCTAAGTCAGCAGCATAATTATGCTGTCAGAAAAATCCGTCAATTTACCGATGTAGATACCGCGAAGCTAGTCTATTTTAGTTACTTTCATAGTATCATGTACGGTAAAAATAAACGGTAAATTACGGTACGGTACGGTGTACGGTAAATTGAATCGATGTCTGCAGCCCGTCCCCAAAGTAAAAACTTTGGGGACGGGCTGCAGACATCGATTCAATTTTTATTCTGCAGGAAAGAGCCATCAGAGCCATATATAATCTCCGCAGGCGCGATTCTCTAAAGAAACTGTTTAAGGTTATTAAGATCTTGATGGTACCTTGTCAATATATCTATGAAAATATCATCATCATGTACGTAAGATAAAATTTACATCTTTTTACTAAAAGAGGTGATAGACATAATTATAGTACCAGAAATAGGGACCTATTAGTTCAACCAGGTTTCAGACTGGCTAAAGTAGACTCATCTTTCATGGGGTACTGCTTAAAATGTTACAATAAAATACCTCCCCACATACTTCAACTGAGTGAGACAAAATTCAAATTTTGTATAAAACGCACACTATGCAGCCAGGCATATTATAAGTTGGGGGATTATATCGCTGATAAAAATGCCTGGCTCAATGCTGGTCCTGCTCCACAACCACAACTAATTGATTAACATTTGAAAATACTGTTCTGCTTTGTATAAACTCAATCTCCTTTGTATTATATAATTGCATAGGTCAAGTGTGAGTACTATGTACTATCGAGCTACCATTTATCGGGTAATGTCTTTCATTGACTTGAATGTGCCCTGGTGGCTGATCGATGTCATGCTCACTCAAATGTCTCGCTGACGGTGGCGAGTGTGTTGGATCATTTAGCTCCCTTCAAAATGGTTGAGCTGAATGGTGTTGATCCATGCGTCATGTTCGTGAACGGGCGCTGTCAGTTGGGACTGGTCATCTCTTAGCCGCCACGGCTTATTTTAATTATTTTATTTGTGGATTGTTTTGTTTAAATTTCTATTTGCTGTACTCTGGACACTCAACATGTACGTCTTATTTACATCGTTCTCACATATAATTATTCAACATTAATGATGTAACTAATATTTATGTAACAATATAATTTAAAAGAGTGTCCATGGTGTTTCTTGCCCATTCTTCTCCATAGGTACCTACTACGCTCTGGAATGGGCAACTAGCTTCATATTTCTGACTGACCGACCACTTGACAATTGAAAAGTGCCTGTAAATGGTTTAATTGAAATAAATGCTTTGAGTTTGAATTCAGTATAAATTGAATATTAGCTTTATTGACTATGTCGACGAAGGCCCGGGGCTCCTATTAGTGTTTAAATGGTCAAAATTATTCCCAAGCTTGCTCCTACATTCTAGGTTAGATGTAGGTGTGTGTAACTTGTAAATACAGTGATTCTAAGTCATTATGCAAACTTTTGATCTCTGTCACATTATGCTTTTCAAAACACACCTAAATCAAACAATATTTTTAATTAAGTGTCATTAACCTATAGTAAAATACTGATCTTTTTATCAAAACTATCAACAGACAACCAATAACTGTAGCCATTTAGTTAGTTCACTATGGATATATTACCTCTATTATTAAATAAAAACAAATCACTTATTTTTGTAGGTTATATTGAGCATCAGTAATTTATTGAAGAGAAGAAATTGGAACAGTTATGGTTTGAAATGCTGTGCTGCTTAGATATTATTATGAAAGGTTAAAGGATATAACAAAACAACTCACCAGCTAGTTCTTTCAGAATGTCCATGACTTCCTTACTGGCAATGGAAGCGTCAAATCCGAGGAAAGCATCTTCCAAAGCTTTTGTGAGCTCTCCACTTTTGTATGCATCTGTGTTTTTGATAAAATTTGGCAGATTTTGCGAACAATATGTGGCCACTTCAGCTCCCCCATGGCCATCATACACAGCAAACAGTGATGTGTTTGAATCATACTCTAGGATTGTGTTGTGTGCATCCTAGAATAAAATTGTAAAGGATGATAATAAGTATCATCAAATTATCAGTATTAATAAAGATCTTTGACTGTGATGCTTTCTAAATTGATAATACCGGATATAACAGATAAGGTTAGTATGTATATAATTCTGAAAGCTATTTACTAATAATTACCTATAAACTACTAGTTTTAATGAATCTTTGAAGCGTAGACATCACAAATAGACAACCTAGGCCGTCTAAACTTTATCTACTGCAAAAAAGTCTCAGTAAATAAGATCGTGCATTGGACATTGGACATAGTAAAATGCCTCGACATTTTAACATAGCGCTAACCACGAACGGTTAATATCACCATGATAGGACGATATATTGATTTATAACTGATCGATCGGAGGTAGTGATTGCGATTGATGAGTAATATATATCGACATTTCCAAAGACTGAAATCTAATAGTACGAACGAAACAATAAAGTACCTCTTGATTGACACGCCATCCCTGCATGGAGCTTGCGCCGCACTCAAGCTTATCGTTAGCTTCATTGCTGGACACTTTTTCCGTTACGGGTTCAGACAAATACGCACCCATATTGGAATGTTATTAACATGAATTATAATTACATAAATTAAATAAATGAGGCGCGAAAACCTCTGAAAAACGCACAGGCGGCAAGCTAACCCGAGTCAGTCAACCGCCGAGAATGGGGCTGCCACTAAAAATATTTCATTTTTCATTTCAACTCCACCAAACTAAGCTCAATTTTTTACGTAAATTGTTACCGTTTTTAGATGATTTTAGTAATTATAGTAAATTATTCTAAATATGACTGTTTATTCGATTTACATTTTCATAATTTATGTAAATCAGCGCCCACCCGTGGCAAGATGCTAGTGTGACCAATCAATGAACCAGGTGAATGTATGCCACGGAGTGTTTCTGCTCCGTGATGTATGCATACAACATACATGCAGATAATACGTAGAAGAGATAATATATTGGAGATCCGACATCAATTCGTACTCGGAGTTGAATCCGGATAATCCGGATGTGTACCTACTAAGTTCAAAAGATGTAGACGTGAACAACGCTAGCGGGCCTAACGGCATTCCAGCGAGAGTGTTGAGGCAGTGTGCGCTTGAATTGTCTCCTGTGTTGACACGCTGGTTCCGCCTCTCCCTTGATAAAAGAACGGTGCCAAAATGCTTGAAGCTTGCAAATGTGCAACCAGTGTCCAAAAAGGACGACCGTGCAGACCCTGCCCATTTCCGTACAATTGCCATTACCTCCATCCGATGTAAGGTTATGGAAAGGGTACTGAACAGTAAGTTGCTGACCTACCTCAAAGACAATGATCTCCTCAGTGACCGTCAATATGGCTTTCACCGGGGACGGTCAACTGGCGATCTTCTTGTGTATGTCACGCACTGCTGGGGCGAGGCCATTGAGCCTTTGAGATTGATTGTATCGCTTGATATCTCATAGGCCTTCGACAGGGTCTGGCACGCTGGTATTCTCAGAAAGCTTCCTGCTTGGCATCCCAGCTGATTTTTGTAGCTGGATATCAGACTTCCTTAGTAAACGGTCGATCAGAGTAGTCGTTGACGGTTGCTCCTCTGACCTTATGGCTATTGATGCCGGAGTTCCTCAGGGGTCGGTTCTCTCTGCAACTCTTTTCCTGCTGCACATCAATGACCTACTTCATTCTGGTATTGCTGGATACGCTGATGACAGTACTGTTTCAGAAAGATACTTGTCCAGCGCAAAAACCAGCGGGGCCGAGGTTCGTTCCTTGAGAGAGGCCATGGTAGAGCGTACTGATTTGATCTTAAGTCTTGTCTCCCAGTGGGCTGATGACAAACTGGTTTCTTTTAACGCCACCAAAACACAGGCGTGTCTTCTTTACTGCTAAAAGGAGTCGTTTCGACCAAGCTCCTTCTTGTCGGGGTACATCTGTTCCTGTAACTGATCGGCTCGAGCTCCTAGGCATGGAGTTGACATCAGAGGGGCAATTCCCGTATTTTTAAGAACGTTCGCATTCAATCTCAGTGTCAATCATCAAATTGTATAGCGTTTACCTCTCAGACTAAGGAAAAGAAGAAGTTTACCTACATTTTTGACATTAGACTGTCGCTGAGATGAGATTACGACTTGAATTTGAACGTTTTTTATTACGGGAATTGGCCTTCTGGTCTCAACTTCGGTGTCACCACCGAGTACAAAACCCAAACAGCGGCCAAGAAACTGTGCATCCTAAATAGAGTGAAGCGATACTTTACGCCTTTCGCACTAAGCGTTTCCAAATGTCTTTTGTTAAGCGCACAGCAAAAGAGTGGAACTCCCTACCCTGCGTCTGTGTTACCTTAATCTCTTCAAAGTGAGAGTGAACAGGCTTCTTCTGGGTAAGCTCACTCCATCGTCGACTCTGTCTCTGTCACCACTGACCTAGACTAGAGGCAAGAGCAAACTCATGTTTAATAAATAAAAAATAAAAAAAAATACGTAGGTCATGTTTTTTAAATAGTCATATTTCCGTCCAATTATAACGCAAGTAGTTATATTGATCACAAAAGATTATTATTACATAAATACATAATTATTCGTTATTGTAATGAATCATAATTTATTCTACATGAAATCTCAGGCTGGGCTGCTACCACTCTGGTATTACCGGATGCCGACCTACCTGTGTCATGTGATCGAGGCCTATTTGACGGACAGGGCCGTCATCTACCCCGATCACCAGAGAGAATGGAACCAGCAAGAGATGTCGTGCGGTGTCCCACGGGGATCGGTCCTGGGGCCGCATCTGTAGGAAATCGGCTACGACTAGGTGCTGCGCGCCGACCTCCCTAGCGGCATCAGCGTGGTTTGCTACGCTGACGACACGCTGGTCCTGGCGCAGGGCAGGTCGCACCAGGCGGCGGCTGAACTAGCGACATGCGGGGTTGCGACAATTGTCGAGAGGATCAGACAATTGGGACTCGAGGTGACGCTGCACAAGTCCGAGGCCTTATGTGATGCCACTATATCAAGGATGATAAAGTTTAAGGGGAAAACGCCAGGTTGCCGGCGTAATTGAAATTTTCTTACGTTTTTTGCAATTTGTACATAGTCTCGACGAAATATCGGGATTCATTTTTTTTTTCGGAGAGTTTTCTCCCACAGTTTTCGTCTTTTAACATCTTTGGCAAATACATGGGTCCCCGTATTTTGCAGTCAACAGTTGCGCAACGGGACATAATAATTTTATTAATCATGGCGAGACATGTAGATCATTAAACTCTGTCGTTCTGTATGTTACCTTTTCAGCCTAAACCACTGAACGGATTTCGATACAACTTGTCAAGGAGATAGATGGCATCATATGGATGGACATATAATTATACTTTTTGTCTCAAATATAATCAAAGTATGTAGAAAAAGTAAGTAAAGTGTGTAGTATATTGTAAAAGGGTTGATATAGGGAATGAAAGTTTTTATGGGAAATCCAGCATAAATTCAATATTTATGCTTCCGGTAAGAAAAACAAACGTGTCAGCGTTTTTTTAAAAATCATGCCCCAATTAGGTAAAATAGGGAATGATTTTAAAATTGACATGTAATATTGAAATTTTTGTGTACCTCTTTTTAGGAGATTTAAAGGATTGGTGATAGTCATATTTCGTATCTTGAGGTAACATTTATAAAAAAAAAATATCATTTTTCTTCTCAATTAAAGCACCTGCCAGCTAACCTCTTCACAACCCTTGGTGGACTGGAAGAGAAAATCTAAGGCATTAATTCCGCAGTGGCGCCTTTTTTGTGTACGAACAGTTTAAATGAATAAACAATAAAAGTTACGATTTCATTTCAATCACCCTGTTTTAAAACAACGAAATATGAATAAAGCCGGGTCCAGACGTGTGTAATGTGTAATGTAATGTATCGTGTAATGTAATCCGACCACCCCGCGCCCGCCCATACGTTACATGTATCTAATGCTCGTAGTGCCGTCCATACCATACACAGAATTCGTATTACATTACACACATCTGGATCCGGCTTAAAAGCTTTGAGTCGACTACACATCATAACGTTACGCCTGTGTTCTCCGAAGGGTAGGCGGAGTTGTCAAAGTCAAATCATTCATTTCAAATACGCACAAAATAGTAGATTATTAACCAAGGGGATAAAGCAGTGTCTTCTGTCGCGGGTGACAATTTAAATCGCGAGCGTAATGAAGGACTCGAGGTTTACTCCCGAGCGTAGCGAGGGTGTTAAAAACTTAAATCACGAGCGAAGCGAGGGATTTAGGACGAGTCCTGAGTGTAGCGAGGGATTTAAGTTCACCCAAGACTAAGACAGCTTTATCACCGAGGAAAATAGGTACCTACTCTACTTTTCGTACCATTTGCGAAAAAATTAACACAATAATAATATGAGATAAGCATTTAATAAAAATAATGACAATTAAACGTATTTCTAGAACATTAACTTATTTATAAAAATAAATTAAAATAAACTTAACGTTTATATATTTGAAGAAAACAAAAACGCGGCAAATTCCTAGACTAATATTTTTTTGTCGGAAAAGCAAAGGCATCAAGCTCATACGGCCCTGTCGGTTTTCGTAATTTTATAATCATAACTGCATAATACACACATCAAAAGTGTCTAGGGATCAACATATATTTTTGCAATAACTTTTCTCCTGATTGATATTAATTAAAATTTTCTTTAAGGATTCATAAAATAAAGTGTTTTCGTTTGTCACAGTAACGATAAACCAAGTCACCTTTGCATTAATAAAGAAATTTGCCATTTTCCTAATAAAGGGATTTTTGACATTTGAACCACTAACACAAAAGTTCGAAAAAAAGACTGAAATAACAGTTTTCTTTAAAATTTTATTGGGTAACTTAAACAATTAATAATCCGTGTTTCTACCGCGAACACTAACAACACAAGAACATCGGTTTGGCATACTCAAAATGAGTTCATCCAAATCACGCTGTGGAATGGCCGCCCATGTTCGTTGCAACAACAAAAAAAGGTCTTCTTGCGACTGGATACCCTCCATATTCGGCAGAGCTCTTCTCTGTAGCATATCCCATGCATGCTCAATCGGGTTCAAGTCTGGCGACTGAGCAGGCCAGGGCAGGACATTGATGTTAGCTGCGGCGAGAGTCTGTCTTACAACTCTTGCGGTGTGCGGTCGTGCATTATCATGCATTAACTGAAATAAGGGACCGATTTGCACTTGTAGAGGAACGATGACGTCTGATACAATCGTCTCAGCATAAATTTGAGCGTTGAGGTTGCCTCTGATCCAAATCAACTCAGTTCTTCCGCCGATCCAAATACCCGCCCATACCATGATGGTTCCACCACTATAAGGATGGACTTCCTGGCAGGATTTTAATCGCTGTTGGCGTCCAGGGGTTCTCCAGTGTCGTATACGTCTTGTATCCGGTCTCATACCAAAACGAGACTCATCAGAAAAGCACACGAAACGCCATTGTTCTTCTGCCCAATTTCTGTGTTCAAGAGCCCATTGATATCGAATCCTACGATTGTGCATTGCTATAGGTGGTACCCGTAGCGGTCTTCGGGAATGAAGGTTCACTTCATGCAAGCGGTTTCTGACTGTTTGGTCGCTAATTAAGTTCCCTGAAGAGTGATGAAGCCTCACGGCTAACATCATGGCGGTTATTGTTGGAGCTCTTCGAGTTAAGATTTGAATGTATCGGTCTTGTCTCCGTGTGGTGCAGCGATACCGTCCTCCATGGCGCTCAGCCACGGTACCAGTGCTTCGGTAACGTGTCCAAAGTCGACTGATAACACTCTGACTTGTATTCAGAGCTAAAGCCACAGTACGTTGCCGGGAACCAGCTTCTATCATTCCCACGGCTCTGAGCATTTCTTCCCTGCTTAAATGACGTCGCCGCTCCATAATAACGTTGGTTTTAATCAGTAGTAGGGAAACAGTAGCACTAATAATGTCTTCAATGCGTTGTATGTTTTTATAGGGAAAATATTGACAGCTGATTTTCATCTTTTACTCGAATTTGATTCACAGTTCCTGATTCAAATTATGAAATGCACCAAAAAGGATCCATATAAATTTATAAAATCATAAATTTATTACAAAGCCACATCTTAATCTCAAGAAATCCGCATAAAAATGCTTGATCCCTAGACACTTTTGATGTGTGTATATGCGTATTCCGTTTTCAAAAAGATGTATAATGCTTTATATACAAACTCAATGGTGTAAACACAGATGTAGTTCAATATCGGTAAGTATTCCAAATTTAAATCACATTCTCCCCCTAGAGGATGAATGAAATTCAGTACAATTTTCTTTCCCTGCTTTTAACAGATTAAAAAAGCCATTTTTGAACGTCAAAATTTACAAAAAGATAGAATTGATTCTAGTGGCCCCTTCCAAAAGGTATTTATGTATGGATATGAATAAGCATGAAACTCCACCGTTATTCTTCAAAAATGTTTTACAATATTTTATATACATTAATTGTATAATTATATTTGAAGACGATGCACCTAGAATAAAATTACTATATTAATAGGTAAAAAGAATTAAATATAAAGCAATGACAGGTAAATTCATTAGGTGATAGATACACGGTGCTCACATATTTACAAATATTGTAAAAGGAGAAGACTTTATTAAAGTTTTAACAAATCATTATTTAGTGAGTAAGTAATTACAGAATGTACAGTCGCTAGCACATCAGGTTATACGAAACTGTCAAATTTCTCCAAATGATTTTAGAGTATGAAATATTGAAGGTTAAGTTCAAAATCGAATGAGAAAATTTGACAGTTTGTGGTAGGTAGAAAATTTGACTTGATCTGCTGCTGTGTGTACAATCAATCTCATAATAATTATAAATTATACCATTAAAAACCAGTTTGATTTGGTCTAGACTCGAGATTATCCTATGGAGCAGGACCAGCATGTTTCCAAGCATTCTTATCGAGGCTATAATCCTCTAATTTGTAACATGCTTAACTTACAAAGTGTACCTAATTATAATTATGAATTTTAAATTTTCCTTCATATAATTGCAATATATCACAAGGTATTTTGTTGTAAAATTTAACACAGTTAAGTACCCCATAAAAAATGAATGTAGGTACTTTATATAATCTGAAAAATTGTTGTTTTATTTTATCTTTATTTCTAGTATTAAAAGTATGTCTACTTATCGCTTATTTTATTAAAAAGATGTAGATTTTTCTTACATACATAATATTTTCATAAATGTATCGGAATGAATTGAAATTGTACCTAGTTCACCCACATTACTCCAGTTATCAGACTTGTAGACACTTTTTACCGACTAGTTGCGGACTAATCGCCAACTGCAAATACGGCCGAATCCTCAGCTTTCCCAGCTAGTCAGTACTTCTCTACTTGATATGTGTTTCGAACTGTACCTACTCATTCTTTACATAGATACATTTCTTCGATGTAGGTAAGAATCATCATACAGATGGTTCAAATTTTATACAAAGTATTTACCTAATCATGAAAGAAACGTGGATAAATTCGTGATGCACGACGCTACAAATATATATTATTATATAATTAAAGTTTGCAAGCCAAAATGGCTTATTTTAATGCTATATAAATTATATCCTAAAATCTAATGAACAACTTCTACTGAATTTAATATTGACGACTACCCCGTATGTAGCATTATTGATAAAAGAGACTTGATAAATGAGGAAACGGTGTCTGATAGATAACAAACATCAATGTAAGCAAATAATGAGTATTGATATATTTTATCTCTTATTAATTATTATACCTAACTCAAACACGACGGTGGCTTATGAACAATCGTAGTAGAAGCGTAATAGTAATAGGATGGATTCATTATTCGATCGCGCGCTGTCCGAAGTAGGTCAAGAAGGACAATTTCAAATAAGATTTGATATTTTTTATAATTTTGTGCTTGGTGCATTGTGGTCCATGGCATATAATAATATAATATTTGCGCTCACGATTACTCCACATAATTGCAAACTTCCTGAAAAACCTGCTAATTTGAGTGAATATTTATGGAAGTTGAAATACATTCCTACGTAAGATGCGCATTTTTTTATATACTTACCTAGTGAAGTTATGTCTGAGTTATTTATAGTTAGTTGTGATGTGAATTGTAACTAATTTTTGCTCAATTGTTTTGCAATTTAGTGTAGAAGATGCACCTGGAGGAACAAAATTTAGTGACTGTTTAATATATACTAGCCAAGAAAACAATGATACTGAAGGTAACACTTACTATAGCCATATGTAAGGTTTTCTTAGAATATGTAATTTTACCTTAATTTTAATTAAAATTATCGATAATTCGTTTTCAGAATGTAACATCTATGATTACGACAGGACGTGGTTTGAAGCAACAATCCCGTCCGATAACAACTGGGTTTGTGAAAACGAACTTTATGTGGCAAATATTTTTGCGTATAGTAAAATCGGAGAAATCGTCGGGTCTTTTATTTTTGGGTGGTTTGGAGATGTGTGAGTAGTAATTATAATATTGTTATGGTTTATCGATAAAGAAAATAAATAATAAACAAATCTCCTATTACATACAGACAGGTCATCTTGCTGACTATGGTTTTGTTAATGTTATTAATAATTAATGTTTCTTTATTTTACTTCGAAGGTCCTAGTTTATCATTTGTGGCTACAAGTTACAGCTATATACATATAAACATAATGCAGCATTGCATATGTAAGCGAGCACGCCCTTTATGCCAAGAGGCTTTTCTTAGTTCTGTTTGCGTTTTTGTTTTTATTATTTATTTCTGCTTGAGTGTAGTTTTAAATATTGGCGTGTGCTAGCTGACATAAATGGCAAATAATTTTAATATTTTTGTGTTTCGTAATGTTAATTACTTATTATATACAACGTGTCGTTTTGCATCCTCGTCAAATTTCAGGAGGCTGTTATGAAAGACATAAATAATCAAATACAATTACGATCCTGCTCAATAATTAATACATACTTGTTTTTTTAGGTATTTAAGTTTTTCAGTATTTCAGAATACTCCACTTTCAAAGAACAGAATCGCCCCGTTGCGTATGCGGTAGGCAGTGTCACGACCATGTCACTGTGTGCGTGCGTTAAAGTTACAGCGCAGTTACAGGGCGGTATCACACGGGCCCTACACATGCCGATTTCTGAAAAATACAAAAAAATAAAAATAAATACATACTTATTTTATTATTGATTCGTGTCGACAATCATTAGCATAGTTACCTCCTCGAATTTGACGAGGATGCAAAACAACACCTTGTATAGAATCCAGTTCTTCTAACTGAACAGACAGCAGTGCTGCTGGGGAGTTTGTTCCGCCACTTCTTCTTCGCAGCTAAAGCACTAGGAAGTGGTGAAGGGTGGGCGTTTTGGGGGGACTGTCTTATGTGATTTTGACGTTCAAAAAGTGCTGATTCTCAGCCTAATTTGAATAAATGACTTTTGTTTTTGACATAAAAATATGAATATCGTTATGACACACTGCGAAATCGTTATACTTAAATCATCATCTATGAATAGGGCCCTAGATGGAACGCATACAATACAAAATATTTAGCTCGCGAGTTGCTTAAACGCTAGTGCCTGCATGTGTCTTAGGCTCGCTTGCACCATAAATCACGTTTATCGTTACGTTAGATGATCTGTTTTTGTATAATTATCGTTTGAGGATGACAGAGATAGAATTATGTTTGAATATGCTTTGTGATTTGTGGTGCAAGCAAGCTTTGGAGTTTGAAACATTTTCTGTAATTAATAATATGCCATTTCTTTCTTACGAATCTCACGTTTGCCGAGACATTAAAATTGATAAGTCAGTTTGATTTAAACTTTAATTTTCTCTTTTTCAGATACGGACGCAAACCCACCTATATTGCATCATTAGCTATGCTGATAATTGGTCGTTTTATATCAGTAATAGCTAGTTCTTCATTTGTATTATTTGCAATCGGGTGTATCATAGCTTCTTTACCATCATGGTCAGCCACGCAGAGTACAGCTATTATATCCTTGGAAATATCTTCTCCTAAACGACGAGCTAGTGTGGCAAAATTAAGATTAGTCGCCACTAGTTTTGGCTTGTGCTTAATGCCGTTATTTTACTGGTGGCTAAGAAGTTGGAAAATATTTATGATTTTCACAACAGCAACGCAGTTGCCTTATTTACTGTTTTCTTGGTAACCAATAATTTAACTTTCTTTAAGAAATAAAAGCAATATTTTTTTATTGAATAAATGCTATTTTTTTATAATTACAGGTATATAATAGAATCTCCACAGTGGCTTTGGGTAAACAGGGAATATAAAAAATTTATTCAAATACTTAAGCACATCGCAAACGTAAACAAAACTAAGCTGAGTACCAGAGTGGAGAACGAAATATTGACAAGCGAACAAGATGTGGTAGCTAGCAAAACGGAAGCATTAGGACCATTAGCACTATTTTCTGGGTGGCGATTAGCTATTAATACGATCTTACAACTATTATTGTGGTAAGTACCTATATTATGAAAATACAAGAACAGTGTAATCAGTAGGTATACCTACGTATAACTTTTGTTTACTGTGTTTGTTTTTGAAGGGGCTGTGTTTCGATAAACTACACGGTGGTTTTATTAAGTTCCGCGGAAAAGTCCAGTGGGAATCCATTCTTGGACTTTGTTTGGCAATCTTTAGCTGAGATTCCCGGATATTTTATAGCTTCGTGGCTAGCAGATCGTATCGGCCGACGATACACAGGAATGATTTCAACAGCGTTAACAACTTTAATCTGGATCGTATATGGTTTTCGTGACATTAGTAAGTATTATTTCATTTTAATATATTCTAATTGAAAATTATGATTTAAAATTTTATAATTTCAGGTAGCACAGAATGGCTAAAACGTCAATGGGTGGGTACTTTCCTGGTTATTACAAACAGATTGACTATAACTGTTTCATATTACATAATTAATTTGTTAAATATGGAACTTTATCCAACGTGCCTTAGACAAACAGGAATGTCATTAGGCAATGTAGTGAGCGGTGGAGCAGCTGCAATAGCACCGTACATATTACATTTGGTGAGTTTTATTAATTTGTTTTTTTTTTTTGTTTTTAAGTAACTAGTTATGTGTATGAAATAACAAAGAAATAAATTAAGCAGCATACACCATTTAAAAAAGGCTCTTCTTAATTTACTGAGCGAGAAAGCTTACTATACAGTCAATGAGTACCTGGAAGACAAATTATTGTAATCTAATAAAATTTTTCTTAATTTTCATTTATTACTAATATTCTAATTGTTTTATTTAATCTAATAACATTTTAATGTTTTGTTATTTGGCTAAATTTATTTTATTTGAATTCGTTTATTTGAGTATTATTTGAGTTTTATCTAATAATTTTGAATGTTTTTTTTATTATTTTTACCAATGATTAATGAGAAATTATAATTAGAATATTTGTACGCCGTTGACGGCAAGACATAGCGTTCATTTTATTAATATTGACATCTGTACCTTTTGATTACCTATGTTCTACAGATTAAAATATTTAAATTTGAATTTTTTTAATTATATTTTAATGAGATCTATCATCTTTTTAGGGTCGTCGGTTTGATGTCCGTTATTCAAGTGCTATATTGATTGTCACGACTGTACTTGGCGGAGTGTTAACGTCGTTCTCTTTACCTGAAACTTTGAATGTAAAACTGCCGGAAACCTTAGAAGACGCCCAAAGATTTGGCAGACATAATCGAACTTATTATGTGTCCGTTAATCTTAAAGATGAGACAGTAGACTCTAACCTTCCGGATAATTAAAAATAAATTCGTGAGTGAATAGTTTAAAAAATACGTAAGCACGACGACATTTATCAAGCTATACATTTCCAGTATAAGCTGACTTCTCATTGTACGAAAAGCCTATACAATGCGAGTTCAGCTAATAATAATAATAATAACAATAATAATAACGTTTATTTGGACCAAATAATATAGCCTAATACAGAAATGTTACCAAGAACTAGTAAAAACATTTATATAACAAAGAATTAGGCAGCTAAACTAAATGAACTCCTGACTTCCGAACTAGGTTAATCCTGTATCTCAGAAATCAGGGCTCTTCCATGGCGGAAATATAATATAAAAGCTGAACATTACAAAAAAGACATTTACAACACTTAAGAAACTAAACTAAAAAAGCTAAAACCGGAAATGCATAGTTTGCTATCGTCTTAGGTGTGTATCAAGAATAAACGGGGAACTATAAAAGCGGTTTTCCCGCAGCTCTCGTTATCCGCAAGAGGGGTCTGCCAGAATGCACTTCTAAAATCGAGCGAGCTAATGTATCGAGCACCATGAAGATTGTCAAGAATATCTTGAATGCGAGGGAGAGGATACGAATCTCTGATCGTTACGTTATTTCGTTTTCTGCTGTCAACGCAGAAATTCACGGAAACGATTAGCCCACGGAGAACGAGAAGGACGAATAACTCCGGTTTGGTCTCCAATATGGCAGTTTGTTAGAATGCCATTCGGACTCATAATGCAGCTTCAGAGACGCAACGTTTTAGGACCAATTTCACCGCCAATCACTAAACACGTTTAGTGCTAAACGAGCTTTAAACATCATTCTGTCTCTGTCATCTTCAATCATTTGACAGAAACAGAATTATGTTTTAAACTCGTTTAGTGATTGGCGGTGAAATTGGGCCTTACTGATATGATTGTTAGAGTGCGCGCAAAATAAATCAGCGCGCGGCCGAAATCGGAACTAAAGTTTGCCGCCATCTTGACGTTTATATCGGCGATAAGAGTGTGCTGTGTTCCGTGTTTTCCAAAGTAAATAATCGCCTTCATTGTGCCTTAAGTAATTTAAAGTGCTGCCAGGGATAGGATTCTTGAAGGTCAAACGTGCTTGTGAAGAAGAACGAGATAAAAACGCGCCTACGGTACCGTTTTCCAAACTTAGAGCTCGCGTTGCTTAATTGACAGGTATTTTTTAGAGTTGCCATAACAACAAAATTCCCTTATATATTCGTACCAGCGCGGTGCCTAGATAACGGTATTAGTTTTTGAGAAATAATTTGATCTAAGTAGCTACTAGCGAAATATCCTCAGTATCTGAAGCGGCGTTCAGAACAATAACGACAGAAGAATGGTTACATCTATTTCAACATGTGGAAAAAACCGAAGACAAATATTTCGAATCAGACAGGCTGATTATAGAAATGGACAAATTTATAATTAATGTTACTCTTCTGATGACGACTAGCATGCATTCTGATGATGATGTTTGAATGGATGGCGGAAACACATCGCAGGACAATTCTTATGCCAAATTAAGAATTAGAGGTATTCAATAAAATATTTGTAAGGTTCTCATGAAGTTTTAATTTTGTTTTATATAATATGTTAATGGAAATAACCTAGTACCTAGTTACATTTCTACAAGTACTAATGAAAAATCGTTTTTGATTATGTGAAGGAACAATATTAGTTAAGCTGGCAACATTAAGCACGCCACCAGTCGCGCGCAGACTTATCTTTTATAGGAATAGGAATTTACCGCAACTAGTGATGATTGTATCTTCAAATATGTCAATGATTGAATTCTGGTTTCTAGGATTTCCACAGACATCTCGCACGCCATAGAAATGTACGAAATCGTCTCAAAGAAGCTGGTCTGTCTATGTTTTGTATTCTCAAAAAAAAGTGTGAGTTCTGTAAAAATGAGCTAAAGTATTTGGGATACTATTATCATTAGGCGAAGTAACCTCGAACCAACCTCAAGCAGCAAACTGATAGTAGCAACCTCGAAGCTATTAGGGATTATCCTACTCCTACCACCGAACACTTTCACTGCCAAAATAAAAACGATAAATCGTTCGCGTGCCCACAACTCGCCTCCCGCGTCTTACGTATGATATATAGGACGCGGGAGGCCAGTTGTGGGCACACGAACCCCCCGACTGTGACCTCTGAGTTTATTTCGGCGTTTCTTCTCAGAGAGTAGTCAATTAGGAAACGCCGACCTCATCAAGCTTAATAATAAGAAAAATCTGATCCAGCCTGTCCCACCTTGCTGTCCCCCCCCCCAGCGACGCCCTAAGCCGAGGTTCGTACCCCACAGGGGGTGCCCTTAGGTGATAGTCGCTTAGTATGTAAAAATACGCCCCTGGCTGGAGGCTTTGCGTTTCACTTAAGGCAACCACAGGATAGTCCGGTTAAGTAGTAACGACCTCTCTAGGTCTACTACGAGATGCCATAGTTGGAAAAAAAAAAAAAAAAAGTTGTGGGCACGCGAACGAATTATCGCACCCGTGAGTCGGAATCTTGGCAGTACATTGCGCGGTTTCATTGGAATGTGATACTATTAGACGTTTTATCGATGGCTTTTCTTCTATAATAGCTCCTTTCACTGCTCATATAGGAAAAAGAAAGGGTCGTTATTCGATCAGTTGGGATGACGCCGCCGAGCATGCATTTGTTAAGATATAGGAGGCGCTAATCGATACTCCTGTTATGGCTTGCCCCAATTTTTCCAAGCCATTCATTTTTCAATGTGATGCTTCAGCTTTTGGTCTCGGTTCGGTTCTTTTTACAAAATATAGATAACGCTGAGCATCCTATTGTTTAAAACTCCCGCCTATTTTCCAAAGCGGAATGCAACTATACTACTTAGCGTGAACTTATGGCTGTTCTTGATTCAATAGAGCCTTTTCGCTGTTATTTAGATGGAATGAAGTTTACTGTTATAACAGATCATATGGCTGTTAAGTGGCTTCTTACGCTAAACAATCCTTATGGACGTTTAGCTCGATGGGCTACTATCATTTCTCAATACATCTTGGACATTGTTCACCGCAAGATTTCGCAATACGTCGATCCAGGTGATCTAAAATCTATGCAAGTCCAGTTACATTTGATCAAGGCCCCGAGCATAATAATGATAGATGGTATAAAAACGTTTATTTAATCACTCGCGATCGCGATACACCCCAAATGTTTCCTGAGGACACAAGCCCATTGCTCATCACTAGTCCTTTATCTTCTGATTCATGGCGCATGGTTTTACCCACTGTGAAAGAAGGTTCCACTTGCGATTTGTGAAGCACCTCTATACATCCAGATGTCACAAAATCTTGCCTCCAGATGAAGGAATTTTTCTATTAGTTAAACATGTTTCGGGATGTTTCTTGAGACAATGTGAGGCCTTTAAGGCCTATAAATCGCGAACACTCAACCACGAGGTCAGATGAGTTATCAAAAGGACGTCTCGTTGACCCTGCAGGTAATTTCTATCGAAGTCATCGATCCATTGCCTTTTGCTTACTATGGTTAGAAGTATATTTTATCCATGGTTGACGGATTTGCTAAGTATCTGGCTTAGTCCCTATAAAAAGATGAACGCCAGTTCTGTAACTGTAGCCTTTACTATGTTTTTTTTTTAAAGTTAGGAATGACACGGGTAATTTTGATGTGAGAGGATCTAAGAACGTTTCAAAACAGATTACTACGAAAAACCCGTAGACAGAGAACGGAAAACCCGGTAGCGTTGTCACAGCACGTGGCAATCCGAATTAAAAAAAAATTTAAGCTTTTTTTTATTAGCTGTTTTTCCTAGCTCAATGCTATGAACACTGAAAGACATTTCAATGACGTCGGGTAGATTGGGTAAAAGCACATTATGCGCAATATGATAAAAATCTTTCAAAAACGAAACAATCAAACGATAAAAGAATAAGATGGCAAAATACCTTATTTAAAATATTTATACAAGAAATGCAACAACCAATAAAATAATTGGTTCTAATTATTACTATAACATAACAAAAACGTATGTTTTATATATTTCCCGCCACACAAGGAGGTAAAATTAAAAAAAAATCGTTGTTACCAGGTTACAAAATAAATTTGCCCGAAACTAAGCTCAGATCACAGACTATATAGAGAACGCTCAGATTTTTCAACTACTACTATAGGGATGCACCATCCGATTCGACTAAACAATTATCTTCTCTTCTACAAAATACACTCTGAAACTCTTTGGGTAAATTTATCCTATACTATATTGTAGTCTGTGGGTAAATTATAGATAATTACGGGATTTTGTGTTGGTGAATAAATTTATATTCCACAGGGATTTGATTATTGAATATTTAATCAAATATGTGATAATATATCATAACTCGAAGTAATCCCTATTTCGATCAGAGTTCCAGTACGAGGTGTCGTATTTTCGTAAAGTTGTATAGTATTCCACAAACGCAAGTCTAGTTAGTTGCTAAAATGTCGGGCGACCACAAAACATTGATAAAAGGCAGCCCGTCGCAGTACGTGAAGCTGAACGTGGGCGGAACGCTGTTTTACACAACTATCGGCACACTGACAAAGAGTGATAATATGCTGAGAACGATGTTCAGTGGTAGGATGGAAGTGCTAACAGATTCCGAAGGTACGCTCAACTGGTTCAGATTGAACTTTGTTATCACGCATTTTACAATTTTATGTACATAATGGCCATGTATAACAAATAAATTTCCTTAAACTGATGTCTTTTCTGTTATAGGATGGATACTTATTGACCGCTGTGGAAAACATTTCGGTACCATACTAAATTACCTTCGCGATGGCACTGTGGCACTGCCTGATAGTTACCGTGAGATCATGGAACTCCTAGCAGAAGCCAAGTACTTTCTGATTGAAGAACTTACTGAATCTTGTCAACAGGCGTTGGCTAAGAAAGAAAGAGAAGCAGAACCTATTTGCAGAGTTCCCTTGATTACTTCTCACAAGGAAGAACAACTGCTTATTATGTCAACATCTAAGGTAGATATATAGCAAGTAATATACCTATTGACTATTTTGTTAAAAGGCTTAACTAAGCTTAGCAAAAAGGTATTAAAGTATCTAATCTTGTTGTACTTAATTGTTTTTTAAACAACTTTAGTAGACAATAAGGTCCTACCTTTTTTAAAACCTTAGTTCACATTGTTGTAATACAATTAATTATATTATTACTGTTTCAGCCTGTTGTCAAACTCCTGATAAACAGACACAACAACAAATACTCATACACAAGCACATCAGATGACAACCTATTGAAGAATATTGAGTTGTTTGACAAGCTGTCTCTGCGCTTCAGCGGGCGTGTGCTGTTCATAAAGGATGTGATTGGTTCAAATGAGATCTGCTGCTGGTCATTCTTTGGACATGGTAAGAAATGTGCTGAAGTCTGCTGCACTTCCATTGTGTATGCAACTGACAAGAAGCACACGAAAGTTGAATTCCCGGAAGCAAGGATTTATGAAGAGACGTTGGGAATTTTACTGTATGAGAGCAGGAATGGACCTGATCAAGATTTAATACAGGCGACATCTTCGCGCGGCGCTGTCGGTGGACTGTCCTGCACTAGCGACGAGGAAGAGGAGCGGTCTGGCTTAGCCCGACTCAGGTCCAATAAGCAGAATAATCAATCTTAGCGGTTACAGTCGGGCTTGGCGCGCCTTCGAAGCTCGAAACGGACTAATGTCTGATACCAGGCTGGCTACTTTTTGCCATTTTGCTGGCTGCCCTGTTTTAGTCTGTAGACTTTACTGAGCTGTGTCCTTCAATATTGGTCAGCTTGACTATTTTTCCATGGCTCTCTTGATTGTGGAGGAATGAAAATGGCATGAGGCATTTATGATTATAGTCAGATCATACTATGGACAACTTTCTGCTAACACTATGTGTCTTTGTGTCTGTTCTGTGTCTAGTGAGTAAATTCTGCCAGAAGTTGAATAGAAGAAAACATGACATTAAAAGTGCTAAATATGATGCAGGACTTCTACATATCTTAGATTCATGATCCAATCTGTACTTTTAGTAGTGTATCTCTCTTACAATAATGTGATTGATGTCTGTATAGTATATGGTTTGTAAACAAATTTGATTAAATCTACAGTATTTGTTGTTCATGTGTAAAATTAGGTATAGTGAAAAATGCTGACATGCAATGAATATGAATATGAACATAATTAGAGATTGCATATTCGGATGCATATTCACCTAAAGTTGAGATGTTGGCTAACATGGAATGATCTTTTGCGTCCCGGGATCGACAAATGTAGGCTTCTGATTTTAGAATTGGATGTATATTTACTTACTTTCAAATGTCGTCTTCTATGGAATGCACTTTTGTATCGACAGCGAAAATCCTGCGATTCAAGAATCAACAAATTTTGTGAATTTGGAAGTCGCTTCCATACTATACACCCGACTAGTTATGCATCCCCGGTAATCCTGGCACCCCACGATTTTGTCTTTACAAAAAAAAAAAAAATTTAAGAGCCGCTTCCTTAATTTCTTAGCTAAAATTTAACTTTAGGTAAATATGCATCTAAATATCCGATCACTGGTCAGAATGCAACATTACGAGCATTTATTGGCAGGAGTATTGAACTATGTAATTTCTATGGGTGTCTTGAGGCATTGACATGTACATTAATTTAATGTTGCATGATATGTTTAAACAAGTGTAAAATAGTGTAATGTACTATCTAAGATTGTATGTGAAACAATATGTACAAGCTTTGCAGTACATCTATGTTGTAACTCTATTATAACATAAAGTAATTTTATGCTTAATATTATCACATAATTTACACAGCTCAAGTGATTTGCCAAATCAATGTTGTCTAGTATTAGAATCTTGTTCCTGAAGCATCTTTAGTGAATGATGCTCATAATTTAATACCAACTTTGTTGTTAAGATTTATTCTTATTTACCCTGACAAGAATCCTTTAGAAGTGAAATGTCTATATTTAATCATTGGTGTCTGATAATTAATATTCGTTTTATTCAATACATGACGTAATAGATTACTGCATTGCACTACTATTAAGATCTTTGTCACAGGATTGCCAAATACCTGGTATATTGTAAATAAAGGCATAAATACATAATAAACATGAAATTGATAAGTAAGTCTTCAATTAGTAAAAATAAAGGTGTTCTATAATTATGATAAACTGGTCATGGTGTGTATGATTTTGCCAAATTATATGTATAGGTAATGTGAGTGTACATGATTGAGAATTATAACTAGGTACTGTGAAAAAAGAAACTTGGAATGGTATTAAAGTAGTTCAGATTATCTGCACAGTCTAGTCTGATATTTTATTGTTCCATTAGACTTTTTATAATATGCAAATTACCGTCACTGCAGGTGTTGCATTAGATAAAAAATGTGCAAAAATTGCACCTCTGAAGTAGGTAATAAGATTTTGGAAATAAAGATGTGTGCGTCGTACTTTTTCTATTGTGTGACCGGTAAATAAACACGTGCTTAATAAGATTCATCTAATTTTACAAAATACTAGTGTCACCCAGCAAAGACATTTCATTCATTATAATTATTATAAAAGTTAGATTTAGCAAAATAAGTATGATGAATATAACCTCGTGTCCTAATAGGAAGCGATCGTCTCGCGAATACGCGATCATCATGTCATTTTTGTTCGGAAAATCGGAAGGCGCCCTCTGTCGGCGTGACCTCGCGTTTTGGTTCACCGAACAGTTCTTTGGTTCTTCGTTAGTTATTCGTGCGACGATCGGTTTTTATTAGGACGCGGCCTAATATTTAGAGGCTAATTAAATTGACTGAATAAAAAAAAGTGGTAATATTTGTCATTGTACACAATGAGATGAGTAAGGAGTCCCTCCTAGTTACATTGCAAGACTGGTTTCATTACCATAGTAGCCATATGAGTGGAGAATCATGACTATTGTAAAATGAATAGCACATACTTGTTATATCCTTACAAAATATAATATGCTCACCGTTTAGCTGTCTTCAATTGTTTTATTGGTTGTTATGTGAATCCTGATTTTTGTGTATTCATACGAGATTTTTTCATTCATAGTAGAGATGAGAAATGCAGAGGACAAGCAGTTCAACCATGCAATGGAGTGGCAGCTGTATTCATCAATTTAATACCATTTACTGCATAGCCAAGCACTGACTGACTGCGGCCTTGACATATCGCTCTCGGCGACGGCGGACAAACGCCCGTATTATAGAGTAAATGAATCTCCTTTTGAGACGATTATGAAAAGCCCAACTACGGACGGGTAGGCAACAGCACCGTGGACCGCCTACTTTCTACGAACTCAAAGCGCCATCTATAGTTTAAGGGTGGAACAAACTTACACTTGAATCATTGGGATCTTTTTCAAGATTTATTTCTTGCATAGTTTTACAAGATAATTGGAGATGTCAATGATATTGATAATATCGCTCAATTCCAGACAACAATTCACACTGGGATGGCAGCGGCTAGCTCGGCAAGCAGTGATGCCAAAAGCAGGCCTGCTCGCGCCCTTAGATATAAATACACTATTACTATAGGTACTACTCGCGCCTCTTTCGAGCGTCAAGCGCTAGGTAATTATGAAATTAAGATTGCTGCAAACATATTGATCGAGACTGCTCGCCACTTCATTGCCGCCAGGTGTGAATTTGAGACTAAAGCCTAAATTCATGGTAAAAAATATTAAGCAATGGTTGCTCAACATCCTTGATGATAGCAAGTTGAAATAGAGATGCTCTTATTACAAACAATGCACTCGTATGTTGAGGCTCACTTCCTACTTACTATCCTATGCTGCCGGCGCGTGGCGGCTAGCACACTAAGCATAAGCCGCGGTGAACTATTACTAATGGTAAATTGTGATAAAAGAAACCTCCGGCAGTGCCTCTGGTGTAGGAGCATTTAGAACTCTTTGAACTCTATAGAAGACTAATTAGTTTTTTCCTGCTGCTGGACAAAGACCTGCCTACAAAAAATCTAAATCTAAATATTTTAATTCACACTAACCGCTGCCCGCATAAAATTTATTGTTCCCTAACCCATCGCATCATCTGCCTGTGCTATAACTTTGTTTTTGGGCTCCTAAGGGTCCTAACGTGATGTCAAATAGCCTACAGTCTTCCTTAAGAATTGGGCTATCAAATGCAGAATTTTTTAAATGTGACCTTATAAATATTATAATAGCACACATAATGCAATATTACAGTGGTTTAATCAGAGGTCAATATGCAGCCTTTGTCTAGCAGTGGATGTTGCCTGCTGATAATATGATGGCAGTGGAGCGGTCAGATGTCATTTACATAAAATATACATAATATTACGACTAGTTAAATACTTTATTGAGTAGATATTAGATTTCTTTTGTAACATTCTAAACTGCATAATGGAACTCCTGTTTTTGAACAATTATACTTTTTTAAATTGTCACATCCATTCACGCCACACTTTACTGGTTTTGGAGGGTCAACAGGATTTCTCCTATCCAATGGGAATGGTATGCCCGGTGGTAACGATAAAGAGATGTCATTTTTGTTGTTTTTGTAAACTATCATTGGTTCTAGTTTCCTAGTTGGTTTGCCTTTTGACATATTCTTTAATTTAGATTCCTGCTTTTTAAGAAGTCTGTCCATTGTTTTCTTTTTATCTTTCTCTCTCTTTTCATCAGCCATCTGTTTACGTTTCTGTGACTTTATGGCAGCTTTTTGAATGGCTTCTTCTGTCATAACCTTTTCTTTATACCCTGAGGGCAGTGCAAGAAGTACTTCCCCTCCAGGACTAGTCTCTTTATCTGTACCTCTCTCGTACATGGCTCGTTGTCTTGCTGTCATCATTTTTGGGTCCTTAGGTTTTATTTTTTTGAGCTCTTCGTCAACCTGAAAAGATAAATTGTAACAAATGTAATAACTTACCAGAATTTCCTGCGAAGTATTCATGTACTCAGAGAATTATGTTTTTTTTTACTTACTTCTTCTAGTTTGCCAGATTTTATAGCATCAAGCCACCTTTCTTCTTCGCTAGAAGTGCCACTGTCCCTGCCTTTCTTCTTTTTCTTTGATGACGACGCCTTCGGTGGGGTGCTCGACGACGAGCCCGGTATGGACCTCCGAGAGTCTGAGGACGACTTCATGGTTTGTGCCTTTAGCAGATCTGCGGCAGAAGTACCCGGAACGTCGCGCCCTTTCACCTTAATTTTATATGGCTTGTCCAGCGCGTCTTCGAACGATACATCGATTGACGATTCGCTCTCGTATTCATTTTCTAGTTTTCTCTTCTTATGCTTTTTGTGCTTATGCCTTTTATGTTTTTTCGGCGGCGGTGTGTCTATAAATTATCATTTTTATTAATACTTTGAGCAACTGGTAATGTCAACAAAACAAAGGTTAGATTATTTACCAATTACGATTTCATCCTCTGTGGTGCTCTGTTCACGCTGTCTGCGAACCATTTTTGGTTAATTTTATTTCTATTTCTGGTTTATTTTCGTCAGTTCTCTAAGCGAGCCGTTCTGAGCAGTTTCTATTTTGCTGAATTTACGAATTCGGAATTAAACAACAAAACCACAAACAAAACGTTCATCCACACGCATCTTTCAATCAGTCTTACTTAATCATTAAATCATGGACTGCATGAATGGTGCTGATACAGTCCATTCATTCAATTGAGTTAGAAGTCATTGTTCCACTCTCACTCCAGCTCCATAGTTATTTTACCACTGACAGCAGCAACCAAATAGCAACCTTATTGAAATAAAATTAAAGATCACTGTGATTTTGACAGTAAAATAACTTGTGAACGGACTGTATGTTGGTAGAACTGCCGAGCTGTCAAATTGAAATTGATATAATGCTCGATACACACGCAACGACTTAGTCGCCAGAACCTCGCGCTGGCGATTTCAAAATTTCAAGTCCACATACAAGCCACATACAGATTTTGAGAGCAGATTTGTCACAAGCGATTTAAAAATCTGTGTGGACGTGAAAATTTGAAATCACCAGCAAGTCGCTGACGACCACAGAGCATGTAACTGACGACTAAAGTCACTGCGTGTTATCTAGCTTTTTAGAAAGGGTTTTAGAAAATTATTTTTATTTACGGGATAAAACTTTGTATGGAATTTTATTAGATAAGAATTAAGAGATTTGATATAATGCAAAGCGAGCGAAGCCATGTTGATTTTTTTGTGTTCTTTCTGGAATACATAGAATAGATTAAGTATCTTTTGACCATTCATACAGAAATAGGCGTTGCTTTGTCGAATGATGTAGGAAAGTTTCGAATTAAGAGAAAGCAGGATGCAATAACGAGCGTAGCGAGCTAGAAAGATTTGAAGTTATAGATTTAAAGAAATAATATAAAAAATTGTAGCATATCAAATCACAAACTTTTGTGCCCCATAATTTAAGCAGAATTTAACAAACGTAAAGAGGCTGAATATAATTAGGCTGTTACTAACTTAATTAGTGAAACTTGTAAACATTTAAAAAGGAAAAAACTGAATCTTGGCGTAACTTTTGCTCATCAATTACAACGAATACTCACCCTACGATTGTCTGGCGCAATATTCGTAAATTTAGGTCCATTTATAACAACCCTTCTCCTATTCCTGATTCTTTAGCCAGTGAATTTTTAGATAAATTAGCTCCGCCTCGGGTTCCAGCCGTTCCAGCGGCTATTAACCCTAACCTGTCACTGATGTCACTCGTATCCAATAACCAAAACACTCATACGACGCTAGATCTTCCATTCACTCTCACTGAATTAAAGGGTGTAATTCATAATACTAAGGATTCTGCACCAGGCATTGATGGCATCCAGTATTCCTTTTTTTGCTAATTTAAGTGAAGACGTCCTCAGTTATTATTTAGAGCTTATTAATTCTATCATGATTACAGGAAACATGCCCGTTGAATGAAAGCGTCAAACGGTGCTGCCATTTCTTAGACCAAATAAAACCCCATCAGATGCTTCCTCATAGCGAGCGTCCCATAGTTTTATCTTCAATTCTGATGAAATTAGCGGAACACTTAATTAAAAATCGCCTAGAATGGTATGTTAAAAGTAAAGGTTTTTTGGCAGAATCACAATATGGCTTTAGAAAAGGTAAAAGTACCACTGACTGTCTAAGTATTTTAACATCCGATATTCGGTTGTCCTTCTCTAATAACCATTCCGCCATTGCAGATTTCCTTGATATTAATGCAGCTTATGATAACGTTGTATTATCAGTTTTGCAAAATAAATTAAAAGCCTTACAAGTTCCATTGAATTTGTCGAATTTCATTATTAATATCCTGACTGAACGCTCTGTTAACATTTTAATAGGAGATCATGAAGTATCTCATCTTGTATGGAGACGTCTCCCACAGGGTTCTGTCCTCAGTCCCCTTCGATACAAAATTTAGACTCGTCCTTAACTAACCATGTTAAGGTTCTTCAATATGCCGACGATTTATTATTATATTCTTCAAGCCAATCTCTTGAACAGGCTAGATAATATGCTATCAATTCTGCTTTATCTACTTTGGAGTCATGGCTACATCTAAACGGATTGGATTTATCCACGTCTAAAAGCACGGCTGTTTTATTCACTCGGAAGAGAAATATTCCCTTAGTAAACCTCTCTTTTAAGGGAATAACTATTCCAGTTAAGGATAAATTCAGATATCTAGGTATAATACTTGACTGTAAGTAGTGTTCCTCATTGTGATTATATTGTTAACAAATGTGAAAATCACCTAAACATGCTTAGATGCCTCTCAGGTGTGTGGTGGGGTGCACATCCATTTTCATTGAAACTTATTTACAACGCAATCATCAGAAGCACTCTGGATTATGGATTGTTCGTTCTAGAACCTGGTAGTGTTATGGCTTTTAAAAAATTGGATCGCATCCAGTCTAAAGCATTACGAATTATTTCAGGTGCCATGAAGGCTAGTCCCATTAATGCACTCCAAGTTGAACGCGGGGAAGCTCCTTTATATCTTAGAAGACAATTCATATCTGACAAATATTTGTTCCGGATTCTTCAGTTCTCAACTCATTCTCTCATTCCTATACTGGACTCTTTTGTGTTGCAGATTGAATCTTCAGACTACTGGTCCCATAAACGTGCTCCTTGTTTAGTTGTAAGCTATAAAAAAAATATTTCACTCTCTTCTCCTATTCACCGTTCCAATAAACGTCCCCTATTTAACAGTAGTTATGAGAGTTTACAATTCAGCCCCATCATTAAATACTGTGTCAGTAAATGAGATCCCGATTGCCATTTAAGTTTTAATCATTTTTTGGCTGAACATCTAGAGTACTACCACATATTATTTACGGATGCTGCCAAGCGTTCTCCAACGGGTTGTGTTGGGATAGGTATTTACTAGAGATGTACCGACTAGTCGCCGACTAGTCGGTAAAGCCGACTAGTCGGCCATTTTTGTAGTCGGCGACTAGTCGGCTAAATCCGCCGACTAGTCGGCCCACTTCTCACTCATGTTAATATGCTTAAAAAATAGAGTGATTGAAATGAAATTGTATCTTTACTCTTGTTATTTTTTATTATAAGAATCACAGTTTCAGTTTACAATACAATTTAATAATTGGTAGAAAATTTAAATAGGAACTCTTCCTTTAGTCTTTTATAAAATAACAAAATATAGGTTAAAGCAAATAATTATTGGTAATAACTTATTACTATGTTATAATTGAACCTACTTATTACTAATAAGTAGGTTCAATTATAACATAAAAAATAGGAACTCTTCCTTTGACATCCCCAAGTTATTCAATCTCGAAATTAATAAAATAAAACAATACTAGAAGTATCTAAGTATAGTAAGTAAGTATCAATTGGATCAACAAACTTTTTTAACAAAATATTAGAAATAAGTAGGTAGGTTTACTTTACACTACAACCTAGAAATAGGAAGTTGTTCTATGTGTACTTTATATATTATACATATAAAACAAGTTCCTATTTCAATATAATAAATTGTACTGAGATCTAGAAATCAAGTAAAATAAACTTCAACAACAAAAAATAACTATTATACTATAGCCTAATAAGAATCTAGTTAACAAACAAAACAATGTACTACTCATCATTAATCAAACAATGGTGCCGATTCTCTTGTCACAAAATTCTCTAAACTAGACTAAAAATCACCAAAATTTTGTTTATTCCTGTCAAACGACGATTTCCCATTCTGAAATTGACTAAAGTGACACAACTTAACTATAATTTAGTTTGACAGCACTAAGATGGCACTGAGATTATAATTTAGTGAAAATGGCAATTTTGCTATTCTGAATTTTACGTTTTTCACCTAAAATTTTGATTGTCTTAACTAAATCTGACTATTTATAATCGCGATTAAAAAGGTGTGGAATAAAATTAGTTGTCATGAACTAAAATTCACACCAACACCTCGACTTCAGATGCAAAAACGGTACTGTATCTTTTTTTCTTTTCTTTTGCTTATATCTCGAAAACGGTGTGTCGTATCGCAAAAATAATGAAAATTTCGACCCCCTTTGCAATCCGTAAACCTATAAAACTCTACGTGTTGGTAATATTTTTTTATATTTTCCATGCAAAAAGTAAAAAATTCCATACAAAACAAGTCGAGGCCGCACATAATGCGCGCCTACGGCTCTAAAAAAAGATCACGTGGTACGGCAAACAAGTACCACGTGGAGTCGCAATAATTGTCAAATTTGATTTTAGATGTGTCAAAATTATTTCTAAGTTTAGAGATTTTATTTTGCAGAATAGCGTTAAGATTCTCATAGCCAAAAGTAAGGAATTTTAGTGATAGTTTAGTTAGTTTAGTTCGGTGTACAACAGAATCGGCACCATTGGCAATAAAGACTAAAGTTTGACAAGAGTATTCCTCTAGTTTTTATATTTTTTAATAAGGGGCAAATTATGATGCAGAAAGACTAGAGCTTCTGCTCTTTCTGGCAACAATCGATTTCTTTTTGTTTTTTCTTTTTGAACATTTCCGACGTCACCCGGATTTTACCGAAAGTAATGATCGGCCTAGCCGACTAGTCGGCCATTTTGCTGCCGACTAGTCGGCTAGTCGGCTAGTCGGCCAAAGTCATAGTCGGCACATCTCTAGTATTTACCATTCTCCATACAACATCGTACAAAAAATCAAACTGCCTCCGGAGACTTCTGTTTTTACGGGGGAATGTTTCGGTATTTTAAAAGCCATAGAATATACTCATGTTTTAAAGCTCAAAAAAACTATAATTTTTACTGATTCTCAAAGTGCTCTTCTAGCCATCAATAAATCCCACTTCGAACACAAATCGCAGTTATCTATCATTTATTTAATAGGAGAATTTGCGCCCAGAATCATCTCTGAGTGTAATACACTGCAATTTGCGTGGATTCCGGCCCACGCTGGAATCCATGGCAATGAACTAGCTGATACACTTACCGGTGATCGGTGCAGTGTGGGAAAATTTGTATAAGGAACTAATTCCTTATACAAAGGACATCGTCCATCGTCTAAAATGGTCCCAGGACCAACAAACATCTGACGTACATAATAATTCTAATTATATTTTATTCTACTAATTGTGAATATCTGTATATAACGGACATTCAGCGTTCCTTAATGAACAACATTAAAAGAGCAGTAGCGATTTACAACATCACATCAAAAAAGCTGCCATCTTTGACAATTAGATTTGACACGATAATTAATTAGTGATGCCCACAATCTTTCATTTCACACATCGAGAGCGAGATTACTTGAGGGATTTTGCTATTGTCTTGGTGAGATTAAGCACGCGTTTCTTAACCTTACAATTTATTCTGATAACAAAATCTGTTTGTAGGGTTAGGTAGTGTTGTGATTGTTTTGTGTGTGTTTGGTTTGGGAATAAGGGTTGTATTTTTAAGCTTTTTGGCACTCATTTTCTAAGACAATGAGTGCCGAGGAACCCCCGGATGGGGGTGGAGGGACTCCTCCAGATATTATGGATGTTGTGGAGTGTTCCCAAAACTCTGATCGCGTAAGATCCGAGGTTAGAAAGCGCCCCGGAGGTCCTGAGATTTCTGTTGACGCGAAAAGAAACAAGCCGCCGTCTGACTCAATTCAGTCCGTTTTTACCAAGCCAGGATTTGAGAACGACTACAAAATCCTCTGACAGAGCTCCCTTTACCGTATTTATATCTAGGGTGGAAACAGACCCTAAACAAGGCCTAACTTTAAATTCCCTTAAGTTTGCCCAATTTGTTTTCAGTAAGGGTTTTAAAGGTGTTGTCCAAGGCAGTGTCAAGTCTTTACTTGACACTGCCTTGGACAGCACCTCACTCAGCAGTCAGACGGCGGCTTGTTTCTTTTCGCGTCAACAGAAATCTCAGGACCTCCGGGGCGCTTTCTAACCTCGGATCTTACGCAATCAGAGTTTTGAGAACACTCCACAACATCCATAATATCTGGAGGAGTCCCTCCACCCCCATCCGGGGGTTCCTCGGCACTCATTTTCTTAGAAAATGAGTGCCAAAAAGCTTAAAAATACAAACCTTATTCCCAAACCAAACACACACAAAACAATCACAACACTACCTAACCCTACAAACAGATTTTGTTATCAGAATAAATTGTGAGGTTAAGAAACGCGTGCTTAATCTCACCAAGACAATAGCAAAATCCCTCAAGTAATCTCGCTCTCGATGAGTGAAATGAAAGATTGTGGGCATCACTAATGTCAAATCTAATTGTCAAAGATGGCAGCTTTTTTGATGTGATGTTGTAGGGGCCGTAACAGGATATCAATCGATTTCATTACATACAATGATGCCAATAATTTTGTCAGCAATCCAATACTGATAGAAAATAAATATTCAGCAGTTATCCCGCGCTTTCATATAAGTCGTATGGAAGTTGTTAGGGATATTCCTACTGACTGGACACTAGAGGAGCTAGTCCTTGGTATTGAAACACCTCACAATTGTGGAGAAGTCATTAGGGCTAGAAGGCTTAATTTTAAAAACAAAAAAGGGGATTCCGTAACTTGGTCCCCATCATCGACTGTGGTGCTTACTTTCTCTGGTCAAATTCTCCCAGAGAAAGTCTTCTGTTACAATGTCTCTCTTCCTGTATCTATTTATCAACTTCCAACCATACAATGCCGCAATTGCTTAAGATTTGGCCATATAAGCACTCAGTGTAGATCTCAGCCCCGCTGTTACCGTTGCACTCAACCTCATCCCGGAGATAGCTGTAATGTTCCCGACTTACAGGTCTCTTGTCTTTTGTGTGATGGTGGAAGCCATAAGGCCACGGATAATAAGTGCCCTGAACACTCAAGACAGAAGTCTATTAAAATGGTAATGTCTCAGGAAAACTTAAGCTACCGTGAGGCTTCAGTAAGGTTTCCCCGTCCCCGTAAATTGCCTTACTCTAAGGTTACAGCAGGTCCCTCCCAATCTAAACTACCTCAAGCTTATCCTTCTGAACCACTTCTCTTCTCGTCCCCTCTTAACACTCCTACTTCTTCTCCATATGCATCCCCCGTTAAAACCTCCTATACCAAGACTGTTTATCGTTCTCCAAAACCTAGGCCAGAATTGGGCAAGTCATATGATACCCAAGCCCATAAGTCGATGGTCTATACCCCTAATTAATTCCTCTCAGCCTAATGGCTGTGCCCTGAATTCCCCTTACATTGAAACTACTCCCCTTCCCACTCGTAATGACAATTTGATTGAGCTCCTGGCTGGCTCCCTTATAAACATGTTGTCTAAATTTAGTGACGCAATACGGGACAATGTCGTTGTATTAGGTCAACAACTCCTCGAATCCTGGACTCGACAAAATGGAAGAAATCCTTCAGTGGAATTGTAGATCCATTCACAGGAAAAAACACGATATAATCTATCTTATAAATAGATATAAACCCGTTGTCTTTGCTGTGTCGGAGACGTGGCTCAAGCCTGGATCTCTCTTTAGGGTTCCTGGTTATTCATGTCTTCGGGACGATAGAGATGACGGATGGGCGGGTTGCGCCCTATTGGTTAGCAGATCTATCACTTATTCCCAGATTCCTCTTTCCCATCACGATCCTGGTCTACATGTAGTGGCCATTAGAGCCATGGACATATCCTTTGTATCTGCCTACATTCCCAATCCCAATGCTAGTATTTTGTCCGAATTTAACTCTATCCTTTCTTCTATTTCTGGCCCTTTGATTGTGTTAGGTGATTTTAATTGCCGTTACACCCTTTGGGGCTCTCACTGTAATGACCCCTCCTCCAGCTTTTTGCTTGAACTTTTAGATGATCGCAACCTTTGTGTTCTTAATGATGGATCTGCTACCCGTCGGGTTTCACCTAACCAAAATATTAGTGTTCCTGACCTTACTTTCTCTTCCCCTTCCTTAGTATCAACTCTTTCCTGGACTGTGCTCCCTAATTCATATGGTAGTGATCATTTTCCTATCCGAATTTCTCTTCCAAGTACTCATCCCCGTTCTCCTCCCACCCAACCCCTACAAAAATATCGCCTACCTCAAGCCGACTGGTCTAAGTTCTCGTCAAATTTGGACGCAGAACTTCAAAATTTGGCCCAAATAAATTCATCCAACTCCCTTATTCACTACAGTAATTTTGTTGAGAGTCTGTTGAGAGCGGCCAATTCTTCAATCCCCTTAAAAAACTCTGCCCGTCACCTAATACCTTCTCCACCTTGGTGGGATGCTGAATGCACTGATGGCGTCCGCAAACGTAAAGAAGCTGAAAACTCCTTTTCCTCTAGCTTAAATATGCCAAACTATTTAAATTTTAAAAAGACCTCTGCAACTACTTGTAGGTTATTGGCAAGAAAGAAAAGAAGTGGCTGGCTAAAGTTTTGCGAGTCACTGTCTCCACGTTCTCCTGTTTCCCTTGTATGGAAAAAAATTAAAATCTATCGCAGAGCTTGTGACAGCCAGTCTCCCCATATTTCTACCAATGACCACAGTGCCTGGTTGGAAGAATTCATATCCAAATTAGCCCCCCCCTTTGTCCCTAGCTCCGAATGCCTTCCCACTATAGATCCTCCTCCTCCCAATTCCTCTGATAGATTTGAGGACCTTTTCTCTTATTCAGAACTTATTTGTTCCTTGGATCACCTCCGGGATTCTGCTCCGGGGGTCGACGGAATACCCTACTCCTTTATTTCCAAATCTTCTTCTAACTGTAAACTAATCTTTCTGAACCTAATCAATTCCTTTTTCGTTAGTGGCAAAGTTCCAGAGTCATGGTAATCCCAAATAATCATCCCAATTTTGAAACCAGGGCAAGACCCAAAAGACTCTACTTCCTACCGTCCTATCGCCCTCTCTTCTGTCTTGGCTAAAATTATGGAGAATCTCATCAAGAACCGACTTGAATGGATCTTAGAAACTAAAGGCATCTTATCCAGTTCTCAGTTCGGTTTTCGAAGAGATATGGGAACCCTAGATAGCCTAAGTGTTTTCATGTCTTATGTTCGTATTGCCTTTTCCAATAATGAAAGTGTTCTCGGTGTTTTCCTAGACATAGCTTCAGCCTATGATAATGTCCAACTTCCTATACTCAGGCAAAAGCTGCTACAGCTGAGTATCCCTGTGAGGATGGTCAACATCATTTGTAGTCTCCTTATGTCCCGTTCCATTTCTGTCCGTCATCAAAACTTCCTTTCCCCATCCCGTATAGTGTGGAAGGGTCTACCCCAGGGGTCCGTCTTAAGCCCCATCCTTTTTTATAATATATACACACATGACTTGGAGTCTTCAGTGAGTTGTTTCTGCAAATCCTACAATATGCCGATGACATTGCTCTCTACTTCAGTTCAGCTTCCCTTTCAGATGCCTCATCTCGCTTAAATTCAGCCCTTTACTACTTAAACCAGTGGCTGACCGATCACGGCTTAAGTTTATCAGTCTCCAAATGTAATGCAGTTGTCTTTTCTCGGAAACGTAATATTCCCCCTATTAACCTTTATGTTGAAAATGAACCCATTTTGATCCGTGACAAAGTAAAATTTCTTGGCCTCATTCTTGACTCAAAATTATCTGGGCTCTATCATCTGGATTACATCTCAAAGAAATGCGAAAGAGGCATTAATGTCTTACGTGCCCTTTCTGGAGTTCGCTGGGGAGCTCATCCAACTTCCCAGAAAATCCTATATAACGACATAGTTCGTAGTCACTTTGACTATGGAACCTTTCTGTTAGAACCATGTAACAAAATAGCCCTAGCCAAACTGGAAAGGATCCACGGGTGCTATGAAATGCTCACCTATTAATGCCCTTCAGGTAGAATGTTTAGAGCCACCACTTCACTTACGCAGGCAATATCTCTGTGACCGATTTTTTTATAAAGTCATCCAGAATAAATGTCATCCTCTTTTCCCTCTTCTTCGTACACTTTTTCACTTAATCCAGACATCTCGCTATTGGGCTCATAAAGATCCTCCACTCCTCGTTAACAGCTTCAGTAAATTCAATAATCTGCACATTTCCATAATTCAGTTAAATAAAAACCCCATATTTGAAGTAAATTTTGATTCCTTGCTCTATCAACCAAAAATTATTTTTAACTTTGGTATACCCAAACATGACCCTGTTGCTAATGTCAAACTCAATAGGATTCTGGCAGAGGACTGGCACGATAGGTTGACGATATTTACAGATGCTTATAAGTGGTCCGATAACAGTAATGTCGGATCAGCTGTGTGGATCCCAAGATACAAAAATATTCTTAATTTTCGTAGTCCTGCTTTTTGCACTATTTACACAGGGGAAGCAATAGCTCTATTCGAAGCAGTCTCTTACATTGAATCACATGGACTCAACAAAAGCCTCAATCTCTCGGATTCTCTTAGCTGCCTACAGGATTTAATAAAATCGCCTTTTCGCTCTCGTCACAATTTTCCCCTTATCCTAAAGATAAAACAACTCCTGTATAGATGCCACTGCTTAGGCATAGAGATTGCACTGGCACCTTTTGTGCGAAAAGTTATAAATAAATAAATAAATAATGAGAATGCGGATTCAATTGCCAAGCTGGCTATTCGGAATGGGATTGAAACTCATACGTCTTGTTATCCCCGTGATCTGCTCTGTCTTGTTAAACCCGAGATGATAAAGAATTGGAATGATCATTGGCAAAAAACTCGAACATTGAAGGGAAAATTTTATGGCTCTATCCAACCATTCATTCCATCTAAATGTTGGTTCAGCAAACTAAAATATTCTAGTAAAATAGCCACCTCTGTCATAATTAGACTCCGACTTGGGTTCGTTTGTACACCAGTTTTTTTGGCCAAAATACGCGTGAGGGACTCTTCTTTGTGTGAATGCGGCCTGGATGAGGGCACTCTGGAACACTTGTTTTTTTCCTGTCCTCGTTTAACCACTCCCCTTTACGACATACTCCCTTCTGATGTCCCCCGCCCAATTAATATTCCTTTCCTATTATCTTTAGCCCATACCCCTGCAGTTAAAATCCTTTATAAATTCATTAGCATTAATAAAATCCAGTTATAGTTGATATTTCTATTTATTTATTATATACCTACTGAATGTTCTAACATTTATTTTGTGACGTCTTACATGTATTAACCAAAAATGTTTTGTCCTTTTTTAGCATGGGGATCCATGGATGCCAACGCTACAAACCGATCAATAGTTGTGTAACAGTTTACGATCATTACTTTCTCATACATACCTTGACATTGGCAAAATCATCGAACGTTACCGATGGAGCCAGAACCATAAAAATAGAATAGAATAGAATAGAGATTACTTGAGTTGACCACCTGCTCACGGATGTCATACGCATCCGTACCTACGTACTTTCCTTTTAAATTTTCTTCGCTGTTGGGTATGGCGCTTCTCTAGTGACTTGTGCGACGTTTTTATTGGTACCATACACCTTAGGTGTGAAAAGAATTCAACAACAAGAAATTCACGAATGGGCGCTGTGCACTCACTGGTAGTCGATTCGTATTCGTGATTCGTTTTGGGGAATTTGTCATCATCTGTTTTAAAAACACGAATACGTATCGAATACGATAGTCCTCGTACACCGATCCGAAATTCGAGTATTCACTAAAAAACATTTCGTAGGCAGAGATCGCATTCATAATGTGTGTAGCATTTCGCTCTCACTCATATGTATTCGATTCATATTCTTTATTCGTGAAAAACACGAATACGAGTGCACAGAACCAATATTAAGCACGATGGCTACTTCGATCGGTAAAAACTGACTCGATGCTCGATATTCACGAATATAGGTAAAAACGAAAACGAAGCAGTGCACAAACTACCATACATTTATTATGAAGGCTATTTCGAATTGTATTTTAACGAATCACGAATACGAACACAATACAAGGTAATGCACAAACGCCCTAAGTGAGATGCATTGTAATATTTCAAATAGAATAACACGCTAGGTACTGAAGGTATCGATTTTGAACAAAATGTATCGACACGGGTCCTGTCAATTTATTGCACTCAAATCTCACTCGCTCGCATTTATTCGTGATTACATTGTGTAGTGTAATCAACTAGCTTTATTTAACACCAAACAAGATAGGTAAGTACATATGTACTTAAATGTTCTACTGAAGCTCTTAGCTTAACTAGCCACATACAAGCAATAGAAATAACATTAGTGACAGGCATTTACTAGCATGTATTTCTAAGTATTGAAAGGATTTTTCTAAGTTTTGGAAGTTTCTTACTAGTTAAAACCTCAAATTCTTTGTATTCTTATTAATCTTTGTATTATTTTTAAATAAAAGCTTTCTGAAACTTGTCCGTCATTAAACTTTGTCTTGATGGGCATATACTTGTAATTTAGAACACGCAAAGTAATTTTCCTTCGCTGTTGGTTCTGGGGCGAACGATGTATGGATGCAGAACAATCTCCTTTTAGTATTGACCTCATGACATTACCAAAGACTTTTCTTCGGGACACCTGGAAGGTAGCTTGGGATATCGGAAGTAAATTGAAGGGCCTTTACTTTTCAAGTATACAACCCGACGTTCTACTACCTATTTAAAAAATAAGTCCTTATTTGTGTTGCTAGGATTGGCTAAAACTTGATGGTTTTTTTTCAGGCTTCCAGCTAATAACAAGTGGAGCGATTTATAATGGATAACAGCTATGAAACATGATAGTAATGTTTCAAAGTCTGCAATTTCAAAGACGACGACACATTAGACAAAATTCAATCAATTTGCCATTACCTAATATTTATTTTTGTTTTTATTTTATATTATAATAACCGTTAATGATGTCAAACTCAAACTAAAAGCATTTATTTCAATTAAACCATTTACAGGCACTTTTGAATTGTCAAGTGGTCGGTCAGTCAGAAATATGAAGCTAGTTGCCCATTCCAAAGCGTAGTAGGTACATAACTATAGGTATGTAACACACAAACGACCATATTCATTTGTAATTTAATGTACTTGTGAGAACATGAATAACGTATCTATTAGTTGCCGCTTTATTACTATAAGGCTATTCATACACGAAATATTTTAAGAGATAATATCTCTCTCATAAAGCTGATGAAGAAACCACAGAAAAAAAAATTAAGTGTTTTATTTTATGTTGTTATTATAACTTTAAAACTGCTTGAGACATTTTGCATAAACCGTTATTCCTTATTCTATGAATGATCCAACCGACGCGGTGAGGAAGGCGGCCGGCGCGGGCGCGGCCTGCGGTGCGTCTTCGTGGGGCCTCTGGGCGTCTCGTCTATTCTGTGTCGAACAGAGTATATTATAATGTATACTGTGCTCTGCTCTAGGAGTAATAGTGTTCTGTGACCAGGGCTTGTTAACGTTACCAAATAACAAAATAATAACCGTTAGGTAACGTTGATTTCAATGTGATACCTTACTAACGTTACAAAATTTTAACGTTACTTGTTAACATTACCGCTAATATAACGTTGCTTGTAAACATTACCGGTAATATAACGTTACTTAACGTTAACGTAAAATACGACGTTAACGTTAATTTTACCGTTAATATAGCCGTCCCGTAGGTTTACATTTTTGTGCGCTCGCTTAGTATCGGATCACTTTAGATGTACTGTTGCCGCTTCGCCGCGCTACCCGCGCCGCCGCCGCTGCTTTGCCACAGTCGTGTGTAATAGGTACCTACAGTGAGTTGGTTTATACGAAACGCTTACTACAACATGAGACGTAGGTAAAAATCAAAATTAGGTTTATAGGTAAGTTACATGTACCTTTATTATGATCTATCTTACCGTAGTTAAGTAGGCAATTAACGAAAATAAAAATACCAAAGGTATCTACCATGTTTTTGTTAGTTCAATAATGTATTTTGAAGCTATCTTGGTCTGAAAATCACAATACACATAACGTGTCTATTTCTACCTATAGCATATAATAAAAGTAAAACAAAAAGAAAAAGTTAATGTTTTGCTAAAAAAAAAGCGCTAAAGATCTAGTTCTAAGAAGTATCTCAAAAAATCATAAATAAATAAATAGTTATAAAACTGTGTGCAAGGATATATGTGTGCCCCGCCGCCGGCCAGCAAAACACCAGCTGGGGCTCTAAAGAGGAAGGGCAGGACGGCACGGGAGGCGCAGGCCCCAGAGCCTACTTCCCGGCCACAGGAATCTCCCACGACTGACGCCGGGTGGCAGGTGGTCGGGGAGAAAAAGAAGGCGGCCAAGGCGGCCAGAAAAAAGGGGCAAAGGCGGCGCCACAAGGAGCGAGCCGTCGCGGCAAGGCTCCGCGCCCCAAAGACCGCAGCTGTAGTGATCATGCTACAGCCGGACGCGGTTAAGAGGGGCGTGACGTACCGTGACGTGCTCACCAAGGCGAGGGAGACGGTGGACCTCCAGGAGCTCGGGATCACCGAGGGCCTCCGGCACAGGGTGACCGCAACTGGCGCCCGCTTGCTGGAGATCCCCGGTGTGACGAGTGGCCCCACCGCTGACGCCCTAGCTGAGAAGCTAAGGGCGTCCCTCAATGCGGACGAGGCTCGAGTCTCCAGGCCCGTCAAGTGCGCAGACATGCGAGTCTTGGGCCTGGATGACTCCGTAACGGAGGGAGAGGTGGTAGCCGCCGTCGTCAGGACGGGCGGGTGTCTGGCCGACCAGGTGAAGGCGGGCACCATACGTCCGGACCCCGCGGGTATGCGAACCGTAACGGTAAGCTGCCCCGTGACGGCGGCGAAAAAGATTGTGGAGGGCCGAAGGCTTCTGGTGGGCTGGGTTTCGGCGCAGGTTAAACTGCTGGAACCCAGACCTCTGAGGTGCTTCCGATGCCATGTGGGGCACCACGTTGGCGTCCAGTGCACCTCGGAGGTGGACCGCAGCACTCTCTGCTTCCGCTGCGGTCAGCCCGGACATAAGGCCGGCTCGTGCGAAGCCGCGCCGCACTGCACAGCATGTGCGGGTGCTGGCAAGCCGGCCGATCACCGGGCGGGCAGTAAGTCCTGCGCTCCACCCGCCGGAACCAGGAGGAGAGGCAGGCCCTCCGCCGCCGTTGCCACAACCACCGTCAACGCGGCCAGTGCCACTGCCACCGTTGCCGCCACTGCCGCCACCCGGGAGGAGACTGAAATGGAGGAGTAACGGCTCCATTGAGACTCCTCCAGGCGAACATCAACCACTGCGCCTGCGCTCAGGACCTGTTGCTCCAGAGCATGGCGCAGTGGTCGATTAACATTGCCGTGGTCGCTGAGCCGTATTTTGTCCTGCCCAGGGATGACTGGGTTGAGGACCTGAGCGGCTCAGTGACCATAATTTTGTCGGCCGCCGCCGGCACCCCATCCCTCGAAGGTGTCACGAAGGGACAGGGGTGCGTAGCAGCACGGTTCGGGGAGATAGTAGTAGTGGGAGTGTACTTCTCTCCGAGCCGAACTCTCGCCGAGTTCCAGAACTCTTTAACAGAGTTAAGTGTCGTCGTCGCCGGGTACCATCGCTTCCCCGTGCTAGTGCTCGGGGACTTCAACGCCAAAAATCCGGCTTGGGGTTCCCGTTACACTGATGTGTGGGGCAGGATGGTGGAGGACTGGGCTCTGGAGACAGGCCTGGTCGTCCTAAACCGGGGTTCTGTTCCCACGTGTGTGCGGATGCGGGGTGAGTCTGTGGTGGACATCTCGTTTGCCAGCCCCGCTCTGTCACAGCGTGTCATTGACTGGCGCGTCATGGAGGAGGTGGAGACCTACTCCGACCACCGGTATATCCGGTTCGACGTCTCCGCCCAGACCTCTAGCACGCCGGTCCAACAGGCCCCGAGTGGTCCGCGGTGGGCGCTGAAGCAGATGGACCGGGAGCTACTCCTGGAAGCCTCGATCGTGCAGGCCTGGGTGTCATCACCGGACAGGCCTGCCGATATTGACGATGAGGCGGAGTGGTTCCGGGAGGCCATGTCCGAGATTTGCGACGTGGCAATGCCCCGAGTCCGTCCAGGAAGCGCCCGACGTCAGGTGTACTGGTGGTCGCAAGAGCTGGAGACGCTACGCAAGGCGTGCGTCGCAGTGCGACACCTGTACTCCAGGCACCGTAGGCTCCGCATCCGCCCTCCGGATGCGGAAGCGACGGAGGCGGAGCTGTACGAGGGATACAGAGCGGCGAAGACCGCCCTCCAAGAGGCTGTCCAGCGTGCCAAATATACGGCTCGCGAGGAGTTGGTGGAGACTCTGAACGGAGATCCATGGGGGCGCCCTTACAAAATGGTGCGGAATAAACTCCGCACCTGGGCCCTCCCGCTGACGCAGAGTCTCCGCCCCCAGCTGGTGGAGGAGGTGGTGAGCGCTCTGTTCCCTTCACGGGGGGAGCATACTCCCCCGCCCATGGCTCCGCCGCTCACGGTGCCTGAAGCGGACCACGCGGACGACGACGACACCCCTGAAGTGACCGGGGTAGATCTGAGAGTGGCGGTAGGTGAAGGCCAAAAATACCGCCCCAGGACCCGATGGCCTGCCAGGGAAAGCCTGGGTCCTGGCCTCGACGGCTCTTGGGCCTCGACTGGAGGCGCTCTTAAGCGCATGTATGGAGAGAGGCCAGTTTCCACTCCGTTGGAAGACGGGGAAGCTGGTCCTCATTCGGAAGCCAGGGCGCCCTGCGGACTCTCCGTCCGCATACCGGCCCATTGTGCTGCTCGACGAGGTCGGCAAGCTCTTTGAGAGAGTAATTGCAGGCCGCCTCGTCGGGCACTTGGTGAGGACGGGGCCGGATCTTGCGGATAGTCAGTTCGGCTTCCGCAAGGGGCGCTCGACGGTGGACGCCATCATGCGCGTTAGAGCCCTCACGACGGGGGACGCGGTGTCTCGGGGCGGGGTTGTCGTGGCGGTGTCACTCGACATCGCCAACGCATTTAACACCCTGCCCTGGAGTTGCATTGGGGAGGCACTCCGGTATCACCGGGTGCCAACCTACCTCCGTCGAATAGTCGAGGCATATCTGACGGACAGAGCCGTCATCTACCCCAGTCGCGATGGGGAGTGGAACCGGCGAGAGATGTCGTGCGGTGTCCCACAGGGATCGGTTCTAGGGCCGCTCCTGTGGGACATCGGTTACGACTGGGTGCTGCGGGCCGACCTCCCTGATGGCGTCAGCGTGGTGTGCTACGCTGACGACACGCTGGTCCTGGCGCAGGGGAGGTCGCATCAGGCGGCGGCCGACGCGATGACACGCGGGGTTGCGATAGTCGTGGAGAGGATCCGGCAGTTGGGTCTCGAGGTGGCTTTGCACAAGTCCGAGGCCATGTCTTTCCATGGGCCCCGGAACAGGCCACCATCGGGATCCCAACTAACGGCAGGAGGGGTTCACATCGGCGTCGAGTCCACGATGAAGTACTTAGGACTCGTGCTCGATAGCCGGTGGAACTTCGTGGAGCACTTCCGACGTTTGGCCCCCAAACTGGAACGGACTGGGGCCGCCCTCAAGCGGCTCCTGCCCAACCTGAGGGGTCCAAACGCCTCCTGCCGGAGGCTTTACGCGGGGGTCGTGCGGTCTATGGCTACATATGGGGCCCCGGTGTGGGCGCGTTCACTGCGGCGGAGAGCCGCCCACTATCTGAACGCGCCCCAAAAGGTGGTAGCCGTAAGGCTGATCCGGGGCTACCGCACGATCTCGGGCGAGGCGGCAAGCCTCCTTGCCGGACTGCCGCCGTGGGATCTGGAGGCGATAGTCCTCGCGCGCCTGTATGAGTGGCACGCGGAGGCACTACGCCGGGGGGAAACCCCGCTTCCGCGGCAAATCGCGGCGGAGCGGACGGACCTCCGGCGCGATCTCATGGTGGCATGGAAAGAGCGACTGTCGCAACCCAGCGCAGGGCACGCCACGATAGCGGCGGTAAGACCCCTCTTTGAGGAGCGGCTAGAGAGGCGTCACGGCGTCCTCACCTACCGCCTGACGCAGGTCCTCACCGGACACGGATGTTTCGGGAGGTTCCTGCACATCATCAGGCGGGAGGAAACGCCCGGGTGTCACCACTGCGATGATCGCCCCGAGGACACGGTGGAGCATACGGTGGGGGCCTGCCCTGCATGGGCGGAGCACCGCCGTGTCCTCGTAGAGGCGATCGGCAGCGGCGGCGACCTCTCACGCCCGGCCCTGGTTCAAGCCATGGTCCGGGGCGAGGGGGAGTGGGAGGCAGTCACCTCCTTCTGCGAAGCAGTCATGCTAGCGAAGGAGGTGGCGGGACGGGAGAGGGAGAGAGTCTCCCGTCCAAGCCGCCGCGGTGGACGCTCCGGGCGTCGGGAGCCGCGTGACGACTCCCGGCCACCGTAGGCGCGGGCCTGCGGGCGGTGAGTAATGGGTAGCTCACCGTCCGATCAGGACCAGGCCCGTGCTGGACGGCGCGTACGTGTTCCACGCGCGCCTCAAAGAGATGTCAGCATCGAAGAGGGGGCCCACTAGGGCCCAAGCCTGCCGGGAAAGCGGGATCATCCAAAAGGGGTACCGCTGACCCGGAACATAAAGGGCCAAGGAAGGAACACGGGTGGGTTTTAGTCAGTAAGAGTCTGACACTCCCTTCCGCTCCACCCAGAGCGGGAGGAGTCATTTGATGATTTCCCATCCTCAAAAAAAAAAAAAAAGTATACACCCTGTATAGGATACAATCTGGTAGGCAAATTGGCACCTTATATTTTTTGCGAAAAAAGTGTATAGAGCTTAAAAAAAAGGAGAAACAAAAAAAAAAGCATCTAAAAGAAGCTTATATCTCCAGAATAACACATATATGTGTTGAGATAGAAAAATCTAGATATCAACCCTGAAAAATCTAGATGTATCTATGGAAACACTAGATTTCTTTAGTTCGATAGACCTACTTTAGGTACCCGTTTAGAAATTGAATATCGGTTCAGGGGTTTCGCAGGAAATCCACCTGACAGACTGGATAATAGTAAATTTTCACCCGTTTTCCCCTTTGTAATGAAATAACTTTTCAGCTGAAAGACACACAGTCGCTCCTGTAGTGTCAATAGATAGGGGATTACGCAAGGAATCCGGTTATGTATGACATGTCTGGATAGGGTGCCTAACTAAGGAGGTTTAGCTGTAAGAATGCTTGTAAACGTAACAAAAATAAACGAAAAATCAGGGAGAAATTCGCGGTCCTCGTTACGGTAAAGATTCGAGCCACTTAAGCGGGCGCGTCACGACCGCTAATCTCGTAGTCATCAGCAAGGAACTTTACGGCTCAAAATACGTCATCAAGTGAACCCCTCAAGAGGACCCGAATCGCTCCCTGAACAGTTAGAGAACTTTCAACTTGGTGTTATTATTTATCAACCCCTTCATATAAGTAAGTACCCCGGAACACGAAGACGTCAGTACGAAGCCACAGTCGGGAATCTTGAAGATACCTGGAACTTATAGGTGTAGGACGTCAGCGCCGCTGTGGATTGGGAGACGCCCGACCTCATACCGGGATAGCCCTGGTTGGGTATTACAACCTCCCTCACCCTGGAACCCAGCGATCACGCCCGTCCGGCACATTTGCTGGTTGTTCAGTTGCTGGGGGTTCAGATAGAGCTTAAAAAAAAGGAGAAACAAAAAAAAAAGCATCTAAAAGAAGCTTATATCTCCAGAATAACACATATATGTGTAGCTCTATACACTTATTTCGCAAAAAATATAAGTTGCCAATTTGCCTACCAGATTGTATCCTATACAGGGTGTCTTTATAATGTGCACATATCGATGAGGGAATCTATGCATAATTTTATAGACGGAAAATATATATAAAAAAAATCTAAATTCTTTTTTTATATATTTTATGGAATTTTGCGATTCTGTGGTCCTTGTAAACAAAACGTTGTAACTTTTAAACTAAATGATCTAACGCAATGAAACAAACTTCATAATGGTTGGAAGTAGTTAGGCGTCCTCATAAAATTGTGGAAAAAAAAACTACCCTCAATTGAAAACAAACATGATTTTTTGGTAAAAACCTTTTTTTTCATAATTTTTTACAATAAATATGTGTAAAATTACTCAATAAGACGCTATTACCGTTACCATACTACGCCGTTCCTAACGTTTTTATTACTTTAAGTTATTTTTTATCGTATTAACCACCTAATGGTAAATATTGCATGTTTTTAACACAATACGCACTATTGTTTAGAAAGCCTTTAAAAAAATATAAAAAAATGTTTCGATTTTTAAAATATTTTTACTGTCGATAACATTAAGCACAGATCCTCATTTCGATATGTGCACATTATAAAGACTCACACTGTATAAGCATGATAGCCAATATCATGCGTATACAGTGTGAGTCTTTAGAAGCCATTTCAAGCAAAAAAAACGACCCTTTAAAATTTAAGTTCCCCTGCCCCTGTCACCTAGAGCCTTTTTTCGATCCACTGTGCGGCGCGGCGTGACTGCGTGTCGATCGGCCCGCCGCGCCCCGCCGCCGCCGCTGTGCGCTTCGGCCCCCGCTAGTTCAACGGTTCAACCTAACAAGATTAACAGATTGAAATTAACGTTAATTAACAATTACCGTTAATAAAGATTAACGATAAAATGTAGCATAAATAACGTTATATCTATTACCGGTATTTTAGTATTAACGGTAAATCGAGGTAACGTTATGAATTTTTACCGGTATTTAAAGACTCTGTGCTATCTAAAAAAAGTACTCTGTGTCAAACAGCGTGTTGGTGAGGTTATGTTCGCATGCATGTATCCTATACTATATTGTAGTCTGTGCATGCATGTCTCCGACGCAACTGCCCAAGCATGGTAGTAATTTCGCGTCTTACGGTCGGTTACCGCCCTCCACAGTCTGTGTGCTGCCGGACGCAAACACGTGCCCTCACCTCCTACTACATGGGACCTAACAAAATCACTGGTGAACTGTAACTGAACTGAACGTACGAAAATACACCTCTGCCAATCTCGAGAGGGAATGCAGGCATGATGATGTTAAGAATAAACCAATGCAAATAAAAATAAAATAAAATCTTTTTATTTTAGACACATTTGGCCCATAATATTGTTAGTAGCAGAACTTAAAATCTATGTTACGTTTAAACATTAAAATATTAATTTAAGTATTTGCCGCCCTCTGGGGCCCCTGGCACACGCACTTGTGCTTGAACCCAGTGCCCCAGCAGGGGGCTGTCCAGCTTGTGGCTGAGCACGCTCAGGATGGTGTTGGTGCTCCCACGCGTGCGGAACATCAACGAAGCGATGCGGCGCCGCAGCACAGTGTGAAATCCGTCTGTGTGCGCATGCGCAAACATCGCAGATGCACTACAGATAGCGTGGGAGTCCCACCAGCACACTGAACGCGTTATTATATTGTATTCGGAGAGCGTTGATGGTCCGCTGCGTGTAGTCGACCCACAGGTTGCAGGTGTAGAGAGTTTGGCAGAATGCTTTAAACAGAGTGATCTTTACGCCTAAATTACACCTCGCAAATCTGCGTGCCAACATGTTACAGCGGACCGCCATCGCTTTCCTCTCCCTTTCTATATCCCCATCGTCTTTTAAATCCTCGGAGACCACATGGCCGAGGTATTTAAACTCTCTCACTCTTCGAAGAGCGACAGCATTAAATAGCACAGGCGCCACATCCCCCAGTTTACGATCCCAGGCTTGAAATACCAAGAGCTCACTTTTCTTTACATTGTACAGGAGACCGTGTACCGTCCCATACTCCTCACACACGCATATACGCTTTCTGAGCGCAGCTATTGATGGGCTGAGCAACACCATATCATCTGCATAACTAATACTGTTGATACAGTGACCATCAATCGAGCACCCTACTCCGATGTCGCTCAACTCACCAATCAGCCCGTTCACGTACAAGTTGAAGAGTTAAGGAGATGTAAAACCCCCCTGTCTCACGACTCGTCAGAAAGTTCGCCAAGCCATTTGACCTGGTGAGTCTGGTGGTCATACCAATATTTAAAAATATTAATTAACTCACCCGGCACACCTGTATCCTTCAATTTACGCCAGAGAATATCAAACCTATCCAGGTCAAATGCCCTGGAAAGGTCAAGAAAGGCTGCATACACAGGCGTGCTCCTATCTGTGTAATACCCGACAGTCTGCTTGAGAGACATAACCGCACATTCTGTCGAAAGTTCTGGTCTAAAAACGAACTGTGCGTCGTTTAAATTTAGGTGTTCTCACGCAGGCCATCAAGGACCTTAGATGTGGTTGTACCTAATGATATCGGGCGGTAGTTGCACTTGTCGGAATTATCTCCAGTCTTGTTTTTAATTATAGGTATATCACTACCACCGTCTTCATCAGTTCATTTGGCAGGTAGGAATAACTAATACAGAGCGTAAACCATTTTTCAGATTAGTTAAAGTACATACATCTTTTATGGGGTACTGTGTTAAATGCTACATCAAAATACCTTGTCATATATTGCAATTAAATTAAAGAAAATTTAAAACCCGTATAAAAAAGTTCACTGTGTAAACAAGCATATTATAAATTAGAGGATTATATCCAAGATAAGAATGCTTGGAAACATGCTGGTCCAGCTCCATAGGACAATCTAGGGTCTAGACAAAATTAAACTTGTTGCTACTTTAACTGTATTGTTAATTATTTTTTATGACATTGATTTACATTCTGTGATTACTTTAACTCATACACTGACATATTACTTGTTTACATAATTTGGGAAATCGTATACTTTTACAATGTTTGTAAATATGTGAACACCATGTATCTATCATTTAATTAACTTATTTATCATTGCTACGTTTATTAAATTCTTTTTACCTATTGTGGTAGGGTAATCTTTATTATAGGAGCATCGTCTTTACATATAATTATATAATTAATGTATACAAAGTATTGTAACACATTTTAAAAGAGTAACGGTAGAGTTTCTTGCCCATTCTTCTCCATACGAAACTACCTTTTGGAAGGGGCGACTAGAATCAATTCTATTTAAATGTAAATGTTGACGTTCAAAAGTGCCTTTTATGTGCCTATTTGAAATAAATGCTTTGACTTTGACTTTGAAATAACAGTCCCAGGAGCCTAGAGAGGTGTGGGCCCGGATGCTGAAAATGGACTTCGTAACTCGATCTAGTCTTATTTGAATAGCTTATTGTTTAACAAACATGAACTTAGGTGCGGTTAAAATAAATCCTAACCTACAGTACCTACACATCTGTAAACTAGGTATATACTAATAAACATCTGATAGGTGCCACTCGAATTCACATAAGTTGGATTATGTCCTCTGTGAAGTTACGAGTACGTCGAGTCGTATCCGTCAGCTGATTGTTGGTTGAACCTACTCGTAAAGATGTAATCTCTAAGAAGTCTAAGTGCGTAGCGTGATCAAAAATCTTACCAGAGATAGGCAGTCGTGAACATAGCCAGAATATATATTTTTTTCTTTATTAAAATGCTCAGATAGAAAAAAATTCTTTTAAAATATTTCGTGTATGAATAATATATCGATCGATATAGACGAGTCACCATAGACTAAAACCACTCGAGGTGGCAAAAAATTGCACTGTACCTACTTGGTGTTTGGGATGTTGTTAGGATATACATATAAAAATAGTTTAAAACCAAGTTTGCAGCTTTGAAAGACCTGTGCTAACTGGTTGGACTCGGAAAACCTCGATATTTTCGGACTTAAGTTATTGACTTATCTACTAAAAGGTGCATCCTACGGAAAAACCCATAATTAAATTAAAGTATTCAAAATGTTATACGACTTCACCGCAGCCGTAGCTTTTAGCTTTTTTTTTTAGTCTTTAAGAACTTTTTTTCCAAAAAGTGTAAAATATATCGGTTATAATATAATACCTACTCATTCTACGAGGAAAGTAATGACAGCTGATGAAGTTGTAGTACTTATTTATGCAGCTGTTGTATATTATGTGGTATTAAAACTCGAATGTGGGTTTAACACACTTGGCTTCGCCTCGTGAGTGTTTTAATACCTAATTAGGTATGTACAGTTGCATACAAGACTTTATATACACACATGATATGAATCCTCTATAAAAGATTCTGAAACCATAGGGTGTTGTACAGTGTTCTAAGAACCCTATGTAAATTCATGGTAAGTTTAATTGCTGAGTACCTAATACAAACAAACTAAGAAATATCTGGTGCTGTGTTATCAAGCTTTTATCACTCATTTTTGTAAACAACAAAGTAATAATTTTTCGCAATACCTACTAATATCGAACAAAAATGGCGGGGTACGACGTGAATTCCAATAATCTATACCTAAGTTTTTTTTTTTTAAATTAGTACTTAGCTGTAGTACCTAGTGAAAAGCGCGTGCATGAGAATGTTCTTTTTTTGAATTTCATAAAGATACCACGAATTGAGTAGGTAGTGAGAATGTGTCTGTTCGATAAGTAAGGAAGGGATCGAGTTCGAGTTGCATAATTAAATTTAGTACAACATTATAACATTCTTATTTAACATATAAACATAAATATATATTCGTTTGGATGATATTATGGTTACTATGACACAGATAAGCTAACTGCTTCAGAAAATTTTATAGAGGATTTATAGTAAGGGTGTAGATAAAGTAGTTACTTATTTAGCTTTAATTTAAGCACAAGCGAAACCCTTAAATTCCCAATAGTATCAATACTGCCCGATTGTTAGGACAGCATTGGAGAAGAGCGAGGAGTACGAGGACGTCATAACATGTTATGTCCGATCTGCTGCCAATGACAAAGTCCACCTCACTCATCTGCCCCCAAACGAAGAGGCTGCAGCCCAACATTCCTACAGAATGGTAATAGTACGGCTCGGAAGACAGATAAGCTATAATTTATAACTTTTCGTGAATAAAATATTACTAAAAATATTTTATAAAAAAGATTTTAACTAACTATAAAGTACTAAATAAAAGTTACGTAAACTTAGAACTTTAATATTTACTTAAACGCTTGAGGTTTTCTTTATGTGTAAGGAGTTCTTCTTACACTTAAAGAAAGCCTCAGAACGTCCTTCTGAAAGACGTTCACGCCTCAAGCTTTTAAGAAAATTGGGCACCCTGGACGTAACGTAGGCTCACTTGCCAAAATAAATCCAAATGGCTGACATACTCGTACAACGGGGCTAACTTGTCTAGTTAAGGCGTTCCTATGGCGACCTATCATATCCATCATGAGGCCCTGGACTACATCTTGAGCTTTGGTACTTGGAAAGACAAAAGCAACGACCCCAAACACTAGGGCTATCATGTTTACTTGGCCACCTTCCGGCTCCATCATCTATACCTGGACACCAACTAATGTAATAGCACTTGTCAATACATATCCAATGAGTCCAAACACGATGTGGCTATTTTGTTTAGTTAAGGAGTTCCAATGGTCACCTTCCGGTTCACCATTAGACCCTGAACACCGCCTAGTGTAATAGCACTTGTCAATACAAAGCCAACGAGTCCAATCACAATGTTTCTATCTTGTTTGTTTGAGGAGTTTCTATAGTGAGCTTTCAGATCCATAATCAGATCCTTGAGCTAACGGACACCTTGGGCTAACGTACCTACTTGTCAAAACAAATCCAAATGGTCGAAACACAACGATGCTATCTTATATAATTAAGGAGTTCTTATGGTGACCTTTCGGATCCATCATGAGTCCTTGGACTACACTTTGGGCTATAATACTTGGCAAGACAAAAACAACGACCCCATACACAACAGGGCTATATTGTTAAGTTGAGGAGTTGTATGGCCACATCATCAGAACAGCTCCATGGTATCATATTTTTGCGTCGCCACCGGAGTTATTTAAATAGGCCAACTCAATCGAATTTCAGCTCAATCGGAATCGGAGTAAGTACTTGGAAAATTGGTGACAATGGGAGTAATTGGAAGTACATACGAACGAAGCAAACTATTGAAAAGCTTGTAAAAATGGCCAATGTTTGATAAAGATAGCTGGTAAAGAAGCCATAGAAACAATTGGCGTGTGCTAGCTGACATATGGCAAATAATTTTAATATTTTTGTGTTTCGTAATGTTAATTACTTATTACTATATGTATAGAATCCAGTTCTTCTAACTGAACAGACAGCAGTGCTGCTGGGGAGTTTGTTCCGCCACTTCTTCTTCCCAGCTAAAGCACTAGGAAGACAGTGGTGAAGGGTGGGCGTTTTGGGGGGACTGTCTTATGTGATTTTGACGATCAAAAAGTGCTGATTCTCAGCCTAATTTGAATAAATGACTTTTGATTTTGATTTTTAATTAAAACAATCTAAGTATGTTATAAAAAAAAAAGAAAAAAATACTTGATACAATAAATTATGGCTCTTTCTGATTTTTTGGACATTCAATTTTTAGTTTCTACGTAGTATTTACTGTCATTGAAGGGGGCGGCGGGCGGCGGCATGGCGCATGGCGACGCGCTAGGACGGCGCGCGGCTTTTATCACAGAGTACTTTTTGAATGATCAAAAGAATAGATCGTGATCGCGCCGCGCGCGCGCGTCCCTCCCCCGCACCGCTTTAGTCCCGCACGACCCGTGTGTTGCACAGCACGCGCCTTTGCTAACATGCGTCGGGCTTCGGTCAACAAACTCAACAATACCAACCAGGAGTACCAGAACATGGTAATGTGTTACAGTAAAGCTTGGTTTTACGCTATTGGTTATCATAAAAACATCCCAAAAATACAGTACAGTGCAACTTTTAGCGAACTACGACGATGTTTTAAATGACTGAACTATATTTACTTGCGTGGTAAATGAAAATTAAGGGATTTTTTTCAGTTCTTATCTACTAATACATACATTCCGTCAATAAAGTAATATTCTTAACTTTTTCATCGTGTCTTCTTATTAGAAAATTACGGTTTTCTCTTTCAAGACAGACTTTTTGGTGCTTATAAGCATTCTAAACATGAAAGTACATACTAACTCCATGGAAATGTATTGAAAAAAAAAAACAAGGTGTTAGATCCGATTTTGGCCAACAGTCAAAAGATCTTTGTACAGCTATACCTACCTTTTTTTAAACATAGGCACACGTCCTATGGTATTTTATGCCATCTTCTTTATCTATTTCTTCCAATAATATTAACATAAAAATCATATGTAATACATAATAAAACAAAGTACATCTTGTACATCATTAAAAACAAGGTCGCTTTTCGATCACAATAATTCTTAGCTTAGATGAGACCATGTAATTACTATGTACTATAATTTTATATAAGTTCCTTGGATAAAGCCTATTATAAGTCAATGGATAAAGCACGGAAACTCACGGAAACCTCGATGATATGACATGTCATGTCGCCACATCATGACCACTTCTATCTCAACTTTACGAAGAGAAAACAGAAAACAGATCACTTTCTGAACAAAGAGTCATTCTTTTTTTGAATTTTGACTGCACGCCGTAGAAATCATTCATTCAAGAAGATTGCACCCGTGCGATGCAATATGGACTGGAAATATCAACAAAAAAAAGGTGCCTACCTACAACTCATAATGTCTCATAAAATGGCTGCCATTGCTAGGGTTGTGGCAATCAAGGAATATTGGTGTTACTATAACGAGTATCGATACGAGTCTTACTTGATATCACGTTTGGTTCATAATTATAACTTACTTAAAATAAATGTTGTAACAGAAAAAGATGAGTAGTTTACTTACCGTCTGTTATCTGAGAATAAAACTCAAATCAAGTGTTTTTTTTCTGTACAGAATTAAAAACTTTTGTATACAACATGTCTGTGTAACATACCTAACTATTTATTAAAGAGTGAGTTGTGGAGTGAAAATAAAAATATATATTTTTTTTTACTTAAAATATGTTTATTGGTGTGATAATAATTATAAATGATAAATGATTTTATTTCTGTAAGTAGGTTTGTACAAACACTTTTACACGTCAATCGTATTTTAAAAACTAAATTAGGTCAGCGCTTCCTATCTGACTACTCTGAGAAGAAAGGCCGAAACAAACTCCGTGGTCACAGTCTCTTTTAAAGTCCAGACAAAATCTTGGTCAGATAACGTGAAGGCTATGTAGATCGCTGTCTGAAATGGTCTTTTGAGGAAAGAACCACACAAACTGTGTGGACCTGTCCAGTCAGTTTCTTCAGAGTATTTTTTTGGTGCGGGTAAACCTTTGGACTTATTAATTTGTCTTTTTAAGAAGTTTATTGGTCCCGCCAATTCTTCTATTACAACAGTCTGTTCCATGTTGATACAATTTTTTCTTCGAAGGTCTTCTATAATATCTTTCAAATTAGCATTTTTTTTTGTTTTTCTTTCGAATCATTTCGATAAGGCGTACTTAACTTTTTGTTGTTGATTCACACATTTTTCTTTTAAAGCCTTAATTTTTTCAATTTTACAACCTGAAAAAATAAATTAAAATTACTTCAATCATCAACTTGCGTCGAAAATGCTGCTTTGTAATATTTGTTTCATGCTAAGTCTATAGATCCTAAAAAATCCAATTGTATATTATACTTTAGCACGAAGACCAGAAAACGTGCTGAGAAATCACTGACAGGTGGACCTGTAGTACAGCTACGGAACAGAGAGGATACGTCATTGGTACCGTAACCACACCTTAAATAAGAGAGAACTCAGCTCATTTCATCCCCACATTTCATTTTTGATAATTTATCCCCTGTGGGTAGATTTTGTTCCAAAAATACTTTATTTTTCTACTTTGTAAAAATGTCTCATTTGGATTTCAATGTTTTCTGGAGACTTAACTTAGTTTTATTTTCGTAATGTTATAAAATTTTAATTTTCGTAAGAACCTCCTGTAATTTTCTAGCATCAAAAACGTTTGAGTAGATACATACCACTTTGTGCACTGTTTCGTCTGTTTCCACAATTCGGTGGGGGAACTGTAATGGAGGCATTACAGTAGATGTGATGATACGTGGAGAAACGTCCGTATTTTGAATGTTTCTCGTTTCACATAATACAGATGACTCGTGACGTTGTTTTTTGCCAGGTGCCTGAAAAAAATAGATACTAATAAGCAATAAGCAATTTACAATATGATTTATTTATGTAATTAATACATCTATTTATTTATTTCAGGCCAAAGGGCCGGGCTATTATTAATTAATTATTATTTACACTTACCGAAAATACTGTGGGAACATAGTTATCATGTAATCTCATTACATCAAGTGTTCTATTGAAACAGCTTTCTTCAAAGTGAAGTGAACAGAGGTACCATTCTTTATGTCGCGGATTAATATTTTCTTCACCAATAGCCTCTAACCACTTTTTCTTTAATCCTTCATTTTTAGAAAACCTATAAAAAAGGTAAGTATTTTGATCAATATCATTTTGGTTAGAGCTGCTGTTAATATGTAACTAAAATGTCTATGTCTTATTTTATTTATCATCATATAAAACTCTGTGGAACGGTCTCCCGGTGCTGTGACCAAGCAAAGTCGCTCGGACCGATTAGGACACGCAGAACGATTTATGTTAACATCGCTGATTGTACCGATATCGTTTCAGCGGAGGAACTGGTTTCGGAAACTATCACAGCAACGGTACAACACTATTCCACTATGACATATTATTGTAAACAAACGAATTAAATAATAAATAGGTCTGTTATACGAAAATGACTTCAAATATACCTTACCAAATATACTTTAGCCTTAAAATCACGATTGAGTAACAATTTGTTCATCGAACGTGTATGAATGTATGTAATATTGCATGAAAACCGGCTACTAACCTATGCAAAGACAATTGAGGTTGATTTCCATTCTTTCTTGCACCACACTTCACAATACAACACACAGGCATGTTGGTTTGCTGTTTTCCAACATTTCCATTCATTTTTAAAGGTAAACTCCTCGTAATATTCTCGCAAATCTCAATAACACAAAAAATAAACAACCATTTGACAGCACAACTACCACGAAACTCGTCTCCACAGACTAAATAGAATGTCGCATAAGATGGCGGATAGGGCACTTACCTACAACTGTCCCTACGTCACGACAAAATGTTACCATAATGAGCAACAACTTAAATATTGTTGTCTCTTTTAACACATATGATTATTTCATTAGAAAGAATGAGACAAAACGATATTTCACAGTCTGTATCGTATTTCACTCATATTTGTATGCAAAGTGTATGTCAAATATAACGCGGCGCCTCCATGTTTTTCCTAGCTCAATGTGCAATGCGGATCGCTTGTGGGATAAGTAAATACCGGAAGTTGAAGAAATATTTGAAAGTAGTACGTTTAAGGTAAGTATAAGTACGTTTATGGTAGTAAAATACACGTCATGATTATGATACTTACCTACCTATATTTATTGTTCAATTTAGTGATGCGACTCGAGTCAAATTTTACCACTCGAGTCATTCGAGTCATTTTACAATCTCACTCGAATACCACTCGAGTAGTCGCGTCACTCGAGTGGTTCCACTCGGATGATTCGAGTCACTTGAGTGGTTCACATTAAGTTAAGGCAAAATAAAAGTACAAGGTTGAGGAGGTTTATTGCAAGTTTTGCACAACTGGTCCTTTTTTCGAAATCAGCATAAATAATAATAATATTATTCAATTAAGGAAATTTAAATAGAATATTCTCAGGAATTAGGTACAAAAAACTCAGTAATGTTGCAATATATACCTATAGTATTAACCTAACTTTATGGATAGGCAGTCTCGTGATGAATAACATTAGTTGAAGAATGCACACATAAATTTAGAAATAAAAAAGTAGCTCTACCTGTTTTGATTAATTTGTTGTCTAAAAGATCGCCTTTAGCGATTAGACCGCCCTTTATGCCCTATGTAAAATTTCTACATTTATATCTGTAATTTTTGGTGTACCTACATAATAAGGAGTATTCTATTCTTTTTCTTTCAAAATAGTTCTACACTAGAGATTTTTTCGTAACCGAGTTTTGATCGTCACTCATTGTAGATAACACGAGACTACGTCTTTCTTTACAAATAAGTATGTTTATAAACACCGCCGGTAATAGAATTAGAGTTAGACACCAACACAAATAATAACAAACACGCACTCTTTACCTCAACTCGTCGTTACGTACGCCGCGGCGGAGCCGCGTGCAGGTTGAAACCTGTTTGTCTAGTTGAGTTATGAGCGAGTGACTCGAGTCTGAGTGAAAAACCGAGTGAACTCGAGTCCGAGTGGACTCGAGTCAACAATTTTTTCACTCGAGTACGATTTTTTCCGCTGTCACTCGAGTCACTCGAGTCAAATTGGACTCGAGTCGCATCACTAGTTCAATTATCTAATCGTTAGTGTTATATTATAACGTTAAGTCTTTATTATTTTCCGCAACAGCGTGCTAATGGTCGGGTTTACTTTCCGCAGAGCGTGTCGGCTATAACGTCCTACGTCGAGATACGTTCGAAATTAAGTGGTATGGTGCATTAGGTGCACAGCTTCCATAGCTGAGATCGAGATTACCTACGCTCTAAAACACTAATGGTGCAATGGACTAAGAAGTTCTCTGAGCTTTTATTGTCTGGAGGTGTTAAGAGCGTTTATACCTTATGAGTGGCAACGTCGCTATTTAGTGTCATATTTCGTGGTTTTCAATTTTTATCATTTAATCGGAGCTATATTTTAAAAATCTGTTTAATTAACTTTTTAGAATTATGTGAAAGTGTTTAAAAAATTAAGTAACCGTAATGCTTACAGTTACTTTACAATGAAAACTCCCGGTTTCCAATGTATTATTTGCATATAAATAGAACTGTAAATGCAACGATTTCTTACCTTTTACACAGTTTAAGGTTCTAAGGTTTAAGGTTTAAAGGTACTCTTAAGGTTACAAGTTGTTTTTTTTTTTTTTTTTTTTTAAATTTTGTTTTGCTGTTCAAGGGTGCAGCTGAAGGGACATTTGGAACAACCCAGCAGATGGGACAAATAAAGTTAAAACCGGGGGACGAGTTATTGGTACCTAACTCACAATTTATAAGCATTATGTTTATAGTTTCATAGGTACAATCCGTGACTTTATTGATTTTCTCGAAAATGAATCAAACTAATTTCTTAACATGAATAAATGTAGGTAAGTAACTATAAGTGCTTCGGCGAAGTAGATATAGGTAGGTAGATATAAGTAAAACAGCTGTGCCTGACATACCGAACCGAACCGAACCTGTTAGACTGTCGGTGCACTCACAGAGTACTTTTATTCTGAGTTTGTTAATTTAATATATTGAAAAGAAGTAAAAACTAATTTATAGTTCATCCGTTTCATTGGCGCGTGGCACGCGCCTCGACGATACTTTCGAAGTAACTATTTAGTAATCTGTGACGATACCACGGTATAATAAAGTAAGCAGTATTACGTCTTCATACAAATCGACTGAAACGACGCGCTTCAAAATCTCGGTGTACACCAGTATTAAACAGTTGCGCGTGCGTCGCAGATACCTACGTAAGGACGCAGTAGGACGCACAGCGCACGCGAGACGCACATAATATTATTACATTTACGTGAAATATGGTAAGTACGAAATTATCAGAATCAGAATATTTATTTGTAAAACATAGGTATTTACATAAAGGTGTTAGGTTAACATATTTAAGCGCTATGTTTTGCCGTGAAGGCGTATTAAGTAAAATGAAATTCAAAACTAAAATACTTAAAAACTAAATTAAACAAACAATAAAACAAGAAAAAAATAAACTAAAAATTATAAAAAACATTATAATTTATAAAACTTGGAACAGTCTAGTAACATTTTTCAATTACCTAATTGCGAGGTGAGAGCTTTCTTAAACTTTGATAGGGGCATATTTTTTGTACTAAGTATTAGGTATTTTATTATAAATTTTCGAAGCCATTCCAAAAAAAGTCTTTCATCAAAGCGGTTCTGCATTTTATGTCGCACTAAATGATTTATGTATTGAGGACGCATTGGAGTCCTTTTTTTACATCGGATAATTTTTGAAAAAGGTGTAAATTCATTTTAACAAACAAAGCAGTCTCGTAGACGTACTCCTGTACTCCTACATAGCTGGCATAGTAAGTAAATTTAAAGATTTAATATGGGGTGCACAAGACACACACACCGTATCGACAGTATTATTCAGTGTAGGTATGGCTGTTTGAATTCATCGATATAGAAACCAGAAATATTTTTTTCGTACCACTTGCTCAAAAAAGTGTCATTCTATGCCACAAAAAGCGTACAATAGTCATTTTTAATCTGTTAAAAACAGGGAAAGAAAATTGTACTGAATTTCATTCATCCTCTAGGGGGAGAATGTGATTTAAAGGAGAATGGGCAAGTTGGTCTACCTACTCAACACCAACAAGCTATATATCAATGAAAAGGGCATTTTTTATACTTTATTTCTTTGTATGACCGCAAATGTGTAACTCATGGGGTTCTTCGGGAAAATGTCAAAATAGGGTTTTCCACTACCTTTTACTCAAAACAGATTTTACATCTACTGTACTACAGTTCGACACGGTTTTGCGGGGGACCGATGGTGGGATTAAGTTGCGACGCAAGCGCAGCCCATATACCTGCTCGCTGTCCCCACCCGCTCCGCTTCACCTTCGCAATCACTCGCATTTCGCAGTTTGTCTTAGCTTGTCGTTGTGTACTCGTATATGTTATTGTGGATCGTTATTATTTCTTACCTTTGCTTGTTTACCGGACTGTTGAATATTGCCATTGTTTTGACCTGTGCGTGTTTCTTGGACTCCGATCATCTTTTTTTATAATGGAAGGAAATAGACGTGAGTTGTGTGTTGTTTGTGACCACTCTGTTTTAAGACAGCAGCGACGTCATTTAATAACGCATAATCTAATTCAATCCAGACCTTTTGTAGAAGAATATATACGGAGACATTCTTCACACGAGGTAAGTTCTGGTCGTTAATGCAATATGTTATATCCTTCTGATTAAATAGCTTTTACCCTTTTACGCTCTTTTAATAATAAACATTAAGTAGTTCTATCCTAGACTGACTTTTTAGGGGTACGGTTGTGGTTTTATGTATTTACAACCCGTCCGCGCTAAGTTTTCCGCTGACGATGTCACATCACTCAAGGGGTAGAGTTAAAAAAAAACTAACAAATATCGGGAAACTGAAGAATATTAAGGTGCCGAATAAACAATAATAACACGTGCTTGCGATGACGTTGCTTACGTACGGTACTGAGAGGGTGACTCAGCGGGGCAGTTGGCGGTGGCTGGGGAGGGGATGTTCATTCCACGAGCCGGCAAACTTAGCGCGAACAGGTTGTAAATAGTTTAAGGGCTGGTTCACATTAGGTCGTCTCGATTAAACTGTCGACGACGACACATTTACCGGATGTTCAGGCCTGATTTCGGTCGGATCGAATATAATATATAGAACGTCGTCTGTTCTGGTTTCACTCAATGTTTAAACGAGTCTTCTTTGCGTACACACCACCGAAGTAATGTGCATAAACTGGTGACGAGAGCAGGGAATGCGCGGGTGGATGGGATGTGGGCGGGTGGTTTCGCCACTGCGAGCCGACAGGTGACAGGTGTGTGAACGGCGCAATACAAAGCAGTATGCCAATATAATATTCGACTCGACCGAAATCGTGGCTGAACGTCCCGTAAACGTGACGTCACTGACAGTTTTATCGGGTCGCATTGATGTGAAACAGCCCTTAAACTATTTACAACCTGTTCGCGGTAAGTTTGCCGGTTCGTGGAATGAGCATCCCTTCGCCAACCGCCGTCCAACCGCCCCGCTGAGTCATCCTCTCAGTACCGTACGTAAGCAACGTCATCGCAACCACGTGTGATTATTATTTATTCGGCACTACTCAGCTCGGCAGCGCTATTTAATTACTTATGGCAATATGCATCTGATACTTTTATCGTTCCGGTAAAGCTGACGGTTGGACCTAATGTGAAGCGGGCCAAAGATGTACGTAAAGTAATAATAATAAACATTATTTCCTTCTTTCAGGTATCCTTCGATGAAATTGTATTCACGTGCCACCGATGTTGGCAAAGAATTAACACTGCCGAAAGAGCACAGCCGGCTATTGGATCTGTTGAAATAATAGACAATGCTGTCAACGAAGATGATAATATAGCAGTTCCACATGCTATACCAGATCAACGAAATCTCGCTAGAGCATCTAATACGGCGAGTCATTGCATATTTAGGGATTGTTTAAACGAGTCACGACTTCGAATACCCAATAGCATAAAAGTTCACATGTTATCTTATTACAATTTCTACATCCCTCCAAGTGCTCGTGTTTGTAATGAACACATAATGGCTCACGATTGGGACCAGTTACTAAGCGGCAATGTTTCTCACGATTTTAACCAAGACCATATATTGGATATAATTTCAATTTACAGAAGTGCACTACAGAATCCATCGACTATGTTTGATTTCGATTTAAATACAGTAGATGAAAATGAGTTGCGACACTGGACTGGACTCACGATCGCTGAATTCAATTCGTTACTCGAACAAACCCCATCACTGCGACAGCGATCGAATGTACCGAACGTGTTTCTGGGTGGATATCTCATGAAACTCCGAACAGGCGAACCCAACGAACGCCTAGCAGCACTTCTAAAAGTATCTCGTCGAACCTTCGAACGACAATTTGTGATAGCGAGAGAATGTTTATTAGCAGAGTTCGTGCCATCGCACTTGGGGGTCGATCATATAAGTAGAAATGAAGCGCTAACCAAGAATTTGTTGATACCAAAAGCGCTTTTTGGAGACCAGAACAACACGAAACTAATATCGATTTGTGACGGGACGTACATTTACATACAGAAGAGCAGCAATTTCCTCTTTCAAAGACGTAGTTACAGTCTCCATAAGTACAGGAACCTGTTGAAGCCATTTTTAATTGTTTGTAGCAATGGATATATTATCGACGTAACAGGCCCTTATGCAGCGACTACATCAGACGCCACGATTATGAAAAATATTGTTAATGATCATGACAGTGCATTTCCTTGGTTTTATTCAACGAATGATGTGTTTATTTTGGATCGCGGCTTCAGAGACGCTCTACCTGATTTTGAAGCATGCGGTTACGAAGCACATATGCCACCTAGCAAAGACAGAAACAGTTTGCAGCTATCAACAGAACAAGCGAATAAGTCGCGTTTGATTACAATAGTAAGATGGGTAGTAGAAATAGTAAACGGAAGGTTCAAGCGTGACTTCAAGTTTCTACGGGTTAATAACTGTAACAGGTCCGTTCCACACATGTTTGAACATTTCCGGATTGCTGCAGCACTGATCAATGCTTATCACGTGCCGATCAGGGACAATGCCTATGCTGACGCGATACTTACAATTATCAATGAAAGAATACATTCCGAAAATCATTTGGCTCAATATGTCATACAAAAAAACTTGAACAGGCAACGAGTCGTATTTAGGCGCATGGCAGCAAATCTTTCTGATTTTGAAGATATTCCTCAATTAGAAGAAGAACATCTTATTCTTATCGCTCTGGGAACTTATCACATTAAGAGAGCCAGAGAGACATTTAAGTGATGGAATGTATATTATAGAATTATACAGAGATAATGAACTGGATGATATCAATGAATACAACATTGAAGTGGAACAAGGAAGTTTCTTACTGAGGGGACGAATACAATCACGTCATACAAGAGCCAAGCAGTACTACACATACGTGCTAATAAACAGAGGGATTGAAGGAAGAGATGCTTTTAGGCACTATTACTGCACGTGTTTGACTGGACGTCGCACAATTGGGACGTGTGCACATGTCATATCAATCTTATGGTACTTATGCTGGGCTCGCCATCAGGAACGTTTCATACCGCCAGCAGCCCACCTGAATAATGTTATTATAGATACTAGCATCATGTAATACCGCAATTATAATATTATGTAATAAATCACAAGATTTTTTTGTTCTTCTTTTGTTTTCTTTTTTTCTAAATTCTGCCAGCCCTTAGTATTTTCACACTATTGGTTATTAGTTTAATTAGATATAATCTTTTCATTAGCATAGACGGCGTTAGTGTTGAGTAGGTAGACCAAAGTTCATATGTTTTTGCCCATTCTCCTTTGGAATACTTACCGAAATTTATACTGAACTACATCTGTGTTTACACCATTGAGTTTGTATATAAAGCATTGTACATCTTTTTGAAAAAGGAATACGCATTTATTATGCAGTTATGATTATTAAATAAAATTACGAAAAGCGACGAGGCCGTATGAGCTTGATGCCTTTGCTTTTCCGACCAAAAAATATTAGTCTAGGAATTTGCCGCGTTTTTGTTTACTTCAAATACATAAACGTTAAGTTTATTTTAATTTATTTTTATAAATAAGTTAATGTTCTAAAAATACGTTTAATTGTCATTATCTTTAATAAATGCTTAACTCATAATATTATTGTGGTAATTTTTTCGCAAATGGTACGAAAAGTAGAGTATTTTCCTCGGTGATAAAGCTGTCTTAGTCTTGGGTGAACTTAAATCCCTCGCTACACTCAGGACTCGTCTTAAATCCCTCGCTTCGCTCGTGATTTAAGTTTTTAATACCCTCGCTACGCTCGGGAGTAAACCTCGAGTCCTTCATTACGCTCGCGATTTAAATCGTCACCCGCGACAGAAGACACTGCTTTATCCCCTCGGTTAATAATCTACTATTATTTTAAATTACCAACTCAGTAAGGCAAGCCTATAAAAATAACATTATTTTTAGTTTCTATTTAATTATGTTATGTAGGTATTCCTATATTTAATGAAGCGTAACGAGAATAACTTCCTTGACAAGTACTTAGTAGCTGTGTATCTCTCTTTTTCCATGCAATAACAAAATATACCTAAACTAGCTTCTGCTTGAAAGAAGAAAGAAAGAAAATAAATTTATTTGACCCAGGTTAAAGCACACAATAATACACAAAAACAGACAAACAGTACTTAAAATAGTATTGTGTGCCTCACGGCTGCGCCAAATAGGCCCAGTTCAGCATAAATGCCAGACAACTAGTGCCTGACGCTGGTTTTCAACTGGACCTTATGTTACGAGGACGTCTTACGGATGCAAATCAGTTTTATAGTGAAATATTTAAATAAAAATAGATAGATATTCAATACTCAATACTCAATTTTTTATTGCATTCCATATGTTACAGAGATGGTAATAACAAATTAAAGATACAATATGGACCCTGTCGGGCACGCAAAAATTTAGGAGAGAGGAAGAGGGCTGCATAGCAATTTAATCAAATCAATATTATTATAAATTATTAGGTGTGTTTCATTCGGTATATAATTTTATATGTATATATTATTATGTTGGTGTAGGTACATTATATTTATTTTTATTTTTTAGGTATTGCATAACAATAGGTCATTATCATTTCATAATAAAAGTAATTTTAGAAGTATTTGTTATAATATGTATGTATTAATTAAATTATGTATTTAAATAGATTAATTATAAGTATATTATATTAAATTAATTTTGTATTTAAATTATCTATTTTATTTATTTTAATTATGTAGATACATTATTTATTTATTTATTTATTCATATTTATACAAGAATTTCTGTGTTCCATATTATATTATTTTTTTACTAGTTTGTTTTTGATAGAGTAATTTCATTTTGCAATCGTTTTATCATCTAGAAATTCCTTTACTGTGTAATATGCCTTGGATTCCAGAAATCGCTTCAATTTATTTATAAATAAGTGTGTTTTGCTTATTTCTCTAATTTCATTTGGCAGTTTATTATAGATTTTAATGGACATAATTAAGGGGCATGGGGGTTGAGTGCATTTTGATTCGGGATTGAGGTTTGTTTACTTTGTTTTTGTTATGTCTGAAAGTGTATCTTTTTTGTGTCTCTTCGCAACTGGTGTAGTAATTTTGATGTGTTTTGACAAATTTACATAATTCTAAAATATATAAACAAGGAAGTGTGAGTATTTTATGTTTTTGGAAGTGTGGTTTACAGCTGTCTGTTTGTTCTATGTTTGTTATTATTCTGATTAACTTTTTTTGTAAGATAAATATGGTTTGTGAGTCTGTACTGTTACCCCACAGCATGACCCCATAGCTGAGCCATGCTTGTGCATATGCATAGTAAGCATAGAGCAACACGGACCACCGGCGGACCGTGTTGCTCTATGATAGTAAGTAACAAGTGCAGTTTGGAGGTTAGTAGTTTTTTTAATTTCGCGTAAGGCGTATGAGAATTTTGATAGTTTGGCTCTTATTTTCTGTATGTGGGATTTCCAATTTATGTGGGTATCTATAGATAAACCAAGTAGAGTAAATTCGTTGACTTGTTCTATTTTAGTGTTATTAAACATGAAATTTAGTTTTAATGGGGACTTTTGATGGGGATGAAATGTTATTAATTTAGTTTTTGTAAAGTTAATTTCAAGATTATGATTGTCCATCCAGTTTACAGCCGTCGAAAGAAGAGAGTTTAATTTCGCGTTTATATTGTCATTAGTTTGGCATGAGGTAAGCAAGGAGATATCGTCTGCGAAGAGAACACAAGGTCCGTTTATAGTTTTAGGAAGGTCGTTTATATATATTAGGAACAAAAGGCAACCTACTACACTACCTTGGGGAATTGACGCATTTACTGGTTTACTGTCGGATCTCATTTTAGTTATTTCGTTTGTGTTATGATCGAAATATTCAATTTCTACCAATTGTATCCTATCCTTCAGATATGAAGCAAACCATTTATGAGCTTTTCCTCGTATTCCTATCCCATGTAGCTTGTCTAATAAAATGTTAAATTTCACCTTATCATAGGCTTTGGTCATATCAAGCAGCATACCTACAGCGTAGTTTTTGTTATTAATAATAGTTAGAGCCTCTTGTACGTATTTGTAGACTGCTAACGTTGTGGACCTGTTTTTACGGAAACCGTTTTGGCTGTCGTCAAGTATGTTATATTTTTCGCAAAAAGAGTAGACGCGGTCACACATAGCCTTCTCAAAGATTTTAGACGCAGTTGGTAACAGTGCTATAGGGCGATAATTGTTAGGGTCGGTTTTAGAGTTTTTCTTGTGTATGGGTTTTACCAGAGCGTGTTTAAGTTGATTGGGAAAGGTCCCTTCTTCAAATGATTGGTTTATTAACTTATAAAATGGTAGGGTCAGTTCATCTGCACATTGCTTAAGTAGAAATGGGGGAAGTTCGTCTACTCCATAGCTCTTTTTATTTCGCAGTTCTTTGATTATTCTGTTTATTTCATAGGGATCTACAGGAGTGAGAAACATGGTGTTTTCTGTTGGGCACATCACGGGGGCTCCTTTTGCGAGAGAGGTTTTTTCCCCAATAGAAGCAAAGAAGTCATTAAAAATATTAGCAATTTTCTTAGGTTCAGTTATTACCTTATTATTTTGGAGTAATTTTATGTTAGCCTTTTCGTTTTTGATTGATTTATTTGTTCTTTCATTTATTATACTCCACATGGTTTTGACTTTATTAGTTGACTTTTTTATTTTGTTAATAAATTGTAGTTTTTTTGCTGTATTTATAGATTGCTTTAGAATTTTTTCGTATTTTTTATAATATTTCGATAATATGGGATTGTTTGTTTTAATGGTCAGTATTTTTAGTAAGTAGTCTTTTATTTTTGCAGGATAATTTAATACCTTTAGTTAGCCAGTATTTTTTATATGTCGTTTTTATTTTTATTTGTTGCAGGGGAATGCACTTGTTTAGAATTTTATTTAATGTATTATTAAACGCAGAGTAGTTTTCATCTATGCTTTGATTTGATTGGATTATTATATTCCAATTTTGATTCTTTAGTTCAGATTTAAAGTGTTCTACATTTTGGGAGCTATATAATCTTTTTTTTGTGAACCAGTTAGTTTTTTTATTGCTGTCGCTAAGCAGTTTCATGTGAAATATGGTCGCACAGTGGTCGGAGAAACCTAGTTCTTCAACAGTGGTATAAGTGTTTATATTATTAAAGTTTGTGAAAATTAAATCTAAACAAGTTGAGGTAGTTTGTGAGATACGTGTGGGGACTTTGATGTGTTGCATGAATTTATGTTCCAGCATTAGATCTAAGAACAGATTAGTTTTTAAGCAACTGTCTAGGATATTTATATTTAGATCTCCTCCTAGTATCACGTTATATTTTAAGTATTTATTATTGATATAAAATAACATTTCTTTCAATTGGCGAGTAAAAACTTCCTCCTCTCTTCTATTCCAATAAATAGTAACTATAAGTACATTTTCCTTAGGTAGTTCTATTGCACATAATTCTATACAATACTCAACAGACATATTACTAATATCACAAATTTCTTTGTATTCGAGATGGTTTTGTAACAGGATACAGACGCCGCCGCCTCCTCGACTACGGCGACAGTAGGATGCTGCCATTTTGTAGCCGCTGAACTGAAGATGACTCAGTTTTTCTGGTGATAGCCAAGTCTCACTTAGGCATATAGCGTTATACATGTTTTTTTCATGGATGAAGGCTTCAAGTAGATGTTGTTTATTGTAGATGCTTTGTATGTTTTGGTACAGGATTTTAAAATGTTGTTCTGTGGTTTCGAAAGGTATGATTTTTATTAAGTTCGTTGTTAATTGGTTTGTTATATTGTGTAGTGAGGGTTGTTTCTTCGTTTTGCAATTGTTCGTTGGATATGTTGCTTTTACGGTATGTCGTCTCGGTCTCTCTGGTCGTTTTCTCACTTGTTAAAAATCGTTTTCCATCTATAAATAATTTATTATTTCGTATTACTGCATATTGTCCATTTCTCCTTGCTCTTAGCATTTCCTCACGTATTAACTTTCTTTCCTTTCGTGCATTTTCATTTAAAAATTCTGAGACATGAATGTTAGTTTCTTGGAAGTAGTGGCTGTTTTGAATTATATATCTAGCCATATTTTTGCTTAGGAGCTCAACAATTAGGGGTCTGGTTTTCGTGGTTAGTCTTCCTATAAGTACGTTTTGTTTCTTCTATGTATCCGCTTAGGTCTACATGCAGTATTTCATAAAACATTTCAATTAATCTGTTGTGTAGTTCGTTGTCAGACTCGTTATAGTATTCGAAGAAGCCATATATTACTATTTTCTTGTAGTCGTTTTCAGTTTCCTTAACTTCTGCAGTTGGTGGTCTAAATTTCATACTTTTTATTTCATTTTTCAGGGTTTCATTTTCATCACTTAGCTTTTTAATTTTTTTGTTTATTTCTTCTAGTTCCTGAGTTTTTTTATCGTTTTGTTTATATAAGAAATCAGTTTTCCCTTCAATATCCTGTTTGAGTTTGGTGATTGCTTTGTTTATTTCAACTTTAATTGTATTCTGCAGTTCTAATATTATTAATTTATTATTTTCCTTTAGACGCTGTATTATAATTTCGCTCAAATTTTCAACTGAGATGGACGATGATTTACCCGCGTTCATATTGAAGTTAATATCTGAATCTTCTTGATGAATCGTATCGCCAAGTAGGCATGAGTCATCTGATATTGAGCTATCATTGTTGAAAATTGTAGTCTTCTTTCTAATGGTGACGTTATTGTTGCTAGTATTTTCGAGGGGGGAATTAGGGGCTTTTGTTTTTTTTGCAGTCTTGAAGTCTTAAGGGGGTGTCTATATTGCCGGTTTTTGGGGCCTTGCAGCGGCATGCCTGACATTGCCATGCTTTTTTATGCTCTGGCGTCATGCTCTTGAAGAGATCAATGCTTAAGTTCGAACATTGTAGATCATATTTATCTTGACAATAATAACAGACAAGCGTTTCCGTGTCTGGTGGGGTTTGTTTACATCCTGCACACACAATTATAGATGACATCTTGAAATATTTATAGTAGCGCCCTCTATTGTGTAATGTCGTTGAATTCAATAAGTAGTTGAGTGTTGATAGCTCGAGCGATAGTGTTTTCGGTATTTACGAAATGTGTGTGTCTAACAATAGACACACACATTTCGTGGAAGCCCCATATAACAAAAGTACGATCAAAACTCGCAAAATTCACTTACGCACTTCGAGAAGTCAAAAAAACTACCGACTTGCAAACTGCACTTACTACATATTACGCTTACGCTCATGCATGGCTCAGCTATGGCATTATGATGTGGGGAAATAGCACAGATGCGCCTACGCTTTTCATTCTCCAGAAGAAATTAACTCGGATCATAGTCAATATCGAGCAGACCGACAGCTGTAAACCCTATTTTATAAAACACAAAATACTCACTTTACCATCTATTTATATCCTGGAAGTATGCAAATTCGTCAGGAAACACATGAACTTTTTTACAACCCGCGGCGATAAACATACTGACCGATCTATCAGATACAAAAATATGTTAATGTTACCCTCCTCGCGCATGAAACTACACTCCAATAGCCCCTACGTAATGTCCATAAAAATATTTAATAAACTACCAGATGCAATAAAGGATGAAACCAGCGATACGACATTTATAAATAAACTCAAGCAAATATTAATTAAAAAAGCTTACTACACGATAAACGAATACATACATGACAAAAAAAATCTATTGAACACAGACACCACACACAGTTAGTAGTATAGACATAGACATTCATACATACATAGATAAATATTATAATAAGATAGATATATGTTTAATTGACCTTACCAAATAATTAAATGTACCTAAAACTATAACAGACTGATCTCAATAAAATAAAATGTTACATTTACTTATTTAATGTTGATAACATAAATTAGTTTAAAAATTGCCTAATGTTAATTTATGTTTTGAATTTAATTTTTATTTTAAAAATTACCTATACTTTTTGCTGTGCCCTACAGGGTCCATAACTGTACCTTAGCTTTAAGCCATTGTAACATCCCTTAAACATTATGGAATGCAAATAAATATGAATATGAATATGAATATTTGTCGCTAGATGGAGCTGTTGCGAATGCAGAATGATTTGAACTTTCTATTGCTTTTCAATATTTTTATCCACTTAGGTATTAAATGTCTATTTCCTACCTTTTCGGGATGCACAACAATTTGTTTCCTTTTTAATTTTCAATATAACGGCAATTTTTTCACTTTAACTATTTTTTCCAGCAAATATTTGAATTGTTGTCGTTAACGTTGTCACAGTTTTCATTTCACGTATTTCTTCACTTTACTTGTTAGGTTTCAATAAACTATAACTTCTGTCACTGTTAAGTTCTTATTGTTATTTGGATTATTTGTAACACATAATAATAAAATTAGGATTATTTGTAACACATAATAATAAAAACGTTTAGGTATTTGTATTTGAGAGGTGTAGGTATAGAAAAAAATAAATAAATAAAATGGAATGGTTGCCCAAAAAAAAAAATAAAAAAAACAATGGACTGTCGTCGATAAGGTAATAGATAGCTAGGTATATCACAATTCATATCAATGAAACATTTAAATTCGTCATGTCTAGCTTCCGTTGCGCATCTATGAGGTACTGCCGTAGGCGTCTTCTAAATGTGTTCATTGTGTTAGTTGCTTGAATAGGTGGTGGCAGGTTATTCCACACTTTGGAAGCCGCATAACGGAAGCTACCTCTAAACGCAGCTGTCCTATGTGACTGGGACAAGAGTTGCCGCGAGCATTGCCTTCTCTTTGTCCATCTACGAAAAAGGAAATAGTCACATCACAGCATATAAGATTTTATTACTCTGATCTTTTCATTTTTACTGACTGTCCGCGCTTATTGAGTTTCAATAAATATACAAAATGCGACTGTACTGTACTCACGTGAGAAACCAGATGAAAAGTACACTACAAGAAACACTAAGAAAGTTTTAGAAAACATTATACATGCGACAAGCACGACGATATTAATATATGAACGCTATCAATGTAGTGAAGCTTATTTAATATAAATTCAGATCGTCTTCATAGCTTCGGAATGACTGTTATTATCTTTCTGTCCGTAGTGAAGTGACAACAATAACTGATTATTCTGTTTTCATAACTGTGAAGTCGACTGACGCGGGGCTAGGTACAGTCGCGGACGGGGTGCATGTTGAAGAGCCTCCTCGTGGCGCACCCTGGGCAACGTCGACTCCAATTGCGGTCTTGGTGGACAATTGGGGCTGGCGGCTAATCTTCAACAAGCGGGGAGAGGTCATGGTTCCGATCACCGATCATGATTGATGGTCGGTGAAGGGAACCGGGCTACAGAGGGTAGATACGTCCACTCCTCCTCTGCTTACAGAGGGAGGTGAGTGGGCGTAGACTGGGAAGGGCCGCCGCTGCGGCTTAGGCGGTCGTGTCCCAGAAGGAGGCGGAGGAGCGCGCGCGGGAGGACGATACTCACGCGGCACCGCTCCGAAGACGGAGGAGGGGTCGAAGAAGACGTCAGTTTGACAGTCATCTCCTACTCCTCCTAGGTGGAGGCCAGCAGGCAACGGGTGCGGGGGCACCCTTGCTTGTATTGCACGGGCCTCCACCAGTGTCAGACGGGAATGGCCAGGTGTTCCCGGCCATTCCCGTGGCCCCCCAGGCTGAGGGGCATGCGGGGCCCGCCAAATAGGCGGGCATGCGCCGGGAGGGTTGTGGAGGTGAAGGCTGAGCCGGTTTTCCATGGCCCTCCCATCACGGCGATGTGGGAACACCGCTGAGTTTTAGTGGGTATACTGTCCGTTCCATTCCGACAGGAGTCCCACATACCCCGTCTCGTCCCCCACGAGCGGGGATGCGTAATGCATTTCTCAGCGTCAATAAAAATAAAAAATAAAAGGTACAGTCGCGGACCCCGCCCTGGGACCTCGAGGCGAAAGTACTCGCGTCGTTGTATCGGTGGCGCGAGGAAGCGAAGGCGCGGGGCGAGGGACCGATGCAGCGACACATGGAGCTGCGTCGGTCCCAGCTTCGCGAGGTCCTGGTGGCAGAATGACGGGACAGGCTCTCACGGACTTCCGCCGGCCTCGTCACCATCGAGGCGGTCCGGCCGGTGCTCGAGCGCTGGCTCGGGAAGAGGCACGGCTCCCTGTCGTTTCTGGCGACGCTGGTGCTCTTGGGGCATGGTTGTTTCGGGAAGTACCTGTGTTGCATAAACAGGGAGCCGGACGCCCGGTGTCACCACTGCGTCGACTGACGGGAGGACACGGCGCGGCATACGCTGGCAGAGTGTGCCGCTTGGGAGGAGCTGCGCCGTGCCCTCATCTCAGAAGTAGGCAGTGACTTGTCGCTGCCGGCCGTAGTCGAGTCGGTGGTCGGCACCGGCAGCGACGAGTCCTGGGACGCGGTGGTTTCCTTCTGCGAAACACTCGTCTCGCAGAAGGAGGCTGCGGAAATGGAGAGAGAGATCTCGTCCACTCACCCGGCCTACAGAAGGCGCACCGGGCGTCGGCGGAGGGCGGACAACGCCCCCTTCCAGCCCCCCTAAACGGGTCCAGGGGCGACGGACTCGGGGACGTCCGTCACCCCTCACACATCAGGACCCGAGGTAGTGTTCCACGCGCGCCCCTCTTGGACGTCGCGGGGGGAGTCAAACACCTCACTCCCCCCCCAGACCCGAAGAGATACCAGTCGGGGTTGCGGAAGGATCGTACGTTCCCGCGACCCCCAGCGTAGGTGTAAGATGGAACACCGGATTGGTTTTTAGTCAGTAAGAGTCTGACCGACCGCGCCGCCCGCCCCAGGGCGGCGGACATCCATGAGGGTTTGCCACCAAGGAAAAAGAAAAAAAAAAGGTACAGTCGCGGACAGTTCCGGTGAATCGCACCTTGCGCACAGGCACCTGTGTTCTACTGTAAGCAGCTTAGTTTTATTTTCTGCGCGTGAGTTGTAATATTGTATAGGCATTCTTCATTCATTATTCATTTGTATGTAATTACCGTAGTAGCTTTAATTCTGCCGCCAAGCTCTGCAAGCGGGTTTTACGTGGGGCGCGTTTTGACCATGTCGGACGTATTGGGGCCAAACTAGCATCACACCCTCCGTAAAGAGTTCCGGTCCCTGTCTAAAGCAGTTGAAACGAATTTCTGTTGTCACACTTTGCCTCCAATGATGAAACCTAATGGGTCGCTGGCTCACTCGCCAAGTGAGAAAGCAAATTTATTTGCTTCTCTGTTTGCAAGCAATTCACGTCTGGTCGCTGGCTCCAAGCAACCACCTGCTGTACCTCAATGTGACTCCTCGATGCCGGAGATCGCAGTTCATATTAAAGAGGTCCGTAGAGTATTGTGCAGTCTAGACGTGAACAAGTCCAGCGGGCCTGACGGCATTCTCCTGGTGTCTCCTGTGTTGACACGCTTGTTCTGCCTCTCTCTTGATAAAATCCTGGAAGCTTGCAAATGTGCAATCAGTGCCCAAAAAGGGCGACCGTGCAGACCCTGCACATTACCGTCCAATCGCCATTACCTCCATCCTATGTATGGTTATGGAAAGGGTACTGAACAGTAAGTTGCTGACCTACCTCGAAGACAATGATCTCCTCAGTGACCGTCAATATGGATTTCGCCAGGGACGGTCAACTGGCGATCTTCTTGTGTATGTCACTCACTGCTGGGGCGAGGCCATTGAGAAACACGGCGAAGCACTTGCTGCATCGCTTGATATCTCGAAGGCCTTTGACAGGGTCTGGCACGCTGGTATTCTCAGCAAGCTTCCTGCTTATGGTATCCCAGCTGATTTTTGTAGCTGGATATCAGACTTCCTTAGTGAACGGTCGATCAGAGTAGTCGTTGACGGTTGCTCCTCTGACCTTATGGCTATTGATGCCGGAGTTCCTCAAGGGTCTGTTCTCTCTGCAACTCTTTTCCTGCTGCACATGAATGACCTACTTCAGTCTGGTATTGTTGGATACGCAGATGACAGTACTGTTTCAGAGAGATACTTGTCCAGCGCAAAAACCAGCGGGGCCGAGGTTCGTTCCTTGAGAGAGGCCATGGTAGAGCGTACTGATTTGACCTTAAGCCCTGTCTCCCAGTGGGGTGATGACAATCTGGTCTCTTTTAACGCCACCAAAACACAGGCGTGTCTTTTTAGTGCTAAAAGGTGTCGTTCCGACCAAGCTCCTTCTTTTCAGGGTACACCTGTTCCTGTTACTGATCGGCTCGAGCTCCTAGGCATGGAGTTGACATCAGATCTCAACTCCGGTGTCACCATCAAGTACAAAGCCCCAACAGCGGCCAAGAAACTGGGCATCCTAAATAGAGTGATGCGATACTTTACGCCTGGACAGCTTTTGACCCTTTACAAAGCGCAAGTCCAATCCTGCATGGAGTATTGCAGCCACCTTTGGGATGGCTCAGCAAAGTACCAACTTGCCGCGCTTTACTCGGTGGAACGCAGAGCTAAGAGGCTCATTGGCGACGTAAAACTGGTGGATGCCAAGCTTCACAGCTTGGCTCATCGCCGCAAGGTCGCCTGCTTGTCGGTCTTCTACAGATTATGCTTCGGTAAGTGTGCCCAAGAACTCCACGACCTCATACCACCGGCCCCTTTCTTCCATCGGTCATCTAGACGCACTGCAACTTATCATCCTTACCTAGTTGCTATTCCACCAATTCGCACTAAGCGTTTCCAAATGTCCTTTGTTATGCACACAGCAAAAGAGCGGAACTCTCTACCTGCGTCTGTGTTTCCGAACGTTTACAACCCTAATATCTTCTAAGTGACAGTGAACAGGCTTCTTCTGGGTAAGCTCACTCCATCGTCGACTCTGTCTCTGTCACCACTGACCTAGACTAGAGTCAAGAGCAGACCCATCTTTAATAAAAAAATATAAAAAAGAACGTATTGGGAATTTGGAATCGCATGTATAAACCTAAGTGGTTTTTGCAGAAAATTGTTGTAAGCTATTAAGTGCGCAACACTTCTTTGTTTTATGTAAGTTATATTATGATTAAATACTTACTTTAATATGGATCGGTCTGAAGCCATCCTTTATATTTGAAACAGGTGTTTATACTTAGGTGATTTTATATTGCAGCAGGCTTAGCATGACGCTTTCTATTTCTACGAAGAATAGACATAGCTTTTTCTATACAAAGTCACATTTCGTTTCTTCATTATTGACATCGCACCGTAGAAATCCTTCTACAATCTTTCATTTTGTCTTTCATTTCTAACGATCTTTGTCTAGGTCTTTTTATAATTATGTAGACTATTTCGGAAGAAAGTTTTCTGCCCTTACTCTCAAACTCACACTGACAATCGATATTTGTCTAAGGTAGTGAAGACAATTTGATTTTGGAAACGCCGCACCAGTAGAAAACTTTCTACTCGACGGCCACAAAGTATAAACGGCTATTTATTTAAATTACTTTCTTATACAAATCATTTAGTAAGTATTTATTTTTAAGTACCTAAGTAAGTTTTAATATGCTTTTAACTACATAATTACGTTAAAATCGCAAATAAGTATAATTATCTGAATTGTAGTTTTTATTTTGAGTTACATTTTGTAGTATAGACGATAAACTAGTATAACTAATATAGTAAGTAGTCTCTCTCGGAAGAAGAGGTAAAACTGCTAAATTAGTAACTGTGCGTATCAATAAGTGTTATCCAAAAAAAAAACTTAAGTATTTGCCACCTATATTTAAAACACGGTTTTATTGCTCTGAAGTAGGATTACCGGCTTTACTTTTGAATAATAGAACAATAGGATAAACCGTCTAGTGGCGGGTGTAGATTTAACTACTGCACCAACGGGTTCGTTTGTTAATTTGTTTATTGTCCGTTAGCCGTATGTATGTCTCGGAAACTAAGGTAATAATATCAATCAACATGAAATTTAGAATACTTAGTTTTAAATATTGTGGTAATATATATTTATATAAGTACCTATATTGGTAATATAATAACATGGTAATAAAATAAAATCACAGTTGATAATAATTATATTCAATGTTATTCCACATAAATTATAAACAATTAAATGGACACCTGCTTTTATTTTAACCACTATTGAACAAATTATAAAGAACATTTACAATATTTAATTGTTTATTATTCCTATCACTATCTTATTATATTTAGAAAGAAAAAAGAAAGAAAGAAAATGCGTTTATTGGCATTACAGCAAAATAAATACACCTTAATTAATACTATAAAAACAGAATACAAAAATTATAATGCCAAACGGGCCTCAGCTCAGCATAATGTCAGATGACAACACAAGGTGTACCACCTTTAAAAAAAAAAAAAAAAAGAAATGTGTACCACCTGACGCTGATTTTCAGCTGCAACCCACGAGTGCCATACGCTTGAATAACCAAACATAGGGAAGCTTGTGTCCGTTTTAATACATTAATAGAATGAATTAAATGTGATAGTACCTATAGAAAAGCTCATACAAAAACAAATAAAATATTCTGACATACATGTGTGTGTGTTGTGTATTTATGTTGAGATCATAAGGTATGAGGAGTAAAAGCTGTAGATAGAACAAATACATAACTTCCTACTATCTTTTCAGACAGACATACATTCCATATAAGTATCATATTTTTAAATGAATAAATGGTTATTAAATTGGTTATTCACTAATTAATAATATAACTTCGTAATAGGTAGATAGTAGATACACTAGACTAGGTAAACACGAGATCACTAAATTGTGTGAGGAAACGGCTCTATTAATAGCCAATATGAACAAATCAATGAACAGTCAGCAGCAATTAAAACAGATATTTAATAGTGTTGTGTTTATTTTAAGGTTAAAACATAAAATGCGTCATATCAATAATAACAGTTTCTTTAACTAGCTGGCCAACATTTTTACATGCTAATACAAATGACTATTTATTAAAAAACGAAACGTAATAAACCTATCGTGCTGATTGAAAAAAGGACACAATTGATTGCCTCTGCCATGAAACTCACAGAAATAATGATTAATGTTCTATCATAATTATCGAATCAATATATGACAATTTCAAAATAAGTAGTTTAGCGCAATATTATATTCATAAAACTATTATATTCATAAAAAAAACATTAACACCGGTCAATCATACTTTTCAATTCGAAGAAAAACAAAAAAGCCCAAGAAATAAGAAACAACACAATAGTGATCTAAGTTTGCTTTAAACTTATATTTAAAACTCGGTTTTAATTCCTTGAGATCGGATTGCTTTTATCTCCACTAATTGGTTTCGCCGATCCGGCTTTACTTTTGAACAATAGAACAAAAGGATGGTGGATGAAATTTTTTGTGAGTGCAAGTTTTGGGAGCTTCTTGTGATTCGCCAAAATTATTTGTGGGCGGGGTTTGACTGCTCATACACAAATCAAAATCAAAAGTCATTTATTCAAACTAGGCTGAGAATCAGCACTTTTTGAACGTCAAAATCACATAAGACAGTCCCCCCAAAACGCCCACCCTTCACCACTTCCTAGTGCTTTAGCTGGGAAGAAGAAGTGGCGCAACAAACTCCCCAGCAGCACTGCTGTCTGTTCAGTGAGAAGAACTGGATTCTATATAGTAATAAGTAATTAACATTACGAAACACAAAAATATTAAAATTATTTGCCATATGTCAGCTAGCACACGCCAATATTTAAAACTATACTCAAGCAGAAATAAATAATAAAAACAAAAAACGCAAACAGAACTTAATACATAATAAAAAGCCTCCTGGCATAAAGGGCGTGCCCGCTTACATATGCAATGCTGCATTATGTTTATTTAAAGCTGTAACTTGTAGCCACAAATGATAAATAATAATAACCTTCGAAGTAAAATAAAGAAACATTAATTACTAATAACAATAACAAAACCATAGTCAGCAAGATGACCTGTCACCACAAGCAGCACCCGTTCACGAGCATAACGCAAAGATCAGCCATTACCCCCCTCGCCATATTTGAGCACACGTTGATTTGAACACACGTTACGTAGTTCAAAGCATTTCCTCAGACAAACAGTTCACCGCTCGTGACCGCGATAGTACCTACGTTATCTACAAAATAATGACAGTTTACTAAACCACTTGACCCGAGTTGATCTCTAGTATCAACTAAAGATTATATTATGTCATCTAGAAGTCAGTCAAATCGCTAAGATAACCCGCGTATTTTTTTTTTTTTTAAAAAACGTTGCCCCACCCTAGGAATTTCTCCTGTATCGTGGGTGCGTTTACAAACATTGAAACTCGCATACACAAACAGCCAGGCCCGGAATAACTACTTGCAGGTCATACAAATATTTTGTCCCGTGCGGGAATCGAACCCGCAACATGTAACGCAGCAGTCAATCGCTTAACCACTGCGCCAACCGTGCCGTCAAAAAAATTAAAATTATGTTATCATTTTATGAATCTATACAATGCACGAATTGTCATCTGTCTATCTAATAGATGAATATTTCTTTATATGTATACGAAGGTAATATGTGGTACTATATACGAAGGCAATCGCACATTACGGTACATTACATTTATGCCGTTTCATTTCACTTCGCTTTCCACTTCAATTAACCAGGTGACCCGAGGGATGTTATGTGTTTGCGCTCACGTGGTCCACTGTACAGTATATTAAGGTGAAAGATTCTAGTAGTACCTATACCTATGTATACTCTTTTAGTATCTACCTATTGTTTTTTCCACAACAAAGATTAGCTGAAAATAGAGCTGAAATAAAATTTGATTTTAAATATCAATGCAATGTTGCAAGCCTATCCCTGGTATACAACAGGGCATGCATTTCAGTGCCGAGGAAGCGCTGGAATTACCCAATTTAATACCCTCAAGTCCATTCCACAATTGCACGACCTGCGGGGCGAGCATGGCCTACTGTGACGTGGCTTGAGTCACACATATTATCGCAGTTTGGGCGTTAAAACCATTTTGTCTTAAATACTAGCACATCGGCGCGTGAGATAATTTCTTGACATGTGGCATAACTTCTAGAAGTTTAGTTGGGACTCCTTATGTCTTATTTGCTAATACGGCCGCACACATTTTCTCACAAACACATTTTGACGGATAATTATAAAAAAATTATCACGTGCGTCCGTTCGGAGGCGGATTAGATTTAAAAATTGATAAAAATAACATTTTCTTAATAATTTCTGCACTAAGTGGCAATAAAATGTATGTAATTGGTTTTTAGGATTACCTATTGTTGAGTTTTAGGGAGTCTAAGAGAGAAACTGATTAACTTAAATGTCATTGGCAAATAAATACTTATATATTTTTACTTGATTTGGTTTATTGGTGTTAATAATATTCCACATCGAAAAGCAGAAAAAGTAAACAATACAAAATACGTCCAAAAAGCACTTTTGCTTTTGCAGTCGGTTTTCATCGATATTTTTATCGATCAAATATTTATACCAACCTCTCTCTCTAGTTGAGGCTACAGTTGCATGTGTGCATACAGTGACTGTATCTATACGTTCTAGTGCCCGCCCCTTTTGAGCATGTGTGCAATAAAATAGCACAAAAGTATTACGCATATTTTCTTGTGTGAGTGCGAAGAAAGCATCATGGTGTGCCGTATCTATTTCATTTGTTTTTATGTGAGTTTCAAGAGTTTCAGGACTGGGGAAAAGGTGGCGACACTTGAACTTGAACAAATATACAGGGTGGCAGGGAAACGCTTCCGAAAACGAAGGCCGGTGATAGGGCTAGTGATTCTCGATACGATACCATAAAAAAAACCACTTCGGCCACGGGCCACTTCACTTGACAGAGAAAGGCGTCTACGGCTATGCGCGGCGCGGCGGCGGAGACCTTTTTTTTTTTTGAGTGTTGGAAATCTTCAAATAACTTCTCCCGCTCTGATCGGAGCGGGAGGGCGTGTCAGACTCATACTGACTAAAACCCACCCGTCCGCGGCGACATAGACATCCTTTGTAAAGCGCCGCCAAAATAAAGAATAAGAAACATTACAGAGGTTTCAAAAGTTTTAAACTAAAGTGGCGTGTCGTGCATTTAATAATAGAGTTGTATGTAAGTCGATAGTGAATGAAATAAAGTAAAAAATCGCCGACATTAGCTGTGAATGACTAAAAAATGTATACCGCGTGCATCGTTTTCAAGCAAATAACGCGCGTGAATCAATTAAATTTGAACTTTATGTCAATGTAATTACGGGTCATACGACGCACACTCGTTTATTGCTATAACTGTATCCATCAGTAAGTAGGTAAGTAAACCCAATCAATTTAAAGTGGATAATTTAATTAATTTAATCTAAGAAACCCGTTAAGTCTTATTTAAAAGCTAGAAAATGAAAACAGTTTGTAATAAAGCATAAGTACAATTTCCTATCAATTAGATTGGTTTCTGGTTTAATAATTATTCTTCTAACATTTTCTCCTCTGTAATTTGTTGATGAAAAGAAAAGACACCGCTATTGTAATAAAACTCACAAAATATAGATACTGATACTTTATTCTTCTCTTCACTCCTTTACAGATACAGTCACCACAGTATAATTCCCACAAACAATTGCCCCTTTCGGCCAAGTACCCTCGTTTATATACTACCCCTTCCTCTACAAAATTGACGGTTCGACAGTGTTGCCATTTCCGAAAAATAAGAATCAATTATTAAAATCTTTAAAAACCCTACATTACACCACGTCCACGTCACGACACAGACGCGACGGCGCCCGGCGCCCGCGCGGCTCGGCGGTAACGTTTGTCGGCCGGCGCCGGCCAGGCGGCATGTTTGGTGTTCTTAGTACTTCTGAGTAAACTAGTTAGTTCTTTCAGAACTGATCGTGAGCGAACGTGGGTTACGTTTAATCGGTATATAGTTATTGCACCGTATTTAGTACTGTTTTGTTAGTATTCAATTTGTGTTTAGTTATTATTGTTACGTTTTTAGTGTTGTTTTATTGTTTTTTAGTTATAGTACATTTTGTTGTGTTAAACAATGCCTGATGCATACGTGTACAGTGCTCGTGAATAGAAAGACTGTTTAATCGGGAATGTGACAGTGCTGATGAAATGCGGGGCAGAATAGTGAGCGTTTTTGATAGACTACGTGCCGAATGTGTTGAGGATTCTACATTATTGCCTCGTGTTCACGGGTCGACACAGCGACGGGCCCGGCTTTGTATTGTAATGGAAGGAGTGCAGTTCGAGCCAATCCTCATAAGGTCGCAAAGGATTTAGAAAGGTACGTAAAATGCCTCTGTCAGCTTTAATGTTTAACAGTGGGCTACGAATGCGATTAAAATTCATAATTTTGTGAAGTGTTGAATTGGTTAATTGAAAGTGATGTTTGTAAATTCCGTATAAATCCCGTGACTCGGCCGTACGGAGCGCTCGGCGCCCGAAACGCGCGGACGCTCGGTGGCGCGATGGTGCCTTGCGTGTCAGTGACCTCACGTTTTGGACGGTTTCCATTGCGTGTTTGGGAAATATGAAGTCTTGAAAATTACCAATTTAAAGCGAAAGGTTATTGGTATCCGTTTGCATTTAGGTGGTACGAGTATATAATGTACGTTCTGGCTTCGGAAGCGTTCCCCTTACAACCTGTATAGTAAAGGCATGTCTCTCGGAAATCTATATGAGGAGGGACGCTCGTTACTGGTCGTGGACGGTTGTGCGCTCCGCTCTCTCCCGCTTACGGTTTGGTGAGTCACCCTTCCCCTTTCGTGGCGTTTACGTAACGATTCTCGTAGTCGCCCGACTACAGCCGATTTTGCGGTCGATTAAATTTATTTAATCGATCGATTTATAGATCATAAAAACTGCCTTTATCAAGGTAATTATTTCTTTAACGGTTTTTGTTGCTGTGTAGCGTCACAAGGCCCCTTCTGGGCAAATCCACAGTTTAGTGGTCCTCGGTGGAAACCATACGTTGCCAACGAAGCCGAGTGGGGGGTTGATCCAATACACCCGCCGAACCCCTTCAGGGGCAGGCAGATTATTGGACGGGTCCCAGAGTTAGCTGGCCTTCGGGGATCTCCCAGTCGGCTCTGGTATACAGTTTTCCTTCCACAGCAACTCACCTAGTGTCTCTAGGGTGTCTCTACACCCTTTGCGCTAGACTGGTCAGGGCCCTGTTGCACAATAAGACTGGCAACAGGATTACAAGCTTAGGGCTCACCATTAGGGACTCGCCTCCCTGTCTGCACCTGACAGGGAGGGTACTCATCCCCGGGCCAATCCACCCGGGGAGTTAGGTTTAGGGCCGATAGGCTAAAATTATTAGGAATTTTCTCACCCCCCGCTATGGCTGATGCCCTCATATTGGAATTCGTTAGAGAGGTCCTCTTCAAGGACCCGGACTTCGCCGCCAAATACGGAGTGAAGTTTGCTGCTCTTCAGCAGTCTCTCGTCACCCCCTCTCCATCCGCATCCGTCGCTGCTTTCAGGGATGTTTTATCACCTGAACCCGTGGTCATAGATACGGATGATTCCGCCACCATGCGCCCCCCTAGCCCTTATACCTACTCATCCGACAGCAAGTCTGTGAACTCGGCTTCAGAAAGCTCATCTTCCACCCCTTCCTCTGAGGACGATGGCTTCTCGCCAGTCCAAGGGAAGGGGACGAAGAGGAAGCAGAAGGAGTCACCGGTCACGCACGTAGAGAAAAAGGCCAAGACGGAGGCCAAAAAGACCCGCTCTACCCCCGCGTCTTGCCGTCTGGCAAGTCCCCCCCCTCCGTTAACCCGTCGTAGGGTCCGCGCCCCCCCACCCGACAGCTTTCGTTCCTAGGAAGCTCCCCCCCCGCCCCCTGTGTTCATTCAGAAGAAAGGGAAGTGGACCGAAGTGTCCAAATGGTGTGTTGATCAACTACACCAACGCCCGATCCACCCAACAGGGCATTAAAGTCCAGGCCCCTACGTCATCTGACTACAGGGGTCTGACTAGAATGCTCAGTGTGCGAAACGTGAGTTTCCACATTTACTCTCTCCCGGAGGAGCGTCAGACTCGCGTAGTCATTAAAAGAATTCCGCGCGAAATCTCCACCTCGGACACCAAGGCCCACCTGGAGGCCCAAAAAATCCCCGTGGACGAAGTCCATATGATGCACCGCTCTTGCGCCAGAGGCGGAGAGGCATTCGATATGGACCTCGTCATCTGTCCCACGGTAGAAGGTCTCCACCCCATCTTACAGGTACGCGGCCTGATGGGCAGTGACCTGCAAAAGCCCTGGAAAAACGGTGTTACTGGCCAATGTCACTGTTGCTAGTTATATGGTCACTCGCAAATGCACTGCCATGCGAAACCCAAGTGCGTCAAGTGCCTGGGCGAGCACGGCACTGCAGACTGTACCCGGCCTAAGGCCCGAACCCAATTCACTGAGCCACCTAGCTATGTGCTTTTCGGTCAATCAGAGCACCTGGCTAACTACCGTGGCTGCTCCAAAGCCCCAAAGCAGTCATCTTCCTCAAAGATGGCTAAACGTTTTGACGACCGACAGAAAAGACAATCCCCCCCCAGGGATATCCGATTCCGTCGGCCCAGCTTCCAAACAGGCTAAGTCCCCAAAGGACTAGCCCCTGGGATATCCTTAACCACCAGCAGGCTTTTCCTGCTTTAATTTCCTTTTTTTTTTTTACTTGAACGTCCATAATTCGTGTCTACTTGAAGGCAATAACTTAGATTGACTTAATTCTGTATAACATTATCAGCATCCCCATCTACAGGCCTAGTGTACCCTTGACCACTCCATATTTATGACATAAATGAGGATGAAACTTTCCGTAGACTATGCTATTATGATGTGTATTATCTGTACATATTAAATCATTCACACGTGCCTCACCCTTTTCGCTTCGTCGTAATCGGGTAAATAGCTTTCCGGATTATTTTGAACGAGTTTCCCTAATAACCCATGAGCGGCAACACGCAATACTTAACGCCTAATCGTATGAATTTAGTGATCCTTCTGATATGTCGCGTAAATAACATTACACGAAATTAAATAGGAATTTCAAAATGGGATTGTATGGCATGGTTTTTTTATTAAAGATGTTTTTTGGAATGGGTCCCTCTACTTACACTGTTGTGTGTATTTCCACTTTTATAGTTCAAACACTAGGTTCATTTCTTCAACAACCAGCATTACGTGTCTTGATTTCAGACGTTTAAGTTTTATGGCAAACTGAAATAAATCCACATAGTATAAATAATTATTTATACTATGTGGAATTTTTCGCCAAGCCAGACAGCCCAAAAAAGGGCCACGCTTATTTAAATTCGGTTAAGTTTATCGCTGAATCAAATGTTAGATGTATCGAAATTCCCGACGCGAATCATAATCAGAGCTTCCAGAGGTTGTAACGACTAAATCCTAGTATCGATAGTCTGGCTCAGACTTAAATGGCCTCTCAGGCACTAGAATATTAAATGAGAACCCCACGAGTTTACATAATATCCATCCTATAATGTGAGCGAATATGTACCTACTACAAAAGCGTTAACGCTCACTTGTTTTTTTTTGTTTTGTGTCCTTTGCGGTCAAGAAAAGCTTGCTCTAAACTTTTTTTGCTGCATGAATTTGTTGACTCGTTGCTTATTTATAAATCCAACATAACGTTACACCTGTAAGTATACTTATACCCCAAAAAGTTTGAGAGAGGTGTACTATAATAACAACGTTAGTTCGGTAAATCCTCCGGTTGTTAGCAAACATCAAAACATATTGGTAAAAATGTAGGTTGGACAAAAAGGAGGATGGCGAGTTTGGACCCACATTTTTTTTAAACGTTGCCCCACACTAGGAATTTCTCCTGTATACTCACGATACATATGCGTTTACAAACATTTAAAACTCACATACAACCAGACCCGGAAACAACTACTTGCAGGTCATACAAATATTTGTTCCGTGTGGGAATCGAACCCGCGACACGCAGCGCAACAGTCAATCGCTTAACCATTACGCCAACCATGCCGTCCAAAAAAAATACAAAAAAAAACTAAATAAAAAAACGAACGTTATAAATTAACGAAGTGTCATTCCCTTGCAAGTTCATATTTATTGTAATTAAGAGTTTGTAAGAGGATAATATAAAAAAAAATATTGAGTTACTAGGTGATGGGAATTAAAAGTTAGAAAATATTTTTATATAAGTACTTAGAAATAAATGATCATGCAGTTATTAAACGCACCGTGTTTCATATTACATTTCAACCTACTCAATGATTTACGTTCTTATACTTGTAGACGTTTACGCTTGTTAATAATTTTTTTAATAAACAAAACTTGTAAAATATAAAAAAAAAACAAAAGTTTGCATTCACATTTTTTATAGAAAAATTTATAATATTATAATTATTACGATTATTTGTGATAACTTGATAACGTAGAATGGAATAAAAAGCTGTCAGTAGGAATTGGCTGCATAGATATATATATAGTTGCTCTATTAGATTCGTTTTAGGTTATAGTCTTTTACCTTGCACATCTTTTTTCTCCCAGCCTCTACGACTTACTGCCTATTTGCTTTTTTGCTAGTTTTATATAGTTCTACAACTAGTTATAAGTTTCCATACTGTACGATACTCCTAACAGTGGCTCCCATTGTACATGCGACCTCGCCATCCACCTTTGACGAACGGGCAATCAAACTTTCGTGCAATGCCTTTTAGGAGACTGTTCGAGACATTCAGGAGACTATCTGATCCCTGCAAAGCCATCAGTGCGCGTCAGCAAACAGTCCCGACGTACTGCAAAAGTGAGGCAGCCTGAATGCAATGTTGTATTGGAGTCGAAGAGCATTGATGGCTTTCCGCGTACAGCTTGTCCACAGGCAAAAAAAATGGCAAAATTTTGTGTAAAATGTCTGACAATAAGTATACTTTTCACTCCTCTTGCTCAAAAAGACCGTCATTGTGGCGTACCAGAGCGAAGAAAAAATAGCAATTCTTCCTCTAGGGGAAACAGTTTAATTTTTTTAATTTTTGTGTGTCAAATGACAATGAGCCTACAAAAACGAAAAAGTCTTTAGTCATAAGTAGAATAATCATGAATAAAGACTCGACATATTACTGTTTCATAAAAAAAGAACTTCATTTTATTTTTGAAAATGGAACTAAAATCGGCGATCTCTTTGGTAGAATGCATGCAATGCGTTGTGGCTGCAGAAGAAAAAACAAAAAAAAAGACATTGGCGCGAAATCTTTATAATTTTTCTCTAATTGCAAATTGAATGGTAGTGACCGTAATTAATTGTATTGGATTGTTTTATTTTCTCGCAATCGTAGTGAAAAGTAGAGTGTAACACACGGCGCTAAATTCCCATTAAAACTCGGTTTCTATTTACTCCCTCGCTAAAGCTCGGGAGTAAAACTACCTCGTATATAATGGGTCATTTTAGCTCCTTGTATAACAATCTAGTATTAAATAGCGTCTTTTTCACTTCACACCTGCAATGTAGGTGTACCTTCACCCACATTTTGTCAGATAAATCTAATAAAAAGCAAAAAAGTTCCATTATGTCACACTTTGAAGAGAAACATATACATGTCCTTCTTTATACGTTAAAAAACACCAAAGTGCAAGTCGGACGTGCGCACCGAGGATTTCGTACCTTGGAAGGAAAAATATTTTTGCATAGACATCCAAAATTAAATTTTGTCAAATCCGTTTGTTGCTTCGTTATCTTTTACGCCTTAGTTACTTTTTACCGCCCCAGAACACGGAACATAATGAATCATAATTATGAATGTCACAAATGTTTAACTTTTCAAAAACAGCCGAGATATTCTGCAACAATTACACCGTGAAAACTCAGGTGAAGTGAGCTTGAAGTGAGTTGTCAATAGTGTCAATCCCTAACATCGGAATGATAGCTCACTTCACCTAAGTTTTCACGGTGAGATTGTTACAGAATCGACCGGCGGGTACCGGTCCTTGAAACTTACGTCATAACTTGATAACTAGGGTCCAGAACTAGATCATTACCTATAATTATTCTAGTCTGGCGCTGAAACAGGCAGAACATTATTACCCTGGCTCTTGTATGCCCCCGAGATTATGTCAAACCCTAGACATGAACTACTTAAGCCAGTCTGACACAAGGCCTAGGAATAGCTAGACGTTTCTTGACGTAGTTTGTGGAATAATAAATCATCTGGGCTCGCTAGGACTCAAGTAGATATTTTCCAAGAAATGTCCATATTTTACATGAAGGCGCTGAAGTGCTTGAATTAAGTCCCAAGTCCTATTTGAACGATAAATAGTAGTTTCGGGTTATTTTTGTGAGTACGAAATTAATCTTTTGGGCTGTTTATTTGATCAAACTAGTCACCCTTAACAAAGATTATACAGGGTGTTTGGTACATCGTGTGCCAAATTGAGATGGTCGACTGGGGGGGTCATCTGCTATCCTTTCAGACCCCTAAACACTTTTCATGCCATGTGGATTTTTTTCATCTACATTTTATTGTTTTTTTTTTAATTTCTCAAATTTTACATTCAAATACAAATTTAAAAAAAGTATAAGTCGTAGACTCTGAATTTTAATTTTATTTAGATATATGTATTGTATTACAGTACTTTTAAATTCAAAATTAGTGACATTAGCCATCTAGTTTTTTTTTAATTTACTCGCAATGTTTCGGACTTCAATTATAGCTGTCCATGTTACAGTTATTTACATGAATATAAAAAACAACAAAAGCGCGGGATCTTCCAACTCCCTCAAAAATTCTCTAGTCTATCCTCTTGCTAGTGACGTACCACATGGCATAAAAATGTTTGTACAACTTCGAATCGAACGTGAATTCGCTAGAATTGTGAATCGAGGCACAAAATACTAAATTCCAAATTATGATTTAAAAAAATATTTTTGCTTAAAAATGACTTTGAGAAGAAAAGCCGAAACAAACTCAGAGATCCTCTTTTAAAGTCCAGACAAAATCTTGCTCAGATCATGTGAAGACTATGTAGATCGGTGTCTGAAATGGACTTTTGAGGAAAGAACCACACAGATTAAACTCAACTCAAACTCAAAGCATTTATTTCAATTAAACCATTTACAGGCACTTTTGAATTGTCAAGTGGTCGGTCAGTCAGAAATATGAAGCTAGTTGCCCATTCCAAAGCGTAGTAGGTACCTATGGAGAAGAACGGGCAAGAAACTCCATGGACACTCTTTTAAATTATATTGTTACATAAATATTAGTTACATCATTAATCTTGTAATATAGGTATAATTATATGTGAGAACGATGTAAATAAGACGTACACATTGAGTGTCCAGTGTACAGCAAATATAAATTCAAACAAAACAATCCATAATAAAATAATTAAAAATAAGCCGTGGTGGCTAAGAGATGACCAGTCCCAACTGACAGCGCCCGTTCACGAACATGACGCATGGATCAGCACCATTCAGCTCAACCATTTTGAAGGGAGCTAAATGATCCAACACACGCGCCACCGTCAGCGAGACATTTGACTGAGCATGACATCTATCAGCCGCCAGGACACATTCAAGTCAATGACAGACATTACCCGGTAAATGGTAGCTCGATAGTACATAGTACTCACACTTGTCCTATGCAATTATATAATACAAAGGAGATTGAGTTTATACAAAGCAAAGGTAGTCTTACAATCTTCAGCAGCTCCAACAGTATTTTCAAATGTTAATCAATTAGTTGTGGTTGTGGAGCAGGACCAGCATTGAGCCAGGCATTTTTATAAGCGATATAATCCCCCAACTTATAATATGCCTGGCTGCATAGTGTGCGTTTTATACAAACTTTGAATTTCGTCTCATTCAGTTGAAGTATGTGGGGAGGTATTTTATTGTAACATTTTAAACAGTACCCCATGAAAGATGAGTCCACTTTAGCCAGTCTGAAACCTGGTTGAACTAATAGGTCCCTATTTCTGGTACTATAATTATGTCTATCACCTCTTTTAGTAAAAAGATGTACATTTTTTCTTACGTACATGATGTTTTCATAGATATATTGACAAGGTACCGTCAAGATCTTAATAACCTTAAACAGTTCCCTTAGAGAATCGCGCCTGCGGAGATTATATATGGCTCTGATGGCTCTTTTCTGCAGAATAAAAATAGAATCGACGTCTGCAGCCCGTCCCCAAAGTAAAATACCGTAAGACATGATACTATGAAAGTAACTAAAATAGACTAACCTCGCGGTATCTACATCGGTAAATTGACGGATTTTTCTGACAGCATATGCTGCTGAACTTAGCCGTCCCGCCAGAGATGTTAAATGAGAAGATTAAGTGGACTTGTCCAGCCAGTGCACGCAATTGTCAGTAATCGTGCAGCTCAACTCAGAACTCAAGGATCTTAACGATTCGACGAACAATACCAAAGAAAGGACATTTGAGTAGGCCGCATAAATTATCAAGCTGCCAGATCATGATTAAACATGTACTATGAACGCACAAAACATTACATTTTTCCACACTACTTTACTTACTTTATTGCTTTTATTTTGGTACATCGTAGCACCGCAATAGACCCTCGAGGCTGAAAAGAACCAACACTAGCACACCTATTCGAAGAAGTAACAATACTCTACACTTCTGCCAGTGAATACGACTCAGCTCCATTATATTCAAAAGAACCTCCTTCCATGCAACCTGCATGCAGTCTACCTGTATTTCGGGCGCAAGGTACCGAGCAACGCCTTATTAATTGCGTTCTATTAACAAACCCATCAACATGATATTCCCCGTAATGGTAATGTATCTCCCCTCTTCTGGGATTCATTATGTGTACGTGTCTTTAGGCATCGGGATTCAGTTACGGAATGTAGGGAAAATATAAATATGTCATAATATTTTCGTATTTCAGACTAGGAGTTTTACAACTATCTAGCTATGTTTGTATATTCCAGACAAGGAGTTTTACAAGTGTCTAGCTATGTTTGTATAATCCAGACAAGGAGTTTTACAACTATCTAGCTATGTTTGTATAAACCAGACAAGGAGTTTTACAACTATCTAGCTATGTTTGTATATTCCAGACAAGGAGTTTTACAACTATCTAGCTATGTTTGTATATTCCAGACAAGGAGTTTTACAACTATCTAGCTATGTTTGTATATTCCAGACAAGGAGTTTTACAACTATCTAGCTATGTTTGTATATTCCAGACAAGGAGTTTTACAACTATCTAGCTATGTTTGTATAATCCAGACAAGGAGTTTTACAACTATCTAGCTATGTTTGTATAATCCAGACTAGGAGTTTTACAACTATCTAGCTATGTTTGTATAATCCAGACAAGGAGTTTTACAACTATCTAGCTATGTTTGTATAATCCAGACTAGGAGTTTTACAACTATCTAGCTATGTTTGTATAATCCAGACAAGGAGTTTTACAACTATCTAGCTATGTTTGTATATTCCAGACAAGGAGTTTTACAACTATCTAGCTATGTTTGTATAATCCAGACAAGGAGTTTTACAACTATCTAGCTATGTTTGTATAATCCAGACTAGGAGTTTTACAACTATCTAGCTATGTTTGTATAATCCAGACAAGGAGTTTTACAACTATCTAGCTATGTTTGTATAATCCAGACTAGGAGTTTTACAACTATCCAGCTATGTATGTATATTTCAGACCAGGAGCTTTACAACTATCTACTACAATTGCTACATTGTTAAACTTCTGTACAATATCAATTTTCGTATTGGTTCATAGTATATACAACTTTCAAAATACGATCAGACTTTCTTAGCCACTTTTTGACAATACAATAAATAACCTATCTACAAAACATGAATAATCACGTTATCTCAAGAACGTTACCAAGATGAATTACAGTTACAATCATGTAAACCTATCTATATTAAACCTTCATTTACGAACATAATAATTACAGAAGGCAATAACAATCACACATCCATCATTCAAAAGTCATTACTCAACCCTCTATTGCTACTAACTAGTTCCAATTTAACAACCTTATCGTCAGAACGGGGCCTAAAGTACTCAAACCAAGATATCTAGGCGCTTTAATTACATACATGTAATACGTCCGAGCCAGTGTAGAGTTAATTAAAGGAAGTTCGTACGAGTTCGCGAGTCCGTGCGACTTCGAGTTCGTTATAATGACTATGTGTTTACGGTAGACGTTTGCATGACTATGGAAATTATGGACTGCACGCAACGTGAATATGCCTTTTCTTGGCGCTCGCTTTTGGAGGGTTATAAGCTCTTGTGACGTATAGATAGATAGGTGTGTTTAGAGTACTTACAATAATTTTAGGAGTGTCGTCTAATTAGTGTACGAGATTTTAGAGATGTTTTGATGAACTTACTGTCGTTATTGTATTACGTGTCGAACCAGTACCTAATAACGTTTTAATTACATATTATGTTCTGACAAACGCCTTCACACTGATTTGAGTATGACTTTTTCAGTCTTCAGCACACTTGCCATTATCATTTTCTATAGCTACATAAGTTTCTTCAATCAAATACAATTATTTTAATTGCGACTATGAAATGAAAAATTTATTGAACGGATCTTTACACCTTTCAAATTAATATTTAATTAATTTACCAAAACAAATTAAAAAACAGAATTACATAACGCAGAATTAAAACACACCGATACATAGCCATCGATTATGTAAATAGTAAATCCATAACAACCCGGGCCGTGATTGTATGCACAAGAGTTAATTAACGAGTGATCCAATAATCGAATCTCCCCGGACAGTACAAGCGGTCCGGACAGTCGGACAACCCGAACAACCCGGACACGAATCACGAGGGCCGTTGCCAGACCGTTATAATTGCATTTATTTTATTACTGTCGTAACAATTGTGTTACATTACGAGGACAATATTAATATTATTTTATGATTTCTCTTTCATAATTTTGATATTGGATTCAATGATAATAATTATGTGTGGGTGACGTAAATTCGGTCAAACTTTGGTACGAGATATCACAGTTATGTGTCAGATAACTAGATCACAAGCCATCGCAAGACGTTGCTTTAGGATCTACTATGTATATACAAAGTGGCGCGTACCCTATCACATTAAATTATACCACGGTACTATACCATGGTATACTTGACGATATACAAAATTTGAATGAAAACCATTCACTAAAAAAATCTGCTGCTCCATACATTTTGTTACACGTAGCTCGACAAAATGTATGGAAAAGCAGATTTTTTTAGTGAATGTATTTCATTAAAATTTTGTATATCGTCTAAGTATACCATGTAGTACACTTGGTATAATTTAATGTGATAAGGTACGCGCCACTTTGTATAGTATTTGCTAGATAGCCACGTGAAATTAAATATGAAAATTAAACAAAATTGATTGTAATTAACCCATATTATACTGAAGCTATAGGTTTGTATACCTACTGAATGAAAATCCCATTTACTTCATAATACATGGTGATTGGAAGATGGGTGCAAAGCTTTACGGCGAAGATAGTACAGACCATTTAGAGCCTTTAAGCCATAGTTGTCTTAGACGAAGTCTTACCATTTTTTTTAACCTAATTTACATTTTGAATATTAGAAATAAACCATTTAAATTCAAATGTTGTTTTAATTAGTCTGCCTAAAATTTAAAATTTCTCCCTCAAATTGGTTTGTAGGCCCTAATTTAAATAATTTGTATGATATCCGCGTAAATGATACCTCAAAAGAAAGAGCGATTATCAAGCATGTTTTCAAAATGGTTTGAACATAAAAACCAAACTCCGATTTTTTTAAAATAAGGTTTACAAAAACTATATATGATTTTTTAAAATTTTTATGAACATTGTTTAAAAAAAAAAAGGTCTAACGACACAAAGGCCTAAGACATGTTTTTCTACATTGCTTACAAAAAAATTTACTAATTTTTATTTATAAAAATTAGTAAATTTTTCATTAAGTAATTATTTTGTGTTGAATACGCTGGGGCTCATGGGCTCAGGTATAATGTAAAGAAGAGCGAACTCTTGGTGTCCCAATCACCAGATCAAAAGGTCACGCACGTACCACCCGTCCTCTAAGACGATGTTTCTTTACCCAGAGATTCGCGTTTCAAGTACTTGGGTCACTGGGTCTCGGATGACCTCTCACACCGCGAGGATATTGAGAGGGAGTGCCGGGCGTTGGCTGTCCGATGCAATATGTTGGCTCGAATGATTTGCACGCTGCAGTAAGGCAGTAAAAGGAACTTTGTTTCGGGCGTTTTGCCAATCTTTTTATACCTGCAGTCTATGGGTCAAGTATACGCAGAAGACCATCAACGCCCTGCCTGCGCGTACAGTATAACAATGCCTTTAGGATGCTGATGCGGCTGCCGAGGCACTGCAGCGCGTCTGGCATGTCTGCCGACGCACGCATTGATGGCTTTCATGCCAGCCTCAGAAAGAGGGCGGCATCATTGCTTAGTCGTGCCCGCGGCAGTGGCAACGGTATTCTTAGCATTGTGGATAGTACAGTTGACTGTCCAATATTGTGGCATTGTGTGCAGTTGCATGTCGATAAGAGTAACTAAACTTATCTACGGACGAATTGATAATGTTTTTTTTTTTTTGTAGCATTTTTTTTATTGTGGCATACATATTGTTTACTGAGCATGTATTATTGGTTACCTACTAACATAGTTTTTAAGTATACTAACATAAATATGGATCGCCGTGTCTGAATTAAATAAATAAATTTGGTCTTACTTATGAAGGTTAGTAAACATTGTGGAATTAAAAAAAAAAATCATAAAAATTAGGTTAAAAAAGATGGTAAGACGTCTAAGACAATTTCTAAATTGCCTCTACTATCTTCGCCCTAAAGCTTTGCACCCATCTTCCAATCACCCTGTATATTTTGATTGACTTTTCATCCCATCCTATTAATAAACCGAAACTTCTACGCGCTTTGTATCTTCCAATCTAAAATCAGCACAAAACTTCCCCCTTGTAGACTCTCAAAGTACCTAATCTCTCCATTTGTTCGAACGTTCATTGTTAATTTATGCCACAGTTGCTAAACTGACGAGGACGACTCTCAATAACTATTCCATTCCCCAGACAGTCGGCAAGCAGTATAGCGCTTAGCTTCTTATTTTTATATCGTAATAAAACAAACAAGATTTTTCTTCCAGCCAATATACATTTATGTTAACAAAGTTAAGGATTTAGACCATCTCAGTCCTCCAGGGACAGTCCTCTTCATTAACAATGCAAAAAATGTATTACAAACTCTTTCTGCTTAGCATCTTTCTCCCCTCGTTCGTATTTCATAGAAAGTTTGGCAGTGGACTGGGTTATGGTGACCCATCGTTCAAATAAATTAGAAACACAATTCCCACTTTCCGCTCTTCATGTTAGGGTTATTTGATTATGTTAGACATATCTTAGGGTTAGGATCAAACTAGCGTCGCGTCGTAAGCCTGGATTAGTAACTTAAAACAATTTCTGAGAAACTAGTGAACATACTATCCTATGTAAATACAGGGCGACCCAAATTAGACGCGCTCGTTACAGCCAAACACGTACGTGTACGCACGGCTACAGATCAAGCTATAGATTTCCAGTATAAGCTAATCTCGCATTGTGTAGGAATTCCTTACAATGAGAGTTCAGTGTAAACTGGAAATGTATAGCTTGATGTGTAGCCGTGTGTACAAGTTACAACGAAAAAATATGTAACGATAAGTTAGACTGTTACACTTTACTGTAACTAGCTTAATAAGAACACGCCGTAAGTCGACAAATCCCTAGAGATTGATGTCCACCAACCAACATATTTCCTAAGCCGCCGAATACATGTTGTTGCTAAACATTAACGTTTATAGAACGTATAAACAGGGCCCACCCAAATTGGGGAGGTGGGACTAATTTAAAACGTCACGCGGCGCCATGATAAAACGACGCCATTATCAACTCAAAGGGTTGCACGAAAAAGATATTACACCACCGAGACGTTCTGTTGTCGTTATAAATATAATAATTGTGTACTTTGCGGTAACGGTATAGGATGCGACGATTTGGAGGAGGAAGATACTCGAGCAGACGTTTTCAAGAAAAAAGGTTTATATCGAAATATTGTTCCCTACAAACAAAAACGTCTTTTTCTAGAAAAACCAGAAACAAACGCTCTATGTCATGCATAAATACATTGTATTATGTAAATACATAAGTACATGTATAACGCGGTTTGCAAAAGGATTTCAGAAGCCACACGGTGCCAACCTCTGCGTAAAATACACAAAAGTGACATAAGTCTACCTACCCAAATGTTTGAAGCACGATAACCTGCTTTTCTACAAAGATTTGACTATCATCTCACTATCCTTCGCAAGTTATTACCCACTTTCAAAATGTTCCCAGCTCGTAACTTTCAGCAAAGTTTAATTTCCGCCTTCACGACGTAAAGAGATGGGACCTGGTGATCCGTTACAGCCTCTACCTGGTTGGAGATCTTATTTTGACTGTATTAAATGGAGATAACTTGGTAAAAGAGCGGAAAATACCCCTTGTAACTCAACACAGGGGTTGGTTAAGACATCCAAGACATTTACCCGATTACGGCAAAGCCAAATGGAAGGGTTATGATTTTAGCACCGTAGCGACTAAACTACTAAACCGATTTTGATCAATGAGGTGTCAATAGATTCGTAATAATAGTCCGGGTGACATAGGTTATACAACTTTACCCTAAATTTAATATGCTGGACTTTACACGTAAATCTCTGACCTCGAAAAAATTGAATTAAGATAATCATGACGTGTTTAGTATTAACATAAAGATATTGACAAGCTCATTACTTAATAGTACGTAAGTATACTATACATGCACATTATATAATAATAATCCACCAGCAAATAGCGGTGGTAAAGAGAGCTTTATTTATTTATTTATTTAACACTTTAAGCACACAAATGTACAGAGGCGGACTTAATGCCATAGGCATTTTCTACCAGTCAACCTTTGGGTGATGCAGAGACAAACAGTGGTAGGTGCAATTTATAATGATAATTTAGGATTAAATAATTTTAAATATATAGACACGTATAAACTAGTTTAGTCTATAAATACATATAATATATATACCTAATTATATATAAATATAAGCACAAATAAATGTACATAAACACACGAGTATGTTAAAAACAAATAGGACACACAATGAGAAAACATTACCGCTGTGATGATACTGCCAGCTTCTTACGAATGTGCTCGCGAACTTTAGTTTTAAAGGATAATCGGTTGGTTGCCATCCTGATTTCCTGGGGGAGTGCATTCCACAGAGAGATAGATTGAACAAAGAAGGAAGAGTGAATGAAGTCTGTGCGGTGAGTGGGACATTGAAGAAGACGATTGTGTGAAGAACGTAGATTTACTTAAGGTATTGACTCTATCTTCTGAACTAGGCGAAATATTTATACACGGTGACATTTGAATCACAGTTTTGCTAGAACAGACGTTGTTCAGACCATTGTATACAACCATTCTATAGCATCCAGTAGAAAAAAAAAACGTCATTGGTTTTCGAAAAAAACACAAAAAAGGCAACGTTAAAAAGTCGGGATTATCGTTACGCCCTACAACACAGAAACTGCGGCCGCGACGCGCGGCGCTCGCGTCTCATAAAGTAGTTAAATGCCATATCGCTACCGCGATGAGTACTTTGATGTTACGGTTAATGTTTCAAACATTTGAGCAACATAAGACTAATTTGAAACGTGTAGATTAGTTTGTTTTAATAACATATTTGATGCTGTAGAATGGTAGTAGACCATGGTCTAAACAACGTTTGTTCTAACAAAACTGTGATTCAAATGTCACCGTGTATACGTCATAAAACACTTTATGAAGTACCTTGTTTTGATGGTAGTAGCCAACATACGGCAACCAACACACTTCCACGGCAATTTTATAGGAACACGTCCTATTTCGGGAACTTCTATGTAAAAATAGGCCGGATTTTGTTTTCCATCCAAAGGTTTTAGAGCCCTCGCCCACGGCGACTTTTTGTAGCGATGCTGTCGCGTGTTTCGTAAACGCGCGATAGCATCGCTACTAACGCGTGTTAGTCGCATTTGCAACGTGCTACAGAAGCGATGCCAATGCGCTACTAACGCGCTACAGCATCGCGACTGTATCGATGCAAACGCGCGACCGTGTCGGACGACATCGGTGAGAGAACGGAGGGAGGGTGGCGCGTGAGTGGCAAACCGAGCATCAGTGCAACAGAGAGGTCGACCGTTTGGAATAAAAGGGTTCCAACTAACATTTTTATTTAAATTATGTTTTAACGTAAAAAGGTTCAAGTTTGTTGCTTCGGCTGCTTACGTAAAAGCAGCACCAAAGACAACGTGACTAATGTTGCCCCAACGGAGTCCTTCTTGCAACTGTAGCGATCGCAGGTATTTATGCGCCGTTACAGTATCGCGTTTGCATCGCGACTGAATCTAGGCCCGTGGGCGAGGGCACACAGCTAGCGACCGCTTCGCGACTGTATCGATGCGCACGCGCGACAGCATCGCTACTGCATCGCTACAAAAAGTCGCCGTGGGCGAGGGGCCTTACGCTTTGTGAATTTGTGACTGAGGAGTGAGCTATAATCTCTATAGTGCCAAATATATAAATAAAATCACGTTTCATAGTCACGCACAGGCGGTGGACATTGCAGTTCGTACTGGCAGGATGCCATTATACAGTTATTCGTCAGGATTTTTCTACTTTGACACGTACACACGGCTACACATCAAGCTATACATTTCCAGTTTACCTTGACCTCTCATTGTAACATAAACCTATTCGATGCGAGATCAGCTTATACTGGATTTGTATGTACACGGAGCTAGAAATCGTTATTTAATTTTTAAGGTTCAATACCATCGCAACCCTAATACTAAGCGTCCGATGTCCGTCCGCCCGTCTGTCTGTCTGTGAGCGGGCTGTATCCCATGAACCGTAATATGTAGATAGTTAAAATTTTCACAGAGTGTGATTTTTTATGGCGGCTGTAACAACAAATAATAAAAATAAAGTTAAAAATTAAAGTCTCCATTCGAGAGACCTGTTTTTCGGGCGTTTTAGCCTTGTGGTAACGAACCCTTCGTGTGCGCGTTCGACTCGCACTTGGCCGGTTTTTATCTTACTCCTGAAACCACAATTTTGTTTGTAGTTCAAGCAACAAAATTATTTGTCTATTCTTACCTTTCTTCATAAACTGTACAATTTCTCAAGCAAAAAAATCCTTCTTCTTTCAATGAAACAAAGAAATTATTTAACAAAGTTAACTGATTACATTACGGTGAGACGCCGTTGTTTATTAGACCGTAATTAATACTTAACTTGTACAGCCAAGCATTACTTGAAAACATTGAATAATTAATTTAAGGGCAGCCCGGCCGCCAGCGGTCAGCTTTTAATGCAAGAACAAATATAAAAACAAAGTTAGTTTCATTCCTGTTTCCTTGATGGGATTGCAGTTAAACCTCTGCCGTCGTTGGTAATACCTTTTTAGTTCGGAACGACCGTCTTATTGAAAAGGGTAATAGATACAGCGATAAACAGGCCGGTAAATATTTGTTTATATTCTGTGATAGTTGCCTAAAGTTTATTTAATTCAAACCACCTGGTTAATGAGAAATAGGGATTGTTTTTTTTATGGTAAATACCTGTTTTAGCAGTTGAGGAATAAATTAACGAACAGCCTAATCACAACAAACAAACTCACGGACATGTACCTTATCATAACCGATCGATTTATATTGAGTCTAGATTCTAGATTTATCACAAAATAGTAACACATTTTAAGAAAGAGGTAGGTACACCGACCACATCGACACACTATAGGTACATTTTCGCGAGACAAGAAGAATTTCAACGAAAAACAACACGAACGCCCGAACACACACCTACATGCATAAAGGCTCATACATACGTATGAACAAGCTAGTGTTTAAGTTTTCCATCGAATTAGGTGCTTACGATTACACGTCCGCTTGAGTTGACCTTTGTCGCAGTTCGTAGCCAATGAGCTGGCATAACTGGTTGGCATTGAACGAGACCATATTATAAACAATGGGATATTATGAATAGATTGGAGGATGGGTCGGCGCGTTGTGTTCCACGCGCACCTCAAAGAGATGTCAGCACCAATGACGGGGTCCGCTAGGGCCGATGACTGCCGGGGTTGCGGGAAAGTCCGAAAGGGTTACCGTAGCCGCTGGCACAGGCAACTGAAGGAACACGGGCGGGTTTTAGTCAGTAAGAGTCTGACACGCCCTCCCGCTCCACCCAGAGCAGGAGAAGTTATTTGATGAATTACCAAACAAAAAATAAATAAAAAGGAAGATGCGTCAATTATACAGGGCTACTGAAGGTCGGTATCTTCCGGCAATGCTAGAATGCCTGTCAATAACTTGGGGCGTTAGGACTTGTTCCCCACCTTCAAATGAGCTATTTATAAATTACTAGCGACCCGCCCCTGATTCGAACGGTTTTAAGGACTTTACAAAACATCGAAATTTCTTTATTTTATTTAAGTTAAATATGAATGGGGAATTATATGTGCGGCAACAAAAGTTTTATTTAGCACCTGCAACCTAGCGTCTTTTTTTATATGTAGGCGACGAGTTAATAGAACAGCTTCAATTATATTAATTCATCATCTTTACTATTCCAACAGAATATCAAAAAACCAGCGTCAATTTACGAGCGTAAATTAATATGACTCCGAGCTACCGATAAATATATTTACTTCTGATTTGATAACTCAGCGACTAATGTTGTAAGTGAGCTACTTTATATATTTTAGAGATTCAACATCTGTCTGCTAATAAAATCAAATTCCAGCCTCCAAATTAGCAATCAAAGTTTTTCATTCAACAACTAAATTAATAAATCATATTCTTTTTTCGTGAAAGTTTGCAACACAAGCGCGGGAGTGTACCTGACGCTCGTTGGGAATCAGAGGGGCGCGACCGGCCATTTGGGTATAGTCCCAGTCGCCCCCACATGGATTGCCACCAGGTGGCAATTGGGAGAAAAAAATCCCAGTTGCCACCGGGTGGCGACTGGGACCTTATTGCCCCCACTTCAAATCGCTGTACATTGCGGCGTGGATCGCCAAACCCCCTCATCGCTATATTTCTTAGTAACGTTAATATGTTTTCTTATTCTCCTCATCTAACAGATCCCCTATAAGGTTGGTGAATCATGTGGGTGGTTAGGTTAGGTTAGGTTAGAACTCCCAATCTGGGGGGCCCGAGCGCCGTCTGTAGACGGCTCTACGTGGGGGTCGTGCGATCCATGGCCCTGTATGGGGACCCGGTGTGGGCCTCTGACCTGACGGCCGGCAGCATTGCTGTTTTGCGAAAGCCGCAGAGGGCGATGGCCGTCAGAGTCATCAGGGGGTATCGCACGATCTCCTACGAGGCGGCTTGCGTACTGGCCGGATCCCCGCCCTGGGACCTCGAGGCGAAAGTACTCGCGTCGTTGTATCGGTGGCGCGAGGAAGCGAGGGCGCGGGGCGAGGGACCGATGCAGCGACACATAGAGCTGCGTCGGTCTCAGCTTCGTGAGGTCCTGGTGGCGGAATGGCGGGACAGGCTTTCACGCCCTACCGCCGGCCTCGTCACCATCGAGGCGGTCCGGCCGGTGCTCGAGCGCTGGCTCGGGAGGAGGCACGGCTCCCTGTCGTTTCGGGTGACGCAGGTGCTCTCGGGGCATGGCTGCTTCGGGAAGTACCTGTGTCGCATAAACAGGGAGCCGGACGCCCGGTGTCACCACTGCGTCGACTGCCGGGAGGACACGGCGCGGCATACGCTGGCAGAGTGTGCCGCTTGGGAGGAGCTGCGCCGTGCCCTCATCTCAGAAGTAGGCAGTGACTTGTCGCTGCCGGCCGTAGTCGAGTCGATGGTCGGCAGCGACGAGTCCTGGGACGCGGTGGTTTCCTTCTGCGAGACAGTCGTCTCGCTGAAGGAGGCTGCGGAAAGGGAGAGGGAGATCTCGTCCACTCACCCGGCCCGCAGAAGGCGCACCGGGCGTCGGCGGAGGGCGGACAACGCCCTCTTCCAGCCCCCCTAAATGGGTCCAGGGGCGACGGACTCGGGGACGTCCGTCGCCCCCCACACACCAGGACCCGAGGTGGCGGCGCGTAGTGTTCCACGCGCGCCCCTTTTAGACGTCACGGGGGGAGTCAAACACCTCACTCCCCCCCAGACCAGAAGTGGCCCGCAGCGGCGGGCCGGCACCAGTCGGGGGTTGCGGAAGGATCGTACGTTCCCGCGACCCCCGGCGTAGGTGTGAGATGGAACACCGGGGTGGTTTTTAGTCAGTAAGAGTCTGACAGACCCCGCCGTCCGCCCCAGGGCGGCGGACATCCATACAAAAAAAAAAAAAAAGGCTATAGAACGGGGTGCATGTTGAAGAGCCTCCTCGTGGCGCACCCTGGGCAACGTCGGCTCCAATTACTCCCAGTGCGGTTTTGGGGGACAATTGGGGCTGGCGGCTAATCTTCAACAAGCGGGGAAAGGTCACGGTTCCAATCGCCGATCATGCTTGATGGTCGGTGAAGGGAACCGGGCTACAGAGGGCAGATACGCCCACTCCTCCTCTGCTTACAGAGGGAGGTGAGTGGGCGTAGACTGGGCACGGCCGCCGCTGCGGAATAGGCGGTCGTGTCCCGGAGGGAGGCAGCGGCGCGCGCGCGGGGGATGATTCTCTCGCGTGGCGCCGCTCTGGAGAGGGGAGGGGTCGAGGAAGACGCCGGTCTGGTAGTAACCTCCGGCTCCTCCCGGGTGGAGGCCAGCAGGCGGTGGGTGCGGGGGCGCCCTTTGCCTGTATTGCACGGGCCTCCACCAGTGTCGGACGGGAGTGGCCGGGTGTTCCCGGCCATTCCCGTAGCCCCCCAGTTAAATGGGGGGCATGCGGGGCCCGCCAACTAGGCGGGCATACGCCGGGAGGGCTGTGGAAGCAGAGGCTGAGCCAATTTCCCATAGCCCTCCCATCACGGCGTCGCGGGAACACCGCTGAGTTTTAGTGGGTATACTGTCGAGTGCGGATTTCGACAGGAGTCCCACATACCCCGTCTCGTCCCCCACGAGCGGGGATGCATAAAGCATTTCTCAGCGACAAAAAAAAAAAAAAAAAAAAAAGGTTAGGTTAGAACAGTGACCATTAGCGCGCGAAGGCGAGCGAGCGAAGCGAGCGTGCCGCGGCAGCGGCCGCCAAGCGCCAGATCCCCTCTATATTATTGTTGGTGAATCATTTGGGTTAGATGAGGTTATAACAGTATGATGTTTACTTAATCATTACATAATTTTGCCTAAAAATGAGTAAATATCACGCCGCAATGTACAGTAATATTTTTTGTATGTTCATTTGGGTAGGTATAATAGTCAATTACTTAAGGTAACATTATAAATAGATAGGCGAATACATGCAATTAGAGCTTTCATTGACCATTATTTGATGACAATAATAAGGAAATTTTATGCTCAAATATAGTAGATTCACTCATCAATTACTTATGCTAAAGTATAAAAATAAAGGTGACTCTATGAAATTAGAGTACGTTGATATTATTTTATAGATGAAGTTGATACACTTATTAGAAGCTGGCAATGAGTAGACATATCACAAATTTAGTTGCTTAAGAATTATCACCATGTTGCGTCATATTAACAGTAACTTGTTTTACAATATATGGTCGCTTATAAACCATTTTTTAGACGCTAAAAGTTCGTCGCTGACCTATTCATTCATTAGACAACTAAATATATTTGCAGACGAGAATGACATTTTAAAGAAGCTGCATTAATTAGCACCCAATATGAATGTACTTACCTGTTATACATATAAACCTTTCGTAACAAATTCCCTAAAAAACTTTACAAACCGCACCAAAATTCATTCCGGGTGTTTAGAAGAACAACGCGGTCACACAGAAAGACTGAAAAAGCGACTTTAATGTATATTATGTACCTATAAATATTGAAGGTTTACTAAACAAACTTCTAAAATACTCCTCATAAAAGCGACGACGGGACGATATATTATATTTTTTGTAGCCAGATACACGATACAACATGCAGTAGCCAGTAGGCTTCCATCACAGACTATAATATAGTATAGGATAGCTTCCATCAATCAGCGTTGCAAATGTGGGGATTTTTTGGATTAACACAAACGTAACGTGGGATTTAATGGCAAAAACCCGGCTCTGTTACAACATGGTGCAGGATAAATGACCGCACAACGTAATCCTCAATTATGCATCGAATGAAATATCAAACCGAACTGTGTGAAACATGACGAACAATGTTTAAACACAAAAAAAAAAATTACCGTGAAAAAAACATAAAACCGTAGACAGAGAAATAAAACGTAACGAATTTAAGATAAAGTTTTTGTGTAGAGCTTTGTTTCTGTCACTCATACCATACTGTCTATGTTGTGTCTCATTGTAAAGGTCGATGTGTCATATAACTTTACAAGGTTAATTTAGCGCGTGGCCAAAATCGGAACTAACGCCGCCATCTTGTTTTTTTACACATTTTCAGTGACATTTCATAAAACAATTGCACAAGTGTCAACCAACAGCGCCCCCCTGTCAACGTCATTCGAGTGCCAATAGGTCGTTGTAGAAATGTACCCACGGGTTCTGAACTGTCAAAATAGCACGTGAAAATAGCACGTTCAAGCTACGCAGTGCTACGCAGTGCTACGAAGTGCTACGAAGTGCTACGAAATGCTACGAAATGCTACGAAGTCAGAAACTTTTTCTACTGACTTTATTCTGAGCAACATGTGGTTTTGGCTTTGTGCATCTGATATCGTGCGGTAATTTGTGTACGTCTATCACATACGTTGCACGAAGGATCAAACTACCGCCTGCATCAAATTCTAATTCAAAATATTTAATTTCACATAAACCTACATGGGCACTTATTAAACGTCAGAATGACCAACGACAAAATGAAACGACCAATTGGAAGTGTGCACCACACTTCCAATTGGTCGTTTCCTATGGAGAAGAACCGGCTAGAAATACCACGGTTACTCTTCTAAAAAGTATTGGCTTTTACAATGTTTTCAAATTATAGTGTTAATTGCCTAGGTATGGCAGGACAGTGTAGAGCTGTCAACTCAACTCAAAACTAAAGCTCAAACTCAAAGCATTTACTTATGTCGAATAAACCAATTTCAGGCACTTTTGAATTGTCAGGTCGGTCCGTCAGAAAATTGAAGCGATTTGCGCAAACCAAAGCGTAGTAGGTACCTATGGAGAAGAACGGGCAACGAACTCCATGGACACTCTTTTAAATCAAAATATTGTTACAAAATATTGGTTACATCATTGAAGTTGAAATTATACACGTGAGAACGATGTAGAAAAATGTGCACGTTAAAAGCGTCCGTAATAAGCCGTTGCTGCTAGATGAGTGAGATGACCAGTCCCTACTGACGGCGCCCGTTCACGAATATGACGTATGGATCAGCACCATTCAGCTCAACTATTTTGAATGGAACTTAATGATCCAACACACACGTCACCACTAGCGAGACATTTGAGTGAGCATGATATACTCTCAGCCGCCAGGGCACATTCAAATCAAAAAGTACCGGTTACTTATGGTGGAAGCGTCAAGCCAGTCCGCGAAATTCATATTTTCTTACGTTTTTTTTTTCAATTTGCAGGTCAGTATTAGGTTGTATGTTTATCAAAATATGATTCGCGACCGTAACAAGTATGTATTAATAGAATTATAATCATTAAAATAAGCAATACAATCCTCTAAGTTACTATTTCATGAAATCATAACATTTGAGGTCAATTCTAACTTAGAGGGTCGTATTGATGATTCTTATGATTATAATTCTGTTAATACATACTGGTTACGGCCGCGAATTATATTTTAATCAACATACAACCTAATACTGACCTGCGAATTGGAAAAAAACTAAAGTAAATTTGTATTTCGCGGATTACTCTGGCGCATTCGCCATAACTAATAGGAAATGACCAACAACTCGAAATATTTATGAGTCTACAAGGCCTACAACGTTCTCACATTTACAATATAGAAAATAATGTATGTAAAAGGTAAATAATAGTAGGTACACTCAGCAGCAGGTCAAGTTACCACAAACTGTAAAATTTTCTTATTCGATTTTGAACTTAACCTTCAACATATTAAGGTTTAAAATCATTTGGTGAAATTTATTGTTTCGTATAACGTGATATGCTGTGGACAGACAGCAAAAAAAAAATAAACCAAATGACATAATTTTCATTACTACTGACTAGCAGTACCTATATAATTCAATTTTAAGATTATATCTTATGTAAGTAAAAAAGTAAGATTAAAAAAACTAAAACCGAACACCGCAGTGTGCAATATCGATCAAGCGTTACAGGCAAACCCTAATGAACTCTTGGGAACTATTAATAACCATTAGACCTATCGGCGTCACGGTACTTAATAGCATAGCTTTAGAAAAAATAAGCCAACACTAAAATAATTTTATAAAAGCACGTCTGCAGTCCGTAAAAAGCATGGATAATATGGATATCCGTTTTTTTTTTGTTTAAGGCATCTCGTAGTTGGCCACGAGAGGCCGTTACTACTTAACCGGTCTTTCCTATGGTGCCTTTGAGCGAACTCAAAGCCTCCAGCCAGGAGCTTAATATTAATTAAAAACTAAGCGACAATCACCTAAGGGCACCCCCTGTGGGGTACGAACCTCGGCTTAGGGCATCGCTGGGGGAGGACAGCAAGTTTGGGATAGGCTGGATCAAATTAGATTCATATTATTATCGGGGGAATTTAAAGCTACAGGCTCAGCTACGCCACCAGCTGGCACGGATCCGGTCAAGGGATAGGGAGGACAATTAATCGGGGAGGAACGCGGACGCGGAGGACCTCGGCGGCGAGGTCGGAAATTCGATTTGTGTCTGTGTGTGCTGTATACTGTACTAGTGGCCCATGTAAAGCTACCCGAGACACAATAATTTATAACAACTGGTCTCACTACCTAGTTCTTACAAAAGGCTCTCTCATAGGTTAAATTATAACAATTTAGTTTTAACTCAGTATTCTCTCATTACCTATATTTATTCTTCAATTCAATTGACGGAATCAAGACCCTTGGCATCAAACACAGGATACCACCTGTGTTCATACGATTAAAGCGGCCTACGGGTGTAGACGGTGACGCTATTGTTACCTGGAGTGGTGAACTTCCCTCATTTACCGTTATGCGGTTCAGTAAGGGCCTCCTAAATAACAAATGGCCACACTTCAAGGGTTAACCTCTAAATTGCCCGCACCCGGATCAATTTCAAATCATCTGATCACATCTCTAATGCGAGGATCGACGTGATGCCTTGGCATCCTCGCATTAGAGATCTTATTTAAGAAGAAAGAAGGCTAGCATAATCAGCCAGACCTGAAACAACATCCTCGTGTCAAGACTCAGAACTGAGACCTAGGTTATAAAAACGAGAACTAAGAAAATGGTTCCATACTCACAAGGATCAGGTTTGATTAGACCTATATAAAACCCATCGGGTTATTTGGACACAGTCTGGTAATCTCAGAACTGGTCCCTCTCCAAAGCGTGTTCCTCGTAGTCACGCCATGAGGGGAAAAAACCTCTCGCCCATTTTGACAGTTACCTCCAATCTTTTCCACCGACTAAATAGAATCCTCATCTATTAGTCATTTTGGATTTAATAGACATTGGTGCCGATTCCCTTGTTTACAAACTAAACCAAATTTAAGTTCAGTGCAATTTTTTCTTTCTGTTTCATTAAGAATAGGACAGAAGATAAATTTTAGTTTAGTCCTGTCAAATTAATCAGCGCCTGACACTACTCCATACAAGTTTAGACGTGATTAAAAAGTTGACTACTAAAACTACATCAAATTACGTCAGGTGCTGACTTATTTGACAGGACTAAACTAATATTTATCTTCTGTCCTTTTCATAATGAAATAGAAAGAAAAAGATGTACTCAACTTAAATTTAGTTTAGTTTGTGAACAAGGGAATCGGCACCATTGTATATCAGTAGAATGTGGGAAATTATGTCCTAATGTTTATTTAATTCAAATAACTAATAAACATGTATTTAGTTCGTATGACACAATTTCATAAAAACCATCATCCCACGAGCTTGAGCAGACCCACGAAAGGTGTCGCTACTAGTTGCTTTATATATTGATTTTTGCAACGTCACAACCTCCGCCACATCGTTGGGTCTTATCTGTCGGAGAGGTAAGTCACCTACGTGGGACGTGAAAGCGGAAAGCAGCGCCGCATGTCATGCGGTGTTCCGCAGTGCTCGGTCCTAGGCCCGCTCCTGTGGAACATCGGGTACGACTGGGTGCTGAGGGGTGAGCTCCATCCGTGCGTAGACCTGACATGTTATGCAGATGATACGCTGGTCACTGCCCGGGGGAGCTCGCAGAGGGAGGCAGCGTTGCTGGCGACGGCTGCGGTATCACAGGTGGTAAGCCGCATACGTTGCCTAGGCCTGGAGGTGGCCCTCAGCAAGTCGGAGGCCATGGTGTTTCATGGCCCCCGGCGGGCGCCACCACCCGGCTCACACATCGTTGTCGGGGGGGCTCGGATCGCTGTCGAGTGAGCTCAGAACTGTATAGCGAGCTCCTCTTCGCCGATGGTACGGTTCGCCGAAATCAATCTTAGTCGACGGTTGGTTCCACGAATAAATCCATCGCTGATAGAACTATTCGCCGAAAACACCGTTCATCGATGGTCGCTTCAGCTACAACATCTTTTACCGAAGGAACGGGTCACCCATCGAGAACTGGTCCCGGACAAATCTCGTGCTATTCATTGTTTAAATTAAAGTCGGGTGACTAATTTTTAAATTATTTTTTTTGCAATGTTTTACAACATTCAACGAAATTTATTTAATGGTATGCAGGCTACGGTTAGCTACGCACATTGTGGACCCACAATACCACTGGCCATACCAGGGGGTATCGCACGATCTCCTACTAGGTGGCTTGCGTACTGGCCGGATCCCCGCCCTGTGACCTCGAGGCGAAAATACTCGCGTCATTGTATCGGTGGCGCGAGGAAGCGAGGGCGTGGGGCGAGGGACCGATGCAGTGACACATTGATCTGCGTCGGTCTCAGCTTCGCGAGGTCCTGGTGGCGGAATGGCGGGGCAGGCTCTCGCGCCCTACCGCCGGCCTCGTCACCATCGAGGCGGTCCGGCCGGTGCTCGAGCGCTGGCTCGGGAGGAGGCACGGCTCCCTGTCGTTTCGGGCGACGCAGGTGCTCTTGAGGCATGGTTGCTTCGGAAAGTACCTGTGTCGCATAAACAGGGAGCCGAACGCCCGGTGTCACCACTGCGTCGACTGCCGGGAGGACACGGCGCAGTATACGCTGGCAGAGTGTGCCGCTCATCTCAGAAGTAGGCAGTGCCTTGTTGCTGCCGGCCGTAGTCGAGTCGATGGTCGGCAGTGGAGAGTCCTGGGACGTGGTGGAGGCTGCGGAAAGGGAGAGGATTGCGAAAGGATCGTACGTTCCCGCGACCTCCAGCGTAGGTGTGAGATGGAACACCGGAATGGTTTTTAGTCAGTAAGAGTCTGACAGACCCCGCCGCCCGCCCCAGGGCGGCGGACATCCATGAGGATTTTCCACCCCGGAAACAAAAAAAAAGGGGGGGGCTGGTGTTAACGCCACTGGGCTGCTTTAGGAGCAGGCGCGGGTTTGGGGAGTTGAGCGGGAGTAACGCGCGGGGGCACGGATGTGTGGTTTCATTAGGGGGGGATTCGGGGGGAGGGGCCCTGAGTCCTTAAAGTATCAACTTTAGCGCGCGCCCAAAGAGCAATCCATTCATCGCAGCGTTCACAACTAAGCAAGTTGGCAACGCGCTGAGCTAGCGGTCATTTACCTAATTTTGACCGTCTCTACGAAAAAAAGGCGCACGACGCCAAATCGCTTGCCTACGCGCAGGTATGTGCATCCCTTTCCTTTTTCTCGGCCGAATGACATGCTCTAAATTATCTTTATAACAGGTTGAATTATGTATTTTAATTTGGCGCACCTATTGAATTTCATTCTGCATATTAAAATCAATTGTCGTTCGTTAGTATCGCAAAACGTTGAAAATGGCTCGACAGATTGTGATGACTGATGAAACATTGGTACGTTGTTGTGTGCGCGCCGGAGATGTTTTTAAAAGGCATTGCAACGCATGAGCATAAGCTATACTTTGTTTACTTAATTGAAAAACTATACAATTTCTTTTACGAGCACTCGTTTTATGAAACGCAAATATCATTTTGTTACTAGGCAGCCGGTTAGCAACAAAAAATAATCCAACTGACAGACTCATTTTGGGCGAGCCCAAAATATCGAATGTTCACGCAAATATGCCTTGTGTTGAGCAAATAGAAAAGAATTTATGAGGTAATATTGAGAAGGCGTACTTACCTATATTGCGTGGAAGATTTACAAGCATTACTTTTTTTTGTAACTCTGTTTAAACCGGAATATACTTGAAATAGACAAAAGACTATTCTTATTTGAAAAAAATATTCTTCAGTAGAATACGAATATTGTACTTACCAGAAGAAGGCCCTAAGAAGGTTTATTGTCCTTAAGGGGAAGACTATGTTGTAAGAGGTCTATGTATATAGGATTTATCTGATTGACGTAAAGTTTTATAGCCGGTAGTAGGCTGTCGTAATAAATATATAATCTCGTGTGTCAAGCAGTACCTGTGTCCCAGAGGAGGAAGAGACAAAGACATTGTGAGTATTTCAATATCTAGGTATGTCTTTATCAATTTTAGACAAACCAGTAATCATAGTTACACGTTGTTAGTCCCAAGGAGGATATTGTCGCCGAATCTGTTTCTGCTCTTCGCATCTGCTTCTTGCGATTCTGATCTTTTATTTATTTAACCATTTATGTACACACATTATATAAATAGACAAGAAGAAAAGAACAGAAAAATAGGTACCTACAAAGGTGATGCTTCTTTATAGAAATATCCTCCAGCATACCTGCGATAGGATAGTAGATTTAGAGATGTAGACAGCGTGTAAGAGTAAAAGAGAAAATAAAATACATAAAATCAAATTCAATTCACTTAATAAAATAAAACAAATAATTTGAGAATTTTATTCATACATACAAAAATACATACTTCTAAAATAAATATCACTAGAATATTAATATATACGCAACTATGAAGTTTTATTTATTTTTAATATCAAATAAATAATTTTCGACCAAACCCATGCCAATGCCAACCGCTAATCTTGAAAGTCATACAGTAGGCCTGTCAAAACACTAAAAAGAGTTTTAGGTAATTTATAGGAATAAATAATATCGGTCAATCGATTGATCGGGCTCAGTGGCGTTCACTAGAAGAGGCCTACGTCCAGTAGTGGAGCATTATAGGCCGATGATGTTGATGATAGGCAATATACCCAAAGTACCGGAACCATTTTGAACGTCCAATTACTATCAAATAGCGAACTGTCGGAGCTTAGTAAACATGTGGCCTTCAATACCAAATATTAACAATAAGTATTAAATAAAGGCGGCTCATGCGACAAATAGCCGCCTTTCTACCCTCATCCTCTCTAGGCTATTCGGCTATTTCCTTGGCTACTTTATCACCTGCTCTAATGGATGTTAAAGAGACTTATTATTTATTCAGCTGCTGTTGTCTAGTGTAAACTTGTACCTACACTTAGTGTGTGAAAGGGGTGAACAATTTTTTTCAAAGGATGTAATAAAATGGGTAGCTTCCTAAATTTTTAATGGATTAAGTAGAGGCACACCGAGGTGTGGGTACACAGTTTGCTAAAGTTAGCTGTTGCTAAAGCATGAGGAGATGAGGTAGTAGAGATAGGAGATGCACAGTAAACTCAGAAAAACAAACATAATCTATATCTATAAGTATTATAATTTAAAGTCGGGTTTCGTGTGTTGTTCATCTAAATTACGCAGCGGATATTGATGCGGTTTTCACCATCATTTAGAGGATTTATTCCGAAAGGTTTATGTGTATAATACGTAAGTTTAATATTAATCTAATAAATAAATGTCGATGTTTTGTCAAGTCGTAAAAACCGTGTGAAGCAGGGGCAGGTCGCAGATAATATTTTAAAGAATAACTAGTTAAACTCGAAATATTATCTATAATTTACTGTCCACAATTAAAAATTTGATTGATAATAAAATAACCAAAACCTAACACTAAAACGGTTAATTAATAATTTATGGTTCACACCAATCATCGCACGGTCCATATAAATTGTCACGTATTGAAAACCGCATGCAAATTTCGCTGAATAAACCGAAACATGGCATAATATATGAAAACTGTGAATCCAAGTCGTGTTTATAGGGTAAGTTACGAGGTATCTCGTACTCGTGTCGTTTAAGGCCGCAGTAACACAACCTCAGTATTTTGCGATCGTGAGTGTTCGTGTCAGATATTTGCACAGTATGCAGACGCCGCGCCGCGGGCCGCCGTTATCTATTCCCTGTATCGAGTTATCTCTATGAAATATCCAAGGAAAGGAATATTTTGATAATAATTTCCTTTTTTTAGGGAATATACAGTCAAACGCACATCATTGGTAACACTAGCACCACGAAAATCGCCCTTACTACTACGGCATATAAGTGCTGTCAATATGGCAGTTTGTTACTACTAATGTACCTTACGGTTGACTGTACGTCGAAGACACAAAAAACAGAAAAAACGAACCTTCTCTCCTTTCGTGGTATAAAGTTAGTCAAAGGATTGGTATTCCTGACGTAAAGGTCAGCTGTAGGCGTTACTCAATCTGTGTTGTCGCTGAAAGCGTACCCTTCAGTTAGGTACGTGCCTTTACAAATTAACTGTAAATCTGAGAATAGGTTTCAGGCATGTTTGAGGTCAAAAATGGGGAATGTGAACTTTGCTCTAGATTGACGTTAATTTTATTTTTTTAATTTTCTACGGGACAGTTCTCTGCTTTCTATTGAAAGAAAATTACTACGCTATAAGATACCTTTTTTAATTTAAGTAAAAGATTTTTAATCTGCATTATCGAACAAAGTTTAGAAGCCAGCTTGAGCGCCGCATACCTCTTTCGATGTGTCGCTATAATACCTATATAAAACTTTTCGTGTCTCCAGCGCAATGCATACCTAAAGCGCTTTAACATAACCTTTGCAGCGGCTACATCATTCTCATGCATTCACACGTAGGTCTGCAAGTGGTAATGTCGTCACATGTGTCTGATAATTTAAATCTCACCGCTGTACACTCGCTGTAGGTAATCTAATTGCAAATATTCGCGGTAGCTGCGAGTGTCGGCTTGCGCGGACTGAATTTCAAATTAACGCTGTATGGACCCGGACACTTTCGTGTTAGAGGGTGAAGATCAACCTTTTTCGAGGAATAAATAAATAAATAAAACTCATTTATTTCGGACGACAGTGATCCATATAGTGTTAGTATTACAAAACAACTTATATTCTAGTGTTAGTAGTACCTAATGATAAAAAATAAAAAATAAATGATAAAATAAAATAATGCACACTCCATGCAGAAGACGACCGGACAAGAAAACATGTTTCCTACCTGAGCAACCTCCGACATTGCCTGATATTTGGAGTAGGTATAGCTCTCCGCCACAGCTCTCAGAATATAGTTGCGACTACCCCGCACTCTGCTTAGCAGCGACGGGTTTTTTTTTGCGAATTATGGTTTGAAAGCCATCCGTGTGGGTCTCAGCAAACATTTCCGTGGCGCTACAGAAGCGAGGCAGTCGCAATCGGAATAAGAATCATCTTTATTTTATCACACCCAAGAGCACTACAACGAACGTCGTCATTGCTTGACAAAAAATGTCACAGTGGAAAAGCTTGAACTACAGCCCTCAACAATAATTCAGAAATTACCCACCTTTTTTTAAGGTGGGAAATCATCATATAACTTCTCCCGCTCTGGGCGGAGCGGGAGAGCGTGTCAGACTCTTACCGTCTAAAACCCACCAGTGTTACTTCAGTTGCCTGTGCCAGGGGTAACGGTAACCCTTTCGGACTTTCCAGCCACCCTGGCAGGCATCAGCCCTAGCGGACCCCGTCATTGGTACTGACATCTCTTACCCACCTAGTTGTAAGCTTTTGATTATGACATGATGTATTTCAAATAACAGGCTGAACTTTTACAGAATAGTTCAGGTCAGGAAACTTGTGATCCATTTTCAATAGAGGATGAAGACGCGCCCCATTTTACAAATGACATTCTTTTGTTCATTCTTCCTCACTTTGTTTATATCTTTTTGAAAAAGTTAGTCGATTTGTCACCATTATTTAAATCTAAACTTTATTCCGTTTGGTCTCTGGTCGTGATTTTTATGCGGACTATACAGTCGCATCCGTTCCATTTGATTTATTCCGAGTCTGGATAACAACACAGGTGCCATTTTTATTCTGTAAGTTTGTAGATACTAACTACTTCCTATGCTAAAAAAAGGGAAAAAAAAACTTTTTATTAAAATAAAACAACCAACTTCATTTCACCAACTTATTTTCACTTTTTAGTTGCGGTACCTAACCCACCAATATTCCTATACCACTACTTGCTATGTAATTTTTAATAAATCAAGGTTGAATACTATTATTATACTTATTGTTGTTATGTTGTGTGATTGCGCTAACAATGCATATTTATGCTTTAGCAGCAATCGTGGTTGGTTTGCTGTCATTTTTTGAAGAGTTCCGTTGTCTGTCTCCGAAACTCATCACCAGATCTATAATATGAAATTTAAATGGGACCATTTCGGAATAAAGAGGTTTTCGAACAAACAAATTATTTTGCAATTCCGTCTATATATGACGGATTTATGACCGAACATAATTATACAAAAAAAAAAAAACATCCGAATTGATAACCTCTTCCTTTTTGAAGTCGGTTAAAAATACGACAGCGCGCAGTTATTTTTGAAGTCATTTAAAATTCAACATTTAATAAAAGGCGACTAACAAAAAGTATTTACAAGGCAGATTTGAGTGAAAACGCCAGGAGGGGACGCCATAGGAGGACATATTATAGTGACCTTATTGGTGATGTTCTTCAAAAAGTTGAGGTGTACTCGCAACCGGCGTGCGAGTTCGATCTGATGTATGAACGTAAACGAGACAAAAGGAGTATGTAACGACCATAGCAGGTGGCGTTCTGTAGCATCTGCCTACCCCCATGGGAAGAAGGCGTGAGTTTTATGCATAGATATCGTGATTTTATGTATTTAAAAATCTCAACCAATGAAAAAGATAAATTTTCACGACTGTTTTCCTGATCCCGCGAGAAAATACATTTTATGATTTTCCATTATTTTGACAATGTTCTGTTCCTCTGATCTATATTTATTGTGTCGATGATAAAATTTGAGTCGTATTCGCATGCGAGGGCCGGGAATATTAACAAGTAAATATTCGTTAACATGATATATGAGGAAAATGCACTCATTGATACGCGGATGTCGATATTTTATGTTCGCGATAACAAAGTTAAATTCAACAATGCGAGTTAAAAGGTAAAAAGCTGGCCTATCATAAATAAATGTTGCTTTTGACCGTATTATACAGGGCTATTGGTAAAACACCATCAACCTCTTAAGGGGTCATTATACACGGTGACATTTGAATCACAGTTTTGCTAGAACAAACGTTGTTCAGACCATGGTCTACTACCATTTTACAGCATCAAATATGTTATTAAAACAATCTAATCCAAGAGTTCTCAAATTAGTCTTATGTTGCTCAAACGTGTAATAATGTTTGAAACATTAACCGTAACATCAAAATACTCATCACGGTAGCGATATTGCATTCAAAACGCGAGCGCGGCGCGTCGCAGCCGCAGTGTCTGTGTTGTAGGGCGTAACGATAATCCCGACATTTTTAACATTGCGTTTTTTGTGTTTTTTTTAAAAACCAATGACGTTTTTTTCTATTGGATGCTATAGAATGGTTGTAGACCATGGTCTGAACAACGTTTGTTCTAGCAAAACTGTGATTCAAATGTCACCGTGTATAATAATAATAAAAAGTTTATTTTGGAACAATAACACAAGACTAAGTACAACAAGTAAATTGATGATAGCTGCAAAAGTATAAACTGTAACGCCCTTCTCCAGATACAAAACGGAATGATATTCCATGCTAAAAGTGCTTAATAGGTAGAGTTAGACGTTTAGAAATTTAGACATTTAGTTAATTTTGATTTAGATAATTGATAATAAAAACAAAAAATAAATTAGAAAAAATAAATAAACAATGATTTGGGATGTATTATTGACGTTGAGTTAATGAGGCATGCGCATGTGTGTTGCGTGCGGTTGTTGGAATCGCGAAAAATAAATCAGCTGGTCCCTACATTTTGACGAGTTCTGCAAACATAAATGTAGGGAACAGCTGAGTTTTTTTCGCGATTTTATATTTGGTCTATTATTTATTTGGCAGGAGAGGTGTGTGTGCACTCTCGCTTGCTTCAGACGGAACACTGACGTCTAAACTATATTAAAGTTATGCAAAATGTAAATATGTATTAAAGAGTTATAGACTCTCAAACTACTTAAGTGATATATTTTGTTATATTCCAACAGGTCACCCATCCACGGCCCGGCCTCGGCAAGTGTTGCTTAACCTTGACGATCGACCCGTGCGGCTGTTATTATTTAGCCACGAGTCCTCATTAAAGGCTATTTTTCAACATACAGAACGTAAATCGCGTTGTAGTAATGTCAAACTATGACGTTGACCGTCTTCACAGGTAGTCAAAACTTGGCAAAAAATCTCGGTATTACCCAGAATACAAACACAAACACACTCAAACAAGCATAAACAAACAAGCACACACACACACAAACAAACAAAGACGTATACACACGAAAAACGAAGAGATACAAACACACACACACAGAGAGACATAACCACACACAAACACTTCCAATTTCGCCATTGTCACGGACGATACCGAGAGCTCCTGCGCTTATAATGATGAGTACATTGTCCCCTTAAGAAGTTGATGGTGTTTTACCAATATCCCTGTATACTAGACTACCTTCTGTTCGCGACTTCGGCCGCGTGAAACTTCTCCTATGACAATAATAATGTAATATTTTTGGGAAAATTTTGAAAATTTAGAATTTTTGAAAAAAAAAAAAAAAAAACACATTCGTGAAAACAATTTTGGAATTGGATAAGTAGTTCCGAAGATTACCCCCTACATTCAAACCCACAAATTTTACTTGTTAGATAATGCTTAGATAATAATATTAATTATACAGGGTGTGTCGTAAATAATGGATAATCCTGAAACTATCGATTGGCCAGACTATCTATCATCTATCATTTACCCCCACATTACATACATTTTTTTTCCATATAGACGCCCAAACTTGCATAATTCCGTAGAAAAAATGTTAAAATTTAAGAATAAGTAGGTACTTATTGTTTACAATGTTATCTTAGATTGTAATAAAACAATCTTGATACTGGTCTGATAATTCAAATATTCAGGAGTGACATAAAAAAAAAACGAGAACAAGTCACCAATTGTAGAAATGGCAGCTGATTTCGTAAGAGTAAGTACGATATTTATTTAAAATATCAATAATTTGGTCATCCATGGGGCATATGGCGATATAAGTAGGGTTAATGATAGATAATAGTCTGGCCGATCAACAGTTTCAGGGTTGTCCATTATTTACGCCACAGCATGTATAATGAGAACGATATATCTTATACGTTATAAAATTAAATACAGATAACAATTGCTACACATTATTTTCTGTCTTCATATCTCTACTGCACTTAAATTCCAAGCGCAAATAAATTACGTTATTATTTTAAGATAAGCGCGCCCGCAGCCATTACGACTTCTATTAATTTTGATAGCTTTAAGAAATTTACGAAGTTATTTAAACAAGAATTTAATTCGCAAAATATGTGAAAGAACAGCTAATGTTACGTAATATTTCAAACATTTAATTTTAATTTTATTGTTTATTTATGCCGATTTATGACAATTGATTAGCGTTCACACTTCTTTAAATAGGTTTTCGGTAACTTTCTCCGTCTGGTATCTTTTGAGGGCAGAAGATCCTGGCAGCCTGCCTAATAGCACAGCCAAGTGATAGTGAGACGCCTAGTAGAAAAGGCGAATCTATCTTCCTCCCTCTTTCTAAATTATTTCCTAGGTGATGTAGTAAGGCTATAGGGTCCTAGCACTTCAATTATTTAGGTAGGTACATAGAAAAATATGTAAATAAGTAGAAAACATAAATGTATATAAATAAAAATAAAACGCTGTTCGTTGGTAAGCGCATCAATTGAGAACGGCTGAACTGACTTGACAATTTTTTGATTTTAAAATGTTTGTAACAGTCCGAATTAGGTTTTTGGAGAAAGAAACGATAGAAAAATTGCCCAGAAAAGTTGAAAATTCATGAAAAACTAGAATTGCTTTTTTTCTATGGGATTTTTGTATTTATTGGGACAGAACAACGTCTGTCGGATCAGCTATACTCCATTTATAATTGCATTAAACAGAAGTTAAAAAAAGTAAAATAAACTTGTTACAGTTACGACTGACGGCAAATTTATTAAAATCTATTTATATATACCAGTTGCCACACATAATGTTATCATTTTAACCATTTATATTATGAAATTAAGTGGCTTTCATTTAGATATATTATTTCATTCCAATTTAAAATTACAGTGTCAATGCTAAAAACCTAAAAGAAGCAGGGGCGAACAATACGGGGAACGTTTTTCGTTGCACTATAATTCTACCAAATCTAAAATGTTACTAATCACTTTATAAGCTGTGACAGCCGGGTGTTTTTACTTATACCAGTTTATGACGTTGGTAAAATTGACGTAAATAATGTTCTATGATTGTCATTGCACATGTGTGAGCACTATGTACCCACTATAAAGCTTACTGGGTTCGTCTTTCATTGACTTGAATGTGCCCTGGCGGCTGAGAGTATGTCATGCTCACTCAAATGTGTCGCTGGTGGTGGCGTGTGTATTGGATCATTGAGTTCCCTTCAAAATGGTTGAGCTGAATGGTGCTGATCCATACGTCCTGTTCGTGAACGGGCGCCGTCAGTAGGCACTGGTCATTTCTTAGCTGCCACGGCTTATTTTAATTCCATATTTGTTTTTTATCTTCTTATTACGGATGCTTTTAACGTGCAGTCTTTCTATATCGTTCTCACATGTAGATATAATTATTTTACAACATGAATGATGTAACAACTTTTTTGTAACAACATTTTGATTTAAAAGAGTGTCCATGGAGTTTCTTGCCCGTTCTTCTCCATAGGTGGTACCTACTACGCTTTGGAATGGGCAACTAGCTTCATCTTTCTGACTGACTGACCCCCTGACAATTCAAAAATGCCTATAATTGGTTTATTTGAAATTAATGCTTTGAGTTTGAGTTTGAGAATTAATGTCATTCACATGTTTGAATCACTTCACTTCACTTGTGAATGCTACGCTATATTTTATGTTATTGCAATTTTTTGTGATTTAGTTGTTATTGTTTTGTTATCGTTATTAGTGTTGTTATTGGGTTGTTTGGACAAAACGTTGTGTTTTATTGAGCTATGGGTGATCTCGAAAAAAACGTGCCCCAAAAATTTACCCCACGACATAATAATACCTTCATCATAATACAGATGCTGTAGAAAAACAAACTGTAATAAAAAAAAAGCTATTTAAGGGTGTCCTGGTCTGCAGGTACCCCTCGTTGTAAGATTGAGATGATGAAGAAAACCTCAGAAGTTGCCGGTAAGGATGATTCATAAGATGATTACTATAAAAATATGTGAAAGTAACATGCGTTGTGATAAAACATATACAAACTTATATTTTGTTGACTGTCCTCACCATTAACAAATGAACACCCCATTGTAATATTATTGTATTACAAATCAACACATGCAAAACAAACTATTAATGTTATAAATGTTGTTGCTATTTTATTATAGTATATGTATAAGACCGATTTCCAGCAGTGAAATTATATAGGAGGTACGGATTAATTGGCTTGTATTAATTTTATTTCACAGGATCAACTGAAATATCTTTAACAGAGGCTGCATTAATATTTTCTTGATGCAAAGAAAGGTGATGGAGATTACCACTCCGAAATGGATGCATTTGACTTTGAAAAGTAGTTCAAGTAAATTTTAACCAAAATTGAGTGTGTGTAATTGTTATCGACAATGCGCCATACCGTTACCGACCGACTAAATTAGTTTGTGAATATGTTTTACCTACTTATTGTGTGTTGTAAGTTGTTATTTTAAATAAAATATTGTTAAAAAAATTACTTTTATTTCAAAATTAAGCATATTATCATCATGTGATCGGTTGTTTCATTTATTCGCTGTGTTGTAAGTTTCTAATGTGTGATGAAGATGTTATTATAAATAAAGCATAGTTTAAAAAAATACTTATTTCGTTTATCTAAGTATTTAGAGCACTGTCCTAGATCTATTTATCAAAGTAATGTTAATACAATTTTAATTGTAATTAAAACGGTTTTAACTTAACTTTAAAATAAAATGTTTTGCACTCCTGCGTCTACGAGCCTCTTATTTCTAATGCAAATAATAAATGGAGTATAGTTGTTTGTAAATGTCGAGTATCCATGGATTTAGGTAATATTAAGGCATGAACAGAAATGACTGTTCCTATCCAACAATTCCTATACTTTAAGTTAACCAACTAGTTACAAGGAACCAAACAGTTCCTATTTCGATTTACCAAAGCATTTGAGTTTATACGAGTAGAGCTGACGACAAGCGTCTTTGATACAATTTGGTTATGATAATCCCTCAAACGTACGCCCTTCGTGAGACCGATGTGTCTGTTCTAACAGTGCCTATGAATATGTAGGCACAGCAAACTTGGCCACATAAGCCCGTATATTTTAATTAACGCATGTGTTCCAGAAGGTGTGACAATATAAAATGTCCGTGTGAAAAAAAAATGGATGGAGTTTTTTGTAGTTGGTAAATGAATTTTGGAGAGTGAACAAGATGAAAAATTTTAAGTTGCAATCTGTTGCAAATTAATAAACTTTCGGCAGGTTGTAGTCGTTCCACCCACGATATCGTGTAAATAGAAAGGTTTTAGATTGTAACCTAACATTCTTAGGATTATAGTTGCGTTAGATACTGTTTATGTACCTACTACCTTTGGCGGTATATAATATAAGTTTATTCAATAAATTGTTTACAATGATACACAAAAATATTATAGGCTATAATTTCTTGTTACAAACGAATTAGACACATGTAGCCGAACTAGGCGAGAGCCTGTATTTCGGCTATCAGCGCCCAAACCCTCAAATAATAAACTTTTAAAAATAGCAGTCATGTAGAGGTGTTAACATTTTGTTGATTAAAATAGATCTATATATTTTGAAAAAGTAAATAAATATATAATAATATAGAAAAAGCAATAAAATAATACTATCATTGAAGGAAATATTATTTTTGGAACTTGGCAAAAAAAAAAAAAAAAAAACAAATTTAAAAAAATTTAAATCAAAAATTAAATTAAGATAAAAACTGAACAGTGTATGTGTGTGTCCTCTCTTTTTGTGATATGATTATGTGTGTGTGAATGTAAGAGGGTGTGTGTTTGTGGTAATTAGTCAATCACTGTGGTATATGTAGTATCAATTCAGTCTCTTCGTAATTAAGTTTTAGTAAGTATTTTGTTGGGTACGTATTTGAATATCGAAGATTAAAATACCTACGCTTAAAATACCAATGTTCAAAACATCGAAAATTTAAATATCGATTATATCAAAATGTCGAAAATTGTTATACCTAAGCTTAAAACGTCGAAGATTGAAATGCCGAGTGATTAAAATTTCGAATGATTCAAAATATCGAATGACATTATGCCTAAGTTCAAAATATCAACATTTCATACATCTAAATTCATAATATCTACGTTAAAAATACCTACTAGTTGAAATACCGAAAAAAAATTATATAGGCAGTATGAGTGTATTCATAAATGTAGGTAGATGTGAAATTCTACCATCTAGCAGCAAACAAGCATGCAGCAATCATGCAACATGCAAGCAAGCATGGTTTGTGTCACGGCTCCGGCGCTGCAGGGCTCCGGCAGTCCCACGCGAGCTTAACGTCGCAGATGGTCTAAACGCTCACCACCGCAGCTTCGGCTTGTTGGCCGGCTTCGCCGGCCAACCTCAGCTGCGGCGGCGGGTGTTAAAACCACCTGCTCCTCAGCTCGCGGGCTGCCTCGCCCCTCCGCGCCTACGCGATTCTAAATTACACTCTAGGGGTAGGGCAGACAAGACTACGTGGAGTCGGTTTTGCAGCGATACGTTTCTGTCACTAACTTTAGTAGCACAACATATTGACTTTCAAGAAAATATTTTAATTTAAAGACCTAAATAATACCTTCACGATTGACCTATGCTTGTACACTAGACACTGATTTTCATGGATAAAATAGGTCAAAATTGTTCCAAAACCGAATTGGGGCACCCCGAATTTACGTAGTCTTTTGGCTGTTACCCCTAGAGTGTATATAAAAATCCGGAGGCGCGAAGGGAGGACAACCCCCGCCCGCTGTAACAAAGCATAGGCACCCGTGGGAGCCGTAGCGGCTGAGGCTGGTCGCCGGAGGCGACCAGCAAGCCGAAGCTGCGGAAGTGAACATGGGTGCCTATTCTTTGTTACGCAAGGGCGAAGGGGTTGCACTTCCCGTAGCGCCGGAGACGTTGCAGAAGCAACCTTTTTCCACTCATACTACTTACATCAAATTTTTTTCGATATTTTGTAGGTACGTATTTTTAGGGTGAATTAATGAATGTATTAAATGTTGAAAATTAACCCATTTTTACACGTAGGTATATTCATTTTCGATGTTCTATGTACCCATCGATATTTAGGACGTTCGATAGTTTGTACTTCGATATTTAGGACATTCGATAATCTGTATTTCGATATTTGGATCTTTCGATGTAACTTTTGTAGATATTTAGATTTTAGATATATTGGACGTAGGATATTTAACCATTCGATACTATAAACTTTCGTTATTTTAATTTTCGGTTTTATGGTCGTTCGATTTTTCCATTTTCGATGTTATGAACATCGATATTTTAACAGTAGGTATTTTAATCTTCGATATTCAAATACGTACCCATTTTGTTACCTTTTTCTTACATTGTGTTTTAGTTAAGGGGTAAATATATATTGCTCTGTTTATATTATTATAGATGTAAGGTACAATGAAGTTTGTAAATCTTGAGCTAAATTTAGTTGTACTTAAGCATTTAGTTTCTTCGTTTTTGTAGGTTTAGCGGATTATAAGTTTGTTTGCTGTGTTGTAGAAGAGTAACATTAAGTAGATATAGCTGTCTTACAGTCAGAACCTCACAGTTCTTGTACAGTTGTGCGGTAGGGAAAAGATACGTTTAAACGTACCAACTTAGAGTACTGCACGTTGGGCGGTCTCAAGACTCTTCAAGGTGGTTTTTAAAGCTCGTCCCCCCCGCGGGTATGATACCCCCGTGCCTCGGAAAGCTCGTTAAGCCGTTGGTCCTGCGCCTGATCTCTCTCCGGTCGTGCCTACTCCCTAAGCAAGCACGAAGTCTGTCGTTTCGGCCGAAGTTACGTTGATAAGAATATTCCGGGGCCCGAACTAAAAATTATTGACATAACGTTTATACAGTTGTCCTTACTCCCGATGTGTTTTTGCCCTTCCGGAAAAGTTAATTAATCGGGACTAGGGTTCACTTCCAAGTATCGAACTACTTTCTGACGGGCCCGTATCCTATTTGACGGACTGAGTAAGCCCCCAGATTGCGTGCCATCCCATCGAACTATGAGACCGAGGGAATATTCAGTACACCTGTTTCTACGCCCATGTATTGGTGCACTGTAATATCTCCTGCGCCGAAGGCTAGTCTCCGTTGAGATTAGCAGCCATGACCGAAATAAGGTCTGGAGGACTTTTATGTATATAGGTTCCTACTAAATAAAGATTTTGATTGGTTATAAGTTTGAAATGAAAGACACGAATAAAATGGCTGTTTTGGAATGTTGCTCACATGCCTCTCACACCGGCTTACAAATTGTCACAAACAACATTTAACACATCACCAAATCTTCATAACAACCAATGTCGTCAACTAATTAAATTTGTTTATTCAGTACATCTCCACAGCCGGAAAACATCGTCAAATAATTTCTCTGTTGTTTGTTTCTCATTAAAAAGTTTCCCACTGTTTTTCAAAACATGGTTTAAGCCGACGGTGCACTTCGTTCGTTATTTACCATTCGAGAGGTGATTGAGTAACAAAGGAGGAAATAATTTCTCACTCCGTATCCCAACCCTCCCCGGGTTGTTAGGTGATTTTCTCAGCATAGATATTTTCCGAGTGGTTAGTTGAACTCCGGTAGAAGTGCAGTGCCGCTTTTCGCAAAGTTCTGCAAAGTTTCATCGACGCACGTTGCTTTGAGAAGTAATTGAGTAGTAAACATGCTGCCTGACTTTCTAACGAACGCTAGTTAAAACGTATCACGGACTTGGGAGTGTGAAACTTTAAGTATTTTTAACATGGCGCTTTTCTGAGGTCGGCGTGAACTGCCTGGCCCTCAATGCCCTCATTTCAGTACTGACGGTGTATGGTTTCCCTTAAAGGTAGTAGCACGGTTTTTCAATTCATCAATCAATAGTTCTCACAACCATTGCCCCGCGCTTACTATAGAGCGTGTGTTCATACATCAAAACTATAACAGTGAACTACTTTTCTTGCGTCTAAACCTAAACGAACGTATTCAATTAGTAGTTTCGGCTTAAAACACTAACGAGCTAGCAGTCGGCAAGACAATTTGGTGCCATAGTTAGCGACGATCGCTCCCGCACGTGACGAGAGAAACTTTGCCGGTTCCACGGGGCCCTTAAATTGATTACCAACGCCCTTCTCCCGACCAACCCCTGTTAGAGTTTTCGATATAAATAATTGAAACTGCGATTGAGCTTAATTGTTATCAGACAGACATGTGATGTGTGGTGATCATGTGTGAAGTCAGGTAAACATACTACATACCTACCTGCCAATTTTTTTTCCTTTTGACATCTTATCCTATGTCGAAAATTCTGCCAACGTCCACCGGACTAAACTAAACTATCACTAAAAAATATTTTTCGTTAAGAGAATTTTAAAAGCTATTCTGCAAACAAAATTCTCTAGACCGTAGACCAAGATTTGTCGGTCATTAAAATAATGAGTCAACGAAATGATCCGAAGTGTAAAAATAAACCTGAGTAAAGTCAAATAATTATCTTTAATTGTTTGTAAATAATTATTTAAATGAAATACAGGGAGCTTATTGACGGCGTTAAACTATATTAATGTTTTTATTTTAATAAATTAATGCAATAACCTGTATTCGGTAACGTATTCGTAATATAACTTCGGCGACATTTATTCAGTTTTCAATAAGAATAAAAATACCTTTAATTTTATAAAATTCGACAAACTACAGCATTTAAAAATTGATTCAGGTGGCTGAATATCTTGCTATTTATTTCTTTATTTATTTCAGCGTAATCAAACAAATTCTAACTTCCTAACTAATATTTCAGGAGCAGAGGAATATTTCATTATTAGCAGTGGTGACCCAGTGGTAACGGCTGTGACTTACGAGTTGTAGGTAGTAGGTTCGAACCCAGACAGGCGCTTTACTTTGTGTAAATTATTTCATCACCACTGCTCTCAAAACGGCGAAGGAAAACATCGAGACGAAACCGGCATGTCCTAGAACCAAAAAAATTCAAAAGCCATGTGACATCTACCAACCCGCACTGGGCCCGCGTGGTGGATTACGGCCCACTCCCTCTCACCAAGAGTAGGCCTGTGTCCCAGCAGTGGGAACATTATAGGCTGATGATGAATTAATATTATAAATGCGAAAGTAAGTTTGTTTGTTACCGTTTCACGTCTAAACCATTGAACCGATCACCATGAAATGCAAATACGTTGTCAGGGGTACAGAAAAAAAGGGGTAAACTTAGGGTACCTCTTATCAAAAAAAAAAAACGAGTGTGCTTTAGACCACACAACTGAAGTAAAACTTCTTTAGCTCCATCCATATGCGTTCGCCTCGCCCGATCACACTTTTCGTAACGATCTCGTCATGCATTCGCCAGCTTACTCCCCAAGCCAAGCGTGCCTAAAGAAGTTTTACTTCAAAAGTACTGTTCCTGAGGGAGAGAACAATAATTGTCGACGGTCACAAATGCTTTAGGACGCTAGATGGAGCTACGTGTCTTTAGAATCATGATTGAATCATATTATTAGAAAGTTTAGTAGTGTGTTAAGAGTATTAAAAAAATATATAGGTGAGTCCGTTTGACCGAACACCATCAAAGTTGGCACCTAAGTAACTATTTTTAATGGAGAAGGATTTACCGGATTTTCTCGACATCCACGCGGGCGAAGCCGCGGGTAAAAGCTAGTTTACTAATAAAAATGTGATCTCGAGAAAAGATAATCCGGTTTTTCGTTCAGTAAATTGAAAATCCCCGGTATTCTCGCCAGCGTAGGAAATCCCTATCAAGGACATCTTGAATTTATCTGAAGTGTCTGTTTCCTATATTGTGAATCGAAAACAGTTGTAATCATGTAAGCTTCCATAATGATTTCCAAACTCACAGCACTCAAACCTTCAAGAACTAGTTGAGATGTGCTTTGTAAATTTTAGTTCATGACAACTAATTTTAATCCACCACACCTTTTTAATCGCGATTAAAGTAGTCTGATTTAGTTTTAAAAACGGCAAATTGAGAATAGAAAAATGGCTATTTTCGCTAAATTGAATAACTAAATGAGTTTAGTTCTATAAAAATATAATATAGATAAGTTTTTTTTTATTTTTAGTTATGTCACTTTAGTCAATTTCAGAATGGGAAACGTCGTTGATTGATCATTGATGAATGATTGTTCAAAGAGCTTTATTTAAATTGTAAGTTACCACAATTAAATAGCTGAATTATTTTGACACAGTTGTTAGGCCTAAATTTAATGAGTCATAAAGATTATGTAAATGACCGGCCCATTTAACAGATATAAAAGTTTTATATTCGCCTGTTCTAAATAATGGTGTGTTTGTTCATTTTGAATATAGTTATGAGAGGTTGTTGAATTACGGCCATTTTTTTCTAAAAGATTTCTGCTACAGGGATTTAACGAGTATTGTGAGTCTGTTCTGTTTACCAACTCATCTTATCTGCTTGATAAAATTTTTGTAAAAACAGGCAGATTATTAAAATATATTACTAGATATTATAATATTGAAGCATCTGATTTGGACAAAAAATATAAGTTTTGAGAATACGTTGTCTTCGTTAATGTATAATTATATCTGTGACTTTATTCTATGCATAACTCTGACCATCAATGTATATTACACATGTGGCAGACATGTACAAATTTACCAAAAAAAAATACTTCTTACAGATTGATGTAAGACATTTTAGTTTTGTGTAAATTACAGTACACTAACAAACCCCTTTTATTGTGCACAGATGAGTTTTAAAGCAAAAAAATAACCCTCCAGAGTAAATTATAACAATTATCATACTGGCACATGTATTCATTCAACAACGCACACGGTTCCGTACAAAACGTTAGTATAAACAGTAACATTTCAAGTTCACAGCTATGCAAATTTTATTTCATAAAAGCCGTGAGGAAAATTACGTAGATTGAACACTTCCGCCGAAGTTTGAGCTGAGCAGTAAATCGGGAGACTGTGTAACGACCTAATGGCGCATCCACGCCAACGCAACTAGCGTCAAAGACAGAGATTGATGTTCAGCGATTGGTTCTGAACGTTCGTTGATGTCCGGTGGTGGGCGGGGCGCTGCGGTAGTTCGGTGGCGAGATGTGTGAGATTCTAAATTCAAACGACAATTTTTTTAAATGTTGTACATTATGCCTTTCTAAATCATATTTGTATTTAAGTTTTACATACCTGTAGTCACTGCAGGGATCTAGCAGAATACACATGCTAAGCAGGAAACACATTTGTTGCATTATCGAGACACACATTGCACGTTGAACGTTCTAAAACTAAATGTATCGCTTGAAAATTATTGCCTAGTGCTCATTTCTTTTGATTTTTCTGATGGTTGGCACTTCATCATTCTATTCTATAGCCGGACTTTTAATTAGCTGCAGCTAAATGACACTTATGTGTATCCACTTGATTGTTTAAACACTCGTTTCTTTAGTAAAATGACAGTAAGAAGTGTAATTTTACTGCAGCTATTTAAAAGTCCGACCTTAATTTTGTATCGTGCCTTTAATTTGCAAAAGCTTAGGATATTTTATTGTCTTTTTTATGTTTAAAGTTAATAATTAATGTTAGTTAATTAATTAAGTTTAAGTTATACATATAAATTACGATCGTTGGTTGGGGCGTTACGAATTGCGATCCGAACCGTTCACACCTAGCCAACGAATACTGACGAACTATCTTCGTCGGTTCAGTCTGAACGCAGCATAAAACCTCATCGCGGTGTGGCTCGATGCGAAATTAAATTAATACAAAGTTTAAAGTGTGTAACTTTAAATGCAGGTTAGTCATTGTGTTTAGTACTCATTTAAGTACTTGAAACGATCCCAAATCGAAAGAAGGCGTTGCTGAAGTTAATTGGTTGAATGTATGAGGCAGATTAGCAGAATCTTTATCTAATGGTACCCATCATGACGACCTATTTTCTGGTAGTTCTTGGGAAACTCCTGAACGAGTGTCCAAATTGACAAGTCACTAGAGAATTGAACTTCTTTATTCAAATAAGACAATGCTACAGGAAAATCGGGGTACAGGAACTTTTGAGCCTTCAAAGAAAAGATTTGGAAAATAGCTACCTACTTTATTTTTATTGCACAATTTGAAATCGACATTGTCATTCACAAAGCCGTGACATTTCCAGGAATTTTTCTTACGACTAATTTTTGCTTAACATGAGTTTGTTCTTAATTTTCTTACCTCAATTACAATTTACAAGAACTACCAGTTTCAGTTCGCTGGAAATTTTCCGTGTAATGGTAATTTCAGGTCGATGACCTGCGTTCATTATAGGCTTTTTTGATAGTTATTATTAAGTTATGAAAATTGCCTACGAGCGTGTAACGAGCTCCGATAATCAAACGAGCTCAAGGTCCTGTGCTGTAAATTTTCAACAGCTTTATTTATTTACATGCAACACTTAATTGAACAGCCGGGTTTTTCATTGATCCAAATTTATTCAGAAAGTGCTTCGAACTTTAGTACGACGAAAAGGCTTATTTTTGTGCCTGCTTTTTTGTTGACAGTTGCCCTAAATATGAGCCGCTGTCTTACTTGGCAGGCTTCTTCTTGCTTTAAATAACTTTGAAAGTAGAAAATAATGGATAACGGAATCCACTACTTTCATTGTTCATTTTATTGTATTTTATTAATTCTATGTAAACTTACAGCTAGTACATTTGAGTATGCAGTAACATTATGTAGAAGATGGCCAATTACAAGTTTCCACAAATGAACATAATAAGTATAGAGTTCAAAAATCTCCGGTTTCTCATATCTGTCAAAATACTCATCAGTCTAACATTACAACTATCACTGTAATTTACAAAAAATCACCATCACCCAAAACCATAAATTAATCATAAAACTCTCACACTTATCATAAAACAGAAAGAAAAATCTGTATTCCATTTTTACAAAATCCATGATTTCCACAGTTAGTCGAATAAGCGGAGACAAAGATAAAGTTGTCGCCTGCCTGCTCAGTAAAAAGTTAAATTGCATGAACCCTCCCTCCACCAGCACTGTGGCGCTCTAGAATTTGTTTGGACGAAGGCGAGACCAACTACAATCGGGAAATTAGGATTAAAGCGGCGAATAGTTAGAGAAAATGTTGTTACGCGAATTATAAGTTCACTTGTGGACAAAGGACGTGTGAAGGATGTATACTGAGTTGAATAAATGCTTTGCTATTTGTGGTATACTGTTTTTTGTTTAGTTTAATATTACCTAACAAATTAACAACACACTAACTCCAGGTTACGTTGTTTATAAATGACTTGCTAGATCTTTTATCTTTATAAATGAGGAAGGAGGTACTTACCTGTGTTGGATATGTTGCCACACAATTAAAAAAAATTGATATTGCCTTTCCTAAATCGACTTCTTGTACAAATATCACTTATTTCACCCACACTTTATCGCTAACGAATTGCTTGGCGACAGCCAAATTACCGGGTGAAAACCCTACACCGTGCGATAAGAGGTCACGACTCGAGTCCTTGTGCGGTTCAACTACAGTAATTCAAATAGTGAAAACAATTAGCTAGGACCACAGGGAAATTGCTAGATGTCAACAGAATCACACTGCATTGTCCGTGTTTGTGACGGCGACGAGCGGCCAGCAAGGGATGGATGGCTCAAGCTGAGCGATGCTAATTGAGCACAGCGACGATAAATGGGCAGCATCCCTAAAAAGTGTTTGTGAAACTCTGTTTTTCACGCATACCACAAACGAGAATAGATATTTTGAAAGGTTTTTCTACGTAATTGAAAGATTGCCACTACGATAGAGCGCCAGTATATACGGTTAAACTTTCCTTTTCCACAAGTGTTCACCAAAAATCACTTTATATCGAGTTCTTATCGTAACACCCTATCCAATATAAATTCACCATTACACTGAGCTAGCTACTATCAGACAAAGTTAGGGCTCTATCAGTTGTCTAAACTTTCCTTGGTCGGCTATTCTATTCTATTTAAGTAAGTAAAATCACACTTCTCAGGGAACGACTATGGTAAATGAACCGTGGAGAGTATCAGTCTAGTATGAGATTTTATGAGGATGTAAAGTTCTTGCTTTATTGGTCGTAACAGCCTGACATACCTAGCTTGTTTTTAAAACTGTTTCCTAAAACTGGAGCATGGCCGGAAGGCCTCAATTATTTACCTCCTTTTAGACATCGGATCGCTTCACTGTTGGTTTTAGGTATCTGTAGGCCACCTACGTTGTCTAGTTTTTAATTTGCTTCATTAGCTCGGCGTAATCGAAAATATTTTGTGTACAAACTTTTCTACCCTACTGTTGTGTATGTCAAAGGTGACATAGTTTTGGGGAACGTGGATATTATAAAAAGTAAATAAAAAGTAATTGTCACAAACGATACCTGCTTAATACAATGAGCGTCAATGATTAGATGCTATCGAGAAAATGTTTCGGAAACACTTGATATTAGTACAAATAACAATGGCGTATGGCGCGTAAAAAATTACCATCGACGAAAGTTGTTTACGTTCTTGTTTTATGACTGTGTGAAACGGCACACTACATTGAAGCAATATTAAAAATAAAAGGTATGCATATTGGTCGGACACGACAATTTGGGAGCGTCGCGTCCCTTTGTGTCGGTACGAAAAAAAACCGTATGGAATTTTCCGCAGCTGTCGGTATCGGCCGGCGCAACCCGATGTAGGTTTAAAATTTAAGCAAAATTCCCGCATACATGGAACTGAACGGCTAGACACAATTCCACTGACGTTATCGTATTTTGCAGTAACACCCTCCCCCCACCACCCCCTCCCTGTGGCAAAGCGAATGCTTGTTTTATTCCCATGGTCTATACGTGATTGGCGGACATCGAATTTTTATTGTGAGCTAGGTATTCCAGCATGACATACTCAATGTATAGGAATTTATGAAATGCTTGTGTGCGAAATGGATGGTGACGTGTATCGAGCAGGATATTTGATCGTTCTGTGAATTTATTCAACTGTAACGTCGGCCCCTCTTTTATCAATTTTTATGCTTTTAGCAGTCGGATCGTTTCTTAGCACGTATTTAGATACCACTTCCGCTCCGACTCGGCTCTCAAACTTGACGGAATTGATCACAAGTAATAAATAATACCTATCGGAAGTATCCGCTTTTGAGACTTTTATTTTCAGTTTGTGTTGCCTCTGATATTTTTCAGCGCAATTTGTGGAATTCGCAAGTAGATTTTACAGTTTCTATTTTCCGTTTGCAAAGATCGGAAAACGTATGAGCACGTAAAATATTTACGCAATGTTGAAATCTCAAAATAAAAGTTTAATCCTGTACCTAAGGACGTTGCTATTCGGATCGCAAATAATGGCTTTGAATTTGATATTCATCATGTTGAAATACAAACATTTTTAACGAGTTACCCACGCTCTGAATTCCTATTTTTCGATAGCAAAATCCACACGAACATGTGCAAAATATTACTTTAATTTAGTATTTGTTTAATTCTGAACCCAGAATCCATATTTGAATTGTTACCGTGTATACAAATATTTAATTGTGTTCATCAAACTAGGATTACACATTTTAGGTCCCTTAATTAAATATTTGAATGAAATGAACAATATATTCCACGATATAATATGAACTAGATTTTTTATCTATCAAGTAACGCTTGGGAAAAAAGCAGCAACTCTTTGTTAAACACAGCCACGTAAAAGGATCCGAGAGGGCAGGATGACGACGTTAAGTGGAGGCAAACTAAAAGGAAATACAAAAAAATACAAGCGAAGACTAACGAAGCTTAGTTAACCTGAGTGTCACCTCAATTCTCACCGGTGCTTACGTTACATCACCATAAATACACATTACACCATGCTCGGGTTACGTAACCACGTAACAGTGAAATATTCAAGTCGAGAATCCCTCTGAAATATGAGTATATTGTTCTATTTGGCCCATGATATTTGTATTGAGACCGTGTCGATTTGAATTCACGTCTCGCGGCGCCCGTTCGTTGGCTAAATCACAATGTCAGTTTACTGTAGCTTCGCGTTTAGATACGTCAAATTTCTCAATATTTTTGGCTGAAGAACGCGCTGACAGAAGGAATAAAGATTGCTTTTTTCCAAATGTGCTTCGAATTTCAAATAATGTTTTCATTATAATTGTCTACTCCCAAAAACAAATTGTTTAATTACGTCCAACGATAATTACCCGCACTACTACAATTGCGAACAATTACAACTTTAATGGTATTCATCGACGTTATCCACAGGCTTAACAGCGCAATAAATTAGCAGAACAAAACCCAGGTGTCTGTACATTCGAAGTTTAGTGCTCGAGGTGGGACGAGCGGGGGTTATCAATTAAATTGCGCACGTCGGCAGCTGCACCACAGCGTCGTGATGGATGCCCTCTGCGTCCTCAACAATATCCATTCCTCTCGTTTATTACCTTATTTGTACCGACATGCACTGTACTGCCATTTCTCCAATAGAAAGGGGTGGCCATTTTGCGAGTGGACGTTGTTTGTAATGTTATAAAGTTCATTCAACCCCCCCTTCTCGTTACGTTCATTCTGTTAGCGAAATGGTTTAAGTTAACTCGATTGTCTTTAAACTCTGACGATAACTAAGAGATACGTGGCCACAGTGTGATTATCTTACTTTTCGTTATTGCGTTTGGAAATGATACCTATCCAAGAGTCGTTTGTGATGCCATTTGTCGGGATGATTCCCAATTTCACCTCAAACAGTAGATATGTATACAAAGGCAGGTTATGTACCTATACAGGAAGTAATTGATGGTAACTGAAATCGGTAGTAATTTGTGGAACTATTTGAACGTCACGGAAATAGATGGCTTTTCCTCTCCCGCCGCGAATTGTGTCCCCATACGTGATGTCATGCCCGAAGCTATCATGTTGTTGTATATTTGAATGTGAAGTGAAACTCGACACAAATTTCTAGGGGCGGACGGACAAACCACTCACAACTGAATGGCAGCACTCCACCTGCTATATTTTTTACGTAAATCAGGTATCTATTATGTTCTACAGGAGTTAGTCTTAAAGCTTTCGGCTTTTATGTAGCCTGTCTACTTAGCTAGGTAGACTATTTGTAGCTCTGTGATTATTGCGAACCATTTATTTATCTCTTGATGAACAATTACATACACATAATAATTGGCATTTTTACTACTAGGTTTACAATTCATTGATTTGTTTGGAAGTAATAGGATTATTTTACCGCAAGGCAATCACACCATTTAAATTAATTCCACGCACATAGGCAAATAATGAAGCCCTAAAATGTATCCCATACCTAGATTATTACAATTTTATCATGCACATAAATGACGAATGTAACCCTTTTTATATCAATAAGCACTGTATTAACAATATGCTAGCCGTAAAATATATAACTGCCCCATAAAATTGACGATAAAAATCAATGCGTGTGTTATGTAAGTCGTTTGCGTATAAAGGTAATGGGCAGACATATTCGGTATAATTTCGTGTAATAGTTAGCTATTTCACTAGACACGTCTAAGCCCTAGAGAATTTTTACGGGACTGCGAACGTTGTGGCTTTATCTGTATAACGATTGCGTTTCTATGTAGTATTTAATATTGTTATTTAGTTTATTGGAAAATATTGGTAATATGTCGGCAATCCATTAAAGTGATGTAGGGGAGGTCATTTGCAAACAAATTACCCATTATGAACCCTATGCAAATGTTAACAATTTTCTAGTAATTTGCCTTTTTTTTGCGGTTTTCATTTGGAAAATTTAAAAAAAAAATCCTAATGCATGTTTTTTTTTTTAATTATTATCACCTGCGGCTACTTCAATCATACGTACAAAATCAAAGCTAAATGCTGTCCGCGTGAAAAAAGTTCAAAACAGTTATAAGTTCGATCTAATTACAACCGTGGCAACTAGTAAGAAAGTCGTGTTTACATTGGCTGTGTTTCAAGCGAACTAAACTAAATAAGAGCTCACGTCTCAAGTGCGCTGTTATTTACCGAGACTTATTTCTTGCGCCGACCCGATATCTAGTCGGTATTGTTGATTGAAGACTTCAATACTTAATAATCAACCATAAAATGATAAAAAAAAAAAAAAAAAAAAAATAGTAGTTTTTAAATCAGAGCTACAAAACGTTACAATTTTTTTTTAATTTTGAGCAGGTTATTTGACTAAAACACACGTATTCTGCATAAAAACACGGATGTTCTTTATCGGTAGCACATTTCAAAAACATGTACAACTTCTCAGATATCCAACGACATACAATAAGATACTAGATATCTTTAAAAAAATATACGTATGTCGATGGCTATATGAGTAGGGGGTAGACCGAAGAAACGAAAGAAAAGAAAGGAAAGAAAGAAAGAAAAAAAGAAAAAAAAAAGAAAAAAAAAAGAAAAAAGGGGAAGAAAGGGGGTAACTACAAGATGGCGACTAATAGAGAAGTACAAATTGAAGAAAAAGACATGGTGCGCCGACCATAAATAAATTGGGTCAAGGACAGGAGAATGAATGAATGAATTTAGTTTGTTGGAAACTTCTTGTGTGTTTCCAATACAATCCGATATTACCTATAATATCGAATTGATTATTAATCAAACTTTCCAAGGATTATTGATAAACTATTGTTTTGTTATGGTTGCAGGGTTATTGATTAAACGATTATTGGTTCTAGAGCGAGTGATTACTTAGTTGAATTAATGAAATGTTAATACCATGAATACATCAATGTAGGTATTTCTCATTTGTTATTAATTTATTTATTTATTTAAATGCCTTAAAACTATCATTACAGGTCTTACAAACCTAATGCGATAGCTAAGTCACACACACAAAATTAAAAATAAGTCACAACTACATCTCAGGATCATAAAAATCATTGTTTGTAACATAATGTAAACAATAGTACTTTTGCGAATTCACCCCAGTGACAGTGACAGTGACATGTGAGCAGCGAATCAACGTATAATAACACAGAACCAAGATATTTTTCTATTTGTCTGGGTGTAGGTATGTTCCGGATTGGCGCAAAAACAGCTGTACGGATTTGGATGAAATTTGGCATACAGATAGTTTATAACCTGGATTAACACATAGCGTAACTTTAATACCGGTAAAACGTTCGTGTGGGATATTTTCTGTCATTCAAGTGGCTGAAGCCGCGGGAAAAAGCTTATACCTAAGTCTTCAAACGTATCTAAGCCGATAAAGGCTAATCTTAAAACTAGATGATTCCTCTACTAGATCTTAGGTTTCTAATGTATTGTTTATTTCTTTACCATAGCTTCATGAAGATTTAGGCCCAATGGATACACTAGGCTACGTCCTATTAGAGATACGGATGACGTATTAGTTACTACGGTAAGGCGATTATCATGAGCTTCCGTACAAATACATAGAACATAGATATTATTGTTATGCGGTGTTTGGCAAAATTGTCTTATTTTCGTTAAAATTATTATTATCTTCCTCTTAGAGATCTTTTTAGTAATTAATCCGCCTATTAGTTTGATATTTTTCTTATTGTACCTACATTAAGTGAGCGTTTGAACGCTATTTTACCTCACACAGGGTTATTGGAAAAACACGAACAACGTCTTAAGGGATCATCATTATGAACAACTTTTACTATGGGACCAAACTTAAAATCGCGAAAAACATATAGTCTGATATGAGTGGGGTGTCTTATTACCTAGTAAATGGGTTGTGGAGGTCAGATAGTCAGTCGCTCTATGTAAATTATGGTATTGAGCTGCATCCGGTTAGACTGGAAGCCAAACGCAATATAGTTTTTTTTTTAAAAAGGCTAGGCTGATGGCTTGACTTTACACAATGTTGTTTTCTATCCGTTATACCTACCTCCGCCGCTGTTTTGAGTGGGGTAGAAGAACTATTATAACACTGAGTAGAATGTTTACTTTAGTAGTAGCGTAATAGTTGACGCTACTATAAGCTAGTTTCTTTAGAAGGTTTTCTACCCACTAAAAACTCACTTGGCGATGACCAGTTACATACGTTACCTTACACGGGAGTATGAAATGACCTTAACATGGGTACCTACCTATTGATAATTACAGCTGGCAATTTCGGAAACCCTTTTATTTAGTTTCTCGTGTTAGTATGATAAGATGGATTATCGCAAAATATTTTTGAACGACTGTCTTGCCTTATCAATTTGAAACTCAACTCAAACTCAAAGCATTTATTTCAAATAAACCAATTACAGGCACTTTTGAATTGTCAAGGGGTCGGTCAGTCAGAAAGATGAAGCTAGTTGCCCATTCCAATCTTAGTCTAATCGTCCCGTTTCGATGAGAATATACTCGTAATAAATGCTGGAAGCAAGAATCGTCGTTATAGAGACAAGTCTTTACTGGAATCTTCTTGGGTTAAGATAACGTTATCAGCGATGACATATTTAGATAGAGCATTTTTCAAAAAGCTTGTTTAATAATTAACTTAAATAATTCACATTCATCTTTCTTGAGACTTGACAAACTCATTACAGTAACTTAGAATAATTTCCTTCCAACAATTGTGGCATTACTACAATCTTACAGTCCTACAAGGCTACAGCGGAACTGGGGCCCGTTCACTACACTTAGCTTTACTTAACTACAGTTAACGAGTCCGATGTCGTTACGATAGCCGCGATAGCCGTCAGTGCCGGCTACTGCGATCAACTTAACATTGTACTTCGTAATTCGAAGAATCGTGCTGAAATATTTTTTTAATTTTTGTAGTTTCAGCCTTGCCTGAAAGTTTAAAACTTCAATTGCATTAAATTGCAGTTTGTCGGAAAGTATTTTTTTTTAAATAAGATAGTAACATTGCCTACAAACTTCAGTTTAAAAAAACATCAACAGCTGCAATTAGAAAGATAATGAATACGATTTTTCGTAGAATGCTGCTTCAGTTTTAGAGTTTACTTACATTTAGGTACCTGACTCAAGTTACCTCAGAACAATATAAGTAATTTAATAAAATTAAAATACTTGGTTAATATGTGACTATTCCACATAAGTAACCTACCCCAAGAAGGACTCAAGGTTAGAAGAACACGCATGCCGTCTGTCCCAGTTGACAAATTTCTAAGACAGCCGACACGTTTATTCAAAAGCCCGGAAATCTAAAGGCTGTCTTACCTCGAAATATCGGTTATATCCAGTAATTGAGTAGTGGAGGTCGAATGGCAGTCGCTCCATATAAAATATTGATATTCAGCCTCATCTGGTAAGTCTCGAAGCCGACCTCAACCTAGTTCGGAAAAGGCACAAAGTAAAGGCTATAGGCGGATTATTTACTGCAGATCTCTTACACAAGGTAGTATCAACCGTAAATCTATTCTTATTAAAAGTTAAAGTTGCTTTTCGTGTCTGTATGTGTGACTGTGTTGTTCTTCTAAACTACGCAACGGACTTTTATGTGGTTTTCACCATTCTTTAGAGAATTTATACCGGGAGGTTTATGTGTATAAAACTTTAATATGAAACTTACGTATAATGAAGGAATCTCGATATTTTGTCACATCGTAAAAACCGTATAATTTTTTGTAATGCGCACAGCAAAAGAGTGGAACTCTCTACCTGCGTCTGTGTTTCCGAACGCATACAACCGTAATCTCTTTAAAGTGAGAGTGAACAGGCTTCTTCTGGGTAGGCTCACTCCATCGTCGACTCTGTCTCTGTCACCACTGACCTAGACTAGAGTCAAGAGCAAACCCATCTTAAATAAAAAAATAAAGAAATCGTGCGAAGTAGGAGCGGCGGTCGCAAATGTTAAATATTTTAAATGTACATTCGTGTGCAGTTTGAACTGTGCTGCGCGGATCAGTCGGCCTATTTGCTAATTGGGAGCCAAAACTGTGGTAATCCAATATAGCCTTTAAAACCGTTGTTGTACATTTTGTGTATAGTTTAACTACGATTAAACAAGTTATTGTAGGTATTTTATTAAGTGAAAAAGGTTATTTGACGCATTTGGTTTAACAATTTATGGCTAACATAAAGATATTGTCAAATAAACGAATGTGGCATTTTATTTAGTACCCAACTTTCTTGTCTTAACGTTTTCAAAGCTTGTCAGGAACGTTTCAGAGCAAGTCAGGGTAGGTGTACTTTTGGCTAGAGAGGCGCCACGGCGTCCTCACCTTCTGCCTGACGCAGGTCCTCACCGGACACGGTTGCTTCGGGAGGTTCCTGTTCCAGATAAGGCGGGAGGAAACGCCCGGGTGTTACCATTGTGTGGATCGCCCGGAGGAGACGGTGGAGCATACGGTGGAGGTCTGCCCGGCTTGGGCGGAACACCGCCGTGTTCTCGCGTCTGGCCCTGGTCCAGGCCATGGTACGGAGCGAGAGGGCATGGGAAGGCGTCACCTCCTTCTGCGTAGCAGTAGGAGGCAGAACGCGTGAGGGAGAGGCAAAATTCGCGCCCTCATGCCCCTAGCCGCCGCAGGAGACGCCCTGGGTGTTGGGAATCACAAGCCGATTCCCGCCCACCGCAGGCGCGGGCTTGCGGACGGCAAGCAACGGGGAGCTCGCTGTACGATAAGGACTAGACCCGGGTCGACGGCGCGTTGTGTTCCACTCGCGCCTCATAGAGATGTCGGCACCAATGACGGGGTCTGCTAGGGCCGATACCTGCCAGGGTTGCGGGAAAGTCCGAAAGGGTTATCCTGAAGGAACACGGGTGGGTTTTAGTCAGTAAGAGTGTGACACGCCCTCCCGCTCCGCGCCTAGAGCGGGAGAAGTTATTTGATGATTTTTCAACCTCAAAAAAAAAAAACAAGAGTATGTACTTATACTTTAAAAAAGTAAGGCTATAAACGTAGGTATTGTAAGATATTCAGTTTGACCTTTTATGAATACTTTCAAAACGACATCACCGATAGGCGGCGTTTTTATGCGAAATCAAAAGAAAAGGTTGTTGACATTGTATCTTAACCTTATGAGTATATTGTGTTTCGCCGCCCACCTTAGCCTGGTTCTTATGAACAAAAAGCATTGTTTTAGTGACTTCCTTTAAAAGTCTTTGAAAGCATTTTCCTTCCGTCCTGTAAAAGCATCAGAAAGGAGAACTATCATCTCTTATCCTAAGTTATAAACACTTTGCTTCGATATTAGCGAGTAGGTGGGAATAGGAACGTTTTAACAGAAAACTATTGGTAAAAATATATCACATGAAAAACCAATCAAATCACGAGGAATTGAATTAAGACAAGTTTACATAGAAGCAGTTTCTATGTAAACTTGTCTTAATTAAACCTGCTGAACTGACACTTTTGCAAGTCAATGTACTTGCAAAAGTGTCGTTACTTCCCAAAATAAATATTTATTACAAAACCACTTTTCAAAATTCACATCAAACCGTGACAATAATCTCCCTAATACTTCTTGATGGTTACTTAAGTACATCCACCGTAAGTCGTAGATAAACATGTGCAAAGAGTATCTAAGTGTTAGCTGGTCTTAAAGCCGACAATCCGGGATAATGCTAAATGTGGATTGTCGTCACGATAGTCTAGTGTGGTCTTTATTATCTTACTTTTACTGTGATACTTAAGAGCGTTTATACCTTATGAGTGGCAACGTCGCAATTTAGTGTCATATTTCGTGGTTTTAAATTTTTATCATTTAATCGGAGCTATATTTTAAAAATATGTTTAATTAACTTTTTAGAATTACGTGAAAGTGTTTAAAAAAGTAAGTAACCGCAATGCTTACAGTTATTTTACAATGAAAATAACGCCCTGCAAGTTTCCAATGTATTATTTGCATATAAATAGAACTGTAAACGCAACGATTTCTTACCTTTTACACAGTTTTCACATAATTCTAAAAAGTTAATTAAACAGATTTTTAAAATATAGCTCCGATTAAATGATAAAAATTTAAAACCACGAAATCTGACACTAAATTGCGACGTTGCCACTCATAGGGTATAAACGCTCTTAACATCTGAGAGGTTCTACAGTCAGTTGCTTATGGGTGTATTAAAAATGCATTTCATATTCATTTTTATTGTTTTGTGCATTGTTTCTAGTTTCAGTACCTAAGTAGGCATAAAACGTGTGAGAAGAACGTGTCAGATTTTCTTGTATTTTTTTATAACGAATTAGCAACCCCTCCATGCTTCGCACGGTTTTTACGACTTGATAAAACATAGAGGTTTCCTTATTTTATGTAAGTTTAATATTAACGTATTATACACATAAACCTTTCGGAATAAATTCTCTAAATTACGTAGAAAACCGCATTAGCATTAATAATAATAAATTCATTTATTTCAGAACTAGTCCCTAAGTATACATGTGAAATTATTAGATAAACATTACAAAAGTCATTAAATAAAAACATAAATTACAATTTTACAATAACAAACATATTAAAATACACTATTTATTATATTATTTCATCTTAGTCCAAATTTAGGTTTGTATCCAGAATGCTCAATATTCAGCCTAGTTCAGTACCTACCGCATTAATGGGCAATCCAGATCCAGATCCATCCTCCATGCGAACAGCTGAAGGTAGCGGTTCGAACTGATTTTTCAAATGAAACCCGTTGCGAAGTTTATAAGTAAAACGCGGTCACACAGATAGACACGAAACGCGACTTTAATTTAAAATATGTACATAGATGTAGAAGATTCACTTCGTAATATGGAAAGGTTTCCCACGTAGAAGATGAAACCATTATGATATTTACAAGGCCATACATTGTACCCAAACACATCATGCGCAATCCTTTGCTTAGTCGTACTTTATGATCCCCAAAGGAAGTAAAGGGGTAGTTTATTTGTAGTTGAGACAATGTGGCCGAAATTCGTTCACTTATATTACGTTTAAATGAAAATATTTTATTTAGACCATTTTTTTTAGAGCAGTGGTGACCCAGTGGTAACTGCCGTGACTAACGAGTTGTAGGTCGTAGGTTCGAACCTAAACAGGCGCTTTTACTTTGTGTAAATTATTTCATCACCACTGCTCTCAAAAGGGTGAAGGAAAACATCGAAAGGAAGCCAGGATGTCGTAGAACCAAAAATTCGAAAGACATGTGACATCTACCAACCCGCACTGGGCCTGCGTGGTGGATTACGGCCCACTCCCTCTTCACCGAGAGGAGGCCTGTGTCCCAGCAGTGGGAACATTATAGGCTGATGATGATGAAAAGATTTTGATCCGATAATTACAAAAAACATACAATTTTGTGTCATTATCCCTAATGTCACTCAAAATTATTAAACTATTGAGCTTGTTTCTTTGAAGGGAAACAAAAAGATATAGGTTTGAAGTTTCAGAGGATTTTTTGCTATTACTAAACCACTTATTTTCATTCAAAAACGTCCCTTAATCGTCAATCGGTTCACGGAAATCCGATAATCGATTTTCACAACTCGAGAATTTAAGCCCTGATAGCACAGTTTCATTTATTTGCCGTAACTAACGATTCGGGGCAAAATATCGATAGTGAAGGTATAGTGAGCAGGGCCAATCAGGGACGCTGGCTCTACGGACTCGTAACTACCACGTCGCCGGCAACTAACTATGTATTTAAGGCTAACTATTTACTCTCATCTATCTGAGGAAAAGTGGCTTCCTTTTCTTTTTTCATTATTTGTGTACAGTCACAAGCATAAATATCTTACGCTAACGCAAAATGCAAAAGTGGTTTTCTCGTAAAATAACGGTTGCCACATTGAGAAAAGACCTCATAGATGCGCAACGGAAGCAGGACATGACGAATTTAAATGTTTCATTGATATGAATTGTGATATACCTAGCTATCTATTACCTTATCGACGACAGTCCATTGTTTTTTTTTTGTGCAACCATACCATTTTATTTATTTATTTTTCTATATATAATTCTCTATTTATAATAATTTTTTACAAATACGTAATCGTTTTTATTATTATTTGTTACAAATATCTATCTATTTTTTTTTATCAAAATATCACTTAATAACTGATTTACATCCGTAAGACGTCCTCGTAACATTAGGTCCAGTTGAAAACCAGCGTCAAGCACTAGTTGTCTGGCATTTATGCTGAACTGGGCCTATTTGGCGCAGAAATGAGGCACACAATACTATTTTAAGTACTGTTTGTCTGTTTTTGTGCAATATTGTGTGCTTTAATCTGGGTCAAATAAATTTATTTTCTTTCTTTATTTTATAATAGTATGTAGTAACACTATTAAATTTCTTTCAATACTTTAGAAGAAAATCGCTTTTTCAAAAAGGCGTAAATTAACGTATTTTACACTTGACAGTACAGAATTGACCGGCAGGAATACGCAGGTGAAGTGAGCGTGGAGTGAGCTGTCAGTATCATCCCACTGATGATAATGCAAGGGATTGACCAACGTTACATTTACAATCATAATCGAAATTTTAATAAAAAAAATATCTAAATTCTATTGATAATTTTACCTAAGTTTTCACGGTGAGATGGTTACAGAATCGCACTGCAGGTGGAATGAAAGCTCACATCAAACTCACTTCACCTAAGTTTTCACGGTGAGATTTTTACAAAATAGCATTGCAGGAATGTGTGTTGAGATGAAAACCGATAGTATGTTAAGAGCGTTTATACCTTACGAGTGGCAACGTCACAATTTAGTGTCATATTTCGTGGTTTTCAATTTTTGTCATTTAATCGGAGCTATAGGTATTTAAAAAATCTGTTTAATTAACTTTTTAGAATTACGAGAAAGTGTTGAAAAAGTAAGTAACCGTAATGCTTACAGTTATTTTACAATGAAAATAACGCCCTGCAAGTTTCCAATGTATTATTTGCATATAAATAGAACTGTAAACGCAACGATTTCTTACCTTTTACACAGTTTTCACATAATTCTAAAAAGTTAATTAAACATATTTTTAAAATATAGCTCCGTTTAAATGATAAAAATTGAAAACCTCGAAATATGACACTAAATTGCGACGTTGCCACTCATAAGGTATAAACGCTCTTAAGAGTGTCAAAGTAGCATCTGTGCGCGGTGTCAGTTTTAGAGGTATGAAAAGATGGATGTATTATGTGACAGGTGACATGCCAAGGAAGGAAAATACAAGTAACACAAACATGGCAGCTGGTAGATATGTAAAGAAGAAACAGACTTTCTGCGCCGACCCTCAGTATATTGAGATAGGGCAGAAAAATAATAACCATGATGATTAAGCGAAGTTAAGTTAAACGGTTTACGAGGACTCAAGTTTCATAGTAACGTCACATTGTTAGGTAGTAACTAATTATGAAAATTGTTCGTCTCCCACGCATCACCCACGTACCTACTTCAAAGATTTAGCAAATTTTATGTCGAAACGTAATATACCAATTCTACCAGTAAATTTATGCCTTTGGGGAATTTAAATATTGACTAAGAAAATACTTGATATTACTAAAGCTTTTTAGTTTTATTTTTGTTTCTCTATTGCAATTTGATGGCGTTGACAAGCCTGGTAAGTTAGCAACGAACAGAAAATATTTAAGTAATCCTCAAGATGTGGATGTATTAAAACTTAAGAAAATTTTATTTAGTAACTAGGTTCTTTAGTTTATAAAATATAATGTACCAACACAAGGCATGAAACAGTCGGCATAAGGGGTACGGCTCTTTCTCTTTTTAGCAGTTACCTATCAAATCGAAAACAGCAGGTTAGGGTTGGAAATCTAACCAGTGGGGAAGAAAGGGTATGCTTTGGAGTACCTACCTCAGGGAAGTGTGCTCGCCCCGACGCTGTTCCTGATTTATATAAATGAGTTGTGTAATATCGGGAATAGTGGCGGACGAGTTTTTTCATACGCGGATGACACAGCAGTAGTTTTCACCGGTGACTCTTGGTCTACCGTGCGTGCTGCTCCTGAACGTGGATTGGCGGTAATAACAAGTTGGTTTAATGCTAATCTTTTAACACTCAACGTGTCCAAAACTAACTTCGTCTGCTTTACTCCGAATCAAAGGACACAGCCAGGTGCTGATTTTGGGATCGTGATCCATGAGTGTGCAACCTCTCATTATCCTTGTAATTGTCAAAGCATACAGAGAGTTAGTTTCACTAAATATCTAGGAATAACAGTCGACCAAAGACTGTCCTGGCACACCCATATTGAAAATACCATGGCCAGGGTCAGAAAGCTTATATGGATTTTTAAAACGTTACGACATGTGATGCCACCGTTGCTACTAAATAAAATCTATACTGCTCTGGCACAATCGATCATCATATACTGTATACCGATCTGGGGAGGGACCACCAAGACCAAATTTCTAGACCTAGAAAGGGCTCAAAGGTCTCTCATCAAAGTTATGTACTTTAAACCCTTTCGTTACTCTACAGACAACCTTTACAAGTTAAGCAATCTTATGTCTGTAAGGAAATTATATTTATTGAATATAACCATACATCTACACAAGGCCCTGTCGTTTGATCTATCTAAGCTAGATAAAAGACGTAACGAAATTGTGGCCCACTCCAATCGGGTCCGTACGGCTTTTGCCAGGCGCCAGTATAACACTCAATCTACTTATATTTATAATAAAATGAACCTCATACTGAATATTTACCCCATGTTGAGGTATGAATGCAAAAAATACTTTAGTTGAATGGTTAAAAGCACAAACATATGATGAAATTGAACTTTTACTAACCAGAATTTGCTAAGTAGAACCTGTAACCAATCTTAACATACATCAACCGATCAATCATTACCTCACACACACCTACTCACACCACGCACCCCGCACATCCACGTTCCACACACATACACACACTCACACACCACAAACATTATACATACCTGAACTTGCTACAATAATTTTGTAACATCCTTGAACCTAATTTATTTTTACTTATTTCTTATTTTATTTCTTTTTTTTTTGTTTTTTAATTATGTCTCAACATTGTAAACTGTAACCCATGGGAAGTTGCGAGGTAACCCCATCACAAGTATCCTTATAACTATACTTATATATATAACTTAACGGGGCTGCCTCAATTTTGTGCTGCAGAACAATTGTATGAGAAACAATAAAAACTTTTTCATTTTTTTTTTTTGATTTGAAGGGTTCAAAAGTAAACAAAGAAGGTCGTAATTTAAAAAAAAAATGGTTAAAACATTAATGGAAAAAATCTTTTAAGAACCGTCGCCGCGTCGCTTCAAAGAATGTTGCTTTTATTAATGCATACAAATATTTTATAAATATTCAAGCTCTTTTGAAATAAATATTCTATATAAAGTATTGAATTATTAATCAGACAGACAAAATTTATGAACGCAGTGGTTAAGAATAAATAGTAAGCTCTATGACCGGTACGCCTGCTACGAGACGTAGCATTAGCTACGCCTGCTACGAGCCGTAGCAAGGGCTAAGCCAGGCAAGCGACAGACGTCGTAGTAGGTGGCGTTCAGATCTCCATGGCGTGAGTTTTATGTATGTACAAGCCGTGCAACCGATGGGATTTTCCATCCACAAAATGTTGAACTTCCGTACAAACGTTTACCCCCTATTTAACCCCTTTATGGAATGAATTTTCAAAAATCCTTCCTTAGTGGTCACTTTTATTATACAAGCTTACTTGTAATTCGATGTATATCCGACAGGAGCTGATAGGGGATCCAAAATGCAACAAATTGAACCCATTGAACATTTGACATTTAATTCCAAATAATAAAAAAACTACACATTGAATGGGTACTATTCTTTAATAATATTGTAGCTGGCACTTCAATTAAGCTATGAACATAATTAAAAGAATTTAAGTCAACATAGCAATTAAAATTGAGAGCGATTTAAGAATAATATCTTACCAATATCTTCATTATACGCTTTTAAAATGTTGTCTCGTTAAAAAATTACTATGATATTAATTGTACAAATAACTAAAACAACATTTTTTTTCATCATTTTAATTATTTTGTTAAATTAAGTACTTTTAATTATGTTCATACCTGAATTGAACTGCCAGCTTTAATATATTTTTTTAATGGTAGCCATTCAATATGTAGTTTATTTTTTTATTTGGAATTACATGTCAAATTTTTTTTTTTAAAGTAATTTTTGCGGGGTCCGGGCACGATTCTAATGCCAGCTTTTTTTTTGTTTGTTTATCTAAATGTATGTTCCGGCATCACGCAAAAACTACCGAATAGATTTTGTTAACATTTTGCATAGATATTCCTTATACGTCTAGTCAGTCTGTAGTCTATAAGTTATAACGATATTTGTTATGGGGGATGAGCAATATTGTAATTTGTTCGTATTCTTCTATAGTTTATCGCAAATCGTAAAAAGACACGCCAAAATATTGCAGATAGTTACAGATTTAACCTTTTAAATGATTATCATCGTGATATACCTCTAAGGAGCTGTGAAGACAATCATGACATAATATAAATAAGGCTATTTTGGTCTACTTTCAATAGATATTTTGTTTGCTTTCTTTTTTACAATTTGTTATGCTATTGTATTATGATAGTTCGTAAAACGTACACAGAAAAACATAGAGTTTAGGCCTCTTCTGTCATCTTTGGTTATAATAAAAATAAATATATATGGTTAGGTGACTGTTGATGAGAAATCCCGTGTATTTACAATCTACTGTTATATTATTTTAGTGATTATTCCTGTTCGTCAGGAATAATCTGTAAGAAAGCATCATCATTGTATCAATACTGTGCCATTAGGTAGTATACAATACAGTAAATAATTCGCTAAAACTAAAAACTTCGCAAGCAATAGGAAATGACTACTGAAGGCTGCGGGTATCGATCTCAGGACAAGCTGCTTCTCACAAGGACAACTGTACGTCTCATGACCCCGCGTCACCTTTCCTGACTCTCTTCATATGTTGGCTGCTGATACCACAACTGCAAACGTAGTACACAGGAGTTTTATAAAAATGTCGCTGTTATTTTAGTAAATTATGGTGTCTTACGACTTCTACGCGAATGAATTCGCGGGCGGAAGCTAGATTTTATTAGAAGATTATCAGACATCACTTATCACGTGTTGTTATACAACGTGTTGTTTTGCATCCTCGTCAAATTTCAGGAGGCTGTTATGAAATACATAAATAATCAAATAAAATTACGATCCTACTCAATAATTAATACATATGTACTTGTTTTTTTAGGTATTTAAGTTTGACAGTATTTCAGAATACTCCACTTTCAAAGAACAAAATCGCCACGTTGCGTATGTGGTAGGCAGTGTCGTACGACTATGTTGCTGTGTGCATACGTTACAGTTACAGCGCAGTTACAGGGCGGTATCACACGGGCCCTACACATGCCGATTTCCGAAAAATACAAAAAATTGAAATAAATACCTACTTATTTTATTATTGATTCGTGTCGAGAATCATTAGCATAGTTACCTCCTCGAATTTGACGAGGATGCAAAACAACACCTTGTATTATGATTATCAGACATCACTTATCACATGTTGTGACATTATGATTATCAGACATCACTTATCGCGTGTTGTGATATTATGATTATCAGACATCACTTATCGCGTGTTGTGATAATATGATTATCAGATATCACTTATCACGTGTTGTGATATTATGATTATGAGATATCACTTATCACGTGTTCTGATATTATGATTATCGGATATCACTTATCACGTGTTGTGATATTATGATTATCAGATATCACTTATCACTTGTTGTGATATTATGATTATCAGATATCAGTTATCACGGAAGCTATTTTTGAATTAAAAGCTGTACTATTAATAACGTCTGTGTGTTCTCAGTGCGTGCAGTTAAATGCACCCATTTTACAGTCGTACACTAATAGCTACGCTTGGATTTATAGTTGGGCGATACAAACAAGCACATAGCTCCTCGAAGGTGCTGTAAGACACAATTAGGGAATTTTATCAAGATTTTGTGCCATAGCATCGTAAAACTCACGATGATTAAAACAACATTTCATTGATTTATCATAGGAATTGAAGGAACAATTGTTTTTAATAATTGCATGACCTTTAACAAGAGCGCTTGGTGGTCTAGGCGATGTTCTCATTAAACAGTTGTGCTCTCATTTATCACACAATGCATACTGCCAACATATAAGTAAACGAATTCCATCCCTCGTAACGCTTTCAAACGGAGTCGTATCAAGACTATTACGCTAATAAACTCAACATCTCAGCCAGCTACTCGAGTAAAACGAAAACAGATGCTCAACTCTGGTAATTTCACCAGCAACGTTAATTTACTAATTACACAATTAATTATTTAATTTAAATGTCTCGTATACTTGCGAGCCCGCTCTTACAATGGCAGCTCCATTGTCCATACATAGATGGCCAAGTATAACTAATTTGCCTAATTACGACATTGCAAAAACGTACTCTTGTTTACGTTTAGAGCCACTTTATTCGATTAATTTCGTGGCTAAAATCGTTGATAGGACGATATTCGGGTAAAAAGGTTCAGCCCCCTGTGTATTCTTTTGTACGTCATTTTAAATTGATTATTCTTTCATTCGTTAATTGCTATCGTATTGTTTACCATGGAAGTGGTATATCTATCGCAGATAGGTGGTCGAATCCGCTGTTTTACATAACTGCTGTTTAATATAAAGGTATTTCGGAATTAGTTTCTACCAGTAACCGTGATAATTTATAATTTAAAGTGTAGTTTATTTCGGAAGGCCGTCAACTTGTGAGCGCTTAAATAATTAATGACTGTTTTCAATAGTAAACTCTCATTTTGCTAATAGCCCGCTGTTGATATAGGGCTGTCCCAAATTACGCCACATCATCCGGGTGGGCGCCCTCATGTACCTACTTAGTTTTGGACAAACTGCCATTTTCAGATTATCGGTTCGTTTAATGATTTAATTCTATGGAAATATGTAGACCAGACTAGACTAGACTATAGTACATTTCTTTAAAACTCCTCACGATTTCTATAATTTTCCATCGAATAAACTTTGTAGAAGGTTAACGATCAATATTTACCAACTTTATTCAACAGCAATATATTACCAGAAAACCTTAGCATCAAAGCACTATTGACGATCAGAATTCCTTGAATTTCAACGAATTATTTCATTGAAAACTATACAATAAACAAAGGAACTGTAGTTGTTTAGAAAACAGAAATAATGCAACTAAACAACAACAGGGTTCGTCTTGGATAGCGTAGGAATCAGTAGCACAAATATGTCTGGCTCTCAAGAAATGTAAACTAAAACCAAACATTGTTTTTTAGTATTAAATGTTGTTCCAACACTTCCAACATTGCATGATCCATCTGTATGTGTATTACTACCATTTGTTATGTTTTAGATAATCTTTTTTGTTGTGTATTTATTTTGATTAGCACTTAGGTACTTAAAGAGCGTTTTAATAGTAGTTTCAGGGTTCGTATTGTGCAAAATGGATATTATCAAATAATCAATTCAATCGTATGATTTTCAAATAAATGTTTTGAATTACTATTGTAGTTGTGAAGTCCTGTGTAGGCAGAAAATACAACAGTGGTGTCATCCGTTGTTAAGGGAAATATGACTATATCTACTAAATGTATTTGAGATGCTCTGTTTTCCTACAAGGAAAACTTGGTAGGGAAGGAAGCGATAGTATTGTATATACGGGTAGTTAGCCTTTCCCTTAACTGTCCCTTGCAGAGTTTAAGCAGGTTCCTTTGAAGGTATATACAGGTATATAGAGTACTCACAACAGTGTCGAAGAACGAGTACACATAGCTTTAATGTAATTTGACAAGCAGAAGCATGAACTTAAAAAAAACGAAGTAATTTTATTTCAGATTTCAATGGCTGACCAAGTGGAGTTGTTTGTGGAGTTTGAAGGCTCGTATTACACAACCTCACTCAAGATTCAAGCATTATCTACTTAAAACTAGTTTCAACCAATCAAATGGTTTTTAGCTTGTTTTGAGTAAGTAGCTTGCGTTTTACTGGTTCTGTGTCTACATATCTGCGAAAGCGTGGCTACATTGCATGGAAATACGGGCACGTTTGGCGTACGCTGGCAGGTGTGTAAACATTCCCTTAAACCTGACCTATAGTAGGTTATATTGGCTATCGAATGAGGTAATTTTCTTTTTTTACATGCCCCATAAAATATAAAGTTAACTCGTTTGTTTGTTCACCGTTAGAAGTGGTTCGTTCGTATTCATCGTGACGCAACCTAAATATCATTTGGTGAATTTTTCATGATCTCGAAAGGTCTCAGCTAGTCGAATATGCCAGAGGTTAATAAATCTATACCACTAATTTATTATGAATCTACAGAATGTCGGTTAAATGTTACTAAACGCGTTTGACGTCATAATTCTACTTTATGAACTGGGAAAAATAAGTCGTCACATAACTAGACGAGTTATTTATAGAACATTTTTGCTCGCAAAGACACGCGAAAGAAAATGCTTTCTTTTATATTTGTAGAAGTTAGAAGTCAGTTTCTATGACAGTTGTCTGGCCAAACGGCAACATTCTAGAAAAATATGAGCCACCAAATATTTCAGTCGCTTGCTACAATAAGAAAACGAACGAAACACTTCATGTGTTCAAGGTTGTTGTTTTTTAACCCCCGACGGAAAAAGACGGGTGTTATAAGTTTATCGTCGGTGTCTGTGTGTCTGTCTGCGACATCGTAGAACCCAAACGGCTAGCGTCCTTTGCTAAAAAAAAATAAAAAAAGAACGTTTTGAGAGGTTTTTGTTTGTATCGACGGATTTTTTTATTGTAACTTTTTGTTAATTTTAGATTTTTTACAATTTAAGTTAAGTTTTCAATACTAAATGGACTAACAAACTTATAAAATTACAATATAATAACCTAACCTGACTAAAACTATTAAGAAACTAAAATATGGCGTCGAAAAATTCCTCCGCATCGCTGTTGACTGGTAGTGTAGTAGGTATGTAGTATTTAGTTAATTTTCAATTATACAATGTTTGGATTTACTTTAAACACAAAACACTTTACAAATGTTGGTTACGAATTTCTACTAATACCTACAGTGTCTTTGTTATTGATGAAAACATACTCAGATGATAAACAATCAGTCAATCACTGTACACTCAAAGCCTCTAACTTTGAACAACTGATAACCGCCAACCACATCATTACTTTCATCTCTTCTCTTCAAAGGAAGTCGAGAAGTCTGACAAAGGAAATAAACTCACATAGAACTCGTAGAAGCAACGGTCATTATCTCATGTTGTACACAAAAGCCAAATCAGAAGTACCATCGGTACAAGACGGCAGCCACTTGTCGCGAGAGCAGTTAGGCCGAAGTTATCGCGGACCAGTTTAACTGGAGCACCCTCTGTCAGCCAGGTGCTACGTGCCTCGGATGTCCGCCAACTGCCGAGTACCTACTACAACTTACACTAAAATTATATCCAACTATTATCGCTAAGGTAACGGGGCGTGGTTGTACCTATTCGTTCCTGTTGCGTATAACGAATCTTTAGCTACTAGTGATATTTTTAATTTTATCAGACACTGATGTAATCAGCGACGTTTTATATAAGTGATAGCATGTCGACTAGTCCCTTGTTATCACTTCCGATTTACAAAACAAACAAAACGTAAAAGTTCGTAGCCAATTTACAAAAGTAGGTAAGCATACACTACACAATAATCAACGATAAGACTTTATAAAGCAACTAACTAAAATAAACCCACCTTTACCCCCTTTTTCACCACACAAGAAAATTCAAGATAGTTTATCCCGTAAATAAAATCCTGTCACACTTTTCGCATCCGGTTTTTCATTGAGAAACTACGCTACATTTATTTGCTAACTCCGACCAAATATAAAATAGTTACGAGAGCAACTAAATAGTCGGAAACTTGAAAGATACAAAAAGACCGCTGCGCCGAGTTTCTTCCGGTTTTTTCACGCTAACGAAAGAAGCTCTTTTTCCAAACTGTTGGTTCCGCGACTTTTATATTTTATTCCTGAGGGAATTAAAGGTGTGATTTATATCTCCATTTACTTTAATGAAATATCAATTTGGTAGAGGCTGGCTTTGAAAAGGATTTTTTTTAAAACTTATTTTTAATGTGGTGTTAGTACCTTACTTCTTAGATTGTATTAATCTGCAAGACATTAGCTAGGTAGGTACCTACTGTTTCAACCTTTATCTATCAAATTTCTCCGGTCCCTGATCTAATTGATCATCAAAGCGATTATGACAGCAGTAATCCTCTTAGAATAGTTTATTGAAATACAAAGATTGTTGTTTAAATAATAGAAATATCAAACAAACGCTCGTAACAACATCCAAAATCTAATTCAGAAATAAGTTGGTAAAGCTTCCTTTAAAGCCAATTACCACCCACCATTCAATAAATGTGCCGGGTATACGTCAAAACACGCTCCACGTTTATTTAGTTAAGTAAATTCCTTTGTCACAATTCAAGTAAAGATTAATTCAGCTAACAATATCACCCTTTTAGCTCGCGGCTTGATGAAGCACCATATTCCTGTTAATGCTTTAAAATAACACCCTTCAAGCATCAAACTTTGTTGGATACCCAGGTAATGAGGGCCAGACTCCGGCCAGATACTGGTTTGTCATTGGAATTGCTCTATCCGAACAAAATGGCGACCAAGTATTAAATTGCTCCACGCCATCAGTCACCTGTCACCCGGATAGTGGTGCTATCAACCCCGCCTGAAGCCAAATTGAACTATTATAAGTTATGGCATTAACCTTTATATTTACATGCTTTCGAGAGAATTACTTCACATTAAACTTCATTCATTACGTAGAGGAGGTAATGTTTTCTCTAATTTATGTGCAGTCTTTACAAGTTTACACAAAATATATTCTGTAACGTTTAACTATATAACCAAAACTGTTAAATAAAACTTGTCTTAAAGGGTAAAGATAGGACCAGGATTAAGAAAAAACCGGTATGACTTCTTGGCAGTATTAAAAATCACAAATCTGCATTACGCTGAATACCAAAGCTAACAAAAACTGGTGCATTTAATTAAAACCATAAAAGGTAACGGGAAACAAAAGGAACATTGTCTTTATATTCAGCTTCGCCATTCCCAGAGTAATGTCTCGTAGCGTGCTTCATGTATGGCACTATTTGTTTGAGCAAAATATAACTAATTAAAACTGCTGTAAGTGTTGTGACACGGAACAAACGCCGCCATCCCGGTAAATTCATGCTTCATAATTGAGTACCGGGTAATTATAGTGCGCAATACTAACGTGGACTTGATTTATTATCTTTCTTTGAATTTTACCACAACGGAGCACGTTTGTTTCACAGTGAAGGATTGCTTTTCCACTACCTCGAAGAAAGTATTGAATTCACTTCGCTCCATTCTTTACAAATTCGCCGCTAATTCAAGCCGCGAAAACTTGTAACAATAACAGTCTGCTAGTACTTGCCAAAAGGTTGAATCAATTTCAATGTGTTTTTCACTTATAACACTTTCCATTACCATATCAAAGAGGGAAAAATACAAGTCTATTTTTAGATACTACAGATTTATTTTTGGCAAAATATATGAATAATATACATCCAACCCGGGCTTAAAAATACTTTACTCCGTAAACAAGATATATCAAAACCTCGTATACAAAGCCATTTTAAGTATAGTGTGGGTTGTGTCCATCGTAATCGAGTAATTTACGGCAATTTCGTCGACGAAGTTTCGTTAGCATTTTTACCAAAGGGGCATAATGTAAATAATAATAAGCTCCTTCACTTTCCTTATTTGCGTCTATGGTTTGTTTTTCCCTCAGAATACTTTTTGTTCGTGAGCTTAATATATTTTCACGTAATTTCCACGACGGCGCAGATGTGACCTCAACGCTTTGATGTCAGCGTCTCTTGTTTATATTTCTTAACACATGAGAATTTCATTAAGAGAAGTACACACGCCGCGACTTTGTCTGACAGTGATTGTCTTCGTAATAAATTGTTGTTGTTCTAACATAATTAATTATGATCTTGATGAGGAAATTTCCCCGGTTAGACATGAATTATTTTTAATTTTCTTAGAAATCTAATCAATTTTTATGTATGGGTTAGAATAATATTGACATTTAATTAGCTTTGCTATCTTAAATTGATGAGGCAATGTTGGACTTTATCGAATCTAAACTTACAACAAGGCGTGCAGTGACTATCATAGGTAGTAACGAAATTCATTTAAGTTAATCAAAAGAGAAGGTTGATATTTATTTGATTGCCATTACTTATATTAACCATTTCAATTAAGGTGATGAAGAGAAAGAATTCTACTTTATGTTTGCCCTACAATTGGATAATCTTAGTAACCTTGTTCAGTTGTCGTTTAGTTCTGTAATTAGGTGCGAGATTAATAAAAATACAACACGACAAAATAAAAGAATAGGTATAAGTTCCAAGGACACGTTCGCCTTTTGGTTATGTAGAACAATAAAAACTTTGCCAGTTTCTCAAACACGCAAGTGTAAGCATGTTGTGTTTCAGCCGTTACGTCTATATTTGCATGTCATGTACGACATTGATGTTTGACGTGTCCGGATTGCGTGGCCCCTGATGGCCGACCTTGGCCGAGGGTGGTCGCCAGTCGACACCAAACTGTCATAAGTCCACAAAACAGACCCGGCGTTTTTATTATCGCTGTATAATGTGACTGTACCTTAATAATTAGCTTCGTGCATCTATTTGCTTTAATTAAGAGGGTTAAAGGGCCAAGGCCGTGATGTACGGGGATGTCACCGCTAGTCCTTGTTTTGGAATATTAAAATACTTTATTTATGATAACGCCGCGGGTAGCAACCGCTAGACATTAGCATAGAAACGGGAGCTTTGTATTGACTTATTTAAGTTTATAGAATCGCATAATGGCACGTTGGGTAGCGGGTATAATTACCATTATTCTAATATTCATTGAATTAAATACGCCTGTAAATGGTGTATAATTTTGTGATTGCATAATATGTGGTATTTCGCGGTGGCGGCCAAAAGGTAAAACTTTAGTCCTGGTTGAAAAGTTGTTATTAAACTGGCGGTAGAACACGTTTAATTTACGTGCGAACTGGGGTATTAGTATTAGTAGGTATTAACGTGCAGGGTTTGTTTCATACAAAGACATTCGAATATGTAACTTTATTTGTATTCCAACAGTTCGTTATTTGTTGTTGTTACACGTGGCACTAAGTGCCGCCACAATTTTGTTATTTTGTTCTAAATTCTGTATAGTAACGTACGCTTTATTGTGTGCTGTAGTGTTATTTGCCTTGCCTAGAACGAACTTATCTATCATGCTCCTGTCGATGTGAAAGTTGGGTTCCCATAAGGATTGAAAAGCTTATGTTGCAACAGAGAGAAAGAGAAGAAAGGCAACAAGAAAAATATAGGGTACCTACTAACTGATCAATCATAGCATCGACAGCTTCCAACTTTTCATCAATGATTTACATTTATCAACATTATTCACCACTGCAAACAATAGCAAATGCGTCTGTTACATTAGTACATTCGATTCGAGAATTAATTACTTACGTCCACATTAGGTACGTCCGATCGCTGTGCCAGGACAATAATTATACGAATTAAATGGGAGCCGGCTCGAATTATTCTTCTATTTGGGGCGAGTGAGGAAGTTAACAAATTGTTCGGGCGAATTAGTGAGTCTGCGGTTTGTTAGATACCTTTGTCTAAGCTTTGTGTAGGAAACAATCGGTCCTTTTTTTATTTATTTTTTGTATTGGTAACTATTGTTTCATTAGGTTTGACGCTGTGTTTAGTGGTTCAGGTTATCTGGTTGACTTTAGTAATTAACGGAATTGGTGGTTTAAGTTAATGCTAAGTTTAAAATGGTGTACCTGTAACTCCGCCGTATATTTTGTTAATTCAATTTTTAATTGAATAAGTCAGTTCTCCGGTAAGTCTTACACGCGGCATGAAATTTGGAAGAAAGCTAGTTTTCATTATCTCTTCTTAGTATTAGTTTATTCTGATTTGCATTAGGATGATCTATCTGATCCTGTAATCAAGAACGTCTAGTAGGGGTTTATTAATAGAAAAGTACTCTTATATCGTGTAAGTTAATTGTGGTCAAGGCCACTAAAGAAATAAATCAAGGGCTCTAAAAATAAAGAATAAATGAGGCAAACAATAGGGAATATGCATGTTATTTAAATTTGGTTCAAATATTTTTATTCCAAATCTTTATTGGCCCGACATTTGAACTAAATGAATATTTTAGTAATTAATATCTTAAAATTAATAAATAAAAGTACAAATTAAGCGAGGGGAATTCAAATTTGTAAAACGCAACACCATTGGTTAAAACAAAACGTGACGTCAAAATAATATGTCAACAAGTTCGTATTGCTTACATTTGTATGGCATTGCAGGCTTTTGAATAAAAATATATATTAATACAGTGTGTGTTGTGAGTTCATTTATCGTTTATGTGTAATTTGTGTAGGTATACTAGTGAGATTAGAAATCATTTAAGACAATGGCTGAAGTGGTTTTGTAAAAGCACAATCGGATAATTTGCCTAGAGTAGATCCATTCATGTTGTCATCTTACTTATTTTCTTTCAAATCCAAATTTTACGTCCTCTGAAGTAAAAGGAGTGAAAGCTGGAAGGTAATTATTCTATAATAACACATTATGTACGTTATTTTAGCCATAAATACAATCTTAAATATATTGAGGAGTAAACATTTTTTTTTTTGAGGATGGGAAATCATCAAATGACCCCTCCCGCTCTGGGTGGAGCGGAAGGGAGTGTCAGACTCTTATTGACTAAAACCCACCCGTGTTCCTTCCTTGGCCCTTTATGTTCCGGGTCAGCGGTACCCCTTTCGGATGATCCCGCTTTCCCGGCAGTGGGCGCCCTCTTCGATGCTGACATCTCTTTAAGGCGCGCGTGGAACACGTACGCGCCGTCCAGCACGGGCCTGGTCCTTATCGGACGGTGAGCTACCCATTACTCACCGCCGGCAGGCCCGCGCCTACGGTGGCCGGGAGTCGTCACGCGGCTCCCGACGCCCGGAGCGTCCACCGCGGCGGCTTGGGCGGGAGACTCTCTCCCTCTCCCGTCCCGCCACCTCCTTCGCTAGCATGACTGCTTCGCAGAAGGAGGCGACTGCCTCCCACTCCCCCTCGCCCCGGACCATGGCTGGAACCAAGGCCGGGCGTGAGAGGTCGCCGCCGCTGCCGATCGCCTCTACGAGGACACGGCGGTGCTCCGCCAATGCAGGGCAGGCCCCCACCGTATGCTCCACCGTGTCCTCTGGGCGATCATCGCAGTGGTGACACCTGGGCGTTTCCTCCCGCCTGATGATATGTAGGAACCTCCCGAAACATCCGTGTCCGGTGAGGACCTGCGTCAGGCGGTAGGTGAGGACGCCGTGACGCCTCTCTAGCCACTCCTCAAAGAGGGGTCTTACCGCCGCTATCGTGGCGTGCCCTGCGCTGGGTTGCGACAGTCGCTCTTTCCATGACGCCATGAGATCGCGCCGGAGGTCCGTCCGCTCCGCCGCGATTTGCCGCGGAAGCGGGGTTTCCCCCCGGCGTAGTGCCTCCGCGTGCCACTCATACAGGCGCGCGAGGACTATCGCCTCCAGATCCCACGGCGGCAGTCCGGCAAGGAGGCTTGCCGCCTCGCCCGAGATCGTGCGGTAGCCCCGGATCAGCCTTACGGCTACCACCTTTTGGCGCGCGTTCAGATAGTGGGCGGCTATCCACCGCAGTGAACGCGCCCACACCGGGGCCCCATATGTTGCCATGGACCGCACGACCCCCGCGTAAAGCCTCCGGCAGGAGGCGTTCGGACCCCTCAGGTTGGGCAGGAGCCGCTTGAGGGCGGCCCCAGTCCGTTCCAGTTTGGGGGCCAAACGTCGGAAGTGCGAGGAGTAAACATAACCAATAATTTTTAATTCACAACAATGTAAACAAGTTATTGCCATCGATCACGAATAAAGAACTTTATTAGTGATCGATGGTTATTGCATAGGTATACTTCATCTCTTTTGATAACCTTACACCATTCCTTACGTATTTTTGCACCTATCGGAACTGGAAAAACACTTTATCAGGTGCCATTCTGATAGTGTTTCTGCATTCAGGCACAATGCAATACTTATAAATTAGATTTGAGCTATTTTTATGGTAAATTAAATTAAGAACGAGAACACCTGTAGTAAACAATGGACTGGACTGTCACTGGACATACTATTATTTGACGTCATCAACTGAGCGCGCGAAAATGGCGGCGTTTAAACAGCTCAAAATTATTCTCTATTTTCAATAATTTTTTAAACCTAATTACAACATTTTTAAATAGTATTTATATTTTTTTACTATGTTATAACGGCGTAAACAATGAATTAAAATATAAAATAAATACATGCATATACCCTCAATAAATTTAATGTGACATACATTCCTTTCAGAAATATTTCCACTTACTAGCCCTGGCTTACTTCCAGCGCTGAAACTAATGAAGTGGCGCGGACTTTATACAGGGCGTCCCACGGATATGCCACATGGAGGGAAAGTACCTTGAATATTGTAGATGGAACCTTTTACTAAAAGAAGACATTATTTGAATTAAAAAAAAAAAACAATTTAAACTGCATTCATAGATATTTAAATAATTACATGGTTGAACCGGAAATCGAACCCGTTACATGTGAAAAAAAATAATCACAACAAAATAAATCAAACAAAATTTCTCATCAAATGTTAAAATTCATGGTCTTCCTATTATTTGTGACAATAAGTTATTTAGCAAAAAATAATCCTTATGATGAAGCCTTTCGATCGGTATGATAAAGCTGCAGGGTGATTATGTTTCTCATGTAACGGGTTTGCTCATAGACTACTGAATCCATTTCAGTAACTATTAATATAGGTAGTTTTTTCAAAAATTATATATTTTGCAATACTGACCGCTGATTGGGCCAAAGGAAATTAAATCTTATTGCAAGACAGTAAGACACAATTTTAAATGCAGAAAGTAATGTTAGGGTTAACACGATGGGTTCCGTTCCCTCCCCGTGCTCGTCCTCGGGGATTTCAATGCCAAGAATGTGGCTTGGGATTCCCGGTATACGGACACACGGGGCAGGATAGTGGAGGACTGGGCTCTGGAGACAGGCCTGGTCGTCCTAAATCGGGGTTCTGTCCCCACGTGTGTGCGGATGCGGGGTGAATCGGTGGTGGACATCTCGTTCGCCAGCCCCGCTCTGTCACCGCGTGTCCTTGACTGGCGCGTCATAGAGGGGGTGGAGACCTATTCCGACCACCGGTACATCCGGTTTGACGTCTCCGCCCAGACCTCGAGCGCGCTGGTCCGAGAGGCCCCGAGTGGTCCGCGGTGGGCGCTGAAGCAGCTGGACCGGGAGCTCCTCCTGGAAGCCTCGATCGTGCAGGCCTGGGTGTCATCACCGGACAGGCCTGCTGACATCAACGTCGAGGCGGAGTGGTTCCGGGAGGCCATGTCCGAAATATGTGACGTGGCAATGCCCCGGGCCCAGCCCGGACGCGCTCAGCGCCAGGTGTGCTGGTGGTCGCCAGAGTTGACGACTTTACGCAGTGCGTGCGTCGAGGAGTCGCTGGAGACTCTGAACAGGGACCCGTGGGGACGCCCCTACAAATTGGTGCGTGAGAAGCTCCGCCCATGGGCTCCCCCGCTGACGCAGAGTCTCCGGCCCCAGCTCGTGGAGGACGTGGTGAGCACTCTGTTCCCTTCTAGAGGGGACCATATCTCCCCGTCCATGGCTCCGCCTACTGCGGTGCTGAATGCGGACCACACCACCGACGACGACGGCGATGCTCCGGAGGTGACCGAGGTAGAGCTGCGAGTGGCGGTACGTAGGCTGAGTGCTAAAAATACCGCCCCAGGACCCGACGGCTTACCTGGGAAAGCCTGGGTTCTGGCCTCGGAGGCTCTCGGGCCTCGACTAAGGGGGCTCCTAAGCGCATGCATGGAGAGGGGCCAGTTCCCACTTCGTTGGAAAACGGGGAAACTGGTCCTCATCAAGAAGCCGGGGCGCCCAGCGGACTCTCCGTCCGCTTACCGGCCCATCGTGCTGCTCGACGAGGTGGGCAAGCTCTTTGAGACAGTCATTGCAGACCGCCTCGTCGGGCGGCTGGTGCGGGTGGGGCCGGATTTGGCGGAGAGCCAGTTTGGCTTCCGCAGGGGGCGCTCTACGGTGGACGCCATCATGCGCGTGCGGGCCCTCACGACGGGGGATGCTGTGGCCCGGGGTGAGGTCGTCTTGGCGGTGTCTCTGGACATCGCCAATGCCTTCAATATCCTGCCCTGGAGTTGCATCAGGGAGGCACTCCGGTATCACCGGATGCCGACCTACCTCTGTCGTGTGGTCGAGGCCTATTTGACGGACAGGGCCGTCATCTACCCCGGTCACCAGGGAGTATGGAACCGGCAAGAGATGTCGTGCGGTGTCCCACAGGGATCGATCCTGGGGCCGCATCTGTGGGATATCGGCTACGACTGGGTGCTGCGCGCCGACCTCCCCAGTGGCGTCAGCGTGGTTTGTTACGCTGACGACACGCTGGTCCTGGCGCAGGGGAGGTCGCACCAGGCGGCGGCCGAACTAGCGACACGCGGGGTTGCGACAATCGTCGAGAGGATCCGACGATTGGGACTCGAGGTGGCCTTGCACAAGTCCGAGGCCATGTGTTTTCATGGTCCTCGGAACACGCCACCGTCGGGTTCCCAAATAACGGTAGGAGGGGTTCACATCGGCGTCGAGTCGACGATGAAGTACCTGGGACTCGTCCTCGACAGCCGGTGGAACTTCGTGGAGCATTTCCGACGTTTGGCTCCCAGACTGGAAAGGGCCGGGGCTGCCTTAAAGCGGCTCCTGCCCAATCTAGGGGGGCCAAACGCCTCCTGCCGGAGGCTCTACGCGGGGTCGTGCGGTCCATGGCCCTTTACGGGGCACCGGTGTGGGCGCGTTCCTTGAGGCGGCGGCCAGCCCGCTGGTTGAACGCGCCCCAAAGGGTCATGGCTACCCGGCTGGTCCGGGGATACCGTACGGTCTCCGGTGAGGCGGCGAGCCTCCTTGCCGGATTACCGCCATGGGATCTGGAGGCAAAAGTCCTCGCGCACGTTTGGGAGTGGCGCGAGGAGGCGAAACGCCGGGGCGTAGCTCCGCTGCCGCGAGAAATCACGGTACAGCGGACAGAGCTCCGGCGAGATCTCAGGGCGGCATGGAGAGTGCGATTGTCGCAACCCAGCGCTGGGCACGCCACAATTGCGGCGATAAGTCCCCTCTTTGAGGAGTGGCTTGAGAGGCGCCACGGCGTCCTCACCTTCCGCCTGACGCAGGTCCTCACCAGACACGGTTGTTTCGGGAGGTTCCTGTTCCGGATAAGGCGGGAGGAAACGCCCGGGTGTCACCATTGTGTGGATCGCCCGGAGGACACGGTGGAGCATACGGTGGAGGTCTGCCCGGCTTGGGCGGAGCACCGCCGTGTCCTCGTGGAGGCGATTGGCGGTGGCGATCTCTCGCGTCCGGCCTTGGTCCAGGCCATGGTACGGAGCGAGAGGGCTTGGGAAGCCGTCACCTCCTTCTGCAAAGCAGTAATGTTCGCGAAGGAGGAGGCGGAACGCGTGAGGGAGAGGCAAAATTTGCGCCCTCACGCCCCTAGCCGCCGCAGGAGATGCCCTGGGCGTCGGGAATCGCAGGCCGATTCCCGGCCACCGTAGGCGCGGGCTTGCGAACGGCGAGCAATGGGCAGCTCGCCGTTCGACAAGGTCCAGGCCCGGGTCGACGGCGCGTTGTGTTCCACGCGCGCCTCAAAGAGATGTCAGCACCAATGACGGGGTTTGCTAGGACCGATGCCTGCTAGGGTTGCGGAAAAGTCCAAGAGGGTTACCGTGGCCCCTGGCACAGGCAACTGAAGGAACACGGGTGGGTTTTAGTCAGTAAGAGTCTGACACGCCCTCCTGCTCTGCCCGGAGCGGGAGAAGTTATTTGATGATTTCCCACCCACAAAAAAAAAAAAAAAAAAGGGTTAACACGATTTTCTTAATAATAATAGTGTTGGTAACGGAAGGCGAGATGACATCATAAAGACGTCAGGCGATCAGCTGTCAACCGATGGGAGGTTATAAAAGGAGGCACGTTGTGTGGCAACCTTTTTTTTCTGCCTGGACGGTGCTCGGAACGGACGTGCTACCTGACCGTTATAGTGTGCTTGTGTTTCTTTTGATATTTTTATGATTTTATAACCTGTAATTTAAAAGAATTAAAGATTGTTTATTTTTTTAACTTGTTTCCCTTCTGATTACTAACATCAGAACTGGGATAAAGATTCATTCGCCCACAAGTTAAAACTAGTTTTCAGGCTTACAATTTTTATTAAAGCAGGTAGAAGTAGCTATGGATAGATCGAGTCGTTCACGTTCAAAAAATAGTGCCCCGCGTTCTATACGATCTCGTAGCCACCATAAGCGGAGCAGAAGGTCACGTAGCAAGTCTCGGGATTGCGATCGCCGTTCCAGGCGCGAACGAGATCGTCGTGGGAGCCGCCTGAGGACGCGAAGCCCTGCATCACCGCTCCACCAACAATCGCTTGAGACCATTGTCTCGCGGTTGAAAGCCTTAGAAGATCGTTCACGGGTAATAGCTACGCCGGAAACTACAGGTACTGCTACTGATACTTCGACTGCAACTACGGATAAAATAGTGGAAGCAATACAGTCATTAAAGTCAGTAAGCACCCATCATTTTTATGTGTCTAATTTCGACCCAAAAGTGCATGATGTTGATCAGTGGTTTGACGAGGTTGACAGGGCTCAGGTTTTGAATAATTGGTCAGGAAATGAGTGCCTTTCCCGCGTTGGGAACTGTCTGAAGGGAGATTCTAAGACCTGGCTTAGTGAATGGGTTACAAATGACCGTTCATGGTGCAATTTTAAAAAGGATTTTCGATCACTTTGTGTCAAGAAAATTGATGTGGCAGGTATTTTGTATGAAGTAATGAGCTCTGATTCAGACAGTTACCCAACCTACGCTGAATATGCACGTAGATGTCTATTACGTTTACGGATTGTAAAAGGCTTATCAGACGAGTTGATAACGGCGATTGTTATTAGAGGGATAAAAGACCCTCAAATTAAAGCAACTGCTACTAATGCAAATCTGACGCCTGACAACCTCGTTAGTTACTTATCTACCTTCGTAAAGCCCATTTCTAAGCAGAATAGTGACAGTTCGCGCTCGAAAGATAACAAGAGCTCACTTATAAATAACTTCAAGCGCTCATCTAGGGGTCAGGGTCCAAAATGTTTCACTTGTGGTCAGATAGGGCATAAACAAGCGGGTTGTTTTAAAAGGTCGAAATCAAACGATACGACTGAACTAAATAAATCTGAATCGAATTCTACCTCAAATAAGGCAGTATGTGCATATTGTAAAAAGGCTGGTCATGATATTAGTGTTTGTTTTGCTAAGCTGCGTGCAAATAGTAAGCCCAATAAAAGTAATGTAAATTTCTGCTCTGTTCCTATAAAAAATAAGTCCAGTGACATTGTAGTTGGAATGGTTCAGGGTATACCTATAGACATTCTGATTGATAGTGGGGCGTTAGAAGTTTCGTTGATTTCGTCATCTGTGGTCAATCATTTTTCTTGTTCGAGGAAACCGATTAATAAACAATTGAAAGGAATAAGTGATTCCATTATTTGTGTTGATTGCTATGTCACGCTTATAATAGAGCTTGAGGAAATAACTATTGAAGTGGATTTGCTTGTTGTGCCTAGTGTATGTATGAACGCACCAATTATTATTGGTACTGATGTGCTAAACAGGGAAGGGGTAACCTACATAAGGACCAGGGAATCTCAACGTTTAACTCATAATAAAGCTTTGTCGGGAGTATCCATGGTTAAACCTGACATGCAATCCTATGGTTTTAAAACCGCATTAATCAGTGATGATCGGGAGAAACTTACAAGAATACTAAACAAATATTCGGAATTTATGATTTCTGGTACGGCTACGTCTACAGTTATCACAGGCTGTATGCACATTCGATTGAACAGTGAGATACCTATTAATTATCGTCCTTACAAAATGTCCTACAATGAAAAGCTTAAAGTTAGAGAGATTATTCAGGATCTTCTTAGTAAAGGCATAATACGTGATTCGGAGTCCCCATATTCGAGTCCGATTCTTCTAGTAAAAAAGAAGGACGGATCGGATCGTATGTGTGTGGACTTCCGGGCGCTTAATAAAATCACAGTTAGAGATAGATATCCCTTACCTTTAATAGATGATCACATTGATCGACTAGGGAAGTCAAAATTCTTCACACTTCTTGATATGGCTACCGGATTTCACCAAATTAGATTAGATGAGCAATCAATACCCTTAACTGGCTTCGTGACGCCCGAAGGGCATTTTGAATATTTGAAGATGCCTTATGGGCTAGCCAACGCACCCATAATATTTCAACGTATTATTGCAAATACACTGCGCGAATTCATTGAGGCAGGCAAAGTATTGGTGTACGTCGACGACTGTATGCTGCTGTCCTGTTCAATTGACCAGGGTTTAGAGGTATTAGATGAAGTTTTAGCTGTTTTGACTAAGGCCGGTTTCTCAGTGAATTTGCGTAAGTGTTCATTTCTATGCCAGGAAATTGAATATTTAGGCAGAATTATATCAAATGGTGGAGTCCGACCGTCAACAAGTAAGGTCCAGGCGCTCGTGAATGCACCCGTTCCCCAGAATGTCAAACAAGCAAGACAATTTTTAGGCCTAGCTGGTTATTTCAGAAAGTACATAGCAAATTACTCGATGAAAACAACTTGTATTGCTCGTTTGACGCGTAAAGGTGTTGCATTTGTCTGGGGACCACAGCAGGAAAGCGTTCGCCAAGAGCTTATTAAGTCTCTTACTAGTGAGCCAATATTAGCCATTTTTGACCCAGAGCTTCCTGCTGAGGTTCACACAGATGCGAGTAGTGCAGGTTATGGCGCGGTTTTCCTACAGGTTCATAAGGATGGTAACAAGCGTGTGGTTGCTTACTATAGCCAGGTTACGAAAGGTAGTGAACAACGTTACCATTCTTATGAACTGGAAACACTCGCTGTAGTAAAAGCTCTTAAGCATTTTAGGCATTACCTCATAGGAATGCCATTTACCGTAGTGACAGACTGCAATGCCTTAAAAGCTACTCAAAATAAGAAAGATCTACTCCCGAGAGTAGCGAGGTGGTGGATATATCTACAGGACTTTGACTTTATCATTCAATATAGGAAAGGGGTAATGATACCTCACGCAGACTATCTTAGCCGTAACCCCGTACCTACGGTAAATAACATTGAGAAACCGCGAAATTGGGCTCAAATCGCGCAAGCTGGAGACGAGGAGACTCAAACTTTAATCAGGTCTTTAGATGAGGGAAGCTTGGACTCTTCACGCTATGTTAAACTGAATAATCTTTTGTACTATCGCTTCACACCAGTAGGTGAAGAGTCTAAGTTACTTTGTTACATACCAAAAGGACATCGTTTGAGCCTCCTACGAATATTTCATGATGAACATAGCCATATTAACGCTGATAAAACTGCTGATCTTATCTTAAAACACTTTTGGTTTCCTGGTCTTAGAGCTTTTATTTCTAAGTACATATTACACTGCCTCATATGCATAGCTCACAAGAGAGTTCCAAGAGCTCCACGACAACCTATTAACTCTTGGACAAAACCAAATGTCCCTTTTGACACCTTACACGTAGATGCTCTAGGCCCATTAGTAATATCCAACGGTAATAAACACATTTTAGTTGTTGTGGATTCTTTTACAAAATATTGTTTATTAAACCCTATTTGTACTCAGGACTTAAATGAGTTAAAACGTGTTATGCAAAATGTTGTGTCTCTGTTTGGAACACCTAAGACAATTGTATGTGATAGAGGTAGGATGTTTCAATCATCTGGTTTTGTATCACTAATGAATGATTTAAGTTGTCAGGTTCATTATATTACCCCCGAGATGCACCAAGCCAATGGTCAGGTGGAGCGTTACGTCCGCACCGTCCTTAACATGTTGAGAATCGAGGTGAACCATCGGAAAGGGGAATGGTCTGAACAGTTGTGGAGGTTACAGCTGATACTCAACATGACGAAGCAAAAGACCACCCAGCAGTCCCCGCTTAACCTGCTTGTCGGTGCCGAAGGAGCTACCCCGGTTATTCGCACATTAATCCGAGACGTTGCCATCGAAGCGTCTGGTGAAAACCGTGTGTCGCTACGGGAGATGAGGAGGCAAAGAACGGCCGAACGGTTAAGCAAGAACCAAGCTGATCAAGACAGGCGTGTTAACGAACACCGAAAATCTCCACGTACCTACAGCAAAGATGACAGAGTCTTCGTTATCAAGTATTCCCAGTCCACGGGGAAACTTGATCCTGGTATGCGCGGGCCTTACCGCGTAGTTGGAGTCCTGGACCATGGCCGCTATGAGCTGCAGCTTCTGGCTGGTTCCTATGGGAAGACCACATATGCTGCTGCACAGTTCATGGTACCCTGGAGGGGTGAGTGGACTCCTGAGACATGTGCTGCATTTTTTGAAGGCAAGTATTTTCTTGAAGTCTGTGTGATATGCTAACAACGAGCCTATGTCAACAGCCACTGGGTGGTATGCAAACTGAGAGCCTATGCCTACAGTGTTTCTAGAAGTCTGGGCGGTATGCCAACTAGGTGCCTATGCCGACAGCCGCTGTGAGATACGCTAACTAGGTGCCTCTGTCTGCAGTGCGACCAAGTTACTTATTTGGTTTGTTAATCTTAGCTAAGATTTTGATATCTCATGTTATTTTACGAGTAATGCGCATTACCTTTTATGTATTCAAGATGTTTTTGCTTCAACATCTGTTGTCTTTTTATGTAATACGATTGTCTGATTACAGGAGTTAGCGAAGACTCAAGCGTCTTATTAGAAGACACTGCTAAAGATCAAGCGGGATCATCTTCTGGACCTGACGAGGACGTCAGAGCGTCAGGAGAGGCCGTGTTGGTAACGGAAGGCGAGATGACATCATAAAGACGTCAGGCGATCAGCTGTCAACCGATGGGAGGTTATAAAAGGAGGCACGTTGTGTGGCAACCTTTTTTTTCTGCCTGGACGGTGCTCGGAACGGACGTGCTACCTGACCGTTATAGTGTGCTTGTGTTTCTTTTGATATTTTTATGATTTTATAACCTGTAATTTAAAAGAATTAAAGATTGTTTATTTTTTTAACTTGTTTCCCTTCTGATTACTAACAATAGTTATATTTATTAATTAAAAAATAATTGTTTTGGTTCATGTATAATGCTTTTAACTCAATACTCTAATTGGGGTGTATGAGGTCTTGCGTTAATTATGTTACACCTTGTATAGGTAAATATTATAATTAATATTTATATAATAATAATAATAACTATTATAGATTTATTATTATTATATATTATAGATATTATTAGATTTATTTATTTATAGATATTGCACACAAACGTACGTCGCTTCCACGAGCCAGTTATTAATTATTTTTAAGAGGCTTCTTCTAGTTATGTATTGCCTTTTGCTAGGTGGAGTATGAACTGTTAATTGTTATAACTTGTTAATTGATATTAATTGTCTTTTGAGTACATTAGTGTTGTGCCAAAACTTGACCTGCTAGTTTTAGTGCGATCAGCGATTTGGCGACGCTCTAATTTGTGAAAAACGCAATTTTGATATCGCGGCAGAGCGTGTAGATACACTTGTGTCAACATAGAGAGTTCTGAAAACGCGATGCAGCATTGATAGAACCGCGAAATCGTTGGTTGCTGATTCTAAAAATAGCAGGTCTGCTAAGGCTCTTAGCTTCTTGGTTGATTGATTGAAACAAAGCGCGAGTGCTTAAATTATATTTTTAGATACTATTGATTCTTAAGTTATATTTTAGTAAATAGAGTGGTCGGGCTCTGAACTAACTTCTGATAAACCTCGACATTCTATTTCTGTATGATTGTGGTGACGGTAAATATACATTTTAAAATATCACATTACCAACACACTTCTGCATAAAGAAAAAACAAAAATTATAAAAAAAAAACATTTTAATAAAAAAGAATGATTTATGAAAAACTTAAAGCTGACATTGGAAAAAATAGTTCCATTTTAACTAGATACTTTTTCTAAAGATATTAGAAATAGGATTCGTTATATAAAATTAATGCCGAAGCTATTGGATCAGTTATTTAAAAACCATTTTATCCGGTCCCAGAATGAATTTCGCAAAAATTATTTTTAGTTTTACTTCTCAAAATTGATAAATCTTTTATCGCTATTTTTTGCTAGTCTATAAATGAAACATAAGAACAGGAAAGCAGCTTCATCAGCCGAAGAGCAGGAAAGGTCCCACTTGTTCTAGCCAATAATACAAAATATAAAACAAGGATAATGTATTCAAAAGGTCTCGCTGAACTTTAAGAAAAAAGTAGCCGTTTAAGGGAAGCTGGTACAAAATGACGAAGGAGGCTGTAAAGTGAAATGATTCCGATTCTCCCCCGTTGATAGAAGTTTTATCTCTCGCGCATTCTCAGAGGCTTTGAGTGTCAAAGCTCGATGGAGAACATTGCTCTAATTTTAAAAGTAAGTCGAACTATACTGAAACTTCAATACAGTATGTACGACTGAAGTTTGTAATCCATTCTCACTAAGCAAATATACGTTTTCTTTGAGTAATGAAACTTAATATTAAAGTGATGCGCATCCCTTTACTAATCATTTATAGTAACTTTTAGATTAATCTTGCTAATTGGTATATACCTATTTGCGATAGTAACGATACTCTTAGCTAGCAATTAAATAAATAAATAGATACATTTCGTTTAGGTTTAAGTTTATTTCAGCCATTTACGTTGTTTAATTAGTCAAATTGATATTCAACGTGGAGTAGTAAAAAATCGAATCACCGTTCGTCAGTGGATTCGTCGCAACACTCGAAAAAACATTCACATCGGGTTTTGTACCGTACGTGTTCAAATATCGAAACCTGCATGAATATTTTTGCTGAATTCTCGCATAGTGACACGTGCCGTCAAGGAGCTATCGTAAATAAAATGGCTCAAACATAAAAAGGCACAGCCTCAATCTACTAATTACATTACGGAATATTTAATTAAATTAATCTTCTCACACATGCGTCGTATGTAATAAATCCACGTAGGCCCTAATCTTATAAAGTTATTAACCCCGGAAATATTCGTGACCAAAATCAACGCAACAAAAACCATACCAAAGGTTGTATATCCCAAAGATTTATATTACGAAATGGCAACACTGTAGAATTAGTTGGTCCGCGGTCGGCAAAACGCTAGACCGTGCAGGGGTATTAAATTAAAGGGATCTGCCGGAGCCTATTCGTCATGTTATGTCTTATGAGGCCCGGGAGACTAGTAGCTTTGTTTTAGCTTTGGCGAGATTAAATCGTGTATTTGGCGAGATCGTGCGTAATACTGCCGTGTCGATAGCCTTGCGTGTATGAGTTTTGATATTAGTACGAGACGACGAAATTGGTTGGAGCAGTTTGTTTCAGGGTTTTCATTTCTACCCTTATAAGATAAAGCTTGTCGTGGTTAAACATGAATGCTCAGTGCTCTGGGATATAGTTGCTGAAGACTAACACTTTAAATGAGCTTGTTTGTATCATAAACAAATGTTTACAATAATTTTGCTACTCTTTTTAAATTGAATATGTGTTTGTTCTTGACTCTAGTGTAGGTCAGTGTTGACAGAGACAGAGTCGACGATGGAGTGAGCTTACCCATAAGAAGCCTGTTCACTCTCACTTTGAAGAGATTAGGGTTGTATGCGTTCGGAAACACAGACGCAGGTAGAGAGTTCCACTCGTTTGCTGTGCGCATAACAAAATACATTTGGAAACGCTTAGTGCAAATTGGTGGTATAGCAACTAGGTAAGGATGGTAACTTGCAGTGCGTCTAGATGACCGATAGAAGAAGGGGGCCGGTGGAATGAGGTCGTGAAGTTCTTGGGCACACTCACCGAAGTACAATCTGTAGAAGACCGACAAGCAGGCGACCTTGCGGCGATGAGTCAAGCTGTGAAGCTAGGCATCCACCAGTTTAACGTTTTACTTAACTTCAGGGTTTACTAAGCTCGTGTAGCATGAGAGCGATTAGCACAAAAGAGAATTCCACGGCTACTATCATATTTCACCACAATATGGTTGCTATTTATTCACGCTGCATATCCATAGGGTCAAGTTCAAAATAAATGAAATGTAATAACATCCTCTCAGGACTAAGACAACAAAGCGAACTTAAGTAGGTACCTAATTTACTTTTTAAATACATATTTATGTTTCACGTAAGTGCCGTTAATATTCATAAAGAAACTCTGTTAACTTTGTATTTTTACGACGACGCGCGTCTACACAAATGAATTATTACTTCCTAGGGGTTGTCAAGCTAATACGAGTGTAAAATTTCATTTTAAACAAATGTATTCACGTTTGCATGGCCTCATTTTAAAAGTCCCTGTCATTTTTATGCTGAGTGTCTAAATAAAACGATATTTATCCTCAAACTTTAAGTTTATAATGTACTAAAACTTATGTCGTTTTGATTAATGAAACGTCGAATCGATGCACATTGATTCGATCAGCTTATGAGTGGTGTAAATTCAACTAAGAATAAAATTATGAAAATATACTGTTTTTATTCGTAGAGCATGAATAACCATGCCCTTGAGTACCTATATCCTTCGTTTAACCTGTCATACTTTATAAATAATATCACAAATTATACAAGCTGTCAAAGGCCATTATGGTTGACGAATTTCAATGGTGGGTTATATAAATCGTCAAATGAATTCGAATTTAAATGTCATTGAGGCTACACAATTCGGTAATTTGATGGTTCGATTCAGATTTTAAATAATTCAACGTGATCCGCCATAGGATTCGTATTTAATGCTCGGTTCATGGTATTTTGATAATTATATTGTTCATTGTACAAAAATTTTACCTTGAATTCCTATTCGAACTTTTTTAAGTATCGTTGGAAGTTTATTTACATAACACAACACTGAATGTGTTTTCCGAAAGTCGGCAGAGAGGTTTAATATAGCCACAGTAATTCACCAGTTTTGTTACAAGTCCTATGCAATTTTTTGACTGACCGGTTGGCGCAGTTGGTAGGGACCCTGCCTTCTGAGCCGCTGGTCCCGGGTTCGATCCCCGGACAAGTCCTACATTTGTGTGCATGAACATGTCTGTTTGACCTGTGTCTGGGTGTGTATATGTATGTAAGTATGTATATCAGTCATCAGGTTACCGTAGTACAGGCTCTGCCTAGTTCGGGACCTGAAGACCTTGTTTGGATGTTGTTTCAAAAAAAAAAAAATTAAGGGCGAGCCTTTAGTCGTAATATCCAGTTACAAATGCAGACTTGAGGTAATGGGTTCGATTTCCAGGTCGGGCAAAGTGTCATTGGGAATTTCCGAATAGCAACCCCGAGTCTGCATTTGTGCCCGTTTGATTGAAATAGTTATCTTGAAGTCCCATATGACTTCAAGATAACTGGCGAAATGTGGGTGTCCTATACCTTTGCTAACCTTCGAGGAATATTGGTGTCCTGAAATACAGGCCTAGAGCTTAGTTTAGGCACCAGTCTCCCACAATATTAAAATGTTATCCGACTTTGATACCATGAAATAATTGTATTTTTGTAATATTGTGGTGAGAAATAAATCTTATTATTATTATTATTATTGTCGTGATTTTGGCTTCCGGCTGCCACTGTGTAAAACCCAATAAAGCTTTCAATTTTTTTTTTACATTCCCCTCACGAGACATCTCTCCTGTATTGTGGGTGCGTTTACACGAACAACCAGACCCGGAACAATTACTTATAGGTCATACAAATATTTGTTCCGTGCGGGAATCGAACCCGCGACACGCAGCTGTCAATCGCTTAACCGCTGCGCCAACCGTGTCGTTAACTATTAATTACTTAAAGTTAAGCTAGAAACTTAAATAACACATAATACGTTAATTATCGAGAATGCATTAAACTTTATTTTGTTTCTAAATCCATTAAACAATTGATTATCCTTGATTGATACTGATTGATCAGACAGCAGGTGATCCCTTGTTGTTCTTTCAAAGTTTTCAACAAACTCGCTTCAGTTGGTGTAATAACTCAATCCTTATATTTGAGGGTCTTGCAACTTTGTTATGAAAAATATCAATCATATGTTTTGTTGACTCGGTTTAGCGTGAGATATTGTTCTTTTATTACGTTTCAGCTGTCTTTGTGAATGAAAAGGTATAATACTAAGTTCTTTTTGGGATGTAAGTTTAGACATAGTCAGGCGCTCAGCGGGTGACTGGCGTGGTTGGTTTCGGAGAGCTGACCGTGTTAGTTCTAAGATATTTTGGTGAGTATCAATCAAGTTAGAGGAACGTGGATTTATAGAATACTAGCGACTTCGTCCCCTTGAAAGTTCTTGTTTTAACATAAAATTTAGGTTTCCATTTAAGTGAAATAATTTTCGGAATAGGATCAGTAATTCCGGAGATCATCCAAACAAACTCACAAATGTTACCTCTTTATAATATCAGTATAGAAGATTGTTAAGATATACGAAACATTACAATTACAACCGTTTTTGTGTCAGGAACGGGAACTGTGCGAAGAAATATTCTACGTAGAAAACACCTTCGCGTGCATGATTATTTATTAGTTGAACAAACATGCATCCGTTTGCTGAAAGTTAGAAAACTACAAGTTAATATTGGCAGAATGGTTTAACTAAAAGCTAGATTTACTGAAAGTCTTTCCTAGAATTTCCTGTTTGTTAATCTTAGCGTTTACCTAGATCATGTTAATAATATTAACCGTCGACTACTAAGACCCTAATCTGCTTCACTTTACTTAATTTGCCACCTATATCACCTTTACTACGGGCACCAGAGGCTAACAAATAAAATCAACAAACTCCATTACAATCTTTTACCTTCACCTCCTTCTGCCAAGCAGTAATGCTCGCGAAGGAGGAGGCGGAACGCGTGAGGGAGAGGCAAAATTCGCGCCCTCACGCCCCTAGCCGCCACAGGAGACGCCCTGGGCGTCGGGAATCACTACCGATTCCCGGCCACCGTAGGCGCGGGCTTGCGGACGGCGAGCAACGGGCAGCTCGCCGTCCGATAAGGACCAGGCCCGGGTCAACAGCGCGTTGTGTTCCACGCGCGCCTCAAAGAGATGTCAGCACCAAAGACGGGGTCCGCTAGGGTTCCATGCGCATGCCTGCCAGGGTTGCGGAAAAGTCCGAGAGGGTTACCGTGGCCCCTGGCACAGGCAACTGAAGGAACACGGGTGGGTTTTAGTCAGTAAGAGTCTGACACGCCCTCCCGCTCCGCCCAGAGCGGGAGAAGCTTTTTAAAGATTCCCAGCCTCAAAAAAAAAAAAAAAGGGGTTTACAAATAAAATCAACAAACTCCATTACAATCTTTTACTTTTATTTGTCCGTTCCATACAAATGGTTTGTAATAAGCCCTGCACATTAGTGTCCTGACCGATGGCGCGGCGGGTAAAAATGTGCGGCTTGCATGGCATGCGTTACCCCTGACAAAGCGATCCCGCCAATAGCGACCTACATTGTGACCCCCATTTTTTATGTGGACATGTGTTTCTTTGTTTGTTGATTTTAAGACACGTTTTTTTATTTAATTCGGGAAAACAAACAGTTAAACACATTAGTCAATATTAGCAAGTCTTGATAAGAAATGATTACACACAATTATTCTAGAGTACTCTAACTACATAACTATTTATGTATGTAACAACGTAAGTGTAGCTCAAGATTGTTATCCAAATTTGATAAAATACAACATTATTTATACATGATTTAAACTTAAACGGAGAAAGTTCCTTCATGACGCCAAGTTATGTCTTAAAAATTAATATCTTTAATTGATTTTTTATTTATAAGTGTAGGAGGGTGAGTGGGGCCTCAATCAATTGCCACCATACTTTCATTAGCTGTATCCAACTTTCCAATGAGAAATAAACGTACATTTCCAACTTTCGCTTTGCTAAGATAACAATAAAATACAGCCTTTTTTCTGAGTCCGGGCAATGTTTTTGCCAAAACCTAAAGATTTATAATATACATTTATATGAATACATGAGCGTTGGCTGTAGTAATCCCGCAGTCGGGATTTCGAGATAAACTGTGCGTTTTGAAGCCGTAAATCTGACAAGATTGATGATATCTCTGACCCCTGTACGCCTTCCTTCCGACAAGACATTGCAACCCGGTGTACAATAGCACCCCACAGACATTACCGGTGATTCGGTTAGTAATTAGAAGTGTTATCGTGATTTATAGGGAGGTGATTAATAAAAAAGTATTTGTGCATCGGCAGTATTTAATGATTATTGGTTAATACTAACTTGTAGATGAAAGAAAAAAATATCTGTATGTAGATAGGTACTGTTCTAATTTCAATTAAGTCTGACGGAGCAGATGCTTTGTACACCAGCTCAGCAGCCCAGGAAAAAGGGCACTAACCAATATTTAACTAATAAATCAACAACGAAACTTCATCCTCCAAAAACCACTTCATTTCCCAAAGACGTCTTCAAAGCCAATAACAAATATAATCTACCAAATACAATACCCAACACGCCAGCTAATTCGACCGGACTTGTGAATAATTTGTTCTTTGTTCGGCTCATAAGAATGATCGAGATATCAAACGAGTCACGTTCGCTCGAGTGGGTGGCGGCGGTCACCCACAAACGCACATTGTACTGCGTGACACTGTACAGGAAGTTCAGAAGACTTGAAATGGCGAACAAAAGAAAATCTATTTAAAGTGTGAAAGAGCGTAGTGCGTGCAAATATACTGAAAGGCAAGTATTGGTAATGCATCATATCGCACGTGTCTTGGCCGAAAGGCAAGTTCGCAAGTTCGCAAGTATTGGAGTTACTGGTAAAGTATGGTATACGGCATAACATCAGCCCGGTGGACACTTATTTATTTATTCTATTCTTCAAGCACATTGGGGGAGGCGAACTCTATAGGCATTTTTTACCAGTCAACCTTTTGGTGCTGCGGAGACAAACAGTAGTAGGTGCGGTGCAATTAATAAGTTTTGAGGAGTAAATATATTTTTAAATATATACATAAAAAGTGTCTAGGGATCACGGTACTTAAAAAAGAAAAAATATTGCCCTAATCAAATCTAATAAAAAGTCCTATTTATATTGATTAAATAAAATGTTTTCGTATGTGTAGATCTACGAGGTACTCTCTGCTTTTGCATTAACGGTGGGTTATCCGAATTTGCCTGTTTTAGAATAAAGTTTATATGGTCAAATTAGGGTATTATGGTGCTGAAAAAATATATCCTTGCTTTAGGGAAATTGACGTTTCATAACAAGATAAATTGGCATTTGCTCGATGACAAAAAAAATCCGAAACCGGGTCGATTTCAAAACCATTTTTCGTTTAAAGAACCTAAACTAATATTTACATAATTTAAAAAGCTACGTCTTAAAATAATAATATGTACAAAAATACAAAAAAAAACAAAGGGCATCAAAAAATTCATCCGCATCGCTGTCAAACAGGAAAATTGCCCAAAAGGCTGGCAGCATTGCCACGTTATATGGCAGTGTATGTATATGTTTTTCGTCTTATTTTCTAATTACAGCACAATATAATATGAAAATTGCATGGACCATGAGGTAATCGTATTTGAGAGGGAATTTAACGGTTTAATTTTTGAGATTATTCGTTTTTTTAAATAAACACAAAATTTTTCAATCGGGCTTTATCGGCTCGCACTCCTAGTCCTAGAGTCCTACGGACGTCATCGAAGGTGGATATGTGTTATTTTTTTTTAAATTCGCTCTTTGTGCCATTGTTAAAAAAAAATTGTGCAACAAAAAAAAGAAAGCAGAAAGCGATAATGCCGCCCATTGTATATTATGTAGTGTTCAATTTATTTTTTTGTTATGTATTTCATGTTGTACAATAAATAATAAATAAATAACATATTAGATAAGAAATTGCGACAGCTCAGAAAAAATATCTCGTAATTATATTATAGTTTTAATTCATAAAATTGTTTTAATGGTCGCGCTGCATTTGGGCGTAGTAACTATTATATAATCTGTGATTTGGGGGAGGCGGAGGTAAAACAGGCTCGTAAACGTAGACAGTTTCTCTGTCTACGCCCGTAAAACTTAACATGAATAAAGAATTTTTGCTTAAAGGTTTTTATTTCGTAAAATGAACAATATAACACTATCGCAGCGATTCGACATACTCAATATGAGTTCATCCAAACCACGTTGCGAAATGGCCGCCCACGTCCGTTGTAACAGGCGAAAAAGATTTTCTGATTTTATGGAGAGTATACGGCAGCCATATTTGACAGAGCTCTTCTTTGAAGCATATCCCATGCGTGCTCAATGGGATTCAAGTCTGGCAATTTAGCAGGCCATGCAAGCGATTTCAATACTCAATACTTTTGGTTTGATCGCTTATTAACTCTTTCAGCGGCGCTAGCAGCCCGAACATTTAAAGTGATACGGCGCAATGACGTACCTTAAAGAAATTGGTATAAGCCGCAGCCGTTTATACACTTTCTTTAAAGATATGCATATTAAACGTGATTAAACGTTGTGTCAAATAGCGTTTATCAAATTTTACGTATTATAACGTTGCTCCGCTCAAAGTATTAACTTCCACGAAGAGCTACGAGTATGAAGCCTCGTAACCTACGTCATCGCGGTCATTGTACGATTTCGTCGAGCAGTAATTTGTATGTAATGGTCGTGTCTGAGTATGGTGATGCGAGCTCGTCCTTCATGTCGCTGTGCCACTCTGCCAGTGTTGCGCTTATGTCTCCAAAGTCAACTAATAACACTCTGTATACTGCCCAGAGCACTGCCACAGCACATTGCCGAGAACCAGCTTCCAACATTCCCACGGCTCTGATAATTTCTTCTCGGCTCCAGTGACGTCTTCTCTCCATAATAACGTTCTTTTGTATTGATTCCACTCAGAAATATGAATACCCCTCGAAGTGTCAGGCCATTGTAATTGGAAGCTCACGCATGATGGGTAGGGTGACGCTTAGCTCTCTTCCTCCTCTTATTTTCAATGGTACCGTCATACCCATTACCCCTACTGTGAAAGATCTCGGTTTGCATCTTGACTCTGGCAACGCCAGGTCTCTAGTGTTAGTCAAAGGGTCAACGGTACTCTGCGATCCCTGTATCGTCTGAGAATTTTTTTGCCCGCTAAGACGAAAACCATGCTTGTGCAGACTTTGATTTTCCCTGTGATCGACTATGGTGACGTGTGTTACTTTGACTTTAATGCGGTTTTGCTGGATAAGCTCGACAGATTGCTAAACTATGGTATCCGGTTCATATTCACCCTCAGAAAATATGACCATGTGTCGAGCTATAGGTCTGAGCTCAAATGGAAGTCCATTCGCCAAAGAAGAAGTTTGCGTGCTTTGACCACGCTTTTCTCCCTTCTCAACTCTCCCACTCCTCCTTCTTATCTCGTGTCTCACTTCCAATACCTATGTTCTTCTCACGCTAAGAATCTGCGTTCTTCTAACAATCTTCTTCTACTCTGTACCCTCCTCACCCCCCTCCTCCCCCCTCCCCTCCTTCTCCTTCTCATACTTCTGACTTTGTTCATTCTTCCTTTCATATTCAGTCCATTCTTCTTTGGAATGCACTTCCTCTTGATATCAGGACGGCTACCAGTCGGTATGCATTTAAGCGGAAATTGCAGAGTTATTTTCAAAATAAATAGAGTAGAGTCATCTCAACATCTCTCTTCCTTGAATTTGTATATAATATATATATACATATATTTATGTAAGTATATAGTAAAGTAAATAGTATGTATGTGTATAGGACTTATTTATGTATTTGTGTACGTTGTTTTAATAGTTATTTTTTTTATTATTGTTCATTTCAATTAAAGCACCTGCCATCTAATCTCTTCACCACCCTTGGTTGACTGGTAGAGAATGCCTAAGGCATTAAGTCCGCCTTTGTACCTTTTGAGTGAAAAGATTAAATAAATATGGCAGAAATTTTACTGATTCGGCCTCAAACCCGTTGCAGGATTAAAGGATTACGACTTCACGGAATATTTTTATCATTTCACCAAAATTCAAAAACTATTCCCTTTAAAAATTACGAAATTTATTAAAAAAGTATCCATAGGAATTACAAAAAACATAATAAAAAAACCTGATAACTAGCAAAAACGTGCTTGATCCTTAGATCGTGATGAACATGATGTGTGTACCTATTTCTATTACAAACTATAAACATAGTTTAAAAATTATTATATATAATAAGAACAAATAAATACACGAATATACTAAACAAACAAGACAAATAGTGGGAAAACATTAACGGATTCATAACCGCAGTGTGTTGTTATAAGCAGAAACCAAAACTAAACATATATATTATTGTATATAAAGGTATAGATATTTATTTACGTTATCCCGGAATAGAGAGCAGCCTTTAAACCTACGCACTTGGAAGCTTTTGTATCAAATGAGACTACGGCACCTACGCAATCTAAGATTATACCGTCTAGGCGTCTGATTCGTCAGCTGCTCGTAGCACGTAGGCGGGCTACGGCGTAGCGCGTAGGCGGGCTACGCCACGGTCATTCGTCTACACGGATCTTGGCGTTATCATTGTTGTACAAGTTTTGGGCGCTAAATGCCGATATCTAATTTAATTATAAATTGTTCAACTCTATTACTTAAGCTGAATTGCTTTTGATAATTAATTAATAGGTTTTATTTATTAATAAGGTAGGCGAAGACTGAGATAGGTTCTTAATAATAGATAGATTCAATGTTTCATTCATATATACTAGTACTTAATTATTACTAGGTGATGTAGTGTACTAATTATATGTATAAACTACGCAAAGTTACTAGCTCATAAGTCCCACTAGGTATATCACATAAATCAAGTAATAACATAAAATTAATCATAATGTATACAACTAAAAATAACTCGTCAGTTGAGTGACAGCCACCGCAATTAACTGAATCATGGATTCACCTGTAGAAATGCATCGTGTGACGTAGGTACCATATACCATATATACCATACCTTGATATACCTTTTTACAAATTAAGTTAAACATTCAGAAAAAAAAAATCGATCGATCAATCGATCGATCGATCGATCGGTCGATTACTCAAGCTGATTGGACTCGTATTCATTTAATCCAATTATGTGTATGACTGTAAAATTACAGTAACTACGTAAAAGCATTGGTTTACACTATTGTAATGAGTTAACCCGTAAACAAGAGGCGAGAGTTTTATTTATGTAATTGTATGATTAACGTTTTTGGTTTGGTAGTTCGAAGACCTGTCGCAAAAATAGGCTTATCGCCAGAAGGGATTTTATTACAGTTTTTTTTTCAATATAATATTTTTAAGAGCTAAATTCGCGTAACAGTCCGAGCAAGGCGGCGAACCGGTGTTGTGGCTGTGGTGCAGTTTGGGAGACGCCTATGTCCAGCAGTATACTGCTGTAGGCCGAGTAGATTGATTGATACTTTTTAAGATGCGCAAGTTTTGCTATATAAACCTATATTTTCACTTGACTTCGTATCATAACCAGAAAGCTTTTTCTAAGTACGATACTCAACAAATTCGTATTGAGATGCTATCAAATAAGGGTTATTCATAGGAAATTATGTAGTAATAGTTGCTGCTAACAGAGGGTATTCCAGCGAAGATTGGTTAGCATACTGTGAACAATAGAATGTATTTTCCTTCATAGACTATGGAACAGGCGTCGCTTCCTAACCGACGTCCATCAATAGACTAATATTCACCTTAACTTGTGCTCTGATTACACGTTACAAGCTAAATTGTTAAAGGGGTACAGATTGCTGATAGCGTACAGCAAACAATGGTTTGTCTGGTCTTACTCGCTTTCTAAGCGATGTCAGTTTATTGACAATGCCGCACTAAGATTCAGAACAGCTTGCACGTTGATTGCACATTACCAACATTCTCCCTTTCTTCTCAGTTTTAGTAACATCTGGTGGGTGGGTGAACATTCCTTCATCTTCATTCTCCATTTTGCCCTGACTTTTAAGTGATTTTAGAAGATTTATCAGTCTCTTTTGAACAAGTCTATCTAAATGCAACTTCCTCTAGATCTATACTCTCTTTCATTCTAAGTCTTTAAACGAAAACACATCCCTAAACTGTCAAATTTCAATGCTTAGACTATTTTATAATTGTATAGGTATATACATACACGTTCGAGCACCATATCTACACCTCTAGGAATGTTTAGTAGGTACTATATTGACTTTTGTGTGGTAGCCTAGGTATTATGAATGGGCCTAATTGTTAACCATCGTGTCTTGGCTGCATTGTATGCCTAAGGTAGGAGGTTATTAGTCTGTATGTCAATGAGAACTGTGTGATATCTACCGATATTGAGGCCAACCATCTGCTGGGAATTTCTGTTCGTCTGATAATTAAGTCCGTGACGTATATATGGTGTGATTTCAAGGCTGTTTTAAGGCAATAAAAAAAACCTCTTTGATAAATAATGTATCGTTTCTAGAATTACAGGGCTGTATTCTTAATGAAAAACTGCTTAATAAATTAATGTATAATGCCACCAGTCGTGTATTTTAGAATAAGAAATCAGTAATATATATTTAACTAGCTGTGCCCTCGGTTTCACCCGCGTAAGAGTCGATTCTTTGGGAATTTTTTGGGATAAAAAGTTACCTATGTATTATTACCTCTTTATCTGTTCTGTGACTCCAGCTATATAAGTACCTTTCATCGCAATCGGTACCTACTGTAGTTTTTGCGTGAAGCGGGAACAAACATACCTAAATACTAACACACACCTTCACAATTTTAATATTAAAGTAAGAGAAGGGTTTCACTATCGCAGAAGCAATGTAAATGCAATGTCATGGAAGACACAATGAACATAGTTTTGAAATAACTCATTAATTCGTTAAAAAAAAAATTGGTTACCAAAGCGAACAAAAAAGAAAAAATATAACCTATCTGTAGTCATGTAAAAAGAAAGAAAATGAGAGTAAATTGTAAAATCATTGCAAGGTTTCTCTGTAAACTATATTTAAAGTGGTATTCGTTTGAAGCAAAATAAACTGATTTTCCGAAGACCCCACGTAAGACAGGCTAACATACTCGTACAATTGCCCGTGAGAAAAACACCCTTTTCTCAAGTTGATGCCGACCAGTGAAAAGGTTTGTCCTTGGGACTTATTTATTATTAAAGCAAATGAAACTTTAACCGGGAACTGCAGCCTCTTAAACGAAATCGGCAAATCCGTCGGTATCATTGGAATACGTGGAATGTGTGCGAGTCTGGTGATGATGGTGGCTACAATGACATCGTCTCGAAGTTCTTTGAAAATAAATAGTCCTGGTGATGAAATATTTTATTTGGATAAGGGTTCATACCATGACGCGAATGGAACCAGATCCCATTTTGCCCCCAGATCCCATGGCGGTAATCCGGCAAGGAGGCTCGCCGCCTCACGGGAAACCGTATGGTATCACCGGACCAGCCGGGTGGCCATGACCCTTTGGGGCGCGTTCAACCGGCGGGCTGGCCGCCGCCTCAAGGAACGTGCCCACACCGGTGCCCCGTAAAGGGCCATGGACCGCACGACCCCCGCGTAGAGCCTCCGGCAGGAGGCGTTAGGACCCCCTAGATTGGGCAGGAGCCGCTTCAAGGCAGCTCCGGCCCTTTCCAGTCTGGGAGCCAAACGTCGGAAATGCTCCACGAAGTTCCACCGGCTGTCGAGGACGAGTCCCAGGTACTTCATCGTCGACTCGACGCCGACGTGAACCCCTCCTACCGTTATTTGGGAACCCGACGGTGGCGCGTTCCGAGGACCATGAAAACACATGGCCTCGGACTTGTGCAGGGCCACCTCGAGTCCCAATTGCCGGATCCTCTCGACGATTGTCGCAACCCCGCGTGTCGCTAGTTCGGCCGCCGCCGCCGCCTGGTGCGGCCTCCCCTGCGCCAGGACCAGCGTGCCGTCAGCGTAACAAACCACGCTGACGCCGCTGGGTTTTCTACCATGGGTTACAATATTGCAATTTTCTTACAGTTCCCGAATTTTTTTGAAAATTAATTATAGCCTTTATTATACGTTAGCCTTTGAATTGGATACATTTTAATGAGCTATCAGCGATTATGTAATGAAAACGAGTAAGTGCTTTTCTTTGGGGAATTCGACTGACCGGTTGGTGCAGTTGATATCGACCCTGCCTTCTGAGCCGCTGGTCCCAAGTTCGATCCCCGGACAAGTCAAACATTTGTGTGCATGAACATGTCTGTTTGACCTTATTCTATAACAGTCATCAGGTTACCGTAGTTAGTACAGGTTCTACCTAGTTGGGGTGCATGTTGAAGAGCCTCCTCGTGGCGCACCCTGGGCAACGTCGGCTCCAATTTCTCCCAGTGCGGTTTTGGGTGACAATTGGGGCTGGCGGCTAATCTTCAACAAGCGGGGAAAGGTCACGGTTCCAATCGCCGATCATGCTTGATGGTCGGTGAAGGGAACCGGGCTACAGAGGGCAGATACGCCCACTCCTCCTCTGCTTACAGAGGGAGGTGAGTGGGCGTAGACTGGGCACGGCCGCCGCTGCGGAATAGGTGGTAGTGTCCCGGAGGGAGGCAGCGGCGCCCGCGCGGGGGGATGATTCTCACGCGTGGCGCCGCTCCAGAGAGGGGAGGGGTCGAGGAAGACGCCGGTCTGGTAGTCACCTCCGGCTCCTCCCGGGTGGAGGCCAGCAGGCAGTGGGTGCGGGGGCGCCCTTTGCCTGTATTGCACAGGCCTCCACCAGTGTCGGACGGGAGTGGCCGGGTGTTCCCGGCCATTCCCGTAGCCCCCCAGTTAAATGGGGGGCATGCGGGGCCCGCCAACTAGGCGGGCATACGCCGGGAGGGCTGTGGAAGCAGAGGCTGAGCCAATTTCCCATAGCCCTCCCATCACGGCGTTGTGGGAACACCGCTGAGTTTTAGTGGGTATACTGTCGGTTGCGGATTTCGACAGGAGTCCCACATACCCCGTCTCGTCCCCCACGAGCAGGGATGCATAAAGCATTTCTCAGCGACAAAAAAAAAAAAAAAAAAAGGTTCTACCTAGTTCGGGACCTGAAGACCCCGTGTGGATGTCGTCTCATATAAAAAAAAAATAGAATAGGAGAGCTACGTTATTGTTGACGCGCGTGTCAATTATATTTAATATAAATGGCTACTGCTTATGTTTAGTTAATAGTTTTAAAATCTATCTACGTGTATATATCTATGTGTTGGTATCCCTAATATTTTATTATTATATTTTTTTTGTAATTTCTTGCAACACTGCGTGCATGTTGTCAAAATCAATTTTCATTATTTAACTCGCTCTTGGATTTACTCTGTAGAAGAACAACACGTGTTTTATTCGCCGCGAGCCCTTTCCCTCAATCACAAAATCATACATGGTCCTATGGATGTTTTACAACAACTTTTGACAACCATTCACAGTTAATTGAAGCTTCACTAAGGTTGAAATGATCTAACTATCACAGACAATGACGTGCAAGTGACATTCGACCTGAGGGTGCTAGAGCAATTACGAGTTTGACTATACAAAATGTTGTTACCTAGTCTAGTAGTTCGATAATCGCTCGCTAGGTGTCGAGCGGATACCGCCTTACTAATTAAACTGTCGCCTGCCGCACTAACGAACCTTCGATATAGCGTTCATTGATAAAGTCCGCATAACACGAATAACGATATAATTACACTGACGAGCAATAAAAAAAAGCCAGCAACTGATCATGAAATATTTCCGAAACCACTTAAGACAGTTTCTTGAATTGAAAAGCAACTTTCAAATGTATTTAATTATGAATGAAAAAAACACCAAACGGAAACAAAAAATAATAATTTCACGTGTTAAACTAGGCAAAAACAAAATAGAAAAAACAATATGTATATATATTTATACCACAAACTATTAATTCTTAAAGTGGGTTTACGAAATTGAAACTGAATTTTTGAATCATTCAATATTTCGTATTGCCGATTTTCGTATTGTAAGTTTTAATTTCGTAGTGGTTTTTTCCCCAAATGGCCCTATTTTGTATTTTCCTTCTTTAATACATTCCATTAAAAAACTGTTTAATTTTGGTGTTTTTTTAATGCGTTATTAAATACATTTGAATATTGTTTTTCACTTCCAGAAGCTATCTTGCGTGGTTTCGGAAATATTTCATGATAAGTTACTGGCGTTTTTATGTTGCTCGTCAGTGTAGATGATTTATTAGTGGAATGGTAATTGAATATCTGATTTTCGACTGACCTAAATTGGTTTATAAAGTCTCTGTGTTAAACTACAAAGCAATTTGTTTGGTGAAATCTATTTAATTTGTAGTACTAGACAACCTTGTGTTAGGAGGGGTACACATCGGCTTCGTGTCGACGATGCAGTACCTGGGACTCGTCCTCGACAGCCGGTGGAACTTCGTGGAGCATTTCCGACGTTTGGCTCCTAGACTGGAAAGGGCCGGGGCTGCCTTGAAGCAGCTCCTGCCCAATCTAGGGGGTCCTAACGCCTCCTGCCGGAGGCTCTACGCGGGGGTCGTGCGGTCCATGGCCCTTTACGGGGCACCGGTGTGGGCGCGTTCCTTGAGGCGGCGGCCAGCCTGCCGGCTGAACGCGCCCCAAAGTGTCATGGCCACCCGGCTGGCCCGGTGATAACGTACGGTCTCCAGTGAGGCGGCGAGCCTCCTTGCCGGATTACCGCCATGGGATCTGGAGACAAAAGTCCTCTCGCACATTTGGTAGTGGCGCGAGGAGGCGAAACGCCGCCCGGGGCGTAACTCCGCTGCCGCGAGAAATCACGGTACAGCGAACAGAGCTCCGGCGGGATCTCAGGGCGGCATGAAGAGTGAGATTGTCGCAACCCAGCGCTGGGCACGCCACAATGGCGGCGATAAGTCACCTCTTTGAGTAGTGGCTAGAGAGGCGCCATGGCGCCCTCAGCTTCTGCCTTTTTTTTTTTTTTTTTGTTTCCGGGGTGGAAAATCCTCATGGATGTCCGCCGCCCTGGAGCGGGCGGCGGGGTCTGTCAGACTCTTACAGACTAAAAACCACCCCGGTGTTCCATCTCACACCTACGCCGGGGGTCGCGGGAACGTACGATCCTTCCGCAACCCCCGACTGGTGCCGGCCCGCCATTGCGGGCCTCTTCGGGTCTGGGGGGGGGGGGGGGGGGGGGGGGGAGTGAGGTGTTTGACTCCCCCCGTGACGCCTAAGAGGGGCGCGCGTGGACCACAACGCGCCGCCACCTCGGGTCCTGGTGTGTGGGTAGCGACGGACGTCCCCGTGTCCGTCGCCCCTGGACCCATTTAGGGGGGCTGGAAGAGGGCGTTGTCCGCCCTTCGCCGACGCCCGGTGCGCCTTCTGCGGGCCGGGTGAGTGGATGAGATCTCCCTCTCCCTTTCCACAGCCTCCTTCTGCGAGACGACTGTTTCGCAGAAGGAGACCACCGCGTCCCAGGACTCGGCGCTGCTGACCATCGATTCGACTACGGCCAGCAGCGACAAGTCACTGCCTACTTCTGAGATGAGGGCACGGCGCAGCTCCTCCCAAGCGGCACACTCTGCCAGCGTATGCCACGCCGTGTCCTCCCGGCAGTCGACGCAGTGGTGACACCGGGCGTCCGGCTCCCTGTTTATGCGACACAGGTACTTCCCGAAGCAACCATGCCCCGAGAGCACCTGCGTCGCCCGAAACGACAGGGAGCCGTGCCTCCTCCCAAGCCAACGCTCGAGCACCGGCCGGACCGCCTCGATGGTGACGAGGCCGGCGGTAGGGCGTGAAAGCCTGTCCCGCCATTCCGCCACCAGGACCTCGCGAAGCTGAGACCGACGCAGCTCCATGTGTCGCTGCATCGGTCCCTCGCCTTGCGCCCTCGCTTCCTCGCGCCACTGATACAATGACGCGAGTGCTTTCGCCTCAAGGTCCCAGGGCGGGGATCCGGCCAGTACGCAGCCCGCCTCGTAGGAGATCGTGCGATACCCCCTGATGACTCTGACGGCCATCGCCCTCTGCGGCTTTCGCAAAACAGCGATGCTGCCGGCCGTCAGGTCAGAGGCCCACACCGGGGCCCCATACAGGGCCATGGATCGCACGATCCCCACGTAGAGCCGCCTACAGGCGGCGCTTGGGCCCCCCAGATTGGGAAGCAGAGTTGCGAGTGCGCCAGCCGCGCCCAGCAACTTGGGCGCCAGCCGTCGGAAGTGGGGCCCGAAGTCCCATCGGCTGTCGAGCACCAATCCTAGGTACTTCATGGTGGACTCGACAGCGATCCGAGCCCCCCCGACCACGATGTGTGAGCCGGGTGGTGGGGCCCGCCGGGGGCCATGAAACACCATAGCCTCCGACTTGCTGTGGGCCACCTCCAGGCCTAGGCGACGTATGCGGCCCACCACCTGTGAGACCGCAGCCGTCGCCAGCAACGCTGCCTCCCTGTGCGAGCTCCCCCGGGCAGTGACCAGCGTGTCATCTGCATAACAAGTCAGGTCTACGCCCGGTTGGAGCTCGCCCCTCAGCACCCAGTCGTACCCGATGTTCCACAGCAGCGGCCCTAGGACCGAACCCTGCGGAACACCGCACGACATGCGGCGCTGGTTTCCGCCATCGCGTCCCACGTAGGTGACACACCTATCCGACAGATAAGCCCCAACGATGTGGCGGAGGTAGGGAGGCACCCGATGATAGCGCAGTGCCTCCCGAATACAACTCCAGGGCAGGGTGTTGAAGGCGTTGGAGATATCCAAGGACACCGCCAACATCACCCCGCCCCGGGACACCGCTTCCTCCGCCAGGACTCTCACCCGCGACACAGCGTGGATGGTGGAGCGCCCGTGCCGAAAACCAAACTGGCTGTCGTCCAGGTCCGGCCCCTCTCTGCACAAGTGGCCGACGAGGCGGGCTGCGATAATACGCTCAAACAGCTTACCCACCTCGTCTAGCAGCACTATGGGCCGGTACGCGGACGGCGAGTCGGCAGTGCGCCCCGCCTTCCTGAGCAGGACCAGACGACCAGATTTCCACAAAGTGGGAAACTGGCCCCGCTCAAGACACGCTGTGTAGAGTCCTCTCAGTTGGGGCTCAAGCTCCTTCAGAGCGAGGGCTAACACGCAGCCGTGAATCCCATCGGGCCCCGGCGCCACGTTCTTGGCCCGGAGCCGCATCACGGCTGCCCCCGTCTCTGCCTGTGTCACCTCTGGGACGCTGATGGCGTTCTCTCCTGTAGGCTCTGCGGCTGCGGCTGCGGCTGTGGGCACAGCCATCGGCGGCGGACTGTGCTCCGCGCAGTGAGAGGGCTTGGGAAGCCATCATCTCCTTCTGTGAAGCAGTAATGTTCGCGAAGGGGAGGCGGAACTCGTGAGGCAGAGGCAAAATTCGCGCCCTCACGCCCCTAGCCGCCGCAGGAGACACCCAGGGCGGCGGGAATCACAAGCTTATTCCCGGCCATCGTAGGCGTGGGCTTGCGGACGGCGAGCAATGGACAACTCGCCATCCGATAAGGACCAGGCCCGGGTCGACGGCGCGTTGTGTTCCACGCGCGCCTGCCAGGGTTGCGGGAAAGTCCGAAAGGGTTACCGTGGCCCCTGGCATATGCAACTGAAGGAACACGGATGGGTTTTAGTCAGTAAGAGTCTGACACGCCCTCCCGCTCCAGCCAGAGCGGGAGAAGTTATTTGACGATTACCCAACATCAAAAAAAAAAAAAAAAGACAACCTTGTGTACTTAATCGGTGCAATCCAATTATTTAGTGCGGAAATCACTTGGTCACATAAGTAACATGATATAAATACTATATTCAATTTAGTATTTTCTCTAATGAGGTTTGCGTAGGTTTTCCGTTGCGTAAGTTTCGTTCTTCAAATCTTACTTACGATTTTATAAAAAGTAGATGCATTCCCCTATAAACTATAGATATACGAAAAACTGCAGGCAATATAAAATAAATCTCCTTTTCTATCTGAGAAAAGCAAATGTTCAGGAAATTACTCACGGAAGTACTTTAGAATTCTCAGCTAAAATTGAAAATGTGGTACCTCTCAGACATACGCTCGTGTCTGTCTTTTTGTACCTACTGTACCTACAATGCTTTACTCTTTGCTTTATATACGTCTAAGGGCTGTTACAGGCTGTTGTTAAAGGCTGTTGAAAATATTTTACTACGTTTTAAAAGTGGATATACTTACACCTTTTTGACCACAACAAATTGGTTTGAATAAAACTAGCACCACATTTTTTAAGAGAAAACTTACAACGTGGTTACATTCAAGTATTTATAAATACATAAAAAATGGAATAGGCATTATACCGCCTCAAAATAGATTTCCTTTCTGCGTTCGTGAAACAGTACCTATGAAGAACAGTTTTAATTATATTTACGTAACCATGGCTACATTAAGTTCGCAATAATGTTACAGGTCAATACGTCAGCTTTTTAAAATCTTAAAATGGCGTACTGACCTTTAGCACTCGAGTCAAACTCGCGCTTGACCGGATTATTAATTAATCTTAGGAAATCTGAGCGATGGAAAACGAAAGGTAAAAATATTGACTAACCTTTTAAATACCTATTATTATTTTATTTAAACGAATGTGCTTTTTTATACAGAACATTTACCTCTTCAATTTGTTGTCTACTTAATAATGTATCTGTTCCGCAAAATTTCTAGTGTTAGTTTACCGGCTTTCATATCCTCGGTCTACGGCACTGAAAAATTCACCAGGAACATCCTAGCCTCCACAGTGATAATTTTTTTTGTGCCGTGCTTCACCGAGGCTATGGATGCCTGGAGACTCGCTTGCTCAATCAACCCGATAATCCATCTTCCCAGAGACTGTGGGATGAGCCGCTTTGCAGAGTAGTACAGAACAATTTACTTGACTAGTCTGCTACTACTGCGTCGGACATAGGCACTTTGTTCTACGACACTACTTTCCGCCTCGCTGCTTCCCTGCGACTAGGAGCTCCTTGCTGTTCTCCCCATCGCTGTCACTGTGCGAAGTTGTCAACAGCCTCGGACATCACGGCCTGTTTTGCAGCTGAAGTGCGTGCCGCTTAGCGACGCACGCGAACATAAATGACATCATCCGACGAGCTCTTGTCACCGTCGGCGTTCCAGCTGTATTAGAATCAAATGGCTTGGCACGCGACGATGGCAAGAGACTGGACGGCATGTCTTTATTTCCTTGGAAGGTGGGTAGGCCTTTAGTGTGGGATGCAACGTGTGTCGATACTCTTGCGCCATCCCATCTTCCTGGCTCGGCGTGCTGTGCTGGCGCTGCTGCTGCGGCTGCGGAAAACCTCAAGCGGTGAAAGTATAATAACCTTATCGGTAATTATATTTTCGAGCCGTTTGGGGTTGAAACCCTCGGGCCGTGGGGTCTGAATGCTCACAGTTTGTTCAACGAAATCTCCAAACGGCTGGTTGATACTTCCCGTGACCCAAGGGCTGGCGTTTACCTTGGCCAGAGGCGAAGCATTGCCATACAACGTGGCGATGCCGCCAGTCTCTTGGGTATATTCATATACACGGTCAATTTTAGGTCGTTCCGGAACCGAAAGCGATATCGCTCATCTCTCACTCGATCATCGAACTCAAAACGATTGGGACTATTATTTTCAATAAATTACAATAAAACAAAATCACGAAAAATCTAATTTATTGTTTTTTTTTTGTGTAATAGTGAGAACTCGTAGTAACGCTTCCTTGCGATCAATGCATATGTGTGTAAAACGTATCGACGAACTGCAACACTTGCGAACGGTACCCATTGTAAAACTCATTCATCGATCAGACAGCATGATCCGTAAGCCACGCCCCCGGCCCCTTACAGTCTAGCCGACCGCCCCCCCGCCATTCCTAATTTCTTATTCCTTTCTAGTATTGTCTCGCGTTTCGTTGTATTAGGTCACGCACGCGCAACCTAATTACGCGCCAAAAATTGGAGTTTTGGGCTATGGTGGATTTTTATGTGACATGGCGAACCATAACTTAGAAGAGGCCAGACGTTTGTATGCTCAGCCGGAACACCTGAACTCACTGCGCGCACGTGGAATCACTGACCCTCAAGTTCCCTTCACCTCCACCATCCTGGCTGTAACCCAGCGCCTCCTCGATCATGGACAGTTTCGAGCGCCCACACACGCGCAGGGCCCTGGTAGACTACCATACTCGGCGGAATTGGAGGAAGACATACAGGAATACTTCGAACGCGACCCACGCGGCCACATCGTAGTACCATAATGGCGGCCAGGCGATTCAATGTTAGCCAATATTATGTATATTCTCTGGCATCTATACTCTCTGGCACATTAACGCGGTCTATTCCATCAGCATGATGGATGCCCTGCTAATTATGCTACTTCAGTGCGTGCGTATTTAAACAGTGTGTTTGGTGAGCAGTGGATAGGTCGTGGTGGCCCTGGGGCTTGGCCCGCAAGGAGCCCTGACTTAACACCATTGGATTTTTATGGTGGTTCGAGATAAAAAGACTAGTTTCTTCCGATTAGCGTCTGCTCGAGATGACTTAAGAAGTGCGACAGTGGACGCATTTAATATTGTGAAAAGTGAAGTGAATAAAAGAGTAAGTACCTACAAGTAAGTAAGTACTTACCTACTTAGATACGAAACATGTACATAATTATTACTGATGCGACGGTCCTAAGCCCGTAGAAATTATGAAGGAAAAATTAGAGTTATTTAACTGATAGGTATGTAGATAAACGCAATTTAAATCAGACAATGGTTATGAATGCGAAATCAAACGATTTATTATTGTCGCGGGTACTTAGGTTTCTACAGCAACAAAGTGCAAGTAGGTACTGATGACCGCGACTGGTGACTGAACACCACAGTGAAAGGTGGACATCTTGTTCACTGTGTACCTACCTACATCAAAACAATCTTTTTTGACCGTGGGAGGACAAGGAGGTTCCTCAATAATATCCTTGCTAGCAAATTTCTAGTATTAATGTACCTACTGAAAAAAAAAACATTTTATTACATTAAAATTCCTGCTTCCCATTAGGACGTACCGCCACTATTTAAGCGGATTTAAACTTATTTATACTCTAAACATATGGCTGTAGTACTATGTCTATTTTATCTATGCGTAGGTACCTAGTTCACAGAGGTCACCGATCGCCGTACCTTTGCCTACGCGCCGACTTCTTTAAACATAAATAAAAACACATATGCAATAGATAAATAGGTACTTATACAAATAAAAATACGAAAAGCGAATTCAGACTTTATTTCTTAACCGTAAACGGTAACAAATAGACACCAAACTAGGTACAAGGTTATGTAGGTACGCAGTTTACTAAAATTAATCTGAGAAGCCACAGAATTGATGCACAACCGAATTCAGCGGTTAAATTGATAAAAATAAGGTCTTAATTCGGCCCAATATTTTCATAGAAAAGGGCACCACCAACTTATAATGAACTCTGTTTGACAGATAAAACGATTCATTTTTCTGTTTGAATTGCCTGCCTTTGTAGAAGCCGCCGCGCCGCAAGCAAACATTGTAAAAATTGGTTTAGGCAGTATTATTTTTATTCATCATAATTTTATATTTTTTTTTTTTGACAACTGACTTTTTTGACAACTTTTGTGACAACTGTTTGGATCATGTTATGCTAAAAACTCAGAAGTCAGCTACTGTTATTGTATGTGACACGGGCATAACAGACCACGAGACGGTTATCCTAGGCATTCATAAAGAATCAGCTAGGGCCAGGGTTGAAAAACAACATGCAAGAATTGACCTTATAAAATAAAAAAAAGACATTGAAAATGAGTCTTGGGACTGGCTTCTTGAACAGACCAATGTTACTGTTGCATTATAAAAATTTGTCGAAAGACTTTCTGTTAAAATTAAACAACACACCACTTACCGAGTCTGCCGTGGCTCAGAGGATATTATCAAGCCATGGATAACTAGAAACCTTCTGAAGTGCATAAGGCGACGTGACTTTATGCACATTATTGCAAAGAAACGAGAAAATCGCGACAATCTTGTCATCCAACAGGAATATAGGAAGTATCGAAACTACTGTAACAATATTTTATCAAATCTCAAATAAGACCATGAGCGTAAAATCTTAAGGGAAACAAAGGGCGACTGTAAAAACCTATGGCATGAAATCAAGAAAATTTGCAACATTAAAAATAAAAAAAAACGGGAAATCTAAGCTTTTGATTGATAGGGACCACCCTGTTCCCACATTAAATAAAGTGCACGACTATTTTTCAACCGTTGGTCAAAACCTTGCTGCAAAAACAGTCAGTCTATTAGGCTTAACTGAAACTGACTTGGCCGTAACAACGAACAATATAGTACTGTAAACACTAGTCTAAACTCATTTTTCCTTACTCCGACTGATGAAAATAGTATATTATGCAATTAGTGAATAAAGGACGGATTTAAAGCGAGGGCCATAGATGAATCACGAGCTAGTGAAGGATTCTAACGATTGAATCACGAGCGTAGCGAGTGATTCAAGTATTAGAATCCTGAGCGACGCGAGTGATTCATGGCCCTCGATATAAATCCATTTTATTCAAGAGTAGCATACTATACTTTATACCATGACTACGAGAAAAAGAAAGATTTAAGCGAAAATAAACATTTAATAAAGAAAAAGGAAGCTTAAATTAATTAAAATGCACATTAAAATTGGAACAATTACTTAATTCTAAGCTCCTTGTCGAAAATGTCGACCATTCAAATTGAATTTAGAACACATCAATATAGGTCGAATACAAAGATTACACTTACACTAGATACGGCAAGCCACGACCAAGCGTGCTCTGCATGTTCGACTGTTCGTACTAAAAAAAAGTCTGTTAGCTCAGTGACGCTTAGCGATTGAAACAATTCTGTTTACTTTGCGCACATCACTAAATGGCTGGGGTGAAGCTATCGTAGGTATAAAAAAGATTACACGTTCGGTTTTCATACTATCTAATAACATGCCGTATCTAGCCTAGGTACTCTAAATCTGTGGTCGAATACATTGGTGTGTTCCATTTTCAAACATCAAAACAGTGAGTAAAAGTGCTTTTTATTCACTGTTTTCAGTGAATAAAATAAGCTTTTTAGAGAGGGAATGGTATAAAGAAATATTTTCAATTATCTCCCATCTAAAAACGACGTAAAGGACGGGTTATGTCGGTATTAATAACATCTTTCTGAAACAATGATCACATTCTTTGCTCGGACCGATTGCCTTTCTATGTAACTTAAGTCTAAGTACGGGTAAAGTACCTGATTGCATAAATATTGCCAATATATGTCCGATATTTAAAAGTTGAGACCCAAAAATCCCTTCAAACTATCGCCTGATTTCCCTGCTGATAGCCCTCTCAAAAATCCTTGAGAAAGTTGTGAACAAACGACTACTTGCAACCTAGAACATAATAGATTGTTGTCGAACAATCAATACCGTTTTCGGGTTGGTAGGTGCACGGAGGATGCAGTAACCAACTTACCAGATTTTATAACCCTCAATCTAGGTCAAAGACAGGCATGTACTGGCATCTTTCTGGGCCTCGCCAAGGCATTTGATATAATATCTAGGAAAATCTTGCTTAAAAAAATTTCTCTTCTGGGAGTTCGTGGTACTGCCCTGGACTGGTTTACCTCACATCTCAACGATAGAACGCAAAAAGTAGTGCTAGGGGAATATCCTAGTGACTCAAACACAGTGCAATTTGGTGTGCCACAGGGAAGCGTGCTGGGACCTACCCTATTTATCATATATATAAATAGACTGTGCGCCTTGAAAATCCCTCAAGCAATTTTTTTTACATATGCTGACGACACCGCAATCGTGTTTTATGGGAAAACTTGGGATAACGTTAATTCCTCGGTTGAAAGCGGGGTAAAAGCTATTGCGAACTGGCTGCAACATAATCTTTTGACGCTAAATATTGTCAAAACGAAGGCAATCATCTTTGCCATCTCGAAACGTTTCGCCCCTAACTCTGTACCTAACTTGTATACAGCTGTACTCCTGTGTTCTAGTCCAGAAAATTGTAGTTGCCCATACATCGAACAAACCGACTCGATTAAGTACCTGGAAGTCTTTGTAGATAACCGTTGGTCTTGGACCACACATATGAGTGCTTTAAGGGGTAGGGTTCGAAAAATGCTCCATATCTTTAAGCAGCTGGGTAAAATTGCAGATAACTCAGTTGTAAAGATGATATACTTCTCTCTTTGTCAATCAGTCCTTAACTATTGTTTATTAGCATGGGGTGCGGCTGGTAAAACCTCGTTAATCAAGGTTGAAAGAGCTCAACGAGGTCTGCTTAAGGTTGCCTATAGAAGACCATTCCGGTACCCTACTAACACACTCTACACCGAAGTGGGAGTTCTTAGAGTCAGACAGCTTTACATCCTGTCAGTCACTACAAGATTTCACAAATCCTCCATGTGCACTTGTATCCTGTCAAGTCGAAGGGTACAATGGGAAAAGGTTCGATGCCGAAAAAAAATCGGTAGAAGGTCGTACGGTTTTATGGGACCGCATATTTACTCGAAACTCAATAACCGACTCAAAATTCTACAACTTACTCAGAATAATTTATGCAAAATTACGGTTACAAAATGGCTTCTTACTTTGGACTATGATATGACTGAAAACTTCATAACATAAAAAAATACATGGAGCGCTTTGATAGGTATATATATACTGATACATATCTTTATATTTATATATATTAACTAAGCTATATCGCAAACATCCACATTATTATACACATCCTCAGGTATCACAACTATCTTAATTTGATACACCCACACAAACACACCATATCACACATACACACACCATATTACACATACACACACCATCACAATCACACAACACTTACACACATACTTGGTTATCTACTGTTATTTATTTATAATTTTTTTTTATTGTGTATTAGCATTACTTTTATTTTGTGAATTAGTTTTTATTGTATTATTTCTTTTCTAGTAGCTTATATGAAATTAAGAAATTTATTGTAACGTGTATATACCAATTACATGTATAGTATTATAGGTAAACGGAACGAAGGAGCCTGGATCTCACGACACAGGGAATCCTAGTGTGAGTTCCAGGAATCAACGCATTCGAATGTAATTTCTTAAACAATAAATAATTATTCTTCTTATATTCACGCGGTCACCGGTCGCTGGTCTTCTTATATTCAATAATCCCAACTTATCATCCCAATTACTCGAATGCCCAATCAATTTATTCATAAAAGTGTCTACTTTACAGCCACTAATTGCCAAAGCATTAATTAGTCAAATTCTGAATTATTTATTGGGGTCCCAATTTCCTGATTTACAGTAGCGATAGTACTTGACGTACTTGCAAGAACATTGGTATTCGCCCCGCGTTTCGCTGCGATTATTATGACCCGTCCGAGTTGCCGTCGTCTCTTGCCCCATATATTTTGCAGGACACTGGTACACTGGTGCATTAGAGCATAAGTTTGGTCCCACAGGATTTTGGTTAAACTGTACTTGTTCGTGGCTTGAATCTGTCGGGTTGGATTGAATTTATGTGAATAGGATTAGTTAGATATCGGTCTTGTATTTTTCGTAAAGTACAAAACATGGTCGATCGAAAGTTACTTTGATTTATGTGGTGAATAATGACATGACTCGTAATTTAAAATGAAATAAGACCAAGTTTATAGATATGATTAGTATTTCAACATTTCTTTTACAAGCATCTTTGCAGCATACCAAACCACTTTAGAATTTGACACCAGATTTCAACACAGTAAGTAATAAAAAACATTATGCAAAAAATACTATAAGTAGATACCTATTTATTTCAAAAACAAGCGCGAGTCTTATCATGGATAAAAACAGCAGAAGAAGAAAAAGCCAGCGTTTTAAATACTGAATGTACTGTTTAATTCATTGGCCAACCCACATACCAAAAACAACACGTTTTTCCTCCTTAAATCTTCCATTTACCCAACCCTTGTTACTTAACAAATTCAGAGAAGATTTGCGTCGCATTCCTAGCACATTATAATTAGGTATACATATATAGGTGGCACAGTAAACACACACGATTGGAATAACAACTAGGTAAACCTCAGCAAAGCTAAGTCCTGTGCCACGGAAACACAAACTTGGAATACATTCTCTCATTAGGACGGGCCCATGTAATGAATAGTGTATGCGGCGCGGGCGCCGCGCGCCGGCCCCCTGGTCCCGCCGACCGCAAGATATTGCATAATGACCAAACGAGACTAGGGGCCCAACTGCAGATAATTCTCACTTGGATTTCGTATAATTTTGTGTGAAAATATAAACGGTGAATGCTCTGTAAAAGTTACTTTTGTACTGTTACTGTAAGTTTGCATATCCGTGTGTTTATTTATTTATTCATCTTTGTGCACAATAACAGTACAAAGGTCGGCTTAATACTTTAGGCATTCTCTACCTGTAAACCTAGGGTGATGGAGAGATAGCGGGTAGTAAACACGTACCGATACCGTTATCGAGAAATGTGACAACTATTGTCATCAGAGAACTAGATGACAACTAGACATTAAAGTATTGGTATTGCGTTAGAAAAGTAGATAGCTTTGGATACTTCGTGCTTGATTCGTAGTAATCACATTACTGTAAGCCTGGAAAAGGCTCCAAACAAGACATTTTGAAATAGGTACTGTTTCTGTACGTACCTGCTCGAAGTTGGTTGCATATTAGAAAATCAAAACTTTTCTGAGCAAATTTCAAAAGAACAACGTACAAATCAACAAAGTTTAAAATAACGATGGTCATTTGATCAAAAGTTCAGCTGACCAAAGTCTGGAATATCAATATTTAAATTATTTATTACACTATTGACCAAATCGTTTAAAGGTCAAAATGGATTACTGGATAAATTATTAATTATCAAATGGATTAACTGAAAAAGGTAAAAATTATAAGTATTAATATTAGCGAATAGCGCCTGTCTGATACAGAAAGCCTTTGGTCAAAATGGTCAAAATACCTAAAATGATGCATCACTTCCGAGCTATTTGTATGAACCCCGAGCGTAAGCGAGGGGCCACCCAGGGTATCAAGAACCTAGCTGACACAAAGGAGCGAGCGCAGGATAGCGCGAGCGGCGACATGGCTGACAGAAAACGAGAGACAATTCAAATGCGAGCGAAGCGAGCGCGAGCGCGACGAGCGGAGCGAGGAGCCAGAAATAAACGTTATTTTATTAAACTATAATCTCAAATCTTGTCAGGCGTAAGTGATGTAGTATAGTTTGGAAGCAAGTTGAGATATATATAGATTTGGTACTTTTAATTACATCTAGCAAATTTATTCAGTCGTCATTTGTGATTATGTAATTTGATTAGTAATGATTTGATATTTTAAAATTACATCTAGTAACTTTTGATCAGTCGTTCATTTGATGTCACATACATTGGGATTTTAAAATTTTTCTAAATAAAACATTTGGTCATTTACATTTTGTTATTTCGTTTATTGTTCTTTTGAAATTTGCTCAGGACAGTTTTGATTTTCTAATATGCAACCTCGAAGTTTTACCAAAATACTAGTTTTAATAGTATACCCTTTTTTTTTTGAGGGTGGGTAATCATCAAATAACTTCTCCCGCTCTGGGCAGAGCGGGAGGGCGTGTCAGACTCTTACTGACTACAACCCAGCCGTGTTCCTTCAGTTGCCTGTGCCAGGGGCCACGGTATCCCTCTCGGACTTTCCCTCAACCCTGGTAGGCATCGGCCCTAGCGGACCCCGTCACTGATGCTGACATCTCTTTGGGGCGCGCGTGGAACACAACGCGCCATCGACCCGGGCCTGGTCCTTATCGAACGGCGAGCTGCCCATTGCTCGCCGTCCGCAAGCCCACGCCTACGGTGGCCGGGAATTAGCTTGTGATTCCCGACGCCCAGGGCGTCACCTGCGGATATATAGTATACCCAAGCTTTATTTTATTACGTACGGATTTACTATTGTCATGCCTATAAGCTCTTGCCAATCCCTCATATTATATGATTCACGTAACTACATAATTTGAAACGTTGTACATAGGTTTTCAAAGGAACGTGTAGGTGTATCATTACGTTGGTGTTTCTAGTAAAACGATTACTACATTACGGGGAACCCAAATCTTATGTAAATATAAAATTACTTTACCTAAATAGAGGGTAACAATATATCTTGTACCTAATTTAATAATTAATTACCTAAATAGTTCAGACGGGAGTTTTGAGAACATTAATTTACTTGGAAACCTAGTACTTTGTGTCTACGAGTACATACTTAGGCATGGGCACATAATTAGTACCGAAGATTCGGCTTCGGCCAGTTTCGGCCATAAAATGCCTCAGGAATTAAGTCCGCCTATGTACAGTATTTTTTTTGTTTACTTGTGCATAAAGTTTTAATAAATAAATAAATAAAATCAGGTTTCGGGTGGTTTCGATTTTGGGCAAAAACTGGCAGAATCGGCTCGACTGAAACTGGCGTTGGTGAGCTGTTGGTGTTGATAGAATATATAAACAGAAATATATGACAGATGAATAAACGGCTTAGACTTAGTAAAAAGGTCCAGTTTTCATCCTTTTTACGGTTCTGTACGTCCCAATGAAAAAAACGGAACACTTATAGGATAACTCGTGTGTCTGTCTCTCCATCTGTCACAACCAATTTACTCCGAATATACTGGACCAATTAAGTTGAAATGACTTCGTCGAAAATGGCCCTAGGACCAACAAACATCTGACGTACATAATAATTATTAATCTATCTTATTATACAAATTGCGAATACTTATATGTATGAAACGGACATTCTGCGTTCCGTAATGAACAATTAAAAGAGCTGTAATGAATTACGACATCACATCAAAAATGCTGCCATCTTTGACATGACAATTAGTGATGCCCAATCTTTCATTTCACAGTTAACTTTAACAAAGCAAATAGCTTAGCGGCTTGACGAATGTTTTGCAAACTTGTGGTTGTAAGTTCGTTTCCCAACTCTTGAGATTTGTATTTTTTTACATTTTGTTATTTTGTTTTGTATTTTGTTTCATATAACGTACAATAAAGACATTAGGATTCTTCTGTCATCTATGTTGGGTGACTGATAATGAGAAATCCCGTGTATTTACAGTCTACTGTATTAATATTTTTGTGATAGTCGTTCGTCAGGAATAATCTGTAAGAATGCATCAGTCAGTATATCAGTGTTGTGCCTTTAGATAGTATATGCAGGAACGCAGGCGCTCATTAATTCACTAAAAACTTCGCAAGCAATGGAAAATTGCTACTGAAGGCTGCGGGTGTCGACCTCAGGACGAGCTGCTTCTCACACGGACAACTGTACATACGTCGCTTGGTCCCGCATCACCAGGTTTGACTCTGTATATATTGTCTGCTGATAGCAAAACTACAAACGTAAATAGGGATATTTTATAAAAATGTGGCTGTTATTTTAGTATATTGTGGTATAATACGACTTGAACCCGTACAGATTCTCGGGCAGAAGCTAGTGAGTATTATGATACATAAGGCATAATGTCAACATTAATGTTTCTGGTGAACAATAATGTATTTGAAGCGTTCATCCGCTGCATCCACTGCTGTGCTCGCGGCGTCACGCGTCGTCGGCATCATTCACTAAGCGTGCCGTGCCAGCTTTGCGACGCTCCCGTTATCGTCTAGGTCGCTCGGTGCCAGATATTCGGGTACCTGAGTGTGGCCCATAGCCTCATCTATCCAACGAAAGGCGTAATTTTTTATGTTTTAGACTGGCTCTTGCACGGTTTGAGGTTGAGGCGCATGTTGTATTTCAATGCGTTTTTAAAGGCTTATTTTTATTTTTACGTATAAAAATGTTACAAAATACACTTATTATTGCTTTAATCAATCTGTCTAGATAAACTCACATCTGAGTCATGAGCTACACTGAAAGGAAAGGAACGAGAGCGCAGGTTTTGGTAAATTTTGTAATCTGACTGACCGGTTGGCGCAGTTGGTAGCGACCTTGCCTTCTGAGCCGCTGGTCCCGGGTTCGATCCCCGGACAAGTCAAACATTTGTGTGCATGAACATGTCCGTTTGACCGGTGTCTGGGTGTCTATATGTATATCAGTCATCAGGTTACCGTAGTAAAGGCTCTGCCTAGTTCGGGACCTGTAGACCTTGTGTGGATGCTGTCTCATATTATTATTATTATATTATTATCTGCGCGGTACCTCTTTCTTGCCAACCTACCAGCACCCGACGCAAAGTCAAGGCTGTAACAGCGAGCTGACTATATAAGTTATATAATGCTGCACCTATGTGCTCTAATATCGGAAATTATTAAGGCAAGACGTTAAAGACCTTTTAGTTATGGTTCCCATTTCTGTCCGGGTATGTTTCGGTGTAATTTCAAAGACGTTTCACGTCAAAACATGGTAGATAACATATTCATCTTATGGAACCCTCACCACGCGAGTTCAACTTGCGCTTGTGCAGTTTCTTTCTTTACAAAAACAATAAAAAAAAGTGTTTATTTAAAAATGCAAGTCATATAGGTTCTTAGCTGCTTATTATATCAGCAAGCAAATTCACACGTTTCAGTGGTTACTTCGACACTTCATCGCTTTTTGGCAACTAGGCTAATTTTTATGCGGTGTCTAGACCTCAGTCGCTGTATCGATCGTCTGAAAAACTACTCAATTGCCAATCGCAGATGCTAATAGTAGCAAGTCTGCTAAGGCATTTATTTAAGTTAGACCTGAAGCTTTTAGAGTTCCGTACCAGAAAAAAAAAAAAAAAACGGAACCCTTATAGAATCACTTCGTTGTCCGTTCGTCGATAGGAGGTATCAAGTTAAAATTAATATCAAATACTCAAGTCTACGGTCCCTTGTAGCTCTAAAAATATCAAGCTTCTAAGTTAACGCAATAAAAAAATATGATCTTTTAGGCGACATATTATAATACTCGCAATAAATAAAAACCTACAGGGTAATCTTCCTGTTCACATAGAATCATGAAATTGGCCAAGAACCAAGTTCTCACAGCACAATTAAAGTAAAAAGTCCTAAAATCGTTAGTTATAAGTTTTATAACAACATTTTTTTTTGCGTTTAAAAACTTACATTGCAGTTGGAGAACTGACCGGGACGTATATCAATGTAAGGGAGAAGTTGTTTTTCAACTACAATGTTAAGTTTGTTTTTGGATAAATTCATCGCAACTGCGGCACCCTTCATTGTGCGTTGTCCAACACGCACTTGGCCGGTTTTTTATAAACAAAGTCTGCCGAAAGTCAAATTTATCTTTGAATAAAAGAAATCTGTTACTGCAAAACCAGGTCTTAATCATATTATTTGTTACAAACCTCAGAAAATAATGTCAATTTAACTCACTTTCGGTTTCAACCGAAACTAGAAGAGGAGCCCAAAATTCGGTTACGGTTATGGTTTCGGCTGAAATCGTGTTTCGGTCGGACACTAATTATAATTAGGTAAGGTAAGGTATTAATTATATGAGAGAAAATTTGGTATAATTAATTTGCGACTATCTCTTTGACGATGTAATTTTATTTATTGCTTGTGTGGGTGTATAAATTGATAGAAACAAACCCCTACTCGTATTACCATTTTATCCTTTATCTACCTTGCAAAACAGCAATCCTTATCCAACTTAATATTTTATTTCACATTTTACGCTACGAAATAAGAGTGTCATTACACGGCTATCTGTTCGTGCGGTATTGTCCTTTAGAAGCAATCCAGACTCACCGCTTCATTAGTTCACAAAGGGTAACTGTATGCAAGTGCGGGGTACGCTGCCGTCTCAGTGGTCCCCATCAACTTTGCAGTGCAAGGGTTATCGCCCTCTATTATTAGGTAGCTTAAGAAAGGTGTTTGCTTAAATTTAATTTGTAAATAGGTACCGGGTTTCCACGTTTTTGGGAAATTGCTCTTGTAATATTAACCGAGTATTTTGTAGACCTACTATACAGGGTTATTGGTAAAACACCATCAACCTCTTAAGGGGTCATTGCACTCATCATTATCAAACCCAAATATGAAAACGCGAAAAAAAAAATCAGCTGGTCCCTACATTTTGTACGAGTTCTGCAAACATAAATGTAGGGAACAGCTGATTTTTTTTTCGCGATTTCATGTTTGGTCCCATAGTTCAAGTTGTTCATAATGACGATTATACAATGACCCCTTAAGAGGTTGATGGTGTTTTCCCAATAACCCTGTATACCAGGGCGGCTAATAAGTTCGCGGCCTAAGATACTTAGCGATGACTCATCATCTTTGACGTTTGCGTGACGCATTGATAGTATAGATACTAACCCCTTTTTTATTTGCTTCGTTCTACGATCATCGCTGGAGCATGCTACAACACCATGCCGACAGAAACTGAACATTCTCGCAATTTAGAGCACCGCGCTGTGATTAAATTCCTTGTTAAGAAAGGAAATATATCGATAATTTTTTTTTAAGAAATGTCAACGGTTTTTGAGGAGTCTGCACCCTCAAATACATAGCATATATATGTAGAGAGCCATTTTGAAGAGAAACCAAAAGAATATTTTTTCAATTGCATAAAGGCTTTATTGTATACGAGATGTGAAAAGTGTATTTCACTTAAGGGGGATTACAGAGAAAAATTAAAAATACTAAACAATTATTTTCATTCATTAAGTACCTAAGTCCTGGTCCAGACCATGGAGCGAGAGGGCATGGGAAGCCATCACCTCCTTCTGCGAAGCAGTAATGCTCGCGAAGGAGGAGGCGGAACGCGTGAGGGAGAGGCAAAATTCGCGCCCTCACGCCCCTAGCCGCCGCAGGAGACGCCCTGGGCGTCGGGAATCACAAGCCAATTCCCGGCCACCGTAAGCGCGGGCTTGCGGACGGCGAGCAATTTACAGCTCGCCGTCCGATAATGACCAGGCCCGGGTTGACGGCGCGTTGTGTTCCACGCGCGCCTCAAAGAGATGCAGCACCAATGACGGGGTCCGCTAGGGCCGATGCCTGCCGATGTTGCGGGAAAGTCGGAAAGGGTTACCGTGGCCCCAGGCACAGGCAACTGAAGGAACACGGGTGGGTTTTAGTCAGTAAGAGTCTCACACGCCCTCCCGCTCCGCCCAGGGCGGGAGAAGTTATTTGATGATTTCCCACACTCAAAAAAAAGGCCGCGAACTTAACAGCCGCCCCTCGTAGTTTTATACAAGTAAGTAAGTAAATATTTCGTTGCGTGCAAACTTTGATTTGTAAATGTTTGTGAAACTAAAAGCTTTGATACTAGAATTAATTCCCATTAAACTAGTGTCCGCTAGATTGCATTCTTTTTATTTGATTATTTCTTTCGGAATTATGTACGGTTGAGATACTGACAGCTTTGATTACTTTGTTAGAGCGTTGGTCTGACAGCTATTCTGTACATAGACATGTATTTTAGTGTCAATAAATAAATACATTTATTGAGGCACCTTTCTAAAAACGTAGCAATATTAAAGTCGTGTTGGACATAGGCACCAGTGTCTACAAACATATATAACAACCGTGAGTACAATTAAATGGATTTCGAAGCCGTTATCAAACCCTGTTTTTATATAAATGTTGCTCATTATTTACGAAACCATTCCTGTGTCTATGTTGTTATGTATTTGTAACAATAATCTAGTTATTTATTTAATTATGTTACTCGTTATCAGTTTCCTGAGAACACGGTATTGTTTATCAGAATACATATTAGGTATGTGTATGTGCTATGTGTGGCTTAGTAATACCGCGGTGTTCTGCCGCGGTTGTTCCGTGGATGGGTGACCATCTTTACATACCAAGATCCCTCCGTGCCTCGGAAAGCAAGTCAAGCCGTTGGTCTCGGCTGTCTTTCTTGGATCTTTGACAGTCGTTACGGGTCGTCAGAAGCCCGAAAGTCTGACAACCAGTCTTACCAAGGGGTAGCGTATTACCCAGTAACTGGGTTGTGGAGGTCAGACTGACATTATCATAAGTACCTACTTATTACTAATAAATGTACCCACTTGAGAACTTATCATATCATTTCCCTATTATAATTTAAGTGCATGATAAAATGATAAAGAGATACGTAATTAGTAGGTACCTACCTGGTTGTATGCAACAAATCGAAATAATCAAAAGAGTGCGACTTTGTATTCAACAGGAAGGGACTCATTTTGAGCATAAATTTTGATAAATTGATTAATTTTGTATTAAAAATGTTGAAATTCATGGTTTTTCTTTTATGTTTGATACTATGTTATTTAGCAAAAAATAATCCTTATGATGAAGCCTTTCGATCGGTATGATAAAGCTACAGGATGATTATTTTTCTCGTGTAACGGGTTCGATTTCCGGTTCAACCATGTAATTATTTAAATATCTATGAATGCAGTTTAAATTGTTTTTTTAAACTCAAATAATGTCTTCTTTCAGTAAAAGGTTCCATCTACAATATTCAAGGTACTTTCCCTCCATGTGGCTTATCCGTGGGACGCCCTGTATATAATAATAAAGATATACATATACATATATTATATATTTAATAAAGATACGAGTATCTCCTACTTAGAATTTTCGATGCTCCTTTTAACGAAAAAAGCTATTGCAATACGGTAAATAGGATTCAGTTACAGGCTGATCATTTATCCTTTGAAAGTTCTTTTCTTCGGACAAGCTAAAAATAAAAAAAATGCAAGTTATCTTTCATCGCTCGGCTGATTTTCCTATAAGCAGTCAGACTTTGAAACTATTATCCAATTACGTAAAGACTTGGTAGGACTCGACAAAGCAATACACTTAGATATGATTGCCTTATTAGTGTCAATTTGAAGGGTTATTGCTCAATGCTTTATGATGGCTGATAATAGCTTTCACTGCAATGGTATTCAGTAATTTATACTTTCTCGTCTTTTTAACTTGATAAAACTATACCCGAAGGCCTGAGTTTTATCCTATAAGCAAAGTGATTTTGTTTTCCGTTGCGGTCCGTTATTTGGAATATAGAAACAAAAGAAAAATATTTTATTTGGTACACACACAGGAAATACAAAAAGTAAAAATAAAGGAGCATTTAAAACTAATAAAATTAATATTAAAAATAAAATAAGAAACTGACTAAACCTGACTGACCGACCCCTTGACAATTCAAAAGTTTCTGTAATTGGTTTATTCGAATTTAATGCTTTGAGTTTTGAAAAAAAACAACACCTGTGCGACTCCAAAAAGGCTCCTATCTCAGCATAATGCTGCAATATTTAAAAAATAAATACCGCAGCGCTGGTATTCTGATAGCGGGGAGGGACTGGGAATCTGAATATCGTCTGACATTGCACACAGAGCACCATCTAGTTCCAAGTTAAGCACTTAATTAAGGCTTGTGTTATGGATACCGGATGGTTGATACACTACTTAAATACCTACATTTTTTTTTCGTAAATACATACATATTATAAATATACATCCATGACTCGGGTACAAATGTCCATATTCATCATACAAACATTTGCCCCTACCGGGATGCGAACCCAGGACCATTTGGTTTCGCTGACTACACTTAGCCACTGTAGCCACTACACCAAACGTGTCGTGTGTGTGTGTGTCTTATTCTACAAATGGAAATAGTCCGTCATGCTGTAAAAAAGGATTTTGAAACCGTATCTTATGTGCAAAAGTACCTACACTATCATTATTACTTTGTTTTACACAAAGTAAAGTAAAGTAAAGTATCTACGATTGTGATGTACTACATACATGTCTATATAGATATTATCCCTGAGGGTTCTTACTTAGGTATCAATGTATTTAAGTAAACCCTAACTTCTATTATTCCGAATAAAACCATTGCCCACTCCCTTGTCTGCATAATCTCAACAATACTTCGAGAAGATTGGACAATAAAAACTTGAAATGGAAAGACATTACATTGAACTTATCTGGAAAGAGGTCAAAAAGTCAAAAAGTCATGCTGCCTATAGAGGACAAATGCCAATTTTTTGGGCACTAAGCCTTGACTTTTACAAGTACCTACGTACTGAATTATTGTACTTTGAAATTAGTTTTATTGTTTACTAGCTGATCTTTATTGGTTTTACAAAAGATTGTGTAAACTCAATAGGTACAAAATATTCAGTTCAAATACGTAACTTTTTGGCTAACCTCATGCTGTTTGTGGTGATATAAAACATCGTTAGGAAACCTGAACCTAATAGTCATACTTAATCGCCATTATGCTGGTAAACAATGCTCGTTTCTACCTCGCTTTTTAGAAGAACAAAATTTCGTTGTTTATTATAGAGGCACGAGGACAGGGTGTAAAGTTCACTCATACCTCCATAGAAAAGGGAGGATCCTCCGACCAGACGGGTTCCTTGTCCGGTGGGCAACTGCCCGACGATTGATGTCGGGAAGTTGTATATATGCTAGTCACGCGGTAATGCTAGTCACGCGGTAAATTCTGCTTGCGCGATGCAGGATTTGCGTGACGTCAGTGTGACGCGCAGCTCGCATGTGGCGATGTAGATACCGCTACATTAGGATTGAAATAAGTATAGGTAAAACTTATCTACGCGTAACTTTAATTAACATCATTAAAATTATATTTCTGTATAATGTTTATGATAGTAATTAAAAGAATATACATTCAGTCAAAAAAGTATCGGGAATGGATGATTTGTTTATGGTTCCAAATTCAAATTTTTGTTTTTTTGTAGTTGTTAGATTGGCACAACTGTTTTCCATTTTGGCGCGGAGTTTGAGTTGTATCTGTTATTTATATTAAATACAGTGCTGGTTTTAGTAATATCATATATAGTGTGTATTGCGAATTTCATAATGGACAAAAATATCGAACAAAGAGTTTGTCTTAAATTTTGCATCGCCAATGGAATTTCGTGTTCGGAGTCACTGAAAATGTTACAAAAGGCTTACGGTGAATCGACTTTATCAAAAACTCGTGCTTATGAGTGGTTCAAAGCGTTCAAAAGCGGTCGAGATGTGATGGAAGATTTGCCTCGCTCTGGTAGGCCGTCAACGTCTGCAACTGAAGTTAACATCGCAAAAGTGAAGGAAATAGTGACTGAAAATCCCCAATCAACTCTGAGAGAGATAGCCGCCGAACTTTCTGTATCTCACGAGTCGATCCGTACCATTTTAACTAATCATTTGGGTATGAAACATGTTGCTGCTCGGCTAGTCCCAAAAGATCTGAATTTTCTCCAAAAACTCAATCGCATGAAAGTCGCTGAGGACATGCTAGAACGAGTCAGTTCGGACCCAACATTCATGAAACGCATTGTTACTGGTGACGAGACGTGGGTTTACGAGTTTGACATGCAAACTAGTCAACAAGCTTCGGAGTGGCGCCTTCCAACTGAACCGAAACCGAAAAAACCACGCCAAAGTCGATCAAAAGTCAAAGTCATGTTGATTGTTTTCTTTGACTATCGCGGTGTTGTGCACTCTGAATTCTTACCGGAAGGTCTAACGGTAAATAAAGAATATTATTTGAGCGTTATGCGGCGTTTAAGAGAGCAAATTCGACGAAAAAGGCCAGATTTGTGGAAAGTAAAAATTCTTGGATTTTGCACCACGACAATGCGCCTTCGCACAAGGCTATCATTGTGAACGAATTTTTAACCAAACACTCAACAAATACCATCCAGCAACCACCATATTCACCAGATATGGCTCCTGCTGACTTTTTTCTTTTTCCTAAACTCAAATTACCACTTCGTGGCACCCGTTTTCAATCGATAGAAGACATAAAGGAGAATTCGCGGCGAGAACTGAACTCAATTCCGGAAGCAACGTTTAAAAAATGTTTTGATGAATGGATTATTCGTTGGCGCAAGTGTATCGTTTCTAAAGGAGCATACTTTGAAGGTGATAAAATAAATTTGGATGAATAACAGACATTTTGTGTATTATTGATCTTTTCCCGGTACTTTCTTGACAGAGTAGTATGCAGAAAGCCAACCTTGCCAACCTGTGTAACTTGGTTTAACAATAGCCTTGGTTTGAATATTAAAAAAATAGGATAACTGAAACCAAGACTATCGTTAAACCACATTTCGCAATAGGTTCAAAGACGACTTTAAATGAATTACATCAGCGACATCGTTTACAGTTCTTAACTCTTGCCATTTGGATGTTTACGTGCACAATCCAGGAGGAATGTAATAGACTGTACGCTAAATGCACTTTATTAATCGTAAATATTCCTAGCTTTAAAATATTGCATGTGATACGATAACGTTTGGCTGTTGTTTATGGCATGCATTAAAATATACTTTCATTCATAAAAATAGCAATACAGTACCGTATTTTAATGTATAGCTATTTTTAACCTACTTCAAAAATGGAGGAAGTTCTATCTTCGTCTGTATGTATTTCATTTTGAAAATTATTTTTTAATTTGCTAGAAGAAGCTCGCGCGGTGGTTCCTTATGCATTTTATTAACTTAACTTGGGTCGTTTTTGAGTTGGCTTATATCTATACTAATATTTTAAAGAGGTACAGTTTGTGAGTTTGTGAGGTTGTAGGGGTAGTCTCTGGAACAACCGGTCGTACTCCAAAAACTCTTTTTGCATTTGATAGCCTAATTCTTGAGGAAGGTTATAAGTTACTAAACATCACGCTACGACCCTTAGGAGCCGAGCAGAAAGAAAAAGAGTCAGAAAGAACGCTATGCGAAATCGAAGTAATCGCTCGGGCAGGCGATGCGACGCGACGGAGTGGGACGGGGGTACAGAATGTCACGCGGACGAAGGCGCGGGTAAAAGCTAGTATTTCATTTTCTGTATTTAATCCTGTTGTGGTGATCTAGTATGTTAATAATGTTATAAAACTTCCTGTCACTGTTGTTTACATAGCATAATTAAAAAAAAAACCTACAAAGTGAAAATTATGTTATATTAAATATTTATTTATTATTTATTTACTATTACCACTTACATTTGTTTTTACAGGTGAGAACCCAATACAACAATGTAGTCACAATTTCAACATTCGGGGACGTCACACAAAAACCCAATATGTCAATGCCAATGTGTAATATGTCATGCTATTAATAAATACCACGTATGAAACGTGTCTATAGTACCTCCGGTACCATCATCATCATCAGCCTATAATGTTCCCACTGCTGGAAAACAGGTCTCCTCTCGGTGAGAGGGAGTGGGCCGTAATCCACCATGCGGGCCCAGTGCGGGTTAGTAGATGTCACATGTCTTTCGAATTTTTGGTTCTAGGACATGCCGGTTTCTTCTCGATGTTTTCCTTCACCGTTTTGAGAGCAGTGGTGATGAAATAATCTACACAAACTAAAGCGCCTGTCTGGGTTCGAACCTATGACCTACAACTCGTAAGTCACGGCAGTTACCACTGGGTCACCACTGCTCTATAATTCCGGTACCATTAGTAGGTACTATTGCGTTAATGCCTCACTAAGCTACATTCGTATGGAATAAAGCAAGTAGATACACCGCAGAATTTCTATGAGATGGGATTGGAATGCTTTAATGGTAATTCCAGGATTTTTCTAAGACGACGACAAAGGAATGTTTTGTAGCATGTTGTGCTGGCATGCGATCATCGATTCGTGAGTTACGTGCGGTGATTATATCATGACACTTTTTATTTGTTTTATATTTTTTATTTATTTTTACTTGTAGTACAATATGTGGTGTTGTGTGCCTTATAATCTGTAAATGCGGCAAATGAATATTATGGAAAACGACATTATTGTAAATGAAAAATATAGACCATTTTATGGATTAAAATTATTATGACACTTGATCGATTAAGACCAATGAAATTAGTGAAAATGATTTAATGTAATTTCACGATTATGGCAACCGAAGCGTTATTTCTAATGAAGTTATGGCAAATACAAGTATGGTACTTATTTAAAATTATGGCAAACATTAGTAAACGAATGTTTACATGAAAACTGAAAATCTGCACATTTCAAAAACCAGGCTAGTTTGACCTGTAGTTTAGTTACGATAATCAATTATTGTTGATTCTCTTTATCAATATTTGGAAAATAAACAAACAAGCAAGGTCCAATAAGTTACTTTTGATTGACTTCCGAGGACTGACCTAAAATTTGTTGATATTGGCTACACATTACCCAGGGGAAGACGAAATGAAAAAAAACTAATGTTGGTTGCTAAGAGCTATTCATTTACAAACCCTACTCAGGTAGTTTAGATATTATTTATGTGGTCAAATATCAATCGGTAAGGGCCGCTATTTACCTTGGCCGTGGAGGGTTGAAAAACGTCCGTGATTGATGCTACTCGTTGGCAAGACTAACAATATTAGGGTCAAGAAAAATGTATGTGTTTAGCTAGATACCATGTTATTTCAGACTAGGGTTCCTCGTTGATTTATGTGGCTGGGCAAAAGATCTCGTAAATTAATGTGTGTGGTGTGTAGATTATAAATACTTACTTATTTGGTTCCATGCAGGTACGATGATGAAATCAGCAATAGTTAGTGCAATACTTTAGCAATTTTGACTAAGTTTTCTTATACTTGAAGTACCTAATCGTGTATTTCACAGAATTATCTTACGTATTCTTCTGGTTACCGTAAAAATCAGCTTATGGATTGTTATAGATCGAACTGTAGCCTTTAAATTAGTAAACATATCCCATAGGAGCACGCTGGCAACATCGTACTGTAAACACAAACCAATCTGATTGATATTGATCACCTCGGGAAAGCTTAATGTGTAGTAGAGGGGAAGTTTATGAGATATTATGTGGTTTGTGAGGTCCCTAGCGACGGATATTGCATTTGATCTGTTGTTTATGTCATCCACTAAATCCCGTCCTCGCAGCCACTGCTAAATAAAAGACGTGCGCTCAGCACTACCGTTATTCCGAGACTAGCTCGACTGACTTATGAACATAACAGAAGCCATGTTTTCCTGTCTTGCCAGTAGCTACCAGTGGGAACATAAAAAGAAAATAAAAACTATGTTGCTTCGTATTTTATTTATTGAAGATGTAGGTACAATGTAACTTACAGAAGGGAGATTGAGAAGATATTTACAAGGTGTTAAGGTAACATTTAAAATTTAGTTAATACTTTTAAAATGTCCGTAACTAAACGTGAAATAATCTAAGAAAGTAAAATTGAAAGTAAAGTCAAGCTGAAAGAAATAAAAAAGCGAAACATAGACGTGTAATAATAGATAACAATTTGTAGTCATATAAATAATATTTTAGAGATTTTTAACGTTCCTAAATCATTTTATTAATAACTATAAAAATTATTGCCCTAATCAAAACTAACTACATCTTATGAACGTGCACAACATTTAACAGTGATTAAAGTTATCTAACAACTAATGAATTATCTAAACAAACAAAGGTCCTTATTTATTTAAAAGGTTAACTTAATATAGATCTTATATTAAACTTAACTAGGTATATTATTGAAAATGTTGATATGTTTGATATTCTTGTTTTACGCAACTCGTTGTAATTCTTCAAGTACAGTCGTGTTCGAAAGGATTTATGTACATTCAAATGAAACTTTATCTACAACGTTGTATATAACGTACATAGGTATGTAAATATGAACACTGTTTTCAAAACTTTTAGTGGGGTATATAGAAATTAATTAAATTACTTTATTTGTTGCCATTTCTCTACACAATTATTACGTGTTTTAAAAAAGATCGATCACCAGGTGGGTTGAGAACGATATTGGCATGTAGTTCCGTTCACTATTTTCTCTTTATAAGTAATTCAATTTTTGCATGACTGTATTTGAAGCAATTTCAACAAACTGCTATAAAATACGCAGCAAGTGCTTAATTAAATTCCTTTGTAAATACATTAATTTATTTTTTTATAGTTTACTGAAATATCATTACGAATATTCTCGTAAATGCGCCAATAAAAGGGTCAATAAAAACATATAAATATTCGTTGATTCTGGATTTTGGAAGCAAATATTCTACTTAAAAATTATTTCACCCTTACACCGACTGCACCTCGTTCCGACTCAACATTGCGGTTAGGTGTTCCGCCTTGCAAAGATCAAGTAGTCTACGTTATAAGATATGAAACACTCAGATGTGTCGCTTTAAAATATGATATATTTCAGGATTTTCTAGTAAATAATTGTCACGTTTAATAACTTTTCTGTAAAAATATTACTTGCATTTCATAATATGACTAAATCAATTAGATTTAAATCGCTTTTCTATGTTAGTTTTCGTTCAAGCTCACGATTTTAATTCAAATCGTAAACATTGAACTTGTATGTTTAAACGATCTTTATCACGCATATTCTCATTTAAAGTAATGTATCATGTACGAGTATCCGTATACTGCCTAGCATTTATGTTTTATCGCAGCGGTTCATCGATCGTTTTTTAATTAAACTGTTTGAGTTGACAATGTAGTTTAGCTATTGAAACCTGTTTTTTAAACTTTCAATTCTATAGTTTTTTTTTCATTTGTGGCCCCCGTAGTTAGAACGGATTTTTTGGGATAAATTATTAATCTTGTATTTTTGGATTACTTAAAAGTATTTACCAGAGATTCAAGTAGATAATTTAATTATTTTTCAGGTTAATTCAGTATTGTATTGTAATTTGTACAGCCTTACCATGTAGGTGACAAAAGGAGTTCAGATTTTGCAATGCTACGCCGTTTCGTAGCTCGTTTGCTACGGCGTAGCATGGATGCTACGACCGCGCGATCTCGAAGCCTTTGGAATGTTTTGAGAAAGTAAGCTTCGCAATAGCTGATTATACTGTTAATTTCATGATAAAAAAGTCCGGATTTAAAAAATACATTCAATGGGTATAATGGTTTTAATCAATTTACTTTAATTCCTGTATGTAGATAAGAATAGTTATTTGCTTCATATTTTTCCAATATAAAATACATACGAAATGTTATACGTATATAAAGTTTAAATAGATATACAAATATCTGGTCACCCAATAGGTTTTCATGCAAACGAAACATTAATTTGTACGTTTCCTTAGAATTACGGGTAGTTTACATACAAATTACCCCTAATTATTAGGAAAGGTAATGAAGAGAAAAAATATTATTTCTAAAGGCGTCATCGGCACGTATATAATTGTATCGGGTACCATTTAGACATGTAAACCCGGTGTTTCACATATTACAAGATACTTAAAGCTTTAAAAAGCTGTGTTCAGGGCTCGCCGTCTCGCGTATTACCTATGGACATTTTATGCTATATAGGTATTACTTAGACTTATTCAACTAACTCTTCAGTCTTGGACGTTACACTTAAATAGAATACTTCTAAAACCCGCGTCGAATTAATTCTCTCCAAAACTTGTAAATTAAGTAGAGTCTGCGTGTTTAAACTATTCCATGGCGTAACTCAACACACACCAAAGACAATTTATGATAACTACAAGCTATAGACACACAATTGTAGATTATTTCACTGATATCCTTGTATACTAACTTATAAAAGACACTTTTATATCTCGACTACGATTTAATTTCATTGCTGAAGATTATTTATTTGATATAGATTAAGTTTCTAAGATTTGGAAAAATCACATTCACTAATAAATAAAACACATTTAGGACAATGCACGACCAAAAGTTACGACAGCTAAAGTAGTAAGCAAAAATGTACAACACTCATTCACTGGAACGTAATTATATATAGATCAGTTACATTTTATTTCATAACCTTACACCTATATAAAATTCATTAATTTTAACAAATGAAATTATCACAAATATTTAAAAAATTCACATTCTGTATAATACACGCTGTATAGTTAATACAATACTTAATTATATATAAAAATATATTGCTCAGGGTTTCAGTGGGTCGGTCTATTAAATCAGTGCTTTAAAGTTGTCTGTGGAAAATCTATTTTTATTTTGTTTATAAAATGATAAAATTGTGAAACTAATTGAATGCCACATAACCAGTTGTTCCCCATTCTTTAAACGTTCCTCTGATTCAAAGTTACTTTAGATTACAAACGACCGAAACAGAAACGAACACATTACTTAATATCGTTTTAAAATTTAAAATGTCTAATATAATACAATGTTGCTAGGTATAAATAAAATATCTCTTCGGGTTTCTTAAACTATGTTACGCTAGATGTATACATAAACGACTTTAAAAAATTTACTGACTAATGATATGTATCAAGATATGTATTTGATATGTTGATCACAACAAATTAGTTCGGCCATCGCTGTACGCTGATGACCCTTATCCTAAGTTCTCTAATCTTCTGGCCAGCCGAGGTCTTCACCGATAAGGTCGTAAAACCTCTGGTTGTGTTGGATGAAGAACTTCCTTAGCTTGGTGACGACTGCGGGGTCGACCCGCGGATGCTTACGACCCTTTGTTTCTCGCAGACACTTGTCTGTTGTGTCGTTTCGCAGACAATAAAAGCCTTTCGTTTCGTTGAAGTAGAAATTCTTTCTTCCTGTTGGGACAATACATGGACATTTTAAAATATGGACTTATACTTTGTTATATTAGAAGAAAACTTTAGCAGGGTTACTTTCAGATTGTTAAAGTCTGGTGCCGAATGAATGTCGATTTTTCTGTTATCATAATCTGGTAGATTTGTCGATTAATTTGTATCTGACGTATACTCTAAGGACGTTAGATTAATTCACAAATTTAGGCGTCCATAGACAACCTGCACTATTAAACAATCACTTACCAATCTTATGTTCGAGTCCAAGGAACTTCTCGATGCGTCGGAGCTGCGGCACCGGATCTTCAATTAGCAGGTCACCGTTCACGACGAGTATCTGCTCCCGAGGGAACACTTCCAGCCACCGATGGAGGTATGCGTGGTACAGGGATATAGCTATAGGCCTGTCAGGAATTGTCATGTTGAATAATATTATGATAATTTAATTACTCAAGACTGAATTTAGCTTGGTGAACTGTGTTCAAGTCTGAGATCATTTAGAAATATAAAACAAACGGGTTAAATTGAGCACCTCCTCTTTTCGTCGGTTAGAAATGCTGCTGTGGTTTATAAGAATTTATATGAAAAGTTATTAGATACTCAAAAATTGAGATTTGGAATTTGTAATATCGAGTAGGGCCTTCCTTAAAAAAAAACATACCTGTAAGCAATATTAATCGATCCATCAGGTGAGATGGCCAAGTGTTCGAAGGGCTTGGCAGCGTCAGGTACCGGCTGGGCAGCTATCTGAGGATGCGCGGGCGCCGTGGGCGTGGCGCGACTGCGCAGTTGAGTGTAGTCGGATATCGCGCGTGTTACTGGCTCCCGGACTATGAGTAGTAACCGGACCGAGGAGTTCATTGCTCGGACACGTTCTGGTACCTTGATGGAAAGTCAGTAAATTGGTTTAATTCGAGTAACAAAAAATTTTTCTTTAAGATTTGACACAAAATATCGCGGTGCAGAAAAAGGTCAAATTAGTTACATTGTTTCGAGTTTTGGAACAAATCAAGTTAGAACCTACTTAGGTATATTTACGTGTACCTGTTTTTGTATATTATAATAATCACAAAGCAAGTTGATGTCATACAAAACAACTTAACTAATTCAAATTTTATAACTGTAAGAGGAGAGGCCTTTGGCCTGCACTGGGACAATAATAGGCCGCTATTATTATTAATGTTACTAATGCAAATCCATATGAAAGCCAGAATTTCACTTACCTCAGGAGTAACGAAATAACTCGGGCTCTTTTCTATTGTGATCTGCCCTTTGAAGGAGAGCGGCATTTTACTCCGGTACCACTCTAGGCCCAGTGCGTAGTTCTCGTCTCGGTCGAAGAAGTGAACCTCTCCTGACGCCTTCTGTACCATCGGGTGGAGGTACAGCATCTCTAGCAATGCCCGGGTACCGCATTTTCTGACGCCGATTATAAGAGCCTAAAATAAAATTTTATGATTACATTGGTCATTGGTGCAGATATTTTTTTTACGAAATAATCCATAAGGAAGTAATGGGTTTTTATAAGCTTTGCCTAAAGTTCAGATACGTTTTTTACGTCAAAAATTTATGGTTAAGCAGACCTTAATCAGTACTTAACTTTGAGCAACGTTTATGAATCAACTCCAAAGTAACTAGGTACTATGCCACACCCGATTCATTTTGTAGAAATCGATTCTTAAAAATAAGCTCTTACGTTATTTAACATTTATTAATGGAACATATAATTACGAACATTTTTCATCATTACGAAATATTTTATAACTTGTATCATTACTTTAAGCTACTTTTACCTACATATTCTTATTCATACAATGTTTACAGTCTGAAAGTCTATGTATCTACTGATATATTTTTCAGTACCTACATAACTAAGTATCGATAATAAATTAACGACTTCACCTAGAAATTATTCCAACTCGCCTGCTAAGAATGGTGATCAAGACAATATCCCCCTGGGGTCGCTCGTTGTCGGTCTATAAGTAAGGTCCATAATTGAAGATGTTTATTGGCGCCGCATATACATACATGTCTATAGCGGGTATCTCTAGGTGGGGTTTAATCCCTGGTGTTTAAGTGGGGCCCTGGGTTTGTGGGACCCTGGCCATAAAAATATCAAGCGCAAAACAATTAGCCTAACACAAATGCACTGCACACACTTGTCACTGGGTAAAGGGTGTTAAATAGGTAAGTATATGCGCTTATATACAAACCGGCCAAATTATATATTCACACAAATACCGTCAACTTTGTAACCAGAACAAATTATCAGATCAGATGGCAGACTTATTGTGAAAAAAAATGTTAGGCTAGAAGCCGACCTGAGGAAAGGTCAGCCGAATGATGACTACTCGACGTTACCTGTGGGAGTCTGCGTGCAGGTCGTGGTTGCCGTGGAGGTCGCAACCGCTTCCGAAGTGCCATCGGATGGTTGATCGTCCTGGTGTTACTATCTTGGCTCTGCAGGATCTTACGGCCTTCGCTCGCGGCTGATGCCATGCTCGCCGCCTGCCAGAAAATCAAGGTCATGAATACTTAAAGTACTATTTTAAGCACCTTTTTGTTCTAGAAGACCTAAAGTCTGCTGATCCTGCATTCCTAGATTGGGTAGAGTGTTATAGTATTTTCTCGTTTAATGGCATGAGGCATAATGCGATACATGGGATCTTGCGATACAATAAACCATTGGCATCCTCTTTGAGAAACACCCACCCCTCAGGGGTGACGTCATGTAAAATAATCTACACTAGGGGTAACATAAAAAAGGTCTATGGCCTGTTTGGAAAACTAAGACTGGCTTAACGTACATCATCATCAGCCTATAATGTTCCCACTGCTGGGACACAGGCCTCCTCTCGGTGAGAGGGGGTGGGCTGTAATCCACCACGCAAGCCCAGTGCGTGTTGGTAGATGTCACATGTCTTTAAAATGTATTTATTTTAGTACATGGAGGACTTACAGCTAATAAAACAAACAAAAAAGGCCACTATAGTCAACAGCTAAGTTTTTTTGAATTTTTGGCTCTAGGACATGCCGGTTTCCCCTCGATGTTTTCCTTCACCGTTTTGAGAGCAGTGGTGATGAAATAATTTACACAAAGTAAAGCGCCTGTCTGGGTTCGAACCTACGACCTACAACTCGTAAGGTATGGCCTCTACCACTGGGTCACCACTGCTCTCGTACATGTCTTAACATACATAATGCCATAGTTGTTTGCTGAGTAAATGATAACGCAACCTGATCGATACCTATGTAATAATAAGGTAATCGCAGGCAAGTGTATAATTATATTGCAGGAAATCACGAAATATACGGCTTACGGAGATTATCAAGATCCTAGATGCCACGTTCCAGTATAACATTACCGTAAAGACGAAAGGCCAAGGAACTTTGCGTTACCCTTTCCAAATTTCGTATGTATTTGCATATTATATTTTAACGCGCGGTAAAAGAAATGTGTAGTAAAAGTTTTAAAAGACGATTTTGGCAATCTATAGAATATGCTAATATCACAATATTAGCATATTCTATAGATTGCCAAAATCGTCGTAGTTAAACAGGTTGAGTTTCTAAGATGGTATTTCAGTGCAAAAACGGCTAAATTCCGTTTCATCTTTCACGAAACGAAAAGCGGCTAATTTTCACAATTTTCGTCTCAAAACCAAATATCAAAAACGAACCTCGTACAAATGTTATTATTAATGGATCTAACAACCCCGTACACAATACCTCCATCAGTAGGTCATTGAGCCAGATTGACATACTCGAATTGCCAGTCAGGTTCTAGTATAATTACAACCGTAGTGCTAACTGCTGGCCTAACAGCTAACAAGCCTACGTATATTGGACACCTGAATAGGTTAAGTCAATTATGAGATAACACAGTTTCTGGGGTTGCATCTGGTCTTGTGGCATTTGCTGAATAATTTGGGTATAGATAACGTCATGCTTGTGTTTCATGAAAGAGTGGGCGCAGTTAGTTTTAGAGTATACGCTCATTTATATATTTATTACCTTTTATATATTTTTTATAGATATTTGTTATTATATGTAGGTATATTTAATATTCTATTTTAAGACGTCACAAAACCAAATTCTTCTCACACACTATTGTCTACATTTCTTTATGATTTCTTCTTTCGCGGGTCTGCTGGAAGAAATTTGTTAAGAAATAAGCAGTACCTTTGTACTCAATATTAGTATGTCGTATACAGATACGACATACTAATATTGAGTACAAAGGTACTGCTTATTTCTTAACCAATTTCTCAATTAAATTTCTTCAATTTTTAAAAAAAAAAAAATTTCTTATCTGTTTTACATTGTGTACATAAATAAATACCTACTGTAAGTACCTATATATATATATATGTTTAGATACACTGCAATCGATGTATTATTAGAATAATATTTGAAAGCTAAAAAAGGGCACTCGCTTCCTCATAGTTTCTTGTCAAAGTCAAATCCTTTATTCCAAACACTAAAAGGCACTTTCAATAGTGCCTTTTAGTGCCTATTTGGAATCAATTCATTTGACAAAATTTACAAGAGTATAGAAACAATTCTAGTTGGCCCGTCCAAAAAGTAGTTTCATATGGAGAACAGTGGGCAAGAAACTTCACACTTACTAGTTTAAAATGTTTGACAATATTTTGTATACATTAACTAGCTGACCCCGCGAACATCTTATCTCTCCGTATGAACCATCCTCGTACTTCAAGGAATATTCTAAAAAAGAATTTAGCAAAATCGGTCCATCCGTTCTTGAATTATAAAATTAGAACGAAAAGTGGCATTGATTTTTATAGATATAGATTATTAATTATAATTATATGTGGAGATGATGTAGGTACCTATAATAAAATTACTGTATATACCACAGTAGGTATCTTGAAGCGATTGGTCGAATTTCACCCCTTAAGTTATTTATATAAGTAAATAAAAATCAATTGGCAAAAATGTTTCTCCGCGCATTGCTTCAAAGCGGCTGCACATATTTGGCAAATTATTTTTTTGTTGTGTTTTTAATTGTCAGGACAAGGTTTGTACGAAAGAAAACTTTTGGAAAATCCACCGGGAATGTCGGAAATTTGGATGCTATCTTTGTCTGAAATTCACGCCGGGCGACGCCAATCACGAATAGCTTGTTTTTTTATAAATATTTCCTACTACTGCTGATTTAATATAATCATATACTAGTTCAAATACTATTTCTGAAACCCAGATAAAAGGACAAAATATTAAAAAAATATACTATCGAGAATTGGAATTCAACTCCCAACTCAGGTTGATTCTGTGCCGCTCAATTTTGATCGAGAAGTTAATTTACTCGTGGCATATGGGTATTGCTAGATAGGCCATTTTGCCTTTAATACGACACGATTTCACGAACAGCACAGTTATACTTAATACGGACGCGATTTCAACAGTTGGACGTCAGTCAATGTGTGGTAGGTACTCATCTAATTATTATCGTTAATGGATTCACTTTGTCTGTTAAATTGAAAACGTAGTGTTTAATCCTTTTGATGATTAAATAAGCGGGTTAATCATCCGTGAGAAAGTGTGCCTTTGTGGTAGTGTAATACAATATTGCTCCTTTGAACATTATTTATTTTTGGGAATTCGTAGTTTTTATTGTTGTGATTTATTCATGCGAACCTTCATTTTAACCTTGTAGCGTACTGTATATTATTAAAACGAACTCGTACTCCGTTATTTCTTCCTTAAAACTACGCATGACATTCATTTTAAATTCTCCCCTTCCGGCATCGAGGCTCAAGGCTATATAGCTACTATATGTATAGCTTTTTATCTATAGAATGTACTCTCTGTCTACTCGTTACTTCCACCTACTTGTTGATGTCGTAAAACTCGGTTACATTGTATAACAAGGGTGTCATAAAAGGGGCGGCGGTATGTTATCTGCGGAGAACGGCTCCGAACATTAATTATGATTACGAGTCGGAACAAAATGGTGGATCCAGAAGATCAACAAACAAGGATGTCTTTATTAAAAGTTGCTAATCTCACAATGAAACATAGTAACGGGACATCGCTCAACTGAAAACTGACTTTTAATCAGCTTTGGTCGTGGTGAACGACAAAGTAATCTGGTCACTAGATCTATTTGATCAGATAGTTGATCAGTAACTTTAATTGTGTGGTTTTTGTAAGATTGTATAGTCTTTTGTTGCTTTTCTATACTGTCGAAAACATAGAAAATCAATCAATTATTTTTAGGATAAATACTATGCCTTACCCTACATTAATTAAACTACAATAGTAGAGAAGTAGAAATATTGTTAAAGAAACAAGCTCTAGACTGCGTTAAGCGTATATGTTTTGCCTATGCATTTACCTTCTGTATAACCTCTTTATGGGGTCAGGCAGGGTACCCATGGGCTTGGCAACCACGCCTTGAGGCTCGGCGAGCCACGCACAGCGGAAGTCAGGCCGGCTTGAGGAAAGTAAGCCGCTTACTCGAAAGGGTTGCAAGCTTACTACGTTCGATACGCTAAGCATGTTCGCTCCTACGATTTATAGTACGAAGTTACGGGCTTAAAGTACGGAGGGGCGTATTAGAGTGTTTCGTCGTATCGGATGGATCTTGTATATATATCTTGATGGTGGATGCGAATATTTTATGGGTTTTTTATGCTAAGCCTTTACTGAAACAAAAATGTTTGCGTGTTTTATCTGTAGTTGCGAAACTCGCCAGATTTTAATTTTATTTAAGTTACATAATATTTTTTTGCGTTACTTGTATGAAATATTTAAAATATGATTTATATTGCCTACACCATCTGTTGAAATTTAAACCTAGTGCATACGAGTAATTATAAAAATATACATGAAAATAAGTTATAGAAATATGTATATCGTGCGAAAGAGCAATTTATATGCTTATGGTCATTGCAGTATAGCTGGTGTCAAGGCCAACGTAGCCAGTGAGACGTGTTCACATTTGGATAATATATTTCGTAATGAATTTATAGTTAAACATAAAAATATTAAAATAAAAAATTAAGAAAATGTAAAATAAAATCTTCCGACGTTCACGTCAGCACAGCGCGTTGTATCTGTCGCCGTATGATTATGAACATCGTTAATTTATAATCTATCGCAGAATTTGTTGGTTTGCCATGGACAGATTATTAAGTATCGTAAATTTTAAATTATTTTTCGATATTACGATTATAAACTATCGAAAACGAATACGTTGTATTGTAAGCAGTATGGTACAGCTCACAATTTATCGACAGTTTACAATATCGCGAGATAGATTATAAAGTAAGGTTTTTCACAATCATACGGTGACATATCCGTACCTGTATGCTGTAGAGCGCGCTGTCATACAGCACGTGGAAGGTTAGGAACAGTGACAGCAGCGTGACGGAGAGCAGCGCCGCGGCGAGCTTGGGCCGCGACACGCCCACCACCAGCACGCAGTCTGCCAGCTCGCCCTCGGCCGGCCGGAACGACGACCGCGGCAACCATCTGTGATACAACACTATAGTTAGATACCGAGCTAGGTCTGGGTTAGTTAGTCAATCAGATTTTGTATACAGGGATGCATGTCGCAGGGCTTGAGCAAAAAGTTTGTCTATGATGCAGATGATTTGAATGTATTAAAAAAAAACTAATAAAAGCACAGAGCTCACTGTAGACTGTATAGTTTAGAAACAAAAGAATCTCATTAAAAAATTAAGTCCTACTTGAAATTGAAACATTCGAGGTGATCGGAAGTTACAACGAGACCGTGCGTTGTGAGGTTTACAGGGACACACGTTCTCAGTAAAAGAAATACACTACACATGTTATATGGAGTTAAGACATTGGACTCAATTCTAGACTGAAGCCAAGAATTTTCAAACATCGAAACGCAATAACAGCTTAACAGCTTGTTCGGTACCTAATTCAACTCAGGTCCTCTCACTTTGCAGTCTTGCTCACAAAACATGTAGTAATCTTTTTTGAACAACAAAAAAAGTAGATTCCTTCTCAAAATCGCCTTGAGACAAAAATATTTAGGCATATAGATATAAAACTATACCTACATGCTTTTGATACTTCAGTTAGCTACATAATATTGAAACTTGTAGATATATTAAACATCAACTGTCATGCTGTCATCATTAAAAGCTTTGCCTTCTGGTGTTAAAAAGTAATGTAAGTAGTAAAATATACGTATGCTCTGTTTTTTTACGAGTTTTATCAAACTAATAAAAACTTTTCAAAAATGCGTCGTATTTTTAGTTTTAAACATTGTTGCAATAGGTACAGACCTGTGATGTGTACTAAGTTACAAAAACTTGGGTAAAATAAACATTTTCATCGATACGAATGTTGTACACGAAGATTCAAAATAATCGTATTTTGTGTATAATAATATGTATTTCAAACGTGGTATTTTGCTACATTTGTCACTTGCGAGTGTTGGTTTATTCGTACAATTTGTCTCTTTCTACCCACGCAAAAGTGTAGGTGTGACAAAATCGACAAAACTTATCGAAAGCGATATTTTTTGGATTGATAGATTATAGGTATAGATATTTTCTTTGTGAATTAAGAGCCCCTAACAATTTCGGCGCGCTACTAGTTTAGGTAACTATCGGAGCGCAGTGTGTCTGTGTGCGTTCGAGCTATAGCTGACATTCGTACGTAGTGTGCGTTGTCGTACGGTAAAGCGGTAACAAAATAACCTTGGTCCGTAATCGCTATTATCAGTACTCCATATTTTTTACTTACTAGGTTCCGTAATACTAGATGGATTTTATTGTGATTATGACGTGTTATGTTTAGGTACCCTATAAAAATAGCGTTATCTAGTACGGCATTCACTATAGTAAAAACAAACTATAAAATGTGACCAGCGTATATATTAAGTTTTTACCTATGAAATTGCCGTTTAGTATACAGAAAGTTAGTCATTTTTAAATAAATACTTTTTATTTCTGCCTATTTAATTATCTACAATTATTATTAACACGTTTTAAGATTATAGAAATAATAGTAAATTATAACAATTTTCTTAATTAAGATGATGGCAACAATTATTACCTAACAACTGCACATGCCTTTCGTGTTTTTTCAACTTTTTTTCTTATTACCATTGATTTTTTCGTGATAATAAAGTTCACTTATTCGACCCATTTTCAAAAAATAAATCACTATTTTACTAATACAAAACATTAAATAAAATGTATGAATAACATTAACAACTCACAAAGTGTAAAACACTTTGCATGAATAAAATAAAAAAATACTCAGTCTCAAAACTGGTTAGGCCTAGTATAAAATCACGCACTATTCTTAAGTTACGTCGGGAGCGGCGAACGTCACGGGCGCCACAGTCGGTCGATTCTGTAAAAATCTTACCGTGAAGACTTGCGTGGAGTGAGCTGTCAGTGTCATCCCACTGATGCTAGGGATTGACCAACGTTACATTTACAATCATAATCGAGATTTGAATAATATTTTTTATCCAAATTCTATTGATCATTTTATATTATTTAAAAGCTAGTATGTAGTTAAGTGGCTAAAAATGGCTATTTTCGGGGTTTTAAAATAAAATGGCAAAACAGAAATTCTATTAGAAAGTCATAGTTGTTTTTTTTAGACACTTAGATACTAGCTTTGAAAAAAAAAATTGCGCTGAAAAAACTTAAATTTATGATTTTTAGACCGAGAAACTGATAGGGGCTCTTAACTCTTTCTATTTAATGTTTTTGTCCTTACTTAGAATTTATTTTTGGAGAATCAATTTACTAATGGACGTCGACTGAATGTCAATTTTAATTGCGCTTATCACCTGAGGGTTTTCGTAAAATAGTCAAACCAAATAGAAAAGAACATCATTCATGTCATAAGATAATTAATTCTGTCTGTGGCAAATTAAGTAGGTTTTCTAATGCTACATGTAAAAATGGATTTAGAGTACAACTAAGGGTTTCATTATCACGCGAAACAGATAATTATAGATACCGACAGAATCGGGGCAATAGTGTCAAGGGGCGACTAGAATCAATTCTATTTTAATGTAAACGTTACGTTCAAAAGTGCGTTTTATGTGCCTATTTGAAATAAATGCTTTGACTTTGACATTTGCTTTTCCGACGGCAATGACGTATCATTTTGATAGGGCCCATGTTTTTGATTGTCTAAGATCCGAAGTAAGTTTTTTATAAAATATATTGCAAATGGATTGCCTTATTAAATATATTCATTGTTCTAATTAATTAAAAACATTGTAAGTATTAAAAAAAAATCACTGAATGGTTTACGAATCGAATTAGATTCCAATTGGAAGTATAAAGCATACAGAACATTTAAGTTAGGTAGGCTACCTTTTTCAGGTCTCTATTACACCTCCTCATTATATATGGCAACCCGGTGTTTACAATATATTTGTAACCATATTATATTTTGTAAAAATAATTTTCATCCGGTAAACAGATGGGTTCATCTCATTTTCGGATCGTATACTATGAATAAAAATGACAGTTCGAAAAGGTGACAAATGTGGAAAGAAGCATGTGGAAAAGGATTTTCTTTTTAGCTCCGTGACCGTACATAATAAGGGCTAACGTATAAATACTTACAGAATATCGAGCGGCAGAGACTGCGAGCAACTCCTGTAGGTTGCCTCAGGGCGGTGCTTGGTCGGCAGCGCGTGACTCATCTGCGCGCGCGACTCCATGCGGCTCCCATAATAAACTAACACATCCTCATTGCAATATTCTACGTCATTTCTAAAATACAAGCCATTTCTCAAATCACAGTTAGCTTTTCAATGTAGTGCACGCAGCCCGGATGCTTTTTCTCATTTTCTCTGCGTAAATAGTTTTTTTAGAATCTGTAACAAAATATTTGGACTGAGGACGGAGATAGTGAAATTGTTAATTTCACGGTCTTTCTTCTTTAAAATGGTAGGCCACACTACTGCGGTTTTGTTTAACCCACAACAGTTAGTTTCGTGCGAGAATCTAACCTTCCCGGACAGTATCGCATAAGATAAACAGGATAAACAGGACAGATCGCCTAAAATATGGTTGAGCTAAACGATGACTGATGCATGCCGTCTGTTAGGACAGGTCAACTCAAAGCTGCAATGGCTCTTTCTTCAAAAGGCCCTTCCAGACATGGTCCTGCATTGTTAGACTCACATAAAATCGTAAAAATACAATGTTTGGACTTTAAAAGAGACCATCACCTCTGAGTTTCTTTCGGCATTTCTTCTCAGGAATCAGTCAGCTAGGAAATGCCGGCGACATCCACTTTTAAAATATTGACGTCTATAATTGTCTTAAAAAATCTACTTACAGAAAAAAACATTTCATTTCATTTCATAAGTCAATTAATTAACCGGTTAAAATGTAAGTCTATTTTTATTGCCTTTATCATTACACAAATCGTCCAATAACTCCAACCTTACGTGTCTAAAATAAACTCACAATAATACTCCGCAAATGGTTCATAATACTCGAAACGCTACAATAAATTACCTTGTAATAAAGCTTAAGTAAGTAATGACATACCATATTACATGACCTTTGAAGCGCCTCCTACACCTGTAACAACAAACGGACTACGTGAAAATTATATCCCAAGTTTTCTCACCATGTATAAATTAACATTCAGTCGTACAAAGAACATGAAGTACACGAATGTGGGTGGTCAGGAAATCACGGTTGCTCCCAAATTCACAGCGGGCCTGGCCGGCACGAAACGGGCACCGTACGTTGTGGCGCTTTACGACTTTGGCGGTAAAATAAGTTCATTTTACACGTTTTCCCCTTTGTAGAGCCACACTACGGCGTATAGCACGGATTGGAGGTCGCCTAAATCTTAAGAATGGGCGTATATTTTGGTTGGAAGCACCTCTTCAACTAGGTATACGGATGGCCGAAACCGTATAGAAATAATAGATAAGATTGGAATATTTTGTTAGTTCCTTGTTGTCAAGCATGTTCAATGTCTGGTATTGAATTTCCAATCAAGTTAAAATAGAAATGGACTCGTGGAATTTCAGGTAGCCATTATTGTATTGCGTAACATGGCTTATTAGGCCTGGCAATCGCATTAGGAAAAAATAGGAACTTTTAGTTTCTAGATTACCTTACTTTACATTTAAGTCATTATTTAAAGTGTTTATTTACGGTCACACCTCGGGTCAACATTGTGTGTGTACATACCACTTCAAAATGTGGTACCTAGTTATATAACTTCAACTCGTCAACAATCAATTCTTCGATGAAAAATATTTGATGTTCTATATTTTTAACTTCGTAAAAATAATATTTTTATTCTACGAGAGCTAAAAATATCGAAACTAACTGCTGCGATCCAATTCGTGTGACAAAGCTGAATGGTTCGAGGCCTATTTGTAAACGGAGAGCCAAAACTATTTCGAGTATACTCTACAATTTTCACTGCTATAATTACAGACGACAGCCTATTTCATGAGCACCTAATATGTTTTTCTTGTGCCAAAAATACGGCACGGTTTGCGCAGTGGTTAAGCGATTGACTGCTGCGCCCCGTGTCGCGGGTTCGATTCTCGCACGGAACAAATATTTGTATGACCTGCAAGTACTTGATCCGGGTCTGGCTGTTTGTGTATGTGAGTTTAAATGTTTGTAAACGCACCCATAATACAGGAGAAATTCCTATTGCGGGGCAGCGTTTTTATATAGAACAAAAAAATAATGGAACATAACTAAACGGACAAAATACAGGAATTATATGTGTACCGTCGATGGTCTCAAATAGTCCTTCAACCAATATGTCTGACATCCCGATATATACCACCATTATTTGAGGCAAGGAAATGTTCCAAAACGAAATCACAGTTTGTTCATCGTTGTTGTCTGGGTAGAACAAACTGGCTGCTTCCAGAGCACACAATCAAACACACACACACAAAAAAAAAAAGGCCAATAAGGAGGTAAATATTTCACTGTATTTACCTTTGTACTAATGGGTTTAGTGGCGTGTAAGCTGTGTGGTTCATAAATCAGGCCGGTTATCGACTCAAATGTGCTGGAGTGTCGTCATCGTGCTAACCACTCCATCACTCTCTTAATCGCAGTAGGCAATGGGATGGGCATGGTTCACCTATGTTTAATATCGCATACGTAGGCACTACGTCCTATAGTTACCATCCTATCAAGTGCGATGCGATGCAGTACGGCACTTTGTAGTTGATACGAAAAAAAAAAATTTTTTTTTTCATTAATTTTTGCACGCGCTCACCGTTCATCTTGTCCCTATAGACAAGATCGTTGTACAGAAACAATTTTTGTGTTTGCTAATAAAATTAATAAATAAATATGAGACAACAAGGTCATCTGAAGGCCAATTCCCGTAATTAAAAACGTTCAAATTCAAGTCGCAATCTCATCTCAGCGACAGTCTAATGTCAAAAATGTAGGTAAGCGCTATACCATTTTTGACAGATTGACACTGAGATTAGAATGCGAACGTTCTTAAAAATACGGGAATTGCCCCTCTGGTCCTGAACTAGGTAGAGCCTGTACTACGGTAACTTTTTTTTTTTAATGGTTGCCCCACACTAGGAATTTCATCTGTATCATGGGTGCGTTTACAAACATTTAAACTCACAAACAGCCAGACCCGGAACAACTATCTACAGGTCATACAAATATTTGTTCCGTGCGGGAATCACACCCGCGACACGCAGCGCAGCAGTCAATCGCTTAACCACTGCGCCAACCGTGCCGTTAACTGATGACTGATATACATACTTATATACATATACACACCCAGACCCAGGTCAAACAGATATGTTCATGTACACAAATGTTTGACTAGTCCGGGGATCGAACCCGGGACCAGCGGCTCAGAAGGCAGGGTTGCTAACCAACTGCACCAACCGGTCAGTCAAAAGGAAAAACCAAAAACCCTAACAAAGCTGTATTAAAATCATAATTTCATAATTCTCGAAAGCTCACATCAACTCGTGTAGGAATAAGTGAATCCACAAAATCAAATTGCAAGTAAAAGTTACATATTATTAGTCCGTAGTACTTTCGACTCATATATGTACTATTACACATTTGATGAGAGGTAGATAAACTTAGGAACGTTCGCATAACTCAATAATTGTTCTAGTTTCCTTGCTAATTCATCGGGTGTTCAAATAGTAATTGAAGTTTCATTGTAGTATTCAGTTTCAGCGAATGTAAACGAACTGTAGACAGGTTCAATATATTATGCGGAGTTTCCTGAGAAATTCGTTCCTAAATATTAGATGAAGAATAAAAATATAAAGTAAAAGATTGAAAGTACAATTCAAGGAGAAAGTTACGACCTACATTAAAATTCATAGCGGCCACAAAAACACTTTTTTGTTACTAAAAGAAGTATTTGAGTAATTTGAAAATATTATAACTAGGTACGATTGAGCAAAAAAATTTTATATTATATGTAGAGAGTTTTTAATAAATGTATTTGGATTAATTTAAAATTTCTCTCAAATGTAAAATGAAGTTTTGGAGTACCTTGAAAATCATGTTAGGTGTTGTAAAACATGTATCTCGTCTGCCATTCCAACAACAAACACATAAACAGGTATGAACAGTGGGTTGCGTCATTCCGTCGGTTTTGTGGCAACGTAAGTCACATTTCGGAAAGGTCAACGGGGGAGATGGTTTAATGAAATTATCCGGCCATGTGGGGTTCAAACGGCATGTAATGCATTTTTAGTGAAACTTATTTATACCTGTGGGTAGGGCGGTGTTTGAGGTGCGGGGACTGAAGGCCGGGTCAAGGCTTCAATGCACCGCCGTATATATTAATAACGTACGAGCCCACGATCGCGTCACCTTACTATATCCACGTGAAGGCCATTATTGGGTCAGATTGCTAAATTTAACCCTCAGCGGGGGTCTAGCTATGAATAAACCGACTGTGTAGCGGATAACCTCTGTCTGTACGTTTAGCTGAGGCTCGCGATGCTGTAAATATCGTGCGCTTGCTAATGAGCATAGTCATCAGTATCCGTTTCTCAATCAACGCGCAGCCTGCTGAAAAGAGGTCAGGAATATGCAAGAAAAACTAACCTCTAAACATTACTTACATTTCCAAGCCCTTTTCTCTATCAGAGGCATCAAATACCTTTGTTACCAATATTTAAGGAATATAATAGCAGAAAGCCAGCCGATCTTAGATCATAAAATAAGCCAAAGAATATTACTTCCGCGAATAGACAGTAAAATTCTTCTTAGTTTTAAGACACTTTGAAAGAAGTTTACGTTTTATTAAATAAGAATTCGAGAGGGAAAAGGAAACAATTGAATTACAGTCTGGACATTAATTATAATCACGATCATGTATGTTCCTGTAGAGTAATGTTAGCATAGGCACGACTTTGAGATCGATGAGAGTTCGTCCGTGTTCTGTAATGGTGATTACACATTAGTGATGTACGCTCCTCTACCCTAATGCTGCCTAAGGCTAATGGATACCCACTACGGCTCAATACCATCCACAACATGGTACATACCCGATGTTCCGTGTAAAACAAGAATGTTACCCTAATTAAAGAACGAAATTGGCTCGCGGGGGCTCGCTTTTTTACGACCAATCATAAAACGAGCTTTTAGAGTACAACATAAAGTAACCTACCTACCCTGAATTTTTACGGGAGTCAGGCGTTTTATTTGCGAAATTAAATTCACAGCTTCCGGATTTTACATCATGTCAAATGACAAATTATTTGGCAATTGAGGAAACCCGTTTCATTATTCACGTACCTACTTGTTCAAGTTTCGGATGAGGTAAGAAAGTCCGTAAACGGCGCTTCATCTAGTATGTTAAAATAATTTACTTTTGAAGGAGAGTTATTTTGGGAAGGTTGGTGAATCTTTGTGAGGAACTTGGAGCTCTGAAAAACATGTATAGATAGTTTGTTGGTCGGAGGTATTTGTATAACGTTTGAACTACTTCATAGAAATGACACTAATTAGTCCATCATTTGATTGTACTAGGAGTATTCATTCTATTGATGCGACTGAGAGAATTGTAAAATATGTACATACAATGGGGGCAAGGCAAGGGGGTTTGTGGTTAAGTAATAACAGCCGCGCGGTTCGATCGAACAGGTTAAGCTACGCTTGCCGCGGTTGGTCCGTAGATGGGTGACCATCTTTACATACCGAGACCCCTTCGTTCCTTGGAAAGCACGTAAGCCGTTGGTCCCGGCTGTCATATCGTATCGTATTACCCAGTAGCTGGGTTGTGGAGGGCAGATAGGCAGTCGCTCCATGTAAAATACTGGTATTCAGCAACGGAAGCTGGTTCCAACATATTTGGAAAAATGCTGACATAGCAAAAGATTGTTAAATTACGATTCTATAGTAAGTAGTATAGCTGTAGAGAAACGTAACACTCATTAAAATAAGAACAATAGGAGCAAATTGCGATAGGAAAAAAAAACTTTATTTTGAAAAATGAAGTGGTTAGATTGCACAGTTACGAATGGAAATATTCGGGGATATCGTCAAATGAATTTTACTTTTTATTGGACAATTTAAATTTCTGTTTCACGAGCTACCTACGCGAATTTGATAAAGGTCAGCCGAAATTAAATTAGAATTTAGGCTCCATTTTTATTAAGGTTCAATTTTTTATTCCCATTGTAATGTTGGAACAACAACATTTTAATTGTATCGCAGTAATTCTAGCCTTGCGCCAAATTTATTAACACAGACGATTTATTAGACATCCTAGATAACGTTATACGATTTAAAAGAGTGTGTAATTCTTATTAATTGTACCTACGTGATAATAAAAGCAGATGGTCGGTAGGTAGGTATTTCCTTGCTTGTTCCTAGACGAAACGAACTATGATATTATAAATTCGAAAATAACTCTGTCTATATGTTGCCTTTTCACGCCTAAACCGCTGAATAGATTTTGATAAAATTTGGCAAGGACATAGGCTACTTTTTGTCCCGGTAGAACGGATCCGTGGGTAAATTCCGATACTCTGTTATAATTTTATTAGTCAATAATAATAGACAGCCAAGAAACACTAACAAGTACCCACTTAGCCATTAGTTGAGCACCTAGGCCCATCATGGTCAATTGATTGACAGCTCTGGTTAGTAATAAATTGTGCACATTTTAGACATTGTCTTCAAAATACTTAATATTCCATGTTAAATTTTAGACTGCCGTTTCATTAAAGTTTGTATTATACCGGCGTGCATTATTTCCATAATATGCAATATCGTGCTTCGTTCCTCGCAATTTTACTTTAAAAGGCCAAGTGTTGCAAAACGGTGCTTTACAATAACGAGGCCCGTCCTTGTGAAGTTAATTTTTAAGGGTGTTTAGGAGAATGGGTAATAATATTTCCATACTTATGAAGTAGCAACGATTACTGTACTTAAGGTGTAATGTCGTGGGAAACAAACGTTGAAGGTGGCGTGTGCTGAACGTTTCCATGTCGCTTAACCTGTTATTCGCTGAATCCAAGGTGAAGGTCGTTAAAATAAACTGTGCAATTTCCATGAAATGTTTATTTTTTTATTTAAAATTCTGGTGAAACGTTAATGGTCTAGGTTATAACTTACATAATTGGCAGTACAACTGTTGTCCTTATGCAGCTGTTGTATGACAAATTAGCAACCTGACCCAAAAGTATTTTTAGGAGACTAATAGCAGACAGCTAGGCACCGTCCCCACGCGAATCGATCTAACTACTCGTATGTCACTCATGCAGACACTTACCAGCATTTAATTGGACAAAAACGTCGTTCTACCCAACTTTCCGATACGTACACCAGTGTTATATAGCTGACTATTGTGATAACTAACAAGCAACTTTCCTGTGTCGCCAGCAACGGCTTCAGATCCAAGCTATTGTGCACCAAAGGCCACGGAGTTCGGTGAATGAGCCCGAAAGGTCGCTCTCTATGTTGTATCTCTATTGAGAACACCTTTGTACAATAAAAAGCCGCCTTCTGCCTTTTCTACTGGCAACACAAAGCAGAGGAAATCTTATATACTTACGAGTATGTATGTTTTGTGTCGATTGGAATTTTTGGGATAATGATGGCTGCTATTTTTTACTTTTAATTAAAGACGAAGTTAGGTAACTCTTGAATGACGTAGGTAATCAGTTCAATGCTCACGTACCTACTATAAATTATTCATCCAAGCCACTTATTAAACCCATTTGTGGTAACAGCTATCCTGTCGTATCCCATTTTAGGATCGCTGGGTAGCAAAAAATTATACGACAAAGATTGGATCGATTTGTAATATTTCGGTATCCGTTGTTATAACAATCGAAAGATTTGTAATTGCGTCGGGTCATAATACGTCAATAAAATCGTAAGTTATTCGTAATGTGAGCAGAGTAGGTAGGTACTGCGGAACAACCGGATGTTTGAGCCTATTAACATAAAGTACGGAAGCTATAAAACGAAGCGTCTACTGAATTTAGTTCACGACTGCACGTCGATACCGTAACACAAGAAAATATGAAAATGAATAAAACACCGTATAGCCGTTGAATAAATTAATAAATTACGGCTTAATGGACGTTTTCATAAATTTTTCTAAAATATTTCACTTAATTACTGAAGTATATAAGCAAGAAAAAGTTATGGTTCGTTATTAACCTGTTTAATTTAATAAGCAGCCCTGCTAGGGGATTTATGTGTCTTCACACTTTGTGTACCTACTTCACAGGTAGGTATTTTAAGCCGAGGTATACAATCTAATTAAAATGTGCTTAAAAGGGAATCTTTAAATGTCTTCAATCATGTTCCATTACTTTTTATTTAACCAGGTTGAAATTGGGAAGAAAGCGACAAGCGAGTTTTCATACGTAAACAGTTAGTAGGCACCAGTGTTTATAGGAATGGCGGTAGGCAGACTTTGTATAGCTTTAGGCATTTTTAATATTTACCTAACCAGAAAAAAAGGTTACTTTCTAAATGAATTTCTGCCGATCGTAACCATTCTTTTTCTTGTTTAAAAGTATAATGAATAATTAAGTCAACATAATAAAATGAAAAACCAGTAGAAAAAATTGAAAGCGCCCATAAATTATTTTACAAAATTTTCGCTAACTGGGAAATGTTGAGAGTTCAAACAATCCGATAAGCCGAAGGGAATTAAAAATATTACGTTACCTAAGTAACTTTTGGTTAGCAACATGCTTTAATTACGAAATGCTAGCAACATTATTATTATACGGTTTGTTTAATATAGAAATGGAAAGTTCGATAATTTTTTAATCGATGTAAAGTAAATAAGTCTTCTATTAAGGCAAGTTTATGACAGAATTTTTCGAGTAAACACGCTGTTTGTAGTGAATTAATTAACACATTTCTTTTAACTTCAGTTACGATAAGAGTATCATACCATGGATGGAGTCAAGCAAGCTGAGTTAGCATTTAATTATTATCTAAAGCCTGTCGTGTTGGCTGTATGTGTCTTTGTTTACAAGGAAGAGACTGACAATAATGCTCACATCAATGCTTTTCATCAAGAAAAATGATGATTAAATCACAAAATGTTTCAGTTTGGTTCCTAGATAATATCTAGCAGGAAAACAATGTTATACCTAAGTACAACGATTTAAATTCGTAAACGCATAACTACGTAACCACGTGAATGTCATACGTTGAAATGCGTGCAAAGCTCCGCGGATAAAGACGGTAACCAAGTGGTAACGCAGGCAGTTTCCACTTTGTTACCCGTTTTCTAACACAGAAATGTAATAATATGTATATCGGTGTAAAACATGTAAATATTTAAGTGGTTTTCGATGACATCGGCGAGAACGCACAAGACACAGGTACAGATAATCGGCTTTCCTTTTGTGCCTGAAGAAAAAGGAAATGTTTTTCCATCGTACAGTTTGTATTATGTTTTTCAGAGCCGGAGTTTTAACGCCCTGGGGATGTTTTTATGCTTAGACTCAGAGAAATTGGACAAATTGAATTTTGTGTTTTGTTTGAATATAATGTACTATATCTACCTACACTTACGTTATTTCGTAAACGTGGTTGCCTTTTATCCTAACTTCATGTACCTAATATCTGCTACTTCAGCTCTACTGTAGTTTTGCTGTATTTAGTTCTGCGTGTTTGCTTTATTCTGTGTAAAGGAAATCCACGTGCTCATATATAATGAATGTTAGTTATTCAGTTCTGTTTCCTTTTTGAAATAGGCAATCTTGCTGAGAATCTTCAATGCAGAGCGCTTTTGCTGAGATAATTGCATGCAGATGAATATGCAGGTGTTTTATATTTAAAAGGATTTTTGCAGGTGAAAAATGGAGATATATTTTATGACATACCTAACTAAAAGATTTATAAAGTTGAAATTACAGGAAGGCACGTAAAAGTATAATAAGCCATTCGTTTGTTACGACTGTTATTGTTCTCAGGGACTCGAGGTTATTCTCATTAGACTAATTCATAAAATTCATGAACTCCATTAACTATAATTTTAATTTTTATAAGCGATTTTTCTTCATATTAACTAAAAGCTACGTAGGTACTGATTTAATAATAAACGATTTCATAAAGATCGATCACTGATTTCAAATAAAAATTGTTCTAATATCCCCTCAAGACAAGAGAGAAATATGTTTTGTAAGAAAGACATTTGTTAGAAGAATTGCAATATTTGTGTCGACCAGCGCAGTTCAGATATAACAAGCATCGGTTCACTTGCTCTCGGAGACAGCTCGCATCTGGGGCTATAACTCAAGTGGGACAATATTTGAGATCCCAGCACACACAGAGAGCCTTGACCCAAACCTTGTACACACGATAAAATAATAAGTATGCAGGTAATATAAATATCTGTATTTTGACAGAAATTGCCAGTCTAATTGCAAAGGATATTTGACATGTATCGTCGGGAGTGTCACGATTATGGTTCAAAATTGCACCGCTAAATCCGTTAATGCTATCAATGGTATGAATACCAACGCCACAGCATTTCCATATTAATTCCGGGAATAACGTAGAAATGAAATACCAAAATTATCAGACTTGTGATATTGCTTGTTCCAGGGCTCAAGATCATTGGTCATGATGGTTATGTAGGATACAATAACAGTGATAACAAATTTTCAACAAGGCTCAACAAAATAGGTAGGCTCTTTTAGATGTCAATGTATACGCTTTTATAATAAACTTCCAAGCCACATTCAAGATCTAAGCCTTAATAAATTCAAATCATTAATTAAACGTAAGTTGTGCCTGTAAGTCTTTTATACTGTTAAAGATTATATTGAGGACAAAAAGGATTGGGATTGAGTTGCTCCAATTTTTGCATGCAATGTTTAGTATTTTTCTTTTACATGTACTTTGACATTTGATGATTATTATTATACACAATGACCAGAATACTTACTTTGTGAAGTATAATATTATTATTTGAATTATTGTGAATGTGAGGACTATGTGGGTCATTGTTTAAGTTTTAATCATTATCTGGCAGTTTAAGTAGTCTATGAGGCCTACCCATATGTCCTTTCTTTGGTATTGTTCGTCGAATCGTTGAGCTCCTTAAGTGCTGAGTTGAGCTGCACGGTAACTGACAAATGCGTGCACTGGCTGGACAGATCCACTTAATCTGTGTGGTTCTTTCCTCAGAAGACCATTTCAGACACCTATCTACATGGTCATCACATGATCTGACCGAGATTATGTCTGGACTTTAAAAGGGACTGTGACCTCTGAGTTTGTTTTGGCGTTTCTTCTCAGAGTAGTCAGATATGAAACGCTGACCTCACCTAGTTTTTAAAATATGAGTGACGTGTAAAAGTGTTTGTACAAATCTACTTACAGAAATAAAACCAAAAATTTTCGCTGTAAAATTTACGCGCTTTGACGTGAGTAGGTGCGTTACGTACCGCAATTTTTCATTAAAAAACCGTATCCCTTTAAAGTCATTTATAATGAAAAACAGGAGTACGAGACAATACGAGTCCGAATAATCTAATAAAAAAGGAATTACTAATAACAATGGCCAATATGACTCGTGTATTTTGCCGTTTCATTCGATTTTCAGCTCTTCATGTGGTATTTGCATATGCTGAAAGAGAATCTTAATTTGTCTGTGAAAGTTTACTCGTGTAATTAAATGAAGCGTAATACGGTGCTTATAAATAATAAATTTAAAACGTTTCTGGCGAAGAACAAGGTTTATTTTGGTTAACCAGGTATTTCAGTTCCCTGTTACATCAACCGATAATTTATAGGAAAATAGTTGTGAACTTTTTGAAGATGAAATATCATCAAAGTAAAGCTTACGGCAAAATAAAGATGGGTATCTACGTAACGACTTTTTATGCGAAACATGTAACGGCTATCGGGAGAAAAACAGAAAACAGGTTAATTTGCGAGAACAAAGGAAGCAAGACAAAACAAAATGAAAAGCGCACCTACACAACGTGGTCTCAGTCGCTAGAAACGGAGAAAATTCAAAATTTAATCTTCTTGAGAATAAGAATAACAGAATTTCCGCAAACAGAGTCGTGGGGCAGACTAGTCAATAATAAAATGGTCACACCATTTCATCCCTCAAGTCTTTCTTACGCTCAACTCGGAACAAGAGAATGTCAATGAAGTGAAAAGAACACAAATCCATCGTTTCTTTTTTCAATTAATAAAAAAGTGGGCACTTTAAGCAAATTCTTCCCGCAGTAATTTTCCGTCAGATTTTGTATCATTAAGTACATTAAGAATCGTGTTTTCAGATTTTTCTAGTTCGATAACTTATCATAAAAACTTCGTACTTTGAGAAATTGCAGTTTTCGCTTCGCATCGAAAAGTTGGGATCAAGATTATAAAGTTGGAGATCCCGTGGAGCGACGATTCAAAAAGCATTAGTCAGAACGACTGAGATAACACATTCTCTTTGAAAACTTGATCCTTTAGTGGAATTGCGAAATTATTTCGCTGGAGCAGTTTTTATGATAGTTTAAAGTTTTCTTTTAAGTTTTTATAGGGTAAGTTTTTTTTTATTATTATAATGATTTATTGAAGTTGGTGCTGTGAGACATTATTCGATTGGTTTTAATCTTTATATTTATAACCATAATATCTAGCAGATCTAAAAATAGTACTACATAACCTACTTATAACCTTCTTAAATATACTATGACATGAGTATTTACTTTGTAAAGTAATAATATTATTTTAACTATTGTGAATGTGAGAACTAGGTCCTATGTAGGTCATTGCTTTTTTTGTATTTTTCTCTCTTAGTTTAATCATGATCTGGCAGTTTGAGTAACTTATGCGGCCTACTCAAATGTCCTTTCTTTGGTACTGGTCGTCGAATCGTTGAGCTCCTTAGGTTCTGAGTTGAGCTGCACGATGGATGACAATTGCGTGCACAGACTGGACACGTCCACTCAGTCTGTGTAGTTCTTTCCTCAAAAGACCATTTTAGACACCGATCTACATAGCCTTCACATGATCTGACCAAGATTCTGTCTGGACTTTAAAAGAGACCTCGGAGTTTGTTTCGGCCTTTCTTCTCAGAGTAGTCAGATAGGAAACACTGGCCTCGTCTAGTTAAAAAAAAAATTAATGACGTGTAAAAGTGTTTGTACAAACCTACTTACAGAAATAAAATCATTTATCATTTACTACAAGATGTGAATAGTTGACTGTCGTACAAAATCGATAAATAATTTGAATGTTTACTGAAATCAATGTTACGTAAGAAAAAAAATACTACGGTAACCAGTAATGCTTAATACCGAGCGAATTGGTTACTCGCTCGCATGACTAAATAGCTTTAAAAGGAAAGCGTTAAGTGATCGTATTACAGCGGTCAATATTTAACTGAACAAACTGTGATTATGAGTTCAATACATAACAAGCTTTACTGTAAAAGTACTTATGTATTTTCCTTAGAGATTTTGATACACAGGAACCAAAACCTAAACTTATACATACAATAGGAATATATTTTAAAGTGTTGTGCAGTTTATTTATAATGTGGATTGCTATAAGAGTATAAACAGACAAAATAAATATAATAATAAAATATAGCTTAAAAGAGCGTCCATGGCGGTTCTTGTCCGTTCTTCTCGACGCGCTTCATCTTTCTGACTGACCGTGTCCTTTAACAATTTTATTCAAAAGTGCCTGAAAATAGTTTATTTGCATTAAATGCTTTGTGTTTTAGTTTGATGGTGTGAATGTGTGAGAGATAATACAAGGCTAGAATTGGAATGAATATTGAGATGAGAGCTACAGAAGACAGGCTGCGCCGGCCTCAAGTCAATTTGCTTAGGCAAACTGCAGCAGGTCTCATAAAAAATCAGCTACCTAGTTTTAAAATTTAAAGCTAATCTGGCAGCATTACACCCGGAAGATTAATTTATACATAGGTAATGCATAGCACAATCAGCTTATAATGTTCCCACTGTTGGGACACAGGCCTCCTCTCTGTGAGAGGGAGTGGGCCGTAATCCACCACGCGGGCCCAGTGCGGGTTGGTAGATAATAGTAATAATAATATGAGACAACATCTACACAAAGTCTTCAGGTCCTGAACTAGGTAGAGCCTGTACTACGGTAACCTGATGACTGATATACATATACACACCCAGACACAGGTCAAACAGACATGTTCATGCATACAAATGTTTGACTTGTCCGGGGATCGAACCCGGGACCAGCGGCACAGAAGGCAGGGTCGCTACCAACTGCGCCAACCGGTCAGTCACATGTTTTCGTTTTTTTTTTGTTCTAGAACATGTCGGTTTCCTCACGGTGTTTTCCTTCACCGTTTGAAGAGCAGTGGTGATGAAATAATTAACACAAAGTAAAGCACCTGTCTGAGTTCGAACCTACGACCTGCAACTCGTAAGTCGCGTCGTAAGGAGCAGTGGTGGCCCAGTGGTAAAGTAATGCATGATTACTAGCTATTCGGGTCTTGCGCCACACTGCGTCGCTTCGCGGCAATCCGTTTTTATGCAGTTATCTTGAAAAGTACCTATAGCGTGCAATAGTGCATAAAACGACGGTTACTCCGTACTAGCTTTTGCCTGTGGCTTCGCTCGCGTGGAGTCTGAAAATTATTCCATGGGAACATACTACTGGGATAAAAAGTATTCTAAGTCGGAACTCAGGTCATGGTCTATCTGTGTGCCATTTCATTTCATCGAAATCTGTCCAACAGAGTTACTTTCGCATTTGTATTAAGAGTATAGTATGGATTTACTCAGAAAGGTATTAATCACTTTAGATTCAGATTCAGATTCATTTATTCCTTGTTAAACATAGGTACATTATAAGCTCTTATTAGGTAATACATTGAGGGCGCTATGTTTTGCCTCAAGGGCGTACAAGTAATATACATGCAAAAAAATAAAAATAAAAAATGTCCACAGTTACTGAACTTAATTAAGTGAAAATTGTCAGCACTTATGCGACCCTGACAACACACCCCATCCACCACCTGACACTTACAACGACACTCAACATCACACTCCACGCGCGGATTACCATGACTTACCTGGTGCCAATGATGATGTCATCAAAACGACGCGGTCGGGACGTCGCGTAAGATTTCCCGACTATTATCGCATAAAGAACGTCAAAGAAATTGAATGATGTCATAAATTAAATGTCACTAAGGAAGATCAATACTAGTTACTTAGTTTATGAAATGTCATTCAAATATTCGGTGATAGAATAATAGCATTTTTCCATTAATAAAATCTTTAATTTTCTTTTAAAGTTGTGCAAATTTTCATTCTTAATGCTATCAGGAACATAGTTTGTTCACGTGACGTCTAGGCGCATTTGTTTTTGCTGACTGATTCAAATGTCTAGACTGGTCGCGATACTTTTCATCACGACATTTTGAATTGATTGGAACGTTGAATTAAATTGGAAAATGTCAAGTTATTTTCTTTGAGGTTCGTTCGTTTAGACAATGCGCATAATAGTGATAAAATTGTTTGTGTCGTAGACCGAACGGTATTGTCTTGTGTAAAAAGATTTTTGGGTATGAGACAATTTTGATTGCGAGTGTTCCTACGCCGTTATAGTTTTCATATATCGAGTCAATCTGAAGACCGATCTGCATTCATAATTATAAGGAAAGATATGTTTGCATGTATACTATTATTATTTTTTTTGTATATAGTGTATCAAATTACCCTTCTTATATTATACTAGCTGACCCGTGCCCACTTCGTAGGGCGGTAAACATTTTTACTTGTGATACTGAGTGCTATGATTTATTTCCTGACTGCCAAAAATATATTTTTACTACCGGTTCAATTTGGCTATTACCGGGTTTCAAATGAGTGAATAAAATGATCATAATTGAATAAATTATATTTATTTTTATTGTTTAAAACTTCTCTGTATACTATATTAGATGTAATGTTATTACTTGGTACCAAAATATATTGTCTTTCAGAAGTTCCAAACCCGAGATAAGCCAACATATAACCTATGGGAATAACACTGTTTTCTCAGGTCAGTGCTCACCAGAGGGAATGTTTAACCCTGGGACTTATTAATAGTGAGGGAAAAAGAGATCTTGACAGAATACTGTAGCCTTTTAAACGGTATGGGTAAATCCGTCGGAATCATGGGTATCCGCGGAATATAAGCCCACTGCTGTCAACACAAGTTGTCCCACTGCTGGCCCTGTGAGAATGGTCGCCACGATTATATTCTCCCGCAACTCTTTTATAGGCAGCCCTGTGCTATACCCATGTTGAGGAGGCTCAAGTTTCTTAATAGCATAATAGGAATGCCAACTTTTAACATAAGGTCTCGAGGAGGTCAGCCAGAAGGTCTCAAAGAATTTAAAAATTCTTGAGGATAGTGCACTGTATCCTCAAGTATTACACACCGTGTCAATGGACTTATAGTGATTGACTTGACCAGGAATATTCTCTTAAATCAGTTTATTTATCTCTTTCACTGTATCTATATTTCTGGGTGATACTATAGCCCTAGAACAAACCCAATGATAATCTCTTTCCAATAAATTTTCAAGACCGGGATATATTGCTATGTAATATGTGATCTAATCTATCGTCAAGTTTTATGTCATCACTAGTACTGTTGGTGTTAAGACAGCAAATTTTTCCTTATCCAAGATTCATTAGTTGGTACGGAAAGTTGTTATCGTAGTTGTCGCTCAATTCGCTCAAATGTGCACTCACGTTTGTTCGTAAATTGAACGTTTCCACGGAACTCCATAAGAAAGCATGCCCTGATGACATCGGTGCGTGTTTCTTTTGTTATTACAGGCAGTGTTTGCCGAAAATCGCCCGCAAAAACAAAAGTAACACCACCCATAACAGATCTGAGTTTCTGAGGTCTTGGAGCGTTCGGTTTACTGCTTCAATATGAGCTCTTTGTCTCATGGTACATTCGTCCAATGTTTCCAGAGCGGTTCATTTTTACGTATGGAGCAAACTCACTGTTGTTCCAATGATACTGTTAGTGGTAGCTTAAAGGTGGAGTGTGCTGTTTTCCCATCATTTAATAGAGTTGCAGCAATCCCTGAAGAGGCAACGGCTAGCTCATTTTTCCCGGATTGTCTTACTTTTGCCAATACCAAATTTGCGAGGAATGTTTTCTCAGTGCCTCCTGGGGCGTCCAGAAAGAATATTTTACCCCTGTTATTTAGCACACTGTAAATAATTGCATCAAAAGCTTGTCTTTGGTCTCCAACTAATTTCTTTATAATTATCTTTATTAATAAAAACTGACGTGTCAGTATCTCATCCGATGCATTGTTATGTGGGCGAATTGGAAAAGGTGAATCTAAATCACTTACGGTTTTTTCATTTAGTTCTATGAGTTTATTTTCTATTTGTAATAACTATACCTTCATTGTAGATGTCATCATTATAGGGTAAAATGAAGTCCTGATTTTGCTGTTGTATTCTATATCTTATGTCGTCTAATAAATCGTCTTTGAAGTTTTCCCACAATTAGAGTGGTACAGATGGGTAACAAAATAATAATATCACCACAAACAACCCCCTCAGCTTCAAAGGACATTGAGAAACCGAGGCTTCTCTCAAAGTGTTTTCCCATTGGTTATCGTTTTCTAACAAACCTCTCTCACGGCAAGCAGCTTGGTATGTTTCTTTGACAACTCCGTTCACAGTGTTCAGTCCCGGAATGGGGTGGGACCACGTACGTGGTGAATAAAAACTCTATGATAGAAACACTCTGACTGAGAAGGATGGACTCTGTATACGCTTCTCAAAGCAGAATCTGTTTTTATTCCTGGATGCCTTTATTTTCCGGGATTTTTTATTCCATGATGATTCAGCGACATCTTCTCCGCTTTTTCTTCGGGAAAATATCCTTGGTGATAAAGCAATTTATTTCTAAATAGATTGACGTGTTGTATATGAAAAAAAAACCTTATAATAGAAATATCACTCAATAGATTGAGACACGGTCGCAGTTCCATACCTATGTCGTATTATCTCTTTAACCATTCGTCCAAATTATATGCAGTAAAAGGGAAAAGTCTTTTGTTTTAAACACTTGAGACGATGAGTTTGCTTATTTTGATAAGAATTCATAATTGTCGATAAAATTACCAATAAACATGACCTGTAATAATATGATTAAAATATTTTTTTACAATAGAAATTTACATTTGGTGACTTAAATATAAAATTTAGATATAAGCTGTCATCTTTTTTGTAGGCTTTATCAAGCGCTACAACTTTTCTCAAAAACTCAATCATATCTCTCATAGTTAAGGCAGTGTTCGTAAGAAATGTTTTCGTTCGACCATTTTTTCTCCGACTTACTTTGCAAATCCGACTACCACGAAAAACTCTTATAATTTTTCGGCTTTAATATACAGCTTATGATACTCACAAATAATGTGGCTTACTATTGGTAAAATAATTTTCAAAATCGGTTCCGTAGATCCAGAGATCACAACCTCACAAACTCACAAACTTTACCTCTTTAAATTATATTATATTTTATATTATAATTAAAATATTAAACTTCTTTATAATATTAAAGTATAGATAAGCGGCTTCCAGACCCGTCTGGCAAGTACCTAATTATAATGTTGTAATTTATTTTTTTATTCAACCGTTTTATTTTTAGACGCAAAGGTATCTAATAAAGTCCAAAATGTCGTATGTCAGGAGAAAAAAACCGCGATAACGCGACCGTGCCAGTAGTCTTTTATGTCAACAAAAATGAGCGGGACCGTGTTTTATAATTTATCGTCACCAGCCGACATTTTAGGACGAAACGCTAAAAATTCAAGCCGAAATACTGACCCGTTCGCTCCGTAACAGTTGAACAGTCACAAAGGAACGAACGAACGACTGAATCAAACTAGGGGCTCGTAATGCAGCTGGTCTTATTAAATATTGAATAATTGTGTTAGGAAACAGCGGCGAAACAAGCTAGTCGAATAAAATATAGGCTGACGTATTAATTTCTAATAAAACAGCATGGATTTTTGTAAGTTGATGCCAACATTTCGAAATAGCTTTAAAATGCAATTATATTGGTCTGGGATCGTTTGGTAAATAAAAGAGTCACTTTGGTGTAAACTTCTATATTATAGTGAAATCAAAAGAAAACTATTTTTAAACTTAAGCTAACACGTCTATTCTCGTACATCGTCCCCTGCTCGTATCGCCATCTTTTTTCCTTCTTTCTCTCCCTTTCACTCGCACCTCTGCATACGTTCCCTTCTACTCAAAATTAATTTCATACTCGGTCATCCTCACAGAACAGAAAGTTCCGTGGTCATCCTACACACTCTCCACCCCCAGGCACGACGTTTAAAAAAACATAAGTCGCATACAATCATCACATCTTACATAAACAACCTCGATTAATACTTAACACTTTAGGTTAAGTCTTACACGGGTTACAGAAACATAATGAAACTGTAACCTTAAACAATATAATTTCAAACAAACATTTTAATTTAGAGGGTAACCAATTTCACAAACAATATTTTTTTTTTTTATATAGAAATGTGAATTTTTATTACTTAACAACATAGACAGTTGACATCTTGTTGTTGTGTTCAAAGCGGTCGTATACTGTCGTTCGCGCTGCTGGTGGCGCCCTCTTGCATCAAGTTGAAGAATACTCTTTTCGACATTAGATTGGTTGGTCTTCATTGTTCCGGTTTAGCAGAAGTGCCAACCTTCGGAAATTGTTCGTGTCCTCCGATCCCTTAATTCTTTCATTCTTAGCATGTAGTCCATACATGATTTGTCGTTCTTCTGACGTCTTGTGCTCATCAATTCATGTATCTTCTTCACATCTATGGTATCTGTGAATACTTTACCGAGAGCCATTTTCAACTCATCCCATGATTTATATACTTTCTCGCTGCGTAGCCATAGTGATGCTGTGCCGGTTAGCGAACGTCGCGCCACTAACAATGGTTGAGTCGGACTCCATTTAAATATTTTGCCATTTTCATCGATGTCCTGTATCCTTATGGATACTATATGCGTTTCGTCTTGTGCACTGAATTTTCGTATAAGCTGTTCCGTAAGGTGCAGGATGTCGCCGTGTGCCGTGAGTGCCGTCTGTGCCGTCACTGCCAAGTCCTAGTTGGATTTCTCCGTTGTCATCGTAAATCCTCATAGTCGTCGTAACTAGAAGTGTCGTCGTAAACGTCGTCGTTGTCCGTAGGATCTCCGAAAATCAATCGCCATGCATCGTGGTCGTGCGTGCGTCTGAGTCGTTTGGCGTTCCTAACTAACTTCACTTATTTCACCGCGATTCCGCACGAACCCCAAAGTGTGTGGGATCGTGTGGTGAAATAAAAGAGTCACTTTGGTGCAAACCTCTATATTTTAGCGAAATCAAAAGAAAACTCAAAAAAAACTTAAGCTAGCTCGTCTATTCTCGTACATCGTCCCCTGCCATCTTTTTTTCTCTCTCCCTCTCCTTTTCTCTCTTATACACCTCTTTTTTACTCGCACCTCTGCATACGTTCCCTTCTACTCAAAATTCATTTCACATTGGTATTTGTCAGGAATTCATAATAACATAATTACTCCTTATTCGTTTTTTTCTACTACATATGTAGCATACGTAGGTACCATAACTCGTATATTCGTTCTACTATGAATTTATACAGAAACTTGCTTACAAATTAATTCTAATATCTTATTAACACATGACGTCACAGACATCTCCTTAACATTTTAAATAATTCAATATACGAGAGGAAGAATCGGAGCAGACGTTTCTCAATTTATTTCAATCTGGCTGCGGGACTGAATTCACTCACCATTTTCAAAGGAGAAAGGCTTGCGAGAATTCCAAGTCCTGCACATTGGCACTGGTTTAAGTGAAGTACGACCTACTTGCATGCTTGAATACCTATTTGTACAAAAGATAATAATCATTAGATACGGATAACGCGAGACCAATATGCTACGCATTTTGAATACAGAGATTGTTACGTTGTTTACTCAAAAACAACTAAAATAAAATCACAATTTACTCTTATGACGTAGGCAACTAACCCAAGAATAAATTGATCTTCAAGCAAGACATTAGTTGTGTCAAGGCCCCACCCAAACAATACGTAAAAAAACAATGTTTTACAAATCACCTATAGGTACCAAATCTAAAAAGAGAAAAAAAAACACTACAAAGAGAAAAATAACTTTCATTTCGGAAGTCAATGGCAAAAAACTAAAATATAAAACCAAGGACTCAGACTTCCGAAATTAAAGTTATTTTTCTCTTTGTAGTGTTTTTTTTTCTCTTTTAAGTTTTAGTACCTACCTCTTGTTTGGTACTACTAGTAACCTTCTCTTGCTAAGTAAAAAAGAGTGACAGAAAGTTATTATAACAGCAACATCAACATAAATTATGTAGAAAAAATACGTATTACCAAATTTATATGGGACCAATCTGGAAGTATATTCTTACAAATAAAAAACGATTCTTCAAATCGGTTTATAAATAACGGAGTTCTGAGGTAAAAAATATATCCGAATAGAGAATCTCCTCCGTTTTTGAACTCGGTTAAAAATAAGTTACACGAACATATCGTTTCATATCCAAAAATATTTGTGATACTTTCGCTTTGTCGTCGATTGCGTTCACTTTGATTGACACGCAAACGAAACTATACATTGATCCGACTATTTTCTAGTCACAAAACATTACCAAACTATTGTATTTCTTCGTTTCTACAGTTCACTTTTTAAAGTTTGTTTCAAGATTGTAAGGTGTAAATATTTTCTGAGTAGGTTCATACTTGAATGCCACTAAACACGATGATTGAATTCAAATTGAAAATCTGAATTTTCTTCTTTTTATATTCAATTGTAAGGATTTATGATTATTTTCGAAGTTCAAGGGAAAATGTTGGTGTTATTCACACTTACCTACCTACGTAATAAACTTTTCCAGCAAAGCACCCTTTCTTCCAAATTGATACATCTATACAAGGTGTCGTTTTGCATCTTCGTCAAATTCGAGGAGGTAACTATGCTAATGATTCTCGACACGAATCAATTATACAATAAGTAGGTTTTTTTTTCTTATAATATTCTGTAATCGGCTTGTGTAGGGCCCGTATGATACCGCCATATAATTGCGCTATAACTGTAACGCACGCACACAGTGACATAGTCGTGACACTGCCTACCGCATACGCAACGGGGCGATTCTGTTCTTCGAAAGTGGTGTATTCTGAAATGCTGTCAAACTTAAATAAAAAATAAAGTAATTATTAATTATTGAGCAGGTATCGTCATTTTATTTGGTTATTGATATCTTTCATAACAGCCTCCTGAAATTTGACGAGGATGCAAAACGGCACGTTGTATATATCCAATTATAAATTCACTGCTCGCTGTTCGTATCTGACTGTGTGTCGGCGTTATTCTTCTAAACTTCGCAACGGTTTTTGACGCAGTTTTCCCCATCATTTAGGAAAATAATTTCGGAAGGTTTCTGTTTTTAATACTTTATGAATAAACTTACATTTATAATTGAAATATTCTAGCTTTGTCAAGTCAAAAACCGCACGAAACACGGGCGCATCGCTAGATTTTTTTTATTTTTGCGCCACTCTAGGATTTCTCCTGTATTGTGGGTGCGTTCACAAACATTTAAACTCACATACACAAACAGCCAGACCCGGAACAACTACTTGTAGGTCATACAAATATTTGTTCCGTGCGGTTATCGAACCCGCGACACGCAGCGCAGCAGTCACTCGCTTAACCACTGCGCCAACCACGCCGTCAATGTTTTTTTCATAATCTGACGAAAAATAAATCCTCACATTACTTCATAATGTTAAATCCCATACAGGATGTTTAATTTTTACCTGTTTCTTTTAATTTGTGGGATAAAGCCCCGCATTCAAGCACTTTGCATTGTACATTATTCTTGAACAATAGCTGCGATGAATAACCGGTATAAGTAATATTTCTTCGGTATTCTCCGTACCCTATTGTTATTGTCGATTTAATTAATTTGCCTTTGTTTCTGTATGTTCCAAAAAAGAGCTTTGTTGTATTCCTATGTTAAAACTTGAATGGAATTTTTAATATTCTGTACTGTGTGCAGTTACAATGAAACAGAACATCTATTCGTTCCAGTGTTTTTTAAAATAATATAATATTCCATTAGCTACATTTCCTAAGAGAAATCGCCAATTTTCTTTTGTACCTACCAATTTAAACAAAATAGGTACTCAACGATTTCTAAAATATGACTGCAGGATATGAGATTTTTATAAAATCATTGATAGGATTATTCGTACATGTATCTACAAAAGCAAATTGTGAAAAAGTTGCAAGTCATTTCTCAAACATTAACGTCTGTTTACCTTTGATCCCGGGCAAGGGAAAAACATAAAAAAGTACTAAATACATAATTCTTAACCTGAAAAACACGACAGAGTACCCACTCAAATATATTGTCTATAATTTTTCTGTACTGTTAACACTCCCGGACTCCTAAATCGAGCCACCTTTAAGTATAGACGCCTTAAACATTAAAATAATGTTTTTTTTTTTTTTTTTTGAGGATGGGAAATCATCAAATGACTCCTCCCGCTCTGGGTGGAGCAGAAGGGAGTGTCAGACTCTTACTGACTAAAACCCACCCGTGTTCCTTCCTTGGCCCTTTATTCCGGGTTTCGGGTCAGCGGTACCCCTTTTGGATGATCCCGCTTTCCCGGCAGGCTTGGGCCCTAGTGGACCCCCTCTTCGATGCTGACATCTCTTTGAGGCGCGCGTGGAACACGTACGCGCCGTCCAGCACGGGCCTGGTCCTGATCGGACGGTGAGCTACCCATTACTCACCGCCCGCAGGACCGCGCCTACGGTGGCCGGGAGTCGAACATTAAAATAATGCTGTGTCATAGAAAAAGTGTTTCTGCAGTTTTGAAGCCGATATACCATTTTACTCCATTATTGTTCCGAATTTGAATACACGTCAATTTTAAAAGTTGTAGACCTTTATAAAAACAATGCAGTATATTATCACAGTGCCCAAAACATCAGAAGAACGATGCGTTCTAAAGGGTAGAATTACGGAAGCGTCAGCCTTTTTCGTTTTTAATTAAATAAATGAGCGAAATGTTTCTCTGGTCATGATTAATACAGCCAACGGTAGCCCGAAGGTCGCGGCTGCACCGTACATATTTATTACTTGGCCACTGTTTGTGAATAAACTAGTAGCCGTATTCATTGTTAAACTATTCGGAAGCGATCTGAATGTAGGAAACACTGTTTGTATTAATATTTTAGTATTGCTCTAGTTTGTAGTATAATGGAGGTGTTAATAATAAATATACGGTGCCGCGTAGTTCCCAGAAAAAGTCTGCCATTCATGGCGTATTTTTTCCATTTCGTAAAACGTGCCTGAAACCAGAATTAGCGTTATGATGCTGTCTTAGATTTCGCTACCGTATGCGTTGTAAAAATTAGAATTAAACTCTTTCACAAGCTCGGTGATTACTGTTGTACGTAATTCCTGGGATCCATTATTGTTGACGTTTGTTGTGACAACTTGACATGCCCCATAAACTTATTAGCGTATTAAAAGTTACTATCACATTATCATATCTAAGTCATAACTTAGTGCTTTTGAACGAAACTTCACATAATTTGATACCACACCTCAATATTGGGCGCCGATAGAAAAAAAAACCCGACGCAACAGACCACCCAATAAGATAGAGAAAAAACATTTATCAATAAAATTTATTTCGATCAGGAAACAAATGAAAAGGACATATTTATCGAAGCTTTCAACCTTGACCGAAATCTAGAACATGTGTTTAAGGTTAAGGTGAGAAAAAAGGCACTGCCAGCTCCAGGACGGATGTGACGTACTAGTGAATAAATAACTACCTTCCACCGAATACCACAGGTAGGTACGTACCTCTAGACTTCCGATCAAGGCAGAATTGATTAAGGTTTCCGATGTTAAATGTTTCGGGTTCACCTAATATCGAACTTCGGTTGATGTGTAGCCAGTTGGTTTTGTGGCTAAGCTTTCACATCAAAACATCACCGAATGATTATGTTTTGTTTTTAAGTGATGAGAAGTTTTGTGTTCCAGTTTAAGTTGCAGATGGTACTAAAATAGATACAATAAACAGCAACTGTTCGTTCACAAGGCTTTAAATCCTACTATTTTAGGTTACGAATCAGTTTTGTACACCTAAATACCTTGGTTATGTAAATCTTTTCGTTCCAGAACATTTGCTAAAAATAACCACGCTTTAAACTAACATCAAAACGGGTCTAATTGACACATTCTGGAGGTGTTTCCACAACTTCCAAAGTTGTTTAAAATTTAAACTAGTTTAATTTAAGTTTTGTTGTCGATAAACTACGTGACAGTGATATTCACTTAACGAAGTATAGAATAAAGCTTCGGTTGTGCTCATTTAACTGAGGTTTTACTTTACAAAAAATAATAAGAAAAATCCTGAAAAGCCCTGAACTGTGACAGGGAAATACGCGCTGTGATTGTTTTGTTCAGTATCCCGCCAATTTATAGATGATAAAGCTCCACGTCTTGGTAATGAGCACACCTTCTGTGTACCTGCATACATTTCAATTGTGTTGGCATTTCGTAAACTTTCAAAAGAAATAAAATACTGAATAGGAATAATCACCCTGCATTATGAAAAGGTTGGGGATGGTCGACCGTTCTTAAAATTGACTCAAGTCCGATTTTTCAATCGTTAAATAACTTTAACTAAGGAATAAACATGGCAGTTTGACAGCTTTTGGATGGAAAATAATGTCGTTATATTTATTATTCAAATAAAAGTTAACTTACTGAATCTAAATATCTTGGCATTTAAAATTGTCAAAATTATATTTTCGTAGTGAAAACAAAAGAAAGTCACCCTTTGTTGCATGTTCAAGTTTCAATATAATTTAAAATTGTAATGCCCTTGGTTATTAAAACGAGCAGAATAAATAAAGCCAAGATACAAATTTAAGAGTATTATAATGTGGCATTTGCATGCACAATATTATCAAATATTTGAGCTGTTTGAGGTCGAGCAATTTCTGTAGACAATGAAATATTCTACGAATGTCCACAGTAAGATATTTGATAATTCGAAACTCGTGATAGTATCTTCGATGTATAATTTTGAGACTTTCGTTTCGGTTCGGAGCATTCAATGTTTGCTCGTTTCAGTTGCGATGTCTATTGTTGGATTATGTTAGATAAAAATTGAATTAAAAGGGTGTATTATTTACTGTACAATTAATCCTTTAACGCAATCGTTGCTCATAGAAAGTACTTGGGGGAATGCCGTACCAAAATAGCAGATGTAGTCAAATGTTCGTAGTATAAGCATTTGTGCAATAGGTAAGGACCTGATCCACCGTCTCCGGAGTATTTAGTGTAGATAAAAAAAAAATACAGAATTTCCATAAATTTTTTTGCCAAATAAGTTATCAGAAGATGTAGTTATATGTCATAAAAGTTTTACTTTCGTTACAGAGAAACTCATGTTTATGGTAATGGCAACCCCATTTATTCGATAAAGTGTCAACGCGGGGATAGGCGCTGCGCAGACGGGGCAATTTTGGGCCCTCGAGTTTTGGAAACAAGCTACCCGCAACTACAGTCGTTTCAAAGTTATTTTAATCTCTGACAGCAGCAACCCAATATCAACCTTATAATTACAGAAATAAAGATCACTGTGATTTTGACAGTGATGTAAAATAAGAAGACAAATAACTGTGAAAGGACTGTCAGTACCTGTTTATGAATTTTTTCAAGAAACTGCGTTGAAGTAGACGTTGCTGCTACTGGCGACCGTTAATGGAAACCTTCTAAAAAGTTGACAGTTGTATCAACTACAATTGCTACATATACCTACGCACCGTCTAAGAGTAAAAAAACTTCACTCAAAAACTTCAGAACGGAAAATTACAATTGTCAGTTTCAAATGCGCTGTCAAAAATAAGGATATAGATAATAACGAAACGACTCGTAAATAAAAGTTATTATACCTAGGTAATATACTAACATAATTAATTAATAATAATAACTAAGTAGGTACTAAAAATAATAAAACTTTATTAAATACCTACACGACGGCACGGTTGGCACAGTGGTTAAGCGATTGACTGCTGCGTTACGTGTCGCGGGTTCGATCTCCGCACGGAACAAATATTTTGTATGACCTGCAAGTAGTTGTTCCGGGTCTGGCTGTTTGTGTATGTGACTTTAAATGTTTGTAAACGCACCCACGATACAGGAGAAATTCCTAGTGTGGGGCAACGTTTTTTTATTAAGAGAAAGAGAATAGAACTAAAACGCATTAAAATGGCTGTCTATTAAATTAAATTAATTAATATTTTAAGCGCTAATATGTGTGCGTCCAACTTGAATTACTCGGTTCGATTAATCGAATACGTATTTATAATATAATATTACGTAGGTAAATAATTGATACAAAAAGTCCCTCAAGAATGTAGTTCAACAAATAAACCAGAAGATAACACTCAATGCTAAGCTCCTTAAGAAAAGCAGGGAGCTGCCAAATGAAATACAAATACGTAGTACAAGAGCAACATTTTCCAAATTAATCCAGTAAATATTTAAACAACTTTAAGTTCCTTAAAATTAAGTTATCCTGTGCCATATCTTAGTAAACTTGTTTCAAAAGTAGTCTTTAAAACTGATACATTTTTAAAACACTTAGGTGTAGACTTACAAAGTAACTTTGACGTTAGCTTGGCAGGCCCTAAGTGGAGGATAAACAAAGGCTTTGCTACTTATTGGACGGAACCTTACAATCTTCCCGCTGGCATAAATAAAACTGGCAATATGACACTAATTGCTACACGCTACGCTACTACGAATTTGCTACGCCGTAGACGACTCCGTAGACGCGTGTTGTACTACACAAGGAACAGTTTTGCTTAACAATACTAAGCATTATAATTTGTAACAAAGCACCATAATGTAACTTTAATCCCACTTAATATTGTCATTGTAAGTTAAAGTGCTTTGTGGATAACATAACCATAAATATAAAGGTATTGTAATGGTTATCCTAACCTCTTATCAAAGATCAAAACTTAACATGTTTACTGCCTGCACGACCTCACATGCTATAGGTACACTAATATACTAACGACCACGAACGTTGACCTTCGACAAAAGTTATCTTTCATTATTCAAATAAAAGTAACATCTTACCGTTTAGACAGCCGCCTGAAGATTTGCGAGCTTTAGCAGCACTCTCACAAATGACACAAAGTTTTGTTTGGTTCAATCACATTCGCGTAAACGTCTGTAGCGCGGTTGGCTTTAATCAAATAGTGATATCAGTTGTGACAGTTTATTAGTGTTTGTAACACAGCGAATTGTTGTGTGGGTTATCGGCAGCTGTCATGTGGTTGGTGTAGGAGACGAGCGGGTCGCAGCGCGCGGCGGAGGCGACTGAGCCGGGCGGCGCGCGCCCGCGGGGCCGCCCGGCGGTCGATATACGCGGCAGAATAAACACGCCGTACTAGGACGCGAGTACCGCCGGTGTTGCCAGCCTCGACCGAGGGGTGCCGCCTGCGACGTTTGCCGCCGTTTGTATCTCGCTTCCGTGGATTCTTATGCCAGTCTCGTGAACGCCCGCGTCCTAATGAAATATGACGCCGATGTGTTCCATTCGAATGTAGCGTCTCTAACGCCGGTAACGTCTTTCTCCTTGTTTTACACTTTCACGTTCGGCTTATCGGATCGCCGAAACCCGTCGATATGCAATAGTTATTCAGCGGCGGTCGCTGTATAATTTACATGTAACCTTCACTTATCTCTACGTTGAGACAGGACCATTTCCATAATAGAACCATCTGTAGTCAGACAGGATCGCCCTGCAGTTTTGTCATAGAACTATCTCAGTACTTGTTATCTTTATGAGGTATTGTAAGCGAATAGAGTAAGTATAGGATAACAAATCAATATTTATGTTCTATGTCTAAGTGTTCGATGAATATTATAAATTAAATATTTAATTTCAGTTCTAAATGTTAAATATTGTATTTTTTTTTCAACCTGTGCGTCCTATATTTGTATGCAAATATGTCTCCAACATCATAATATTATATATAGCATCTGTTATATCGACAGAGGTTGTTCATATTCATGAATTCAGATTCAGTTTGCTAAGTAAACAGCGCTGCGAGGGAGAACGACTAACTGCCAAACGTAGCCTATATATTTAACGTGTGAAATATACTTGTTGTAAATGATATCTTATATTTATAAAATATCTAACAGAATATTCGCGATTGGAGCTTATCTTCTTGGAAGACTTTGAGATGTTTACTTCTACTCGTTGGCTTAGTGGCTGCAGCTCTGTACTCATCTGATTCAACAGAAAGTAACGAGCTAAACAATATTTTCTGATTGTATTTCTTGTATTGAAAAATGTTTGCTTAAAAAATTTGACGTTCCTATAGTAATTTTGACCATATATTTTTATCTTATTAATAAACTACAGTTTTTATGAAGTACCAATTTGAACCTCGGTTTATATCAAGCGTATATCCACGTGTTCAGTGAGAGGAACAATACAGACAAACTAAATAAGAAGCTAACAACAGCTAAAGCGCGGTCACTGTCGTACTGCATAGAAAAGAAAGAGAAGCGCGATGACACAAAGCTGGTAATTTATTGCACAGTATGAAGCAAATCTCTATTTACAACAAATCTATTGATTGGACTAGAACATTAAAAGACTATAACGTTAATATGTTGCTGGAAGGAAAATTAAAAAAAAAACCAGAATGATTGCATGTATATTAGTATGGTTTTTAATCGTTAAAATATTTTTTTAGAGGTATATTCGTGACTTTCTTCTATCGTACCAAATAAGTTGTATTGTGTTTTCAACACACTATCTAACTAGCATATATCCTGAAGAAAATCATATATTTTTTCTGATTTTGTTTACTGCAGTGGATCATACTTTTAGGCATTATAAAACATGCGTTTAGGTCATATAGTCCCCTTAAATATTGCAATTATAATTTTAAACCAATTTGTTATGTGCCTCGCTAAACCTGTTAATATTTACTTGTCCCGTAGCAGATCCGCCGTGAGCGACAAACATACAAAAGAAAAAGAAAATTGCATTATTTTTCTACATTGCCATATACCACTTATCTTTGAAATAATGCAATTTATTTCAACTGTCCTGAAAACGACTTTCATTCCTACAGCAGTTTGAATTTAACTATTTATTTATTCGATATAGAGAGATAGATCACGTGCAAATAAATAATAAATAAAAGGAGACTGAGCAAAAGTGGTCCGTGAACCAATACACATACCGTTGATGTATCGTTGTAGGAATACCTCAACTACATCCTTGTGCAAAGGGGCATCAAAATCTAACCCGGCAGTTTTGAGAAAAAAAATACTTTAGATTACTATTATTGTGCTACTTTTTGTTTGAAAAACGTTTTAGTTGAGTATTTTTCACTGTATTATATGTCTTATTATTTTCCCTGCAAGTCACTTGCCATCTCAAATGTCTATAATTATACAGATTTTTAGGTTCTTAGTACTAATGTAGGAACAAAAAATATTTTTTTCAAAATACAAAATGTTTTTGCAATTGTTTGTTCAGTAACATACATGCTATCTGCAAAAAATTCATTTGCCACCTGAATAGTTTTTTTGTTCTCACTTTAGGTACACCTGACTTCATTTTTTTTTAGGCTTTTTTTTCAATTAAAGCCTTCATAAATAAATAAACACAATACAACTTAAAACCAAAACACGTGTATTTTTGTAAAAAAGTGTATTTGTATTGGGTTGTAAAGGAACTTGTTACATGTGCTTGTCTGAATACAACAAAGTCACTTATTACGATACATAATTAGAGCGTACTAAACTTGTTCTAGAAGTGGCGCACAAAGAAAATGAAATAACTTTTTTTACACTTGTATTTTATTCGTCTATTATAATGGAATCTAAGAATTCAGCTGGACGTAATATAACTTCTTCATACCTAGCTAAAGATAAAAACCATACTATTGTCATGATATGCCCGCAGCATCCCAGAGTACGCATACCAGATTTACATGTACAATAATAATGCTTGATGCAATCTAACCCACGCTCGCTTTCGTTTATTAAAATGTAACAATTACAAATTCGCGCGCGTGCATGCCTCGATTGAATCCTGCCTCTTAGTAGCCACGAACCTTGAATACCGTAATCGAAACCAAAAACTCAGTTTACAGAAACTAAAGATATTAATAGATTAGATATTAAATGTATCTAAAGATATTCATTTATCCTAACTCAAATCGGATAAAGCATCGGATCTGGGAAGCAATGTTTATAATTGACCTATTTAGCGGGAACAGGGTCAGAACATTTGCTTTCCCGTCGTGTTCGTACCCCAGTAGTAGTTAAAGTCCCTTTCAATCTTCCCGTAAGCACGCTTTTTACAGGCCATTTCTTTATGCCGACATTCATCATGGTCACTCGGAGCCTACGAATATGTTTATGTTATGTGTTAATACTAAATATGTTTCATGTGAAAACTTCGGGTACGGTGAATAGATCCTTTCATGGAAATTTGTTTATGAAAGAAATAAATAAAAAAGGAAAAAATGGGCGTAAATTAATTGTGTTTCTGATGTAACAAATCCCTTAGATTTAATATAATCCAACAAGAATATTCAACTACATTCTTCAACTTCTGAGATAAATAACAACTTAAGAAATCTGAAAAATTCTTCGAGCTGTGGTATTTCAGTAACCTTTTAAAAGTTACAAGTGATTTAATTTACTGGAACGCAAAATATTGGCATAGGAAACATTCCAGTATAAAATAACGGAGTAATTGAATTCCGCAAAAGTTACTGCAAAGTAGGTTTATAAACATGAAGGACCTTTTATTTGAATACTTTCGAATAGAGTGTATTCAAATAGAGTTAAAACCACATCACAATATATTTGCATTGGTACCCACGATCGTGGTCGAAATAGAACTATGTTAACTAAAAAGTTATTCAGAATATTATTATTAATAATAAAAAAGAAAAAGAAAATAACCGGTGGTGTAATTAATTTTCGTAGACTTAAAATACTGTTTGATGTTGTACTGATACAAAAGTTATTTAAATAAAAACTGTAATAATAATAACTGTGAATGTAAAAATATGTATTACAGTTCACATTATAGAACAGGGATGGTTCCTTTGTGTAGTCCAACGCTCCGTTTGAGAGATTCACTCGCCACTTGAGATATTATTTCATCTGCAAGGAAAAAGAAATGAAGACGATCTTGACAGACAAGTGGATAGGGAAAATTCTTTATATTCGCTTTCAGGCATAAATAGGGACTTATTGTAAGGAGTTTCAACTAACTTTCAAAATGAGGTTTTCAAGTCGAATTAATAGGTGTTGTTTTTTATTTATTTTTCAAGTCTTTTCATAAATTATTTTCATCGCGTTCCTACCTAGACAGTTTAGAGACCTTGATTTTTAATTTATTTAAAATATGCGTTTTTTCAACAAACGAAAGTAATCACTAGTTAATAAATAAATCGAATTGAATGTTTTAAACCATAGTACCTCTCAAATTCAAATTGCATTTCCGAATAATAAATAACATTTGCAAATGTTTAGTATCATTGATTTATTGACGTATTCAGTATAACGTTCCTTTTTCTAAAGAAAGAGTGTCAGCGTAAGGAGATGGCCCAATTTCTAAAATCGGGGCGTCAATAAGTTCAGACGGCGGCTATCATATTGAAAATTTTAACCCGACTGCTACATACACAATAATCCATCCAGCCTGCAATTTGAGGGCTACATTTAGACAATTATCTTTTTCTAGCATGAGCTATTTGAGGGACACTTTAGAATGCTGTTATTTAATAAAATTGAGTAGTCATGTCACCTATGTTTCTTCATCTCTCATTTATTACAACTTAAGCATAAAGAAAACGAAGAAAATATCGTGAAAATATTGTTCCTATTATCATCATTAACATCACCATGGTGCGTATCCAAAGCCCACGAATATTCAGCGCATGAATCGAAAAGCTGAGCCCACATACTAATGTTAGTTTAATTATATTGCCAATCTCGCATGTTTCTCTATATATTCATATAAATACTAAAATACCTCTAACGTGGGTAGCATAACCCTGAAGCTTATAAACTTTTCGGGAAATTGAGAAAATTACTAACAGACAACTAGTGACATTGTTTCGTCATCGTGTTTTTAATGAAGGAGCGGCATCCGATGTAGTCACACAAAGATATTTTATTAAATATATTTATATATTATATTATTCAATATTTTTATTTATTAATAAAAGTACACCAACAGCTTCTTTATACAAAATATCAAATAACAGTAGATAATAGTTGAGGGCTTATACAGTTGCCTATAATAGGTGAACCAACACTACACCAACCAACCACATACAGTGATAACCTAAGGTAAAAACGAAATGCATAAAAATTAAGTGGTAGCAACTATATAAACAGGAATATAAAAAAGACATAAGTTATAAGATTGCAGAGGTTGCAAGAAATACCTACATACTAATACAATCTAAATTAATCTTTAGATTGTGTGAGTTGCGTGCATAGGGACGTCAAAATTTGGATCTTAAAGTGTGTTATTGAGTCATGATATATGTCAACATCTGGAGAGGATTTTATATAAGAATTCATATACAAAATATATTTCATTAAACCCAAAATTTAACATGATGGGGCAATTGCAATAATTCGATTGTGGATTTTTGCTCGATGAGGTCGATTAATGAAACGACAATAGTTAATCATGGATTTAAATTCCTTATTACTCAAATTGAAATTGGTGTTTTGAAGAGTTGAATAGCAATTACCATTACCTGCTACATTATAAACCATGTTATGATTGATATAAACAATCTATTTGTTGGCATATTCGCTCGTCTGAATGTGTAGGTACCTACTTTAAGTAGGTAAGTTTAAAAAGTTAATACAGACACAGTCATTTTTGCCAGCATTCTATACTTGTCGGTTGTAAGACTAATTAATATCTATAATCTACTCGTACTATAAAATAAGGTACACATTGGTCGAACCCCACGGAGGCAAGAGAATAATTCAACTAAGAAACAAAGAGAACTTAAAATAAGCAGGTAGTAAAATTCCGGACTGAACAATCCAAGACGAGGCGTATTTAGAACAAGACACTCATTTACACTATAATCCATCTTCATCTACTTGCATAATTTAGTAGGACAAGTGTTCACACTTAACGGCCACCCTGGCAAGGGATGGTAGGTGCTGGCGAGTGTTGGCCCAACAAATTGACAGTGGGTACGAGGTGTTAGTCGGATAATAGCCGGCGATATTTGGACCGAGCGGCTTTTTGTAAGATAATCAAACACACAGGGCGTAAGTTTGTGAGAAAAGTTCCAAAGTCTTAGTGGTTTTAGAATGTAGTGCTCCTAGGTTTAGTCTGTAAAGATTACCAATATCTTTAAAGAATTCGATAGTGTGTGTATGTGGACGTGCTATAATTTCATAAAACACACTTGCACATAGGTAATCATGCCAATTGCGGAATAGCAAGACTATCTATTCTATCTTCTGCAACACATCGAGTTTTGGAACATATAACCTATCTATTCCAGTAGGTAGGTATTTATTTCTATAGAGGTACAAATACATTGACAAGGTCAAAACTTGTACGCATAATCGAACATGCACGACTGAATCTTAAATTATTTCATAGAAATCTCAACAATAATAATGAATATTGGAGAAAATATAGGAAAATTATGTCACAAACTGTATACATATTGTACCTGTAATCGCTAGAATGATGAAGTTGCAAGATGTAATAAGAAACGGTGGCCGATCGACGGTAAATTGTTTCCCGCCGAAGTCAATTCATATCTCCCGATGTTTTGAATTTTAATTAAAACTGTACTTCTTTAGGTTTTGCACTTAATTGGATTCTGTGAGGTAGTTCAAATGCTTTACATTTTTTATTGATTTGTTACTACTTACTAGAATTTTTTTAAATACCTTTTTTATATTTTAATTACTCTTTCTTTGTACCTATGCAATCCAATAATTATCACAAGCTAGATATTATGGAATCATTTTCACAGAATCGTGCCATAATTGGTAAACAAAATAAGTCGCTTCACTGTTATTTAGTTTAAAGGTATACCTAGATATCGAATATTCCAACAAAATATTTTCATTGTATCTGCAACCTATAAATAAATCTGCAACAACGTTACATTTTATACCAGGAACATATGAACATTCTTGCATTCTCTGGGAAATACGCATAGGCAAGTATACAGGGGACCAATTAAATTAGCTAGCGAAACTCTGTAGACTATAACTCCGTGTTGGGTATCTATATCTAAACATGTTAAGCCAAAAAAACACTTTTGATGTTTTTTTTTCGGTCCACGACCGTATGTTTTGTAGTTATATAAAATATCAGTTTAAAAATCCCTTTTTTTTTATTAATTTTCACAGACGTGATGGGTATTGATATCTACGAACGATACCACATAAAACAAAAACTTTTTCTGCTCATACTTCAAGTAACACATACATATAACAACATAAATACTACCAGCGATCGTTAAATCCAAAAAATAAACATCATATTTTTTTATGTTCATCAAGTTTAGATACCTATCAATACCAATCACGTCTGCGGAGTATTGCTAGCTAATTTAATTTGACCTTGTAGACAAAACAGCAGCTATCCATCCTTCCGGCAGTTCCAGGCAAAACAGCAACCATTCATCCCTTCCGCCAGTTCTTGGTAAAACAGCAGCTATCCATCCTTTCCAGCAGCTCCTGGTAAAACAGCAGCTATCCATCCTTTCCAGCAGCTCCTGGTAAAACAGCAGCTATCCATCCTTTCCAGCAGCTCCTGGTAAAACAGCAGCTATCCATCCTTTCCAGCAGCTCCTGGTAAAACAGCAGCTATCCATCCTTTCCAGCAGCTCCTGGTAAAACAGCAGCTATCCATCCTTTCCAGCAGCTCCTGGTAAAACAGCAGCTATCCATCCTTTCCAGCAGCTCCTGGTAAAACAGCAGCTATCCATCCTTTCCAGCAGCTCCTGGTAAAACAGCAGCTATCCATCCTTTCCAGCAGCTCCTGGTAAAACAGCAGCTATCCATCCTTTCCAGCAGCTCCTGGTAAAACAGCAGCTATCCATCCTTTCCAGCAGCTCCTGGTAAAACAGCAGCTATCCATCCTTTCCAGCAGCTCCTGGTAAAACAGCAGCTATCCATCCTTTCCAGCAGCTCCTGGTAAAACAGCAGCTATCCATCCTTTCCAGCAGCTCCTGGTAAAACAGCAGCTATCCATCCTTTCCAGCAGCTCCTGGTAAAACAGCAGCTATCCATCCTTTCCAGCAGCTCCTGGTAAAACAGCAGCTATCCATCCTTTCCAGCAGCTCCTGGTAAAACAGCAGCTATCCATCCTTTCCAGCAGCTCCTGGTAAAACAGCAGCTATCCATCCTTTCCAGCAGCTCTTGGTAAAACAGCAGCTATCCATCCTTTCCAGCAGCTCCTGGTAAAACAGCAGCTATCCATCCTTTCCAGCAGCTCCTGGTAAAACAGCAGCTATCCATCCTTTCCAGCAGCTCCTGGTAAAACAGCAGCTATCCATCCTTTCCAGCAGCTCCTGGTAAAACAGCAGCTATCCATCCTTTCCAGCAGCTCCTGGTAAAACAGCAGCTATCCATCCTTCCTGACAATTCCTGGTAAAAGCTAATGATTTCCGTTAACGTGCGAATAACAAACAAAGAAAGTTTATTACCGCGAATCTTGGCTCCGTGGAAATTACAATAATATCTCTCCTGCATAAATATAATTCAAACAACAAAACATTTAGCCGTGTGGTACTCAGTGGCATAACTTACTTGGAAACAATTCCACAGAAAGTCAGCCATCTGGCCATATTAGCCACGCTTAAAATAGTTGTTTGGCAAGTGTGCGTGCCTGCGTGACATCTGCCGTTAGCCTTACATAACTCAGCTGCTATGAAAGCCTAGCCGTGAAGATAACGTGACGAATGCCTATAGCTTGCAGGTCGACCCAGCCACCCCAAGGCCAGCCACCATAGCATTCCTCCAGCTATTAGCAAGGGACACGCATTTAATTTACGTTATTTTACGAAATTTTGATTGATATGCTAATATTAAGCCGCATCACAAACCAGGTTCCGTATATTTTTGGAACAGAAATGCTAAGCGAATTAATTCGTACTAAGCGTTCGCGTCATTCTTGATTTATTACTAATTGGCGACTGTTGAAGAAATTACGTTATATTTCGTATGTTTTGCAAGTAATTTTATATTAATTACTTTTCAAACTGCGTGGGTTTTCGGCATTTACTAAAGGTTAGACAGAAATATAGACTCCTTCAAATAGGCAAGACACGCGACGAGAATCGTACGCGAAACAAAGGCGCCACTCGTCGCGCGACAGGCGGTGCCTTAGTGTCGCGTCGCGTGTCGCGCCTGTTTGTAGGAGCCTTAACAGTTTTCACGTCTATTGCAGACAAAATCTTGAAAACAAATACGATTGTAACATGTCGTTTGTCACTGCGCTTGATGTCGCGTGTAGGCGACCGGTTGCCGTTAACTAAAAGTAAATTTAACGTGTTTTCGAGGCATAATGATAGGTAGGTGTAAGGCGTACACTGTATGGTTTGTACTGTAACCTTGTTGCCGGACGGAGCTCATCATCGATGCATAAATTCTGTGAATGCAATCGGTTCTCGCGACCTATTGTTGTTCCATTTTAGTCGAACACCCTTGAGACGGTCGACGCGTACATTTTCTTTGCTACATAATTTATCGTTCCGGAGCAAGGGTATATATTACAAGAACCTATTGTTTGATGGTTGAGCTTTATCAATCACGCTGAACAAATAAATTATGAGACAGCCCAGGCACATTCTTCAAAGTCGCAGAGCTCGAACTCTTGATTGTTTTAGACACACGAAATCAATTAATTTTGACTTTTGTATAGGTTACAGTCGATAGTAACGAGGTAGGTACATCTAGCCTCTGTCTAGTACCTATAATAGATTCTGAATATGATTGATGATTAACTCGATAGAAATAAAACGTTTTTAAACACACATGCTCGTTAGTAGGATAGGTACACAACCAGAATACCGTCTGAATAAGAACGTGGAAAATTCCTGTAATTCAGTAGTCTGGGGATTTAATGATTATATTCTGAACTTCAAACAAATTGTAATATATTCAACGCACTAATGGGTTTAAATAATTATGTTATACAGGGCGTCCCAGAAATCAACGTCAAGCCGGAAACAGGTGATATATTATAGTCGTGCCAGTTATCAGAAAAATATTTAAAAAAATCTTTGTCATGTACTTTTCAAGTTATAAGTATCGAAAAATAAATCGGAAAAAGTGACACACTTTTTTTTTTTTTTGATGTTGGGAAATCATCAAATAACTTCTCCCGCTCTGGGCAGAGCAGGAGGGCGTGTCAGACTCTTACTGACTAAAACCCACCCGTGTTCCTTCAGATGCCTGTGCCAGGGGCCACGGTATCCCTCTCGGACTTTCCCGCAACCCTGGCAGGTATCGGCCCTAGCGGACCCCGTCATTGGTGCTGACATCTCTTTTAGGCCGCCGTGGAACACAACGCGCCGTCGACCCGGGCCTGGTCCTTATTGAACGGCGAGCTGCCCATTGCTCGCCGTTCGCAAGCCCACGCCTACGGTGGCCGGGAATCGGCCTGCGATTCCCGACGCCCAGGGTGTCTCCTGCGTGACAGTGAAGTGACACCTTGTACCTTGTGTGTTCTGTAATGTAACCATAAATAAAAATTGAACAAAAGTTGATACAGATATGTGGTCACAGGACTTGGAAGAGCATCACAGGTTATCAGTTTTTCAGATTTATTTTTTGATACTTATTATTTGAAATGTACATGACAAAGATTTTATTTATATTTTTCTCATAACTGTTACGACTATATATATCACCTGTTCCCGGCTTGACATTGATTTCTGGGACAGCCTGTATATAACTAAAGAAAATACCTTTTAATTATAATATTCTAGAAAAGCCTGTAAGCCCGAAGGGTAAGGCAAATGTGTGCCCACAGTAACACCCTCATTTTGCGCGCTATGTTCAAGTCCCATGTAAAAGGGAGCGAGCCTATTGCCATCCGGGCACCAATCCATACTCTGGCTGCTTCTGAGAAATTTCTCATGAAAAATCCAATGACACTTTGCCCGACCTGGTAATCGAACCCAAGACCCCGAGCTCCACAGTAGCACTTGTGACCACGAGACCAACGAGGCAGTTCATTCTAGAAAATACTCCGTTTTTAATTATTCACAAATACATGTGTCTAGCAAAATTATACGAATCGTAGTGTATTTTACCGTGATTTAATTCTTAATGGGGAATTATAAAATGAACAAATAAAAAAAAAAACTTAGCAACTGATGATTAGATACTGTTTTAATAACTTGAGCGGTATGAATTTGAGTAAGCGAAAAATTAACCTAAACTAACGACGAATATTGATTAATAATAAAATCCAGAACGAGCTTACTAAAAGTGGATTGTCATTAATCCATTTCAGATATTAAAATTCTAGCCGTGCGACTAAATGACTAAGGGAGCGACTGGAAATACAGAGAGGGCAACTTCAATATTACGATAGAGATAGAGAAGATTTTTCCAACTGAGGTTATGTTAGGATAAAAAAAATAATGTTAGTATGATTGCGGAATGATCGTATATTCCCGCAAACCCCGGCGTAGGTGTGAGATGGAACACCGGGGTGGTTTTTAGTAAGTAAGTGTCTGACAGACTTCGCCGCCCGCCCCAGGGCGGCAGACATCCATGAGGATTTTCCAACACAGAAACAAAAAAAAAAAAGTTTAGGTTACTATAGTTTTATAGTGGTTTTCAAAGTGGTTTTTCTTTTCGAAACACTTCATTTAAGGTAAAATGCCGCTCAGTATAAATAAATAATTTGCCAAATATTGAAAAAAATGCGGGACGTAACGTTGACACTCAAACAAATATTAGGTCGCTCAAATTTATTATAGTTATAACAGCTTAAACTGTCATTACAGGGTTAACCCTCATGCGACAGTTAAGAACCCAAACTAATAACCTAAGCACCTTACAAACACCAAATTATAAGAACTCAAACAAAACCAAACCAACCAACCTCCTTACAAATACCAATTAGAAAAATTAAAACTAACAACATTATTACCTAAATTATAACACCATTAAAACCACTAAAACACAAAACATACTTTAACATAATTACTTACATACTATTATGAAGCTTCTCATTTTGTATTATAAGTAACTCAAATTAATGTTTGTAAGTTGCTGTTCTGTTGATTTCTCGTCACTCGCGGCAGTCACTCACTTAGTAATACTATAACGTAAATTAATAATTTTTGTCACTTAAAAATTTATTTTACAGTCACTCGTTTAAATACTTTCTTAATAAAAAAAGATCTGTTGACAAACCGAACTCTCGGGTGACCCCTAATTCATAGAGGTCGCGAGGGCACAGATACACACATAAAAAAAGCCAATGAATTTGATAAAAAGATAACGTATGTGTTCCCAAAGCGGTAGACAAAGACGACGATTTTTTCGTTTTCAGTTTTCAAGACCTCACGCGTCACCGCGTTCACCGCGCTCACCGTCCGATCAGGACCAGGCCCGTGCTGGACGGCGCGTACGTGTTCCACGCGCGCCTCAAAGAGATGTCAGCATCGAAGAGGGGGCCCACTAGGGCCCAAGCTTGCTGGGAAAGCGGGATCATCCGAAAGGGATACCGCTGACCCGGAACATAAAGGGCCAAGGAAGGAACACGGGTGGGTTTTAGTCAGTAAGAGTCTGACACTCCCTTCCGCTCCACCCAGAGCGGGAGGAGTCATTTGATGATTTCCCATCCTAAAAAAAAAAAAAGACTTCACGCTCGAGACTCGGTACAACCTACTTATAAAATTAGGTAATTTTACTTTTCCGAGGCATGTTATATGTTCGTTGCGAATTGCAGTAATAAATGTAAGCTACATAGAACCCGGTCAGATAAAATCATTTTCACCAAGATTTATAAAATGTTCTATTCCAAACGTAAAGTTGTTACAGCCACCACCAAGTAGCTATTAATCTTTTTACTATGATATCTAGAAGCATGTACAGAATTACGAGATGATGCTTTCAGCAAGATTTTATTTCCATGTCCCAGCCCTTCACGCACTCGTGAATAATTCATAGTTGAGTTCCGCACTTAAAGCGGCAATCTGTCGCTGAACCTCATAAAATGGTTGCGGTTTTGTGTGCGATACAAAAACGACGGAAACTATGTATAAATAAACACAGACGTCGCAATGGTTAACGGTCAGCCGGCCATGTATTGACAGAGTGTTTTGACCGTTTATTTGCTCGTCCCCCTTTCATACTGCTGCCGAGGGCTGTCCATTACACAAATAGATTAGCTTTAGTTTACTGACATACGTAGATATCTATAAAGGTCACAACATACACAATCAAACTTTGCCATAAAAAAATAAAAGTTGTGTAAAAAAAACATCAGTTTGGTTGGATACAGAATACTGCTGTTGCGCATACTTTTGGCAAACGATTGCATGGTTGCATTTACGATTACGACCCTCGAGAGGGAAAGAGGTTCTTGATTCAGGACTCACACTTTAACGTAGGTATCTGCATTTTACAAAGATGAGGGAAGATCATATCTGTTTACGAGATAGTTGCTACTACGGTTTATGTATGCCAGAGACGGTAGCACTCGTTGCTTTAATTTGCATAAATTGATTCTCGTGAATTTGAATATTTCATTCAAAACTAAAACCACGTTTGCATTTACTTTTGCTTTGGGTTATATACCTATGTGTTGAGTACATATAGTACTATTAATATGATACTGCACTGTGGGGCTTGTGGCTAAGTAATAACACCCACATTGCCGCGGTTGGTCCGTGGATGGGTCACCATCTTTACGTACCAAGACCCCTCCGTGCCTCGGAAAGCACGTTAAGCCGTAGGTCCCGGCTGTCATTCGTGGAACTTTGACAGTCGTTACGGGTCGTCAGAAGCCCAAAAGTCTGACAACCAGTCTTACCAAGGGGTATCGTATTACCCAGTTACTGTGTTGTGGAGGTCAGATAGGCAGTCGCTCCATGTAAAATAATGGTATTCAGCTGCATCCGGTTAGACTGGAAGCCGACTCCAACATATTTGGGTGAAGGCTAGACAGATTATGATGATTATGATGCTGCAATACTTCCCCTGTATTTATAGAAGAGAGACAAGTGTACTGTCAGTTGCAATCAAAATACCACAGTTGAGCCGAATATATATAACGAAACGTAAAACATAGCAAAAACTAATGCATGCACGAAGAAATTAACTATCAGTGAAACAAATTTCCTGAAACTAATATTGCGCAACTAGTTTCGTAATGTACATTCGGCATTATAGGAGTGAACCATTATTTAATTTATTGGGGACAATTCTTTAAAGCACGTTCACAGAATTTGTTTACCTCCCAATCAAATTCTGCCGAACAAAGAATCAATCCCGGTCCTGGCTTGTGAAGGACAGGGCACCATAATTATAATTCATCATCAGCCTATAATGTTCCCACTGCTGGGACACATGCCTCCTCTCGGTGAGAGGGAGTAGGCCGTAATCCACCACCAATATAGTTAAATTTTTAATTTAAATAAATATAAGCGAGTAATTTTTTTTATAATGGGCCCGCGCAAACAAAAGAGCGTTAGCTAAAACATTCACGCAAAACGTCCAACTACTATTTCAAACCTTTGCACAAAACACAAACCATCATTAAAATGTGTAAATATTCCACACTGCGACCATAATTCATCTCTGATTTCATTCACTTTGCTCAGATGGGTTTTAATTAAAGTATTAATTATACTTTGAAATTTTTGAATTGATATATAATTTACGTTCTTGTCTATTGCAATCTTTTCAGCTTCGGGCGAATAAGATTATGCGGGGTATATACGAGGAATTTTTATTATTTACGAGCTGAAATAAATGTAAAAAATATGATTGCTATAAATGGACGATATACGATTTTCTCGTACTTGTATCTCATTTAATGGAAAAAGGAACGGATAACGCTTTATATGATTTCTTATATTTTAATGGTGTAAAAAGTAGCCTTGGAAAGCTCGTATGGAAAACCTTCCCATTTCTCCTTGTTTGGGTTATAAAGGAGTTTTTTAGCTTTGGGGTTCATTTACCTGGCCTATGACGGTCGATGTTCATAATATAGCTTACTTTAATTTCAGTACCTACCTAAAGTATAAAAATATTTTATATCTATATTTTAGAATTTGCTTTAACAAATACATTAAGTGTTTTTGATCTTACATGGACTGAGAGCTAATTTATTTGAAAACCTTTTTGTAAACATAAACTTAACTTATTCTTTTGATTAACCAAAACCTGCTTTTATTAACAACACACAGATAATATTACGACATCACATAAAGCTATCATAAGTTAAAGAAACCTTAGTTCTTTGTGCCCTCGGCCGCCTCGCTCGAGGACGCTTCACCGCGACCCCGATATCCAACACTTTCTTTTATCCTCTATCTGACAGGTAACTTGGCTCAAACAAGGATATCCTGTATCAACTTTAAGTCGATATGTTTGAAACAGAATAACGATCACGGATTTTCGGGGAATATTTTTCTTGAGCCCTTGTTTTGGTTTAAAAGTGGAGATATTTTGTTATTTTCTTTGATGCTTTGAGTTTGCTTTCAAGGATTTTTTTTTACTTTAATACGAGGAAGAATACAGGATGCTACTGCTACGAATATTTTATAAAAGGAACGCGTGTTTAGCATAATCAGCCTATAATGTTTCCTCTGCTGGGACACAGGCCTCCTCTCGATGAGAGGGAGTGGGCCATAATCCACGACGCGGGCCCAGTGCGGGTTGGTAGACGTCACATGTTTTCAAATTTTTGGTTCTTGGACATGCCGGTTTCCTGACGATGTTTTCCTTCACCGTTTTGAGAGCAGTGGTGATGAAATAATTTACACAAAGTAAAGCGCCTGTCTGTGTTTGAACCTACGACCTACAACCGACCTACCGCTGGTCGCGGCCGTTACCACTGGGCCACCACTGATAGGCCTTAAACGCTTGTTTAAGGAAACCAATTACAAACAATAATAAAGCCAATCCAGCGTAATCTTAGCTTATACGGAGACCAAAATCAATGATTTGTCCGCGGAGAATAAGAAAAAAATTATAAAGCAAATTGGCAGGGGCTATGGGACAGCGCAAAATGACGACATTTGCTGCGGGTCCATTTAGCGAGATGGTTTTATTATGAAAATCAGTCCGCGAGGGAACCGGCGAACGGCGGCGCCCACAGCGGCTGTCTCTCGCCCTTCACCAACTAAGCTCGGCTTGAAATCACAAAATTTTATTTACAATATATTATTGCAGATTGATTATTTGCAGAAAAAAAAACAATACAAAGTGAAAAATAACTTTAATTTCGGAAGTCGGTGGAAACAAAACTAAAATACAGATTCATAGACAACAACTTCCGAAATTAAAGTTATAAGTAAGTATTTCACTTTGTATTGTTTTTTTTTTTGGAAGTCGGTTGTTTTTTTTTTTTGTAAAAAGGTTTTCACTTTTTAGTTATGGTACCTACCACAGAACAGATAAAGAGGTTACCTACCCGACACCAATTCGAAAACGATCGTCTTACACGTCCGTTCACTTCCGTTTGAAGGCGTTTTTTTTTATTTAAAAATACTTTATTGTTGATTTTTTTTAAACCGCTCTCGACCGATTTCGATACAATTTCAATGGGACCACCTGGGAAGTATATATATTTCCAAATCGGTTTAGGCGTATTCGAAAAATCAGTGAACATAGGTACATTAAAAAAAAATCCGACGAATTGAGAGCCTCTGTAGCGGTATCTACATCGCCACATACGAACTACACATCACACTGACGCTGACGTCCCGCAAATCCTGCATCGCGCAAGCAGAGTTTACCGCGTGACTATCATATAAATATACAACTTTCCGCCATCAATCATCGGGCAGTTGCCCACCAGACATAACACCCGTTTGGTCGGAGGATCCTCCCTTTTCTAGGGAGGTATGAGTGAACTTTACACCCTGTTCCTCGTGCCTCTATACCTCCTCCTTCTTTAAAGTCGGTTAAAAATTGTGTAAAACAACATTCTATGTTTGACAAGTCTACAAAACAGGCTTTCGCGCAAAAAAATACCACAATGTTTTATCTGTAGGTACTTAGTTAATATTTAATTCACGGTGCGCAACCGAAAATTAATTAAATTAAATAATCCTGACTTGCAGTTTTAAGCATTGTATTTAATCAACAATGTCAAACGAGTTTTTTAATTAATTTCATAACGCAATGTAACGAAACATGCCGTGCAAATGTCGCGAAAGAGGTTAATTAAGTGAAAAAGGTTGTTTTATTTGTTATAGTGGCCAAGTTGAAGCGCGTGTGCTTACTTAAGCTTGGAAAAGTAATTATAATAGGCTCAATTACGTAGATATTTATAGTGTTAAGTTTTTATTAAAAAATATTTTGACCATAGTATTTCAGTACCAACCCGCACTGGACCCGCGTGGTGGACTACGGCCCACTACCTCTCACCGAGAGGAGGTGTCTGTGTCCCAGCAGTGAGAACATTATAGGCTGATTATGCTGTATTGCAGTATGGCCGTGAGTATTATAAAGGCAATGGCGCCGATTCCTTTGTTCAAAAACTACCTGAACTAAAATGAGAGAATTGAAATGTCTTACTGACAGACAGCTCAAGAAAAAGACGGTAAAAGAAATGAACTAAGTTACAGATTTAAAATGAGTGTATGACATGTTTTCGCCATGTTTTAGTCGGTACGTTCTAACGTTTCTCAACTAATATTTGGATGAAAGTTGCATTATTCTTCAACTTGTTGTTCGTCCCTTTCTTGTTGTAGTTCAGAGGAAAAAAAAATAGCTATAGTTAAGTTTAGCTTGTAAACAAGTTAATCGGTATCAATTATTATAGACGAGTAAGAGTGTCTTCGTAGAGAGACATGCTCTGGAGTTGTAGATACGAGTTGGTCTGTGTTTTGATTAAAACGTGAATACGCATCATCAACCTTCTGCCCTTATTCCAATTTATTTGGGGTCAGCGCAGCGTGACTTTACGATCAAAATAAAACAGATCCCTTCTCATATTGTGACAATCTAGTCGTTGCACATCTAACTTCAACAGCGTCGCGGTAGGCAAGAATGATTTCATTTTCGACGGTTTAAATGGAAGCCATATCGACGATGAAGTACCAATACCTCTTGCATTCCAACACGACATTTGACTAGTTATCCCATTAAACACTAATAGAAATAACTTCTTAATTGATGAGACGGTAATTTTGCTGCGAATACTTCCTAACTTTAAGTAAAAATAAGTGTTGAAAATTTCAAAAATAGATAGAAGTTATATTGGTAGGATGTCGTCGATATGCAGGTTTACCTATCTTCAATTTAAATCTTCAAAAGAGAAAAGGAGCGCTATAGATATGAACTGGTCCAAATCAATGGTACGCCATTTCTTTTTTCTGCCACTGGTGCTATTGTCTCTGCTCACAATAAATTTAAATCTCTACAATGAAACGGTGTAAAAGTTTGACCAATAGCAACGCTTCTCAATACCTAAGTATTGACTATCTACATACTTCAATTGGCTACTTGAAAACGTACGGATCAATGGGCTGTTAAGTGTGGCCTTTATGTGGAGGCGTCATAAAAAATTCAAAAACTTCAAAAGTCTGTGAATTTCTCCTCTAACCTCAACTTATAGCTCGACCTACTTTTTATAAATTCTAGGCTCAATTTTAATATTTTTGCAGACGTTTTGCTGGCAGCCTCTTCGTCTTAAAAGCACTTTTATAATTAAAATGTCGTTGTGAAATAGAATACTGAGATAATAATAAATATTACCTAGCAGATAGTTATGATGTTAAGTATTAGTAGGTTATTATGTAGTTAATAATGTCGAAATACCTTTGCCAAGTACGTAATAGTCTTGTAAATGCAAATGATGTATTTTCATAAACAAAATGGAAATTTTATAAATCTAACAACATGAATAAACAAAGATTCTCTAGGATAGAGATATACATAATGTTATTATGATAATACAAACTCTGTGACGCAAACGAAACGTAGAATTTCTGAGTTAGACCAACTACGCAGGGTACTCGCGAAATTGGTAGAATTATTCTGTATATATTATAATACTGAAAATAAAGTAGATTGTATCAGTGATTTGATGAAATAGTATAAGGAAAAATATAAAAAATAATAAAGCTATAAATTTTCAATACGGAAAACATGATTGTATGTCCTTAGTCCATTGATGGCGTTTACGCTGAAGATATTATTCACGGAACTGACTCCTATGGTTAATTGTATAAAAATTTAAAAAGTATTACCTAATCCGGTATACATAGTATTTGGTTCATTCAGTATTAACGAACTAACTTCACGAGATAGCAGAACTAGTTCAGTTGTAAATGTAGTGAGAAAGCGAATGCAAGCGGTGTGGTGGGGCGGCTAAACTCTTTGCATAAATCACTATACCGCATTGGAGCACTGCTAACTTTGTTCATTAATTGCCCACGGGTGCTAGGAATATAGCCAAGATTATACCATACCTATCCTAGATGGACGGGACTTAATTACCTTATTAAGTAACCGCTCGTATGTTACTAGTTCTTCGAGTCTATCCAGCAAAAACGGTACTCATGCGCAAAAGTATCGTCTGCATGGCGCCTACTATATTTGACAAGGAGCTAAATAGTAAGGCATTCAAGCATCAATTAAAAATGTTTCTTTCGCAAGAAACATATGTCCGAAGTGTGCAGTGTCTCCGAATATCTAGCCCAAAAAGATTTTTGATTAAATAATTTGATCTACTTCCTGACACTAAAATTAAATTTATATGAATGAAATTTTTAGTCATTAGGTGTAACATAAAAATAATTTATAAACTTTGTGAGGGACTATAACTATGACTATTTTATAGGGTCATTTTTAGATTTTTATTATTGTTGATTTTATTTTTATCAATGTTATGGAAATATTTGTACGCCGATACATACGGCTAAACATGATCGGACTGGACAAATGATGTAATATCTTGCATGCTCTTGTAATTATACAATGTTTAAAAAAAATAAAGAAATCTTATCTTATCATATGTACTTAAATAGATTTCTGTGAGAATTCTTAGTCTTTCGTGCAGAGATGGAAACTGTTGGAAAACTTGTCTCTGTACTTCATTTAGTGTGTGCATAATTATATACCTAGCTGTCTACTACAATATCTAGGTAGGTACCCAACCAATTAATGTTTAGAAAATAGGAATCTTTGGGATACCTATTCGACAATTATTATGAACTCGTTTAAAACCGAGCAACATGATCTTGATAGCTACTTTCAGAGAATATAGTTTTCATCCCCAAATTAACAACGTTGTTAAATACCTTGTAGGTTTGTAAGAAAACCAATCGTTCTCCGTTCTAGAACTTTACAATTTCAATTACATAGTTCAGTGGATGTACTAATCGTGACACACGTCCCAGCAGCGTCGTCGGTCTCGTTACGCGTCGGTGTGATGCGCGGCCGTTCGTCGTGAGCTTCCCGAGTGACTCGTTAAGCTCAACACTCGCGTAGAGACCGATTTCACATCGTCTATATAATTTATACGCGCTGTTTGTTAATTTTTACACAAATATCTCGCGCGGTTACGCTAGGCAAGTAGATAGAAGGAGGTTTCATTTTTTTCCATGAATTGGCGCTTGCCTTCATGGGCTCTCACCACACTTTTAGAATTAACCTACATATTTTAATTGAAATAAAAACTGCTCTAATTCAATATAATTAGAGCAGTTTCTTAGAAGTAGCAATAGCTACTTCTAATAAACTACACTCGTGGACAAATTTAGAGGAACGCAAATGAAAGTGTTTAAAAAACAAAATATCATGGATGTTTGTCAAGTGACCATTGAGTTTATTCATTTGGATTTTGCCTTCTAGTCGTTAATTTAAAATTTTAAACGTCGAAAAAACAGACGATCAAATGGCAAAAATTAACTAAGTAAATTAAGAAAAAAATTACAGGAAGGAAACATTTTTGTACATTTAACTTTTTTATTTTTTATTTAATGCTTAGGAAAGGCTATAACGTATAATTATACATATATATAAATATATTCAGTAAGTACTTAGTATTGCTCCTCTAGCTATTCGAACTGCTTCCAGTCTCCTTGGATTACTCGCTAATCAAGTTATCAATAAAATCTTGAGACGAGATTGCGTTCCATTCTTTTTGTAACGCGTTTTTAAGATCTCTCAAATTAGCGGGGCAAGATTTATTTTCTTAATTTGTTTTCCAAGCTTATCCCATCCCATACATGCTCTATGGAGTTTAAGTCGGGCGAGCGCGCTGGTAGCATTGATTACAACGTCTCGAAGGTATTCGACAACTACGGCTGGCGTATTGGGGCGTGCATTATCATGCATAAAAACAAATCTATTCTATCTTCTATAAAAGGGTCAAATGGCACTACAATTTCTTCCAAAATCTCAGATATAATATCTCAGAAATATTTCAATTTAGAACATTATTATTTTGTTTGAAGTTATCGGGATATTTATGTTGCCAGTTTTGTAAATAAGTAAGATGGTAATTGGGACATGCTTATTGTAAGAATTTATATGATTTCACAAGTATTTTTAGAATATCGGCTATCGGTATTCGGCTGTCGCTGAAAACCAGCGCTGGGGTTCTGTCTCACATAGGGTCGTAGCATTATGCTGAGCGATGCCCGTTTTGCGTGGATGTGACGCATATTTTCCCCCAGCTTGTTAATTTTTGTGTATTTGTTCGTTCTCTGCGTCATGTTTACCGCAAATAAACGTATGTTCTTTCTTTTTTCATTCTTCTAATATAAAATATTAAAACTGTTTTTAAAGCGCCTCGAATAGTGAACATGATATTTAATAATTGTTTAATGTATGAATTTCATCTTTAAATAAAAAAGAAACAAAAAGAAAGAAAAAAAATTATTTAATTATTACTCGTTTTACATACATTATACAGTTGGTGGCGTATACTATTAACCATACAGATGCCTGTGCCAGGAGGCGCCGATGTTACTAAACAAAAGATTACGAATTAATAATTTATCAATAGGTTAGTCCAGTCTTAATAGTATGTAATGGCAGCATCTTCTATATCTTTCATAGTTATTGTCACTGCGCGCTGGAAAAAAGGATCATGAATCTAATTTCCGACATCCCCTCTACGACTACATGAGTAATCTGGGTAGGCTAAAAAGTTGCAAGAGCTTCTTACGCCCCACGCAGGTAATCCATGACAGGCCACCTAAAGAGCGAGGTAAATGGTGGGAAGAGAGGTATCCACCACCTCAAGACATCGTAAATCCCCAAGAACACTTGTCTCCCAGTCGCGAACTGCAGTGGTCTATTTTGAAAGCACTGTTTTGATTAGGTTCTCAAGTAGGGCGCTGCAAACATAATTTGGCGAGATGGGGCATTATCAACAATCAAAATCAAACTAGGCTGAGAATCAGCACTTTTTGAACGTCAAATGATCCATTCATCTAACATCCAGTGCAAGGGCAGAGCTCCTGAACAGACTATGCCCCATCTGCTAGAGTGTCCCAAATATCCGTTCACCTGCACCCTTGTGGATCAGCAGTATGATTCTGTAACTATCTCACCGTGAAAACTTAGGTAAAGTGAGCGTGGAGTGAGCTGTCAGTGTCGTCCCACTGATGCTAGGGATTGACCAAGCATTATACTTACAATCATAATCGAGATTTTAATAATATTTTTTATGCCAATTCTATTGATAATTTTATATTATTTCAAAGCTAGTAAGTATCTAAGCGTCTAAAAAAAAATTGCATTGTGTTTCAAACCGAATTTCTGTTTTGCTATTTTATTTTAAAACCCCAAAAATAGTAATATATAGTCACTTAACTACATACTAGCTTTGAAATATTATAAAATGATCGATAGAATTTGCATAAAAAATATTATTAAAATCTCGACTAAGATTGTAAATGTAACGTTGCTGAACGCTCACTCCACGCAAGTCTTCACGGTGAGATTTTTACAGAATCAACCGGCTGAACAAGGCCTCTGTGGCCACCTATTGGGCCAAAGAGGAAGTCATATCTTTGGAATCGTCTCCTCGAGCCCTTTATTTTGATTTAAGTTGAAGTGGGGTAAGACTAACATAGTTTCCTAACCGACAGAAAAAAACCGGGTTGTTGTTTGCTCTACTTTTAACTTTTAAGATAAGATAAGATAATTTTATTTGTCCAAAACATGAGTAGGTATACATACACATTGCATGCAAGATGTTACATCAAATTATCTGTCAGTCATGTTTTGCCTGAACGTTGTACAAATATAAGACGTAGGACGCTACACATCATCAAGTCATTTTAAATTCGTCCATCCAAAATAGCAATTAACAATCCAATTTAGACCATAACTTAAAACTAAAAGTTACAATCAAATAGTGTCATGTCATAAGCTCATCATAGTAAATAATACCTACAAATAAAAAAAAAATTAAAAAAATTAATGTTAAAGCAATTAGTAATAAAATTAGGATGTCATTATACAACTCAAATTAATTTGTCACTTAGAAATTCATCAGTGCTTTAATAGACTTTCTCTAACAGAAGGCCTTTTAATATATTTCTTAATTTTTCAGTCGTTAATTCCCTCCAATGTTTTGGCAATCTAATTATTATAAAGAATTGGCGCCATACAGAATATACTTTTACGCATTAGAGTTGTCCTGGATCTTGGGATACATAGCTTACTATTGTCGCGTCTATTTTGAACTACTTTATCTGACACTAAGGTGTGGATTCAATTTGACAAACATAATGTTTTTTTGCGATTATAAAGATTTTTGTGCATCCTACCTATTAAGTATTTTCAAAACGGGAATAATGAAGCAAATGTAAAATTGGAAAAACTGTTAGTCTTTCCCCGTTACCCGTAGTAAGACAAACAGTAATGTTTTTTTTATTTTAAACCGGGTGCGAAATAGCAGTTTCTGAAGAAAAATCATAATGTTAAGAGTAGTAACTTTTATTTTTAATCTTACGTGTAACGTAATAGGATTCCTTTTTAAGTCATTCTTGTAAATATAAATAAGGGGTAAGACTAATATACAATCAAAATCAGGTGTACACACGGCTACACATCAAGCTATACATTACCAGTTTACACTGACCTCTCATTGTAAGGAAATCCTATACAATGCGAGATCAGCTTATACTGGAAATATATAGCTTGATCTGTAGCCGTGCGTACCAAACTCTGGTCACTTAAACTTTAATGACACCTTATAACATAAAAGCTGGTAGAATAAAGTGAAAGTCATAGGAAACTTTTTATTAATAGTATTAAAATTTGTAGGTAGGTACTTAAAACAACAAAATATTTTTGAATACCATTTAGAAGGTACAATGTTTGCTTTAACAGTAATGGCGTTAGGTACAATATTTTTTTCTTGTATCTTCATAGAACAGGAACTTTTATTTGGCTATGTTGAATATTTTTTTTATGTTCTTGTCAGTTCAAATCCGTATCTTTCCATTTGGTGTAAGTTTTGAGCCAATTTTTGTTCTACCTCTTCACGAATAATTGTATTTCTTCCTAAAGAATTTGATTTCAGTCCATATGTGCCATACAGTCGCGCCACTATTGTTGGTCTAGGAATCCCGTAAGTAATGGTGGCTCTATAAGCAGCCAATTCTCCGTTCTTCGCCTTTTCTACGGCTTCTAATAATTTTTCTTTCGTATGTGCCTTTCCCGCCTGTAGCTGTCTATCGAACTAAATTTCGGACCATATTGCGTGAATCTGTAACGTAAAATACACAATACAATTCCAACTCTTTATTGATTTGCTCACAAAAAACGAACTTTAGTCTGAAGAAAATTTATCCACCAAGAAAATGTTCATTACTTCTGACTTCGGGAAAGACTAACATACGTTTGTCTTGCTCCCGACACACTGATAGTCTTTCCCCAGCTCGCAATTTCTAGGTTATGTTTTTGTTTCGTAAAATATTATAGAAAATCGTTTGTTTTACGTAAAATTGATATAATTACTTAAAAGCCAATATTCATAGGAACTTACGTTGAGAACACTTAGATTTTTGCACTATTTTCACTAAACATTGTAAAAATCTGTTAAGCCGGCTTTAACATATTTTTACCGAAGATACCTACACATAACCTGATACATGAAAATACTTTCTAAATTAATATGTCAAGGACTTTCGAAAGATAACCCACGCTAAAGAAGAGAAAATATTTTCGTTTGTTTACTTACGTTATTGAAAAGCGATAAGAAGTCAAGGAGTGTCATTATTATCGAATAATCTATCTTTTGGTGCTCGACCGACAGAGAGAGGCTTCTAAAAGAGATGGGAAAACGATAACCCAGATTTAAATGGACGCCGGTCGGCCAGGATCAAAGAAAGTGAAACTTTATTAACGTTTGAAAAAGTTCGAACGAACAAATATGTCTCTTAGGATCCTAATGGGAATTTCGGACGGGTTTCATATGTGATACGTGTCGTAAATAAATCATTTATTTATCAACTTTGTGTGGTTTACAAATGTACCTACCAACCTGTTCCTTTTGATGTATTGGTTTGATGTTAGGAACTGAGCTTATTGAGGGGCTCATGGTTAAGATACTCTTGCTGCGGTTGGTTCGTGGATGGGTGACCATTCATTAAACATCGAGAACCCTCCGTGCCTCGGCAAGCACGTCAAGCCGTTGCTCCCGTTTGTCATTCGTAAATCTTTGAGAGTCGTTACTGGCAGTCAGAAACCAAAAGTTTGACAATCATCAGTCTTACCAAGGGGTATCGTAATGTGTCCACGCTCCAAGTAAAATACTGGTATCTAGCCGCATCCGGTTAGACTAGAAGCCGACCCCAACATAGTCGGCACAAGGCTGGGCAGATTGCAGATATTTTGTTAAAACATAGTTAGTTAAAAAATGCATTCACGCATTACAACGATTTCTAACTCATTAAAAAATAATAGCTTACATGATGTTTATATTTCTTATTTCAGTCTTATCAGTCGTCTCTTAAAACAAAACAAAAAAGTTATATTTATGTTTTAACACCTCTCTCATCTAAGACCCAATCATACAACGATACAGGTTTATTTTATTTACCCTTTCAAGTACATAGTCTAATTCCCTTTCGTAAATATATAGGTACCACCAAAAAAAGTAAAGTTATTTTTCACTTTATAGTTTTTTTTTTTTGGAAGGAGGTTGTGTTTTTTTTTCACTTTTTAGTTATTGTACCTACCCACACCAAATCGAAAAACGATTGTCTTACACATCCACGTCAGTTTGAAGGCGGTTTTATTTTAATTTAAAACTAATGTATTGTTGGTTTTTTAAAAACTGCTCGACCAAATTCGATAAAATTGAAATGGGACCATCTGGGAAGTTAAGCTTTGAAAAAAAAAAGAATTTTCCAAATCGGTTCAGGCGTCTTGGAATAATCGGTGAACATACATAAAAAAATAAAAAAAGATTCCGACGAACCTCCCTTTTTTTTGAAGTCGGTTAAAAAGAGACTTCACAAAGAGCTTGACTATTTCTACATGATTGTATAATTTCATGGACACTTATATTTTGCAATAAGAAGCTCCATCTTATTTAGTTCTAATAGTCTTCTACTCAATTAATTACTGCGGCACACTTAGGCACAAAATGTGTGCACATTACCCAGACAATTACAATCTTTTATAAGAATAATGGATGATGTGACGCTTCTATTTAATTACCTTCGTTTACAACCTCGAGACAAACAACAAGACATTGTTGACTTTTATGTATTTGTCGATGGAAACATGGCGACCTGTTGTTACATTTTGTATTTGTAATGGCAGATAGGTTAAGTTCATGTTTGTGCTTTACGTAGGATTGGTCTCAGATGTCAGACTTTTGAACACCACAGTTTGCTTCAACAAAGCGAGCAAAAATGGTACCTATACCTACTATCACCCAGTCGTAACATAAAACATAAAACTTTGTTCAAAATTAAATTCATAACTTTGTAAGTATTATTTTACGCATGAATAATGTTCTCTTTAACTAAATCTATGACAGATACACAATACCCCAAACTCTTTGTTTAGAACAAAACACTTAATTTTTCTTCCCTTGTGGAAGCAGTAAAAAAGTTTGCAGCCATCTCGGGCGCGGTATCTCAAAAAGTTTAAAATACAAAACTCAACTCTGCGAGTATAAAATAGTAAAAAATATCGTCCAAGAATACCAACGGAGACTCGTTTGTTGAATTTAAATAATTTTAGTCTTTGGTTTATTAAGCAAAGTTTTTTTGTCTTCTCTTTGCAGGCTAAGCAGTGTTCCAACTACGTTAGCAGCATTACAAATGGCAGCAAAATACTTCAAGCGACATATAACGACACTGTAATATTAAATGTGACCCTACAGCCTGTCGTAATTAGTTTCACGATGTTATTTATAATGTAGCAGAAACACGAGATACGACAGAACTCGATGCAATTACTCATATGTCTAGGGTTCTGAGAAGTAAGGAAGGGTATAGATTTTGTAAGTGATGCTATATTCGTGCCAACAACACTGGATTAAAAATTAAACACTGCAGTGCCTACTGCATCATAACTTTTGAGACTTTTTTTTTTTTGTGGGTGGGAAATCATCAAATAACTTCTCCCGCTCTGGGCAGAGCAGGAGGGCGTGTCAGACTCTTACTGACTAAAACCCACCCGTGTCCTTCAGTTACCTGTGCCAGGGGCCACGGTATCCCTCTTGGACTTTTCCGCAACCCTAGCAGGCATCGGTCCTAGCAAACCCCGTCATTGGTGCTGATATCTCTTTGAGGCGCGCGTGGAACACAACGCGCCGTCGACCCGGGCCTGGTCCTTATCGAACGGCGAGCTGCTCATTGCTCGCCGTTCAAAAGCCCACGCCTACGGTGGCCGGGAATCGGCCTGCGATTCCCGACGCCCAGGGCGTCTCCTGCGGCGGCTAGGGGCGTGAGGGCGCAAATTTTGCCTCTCCCTCACGCGTCCCGCCTCCTCCTTCGCGAACATTACTGCTTCGCAGAAGGAGGTGACGGCTTCCCAAGCCCTCTCGCTCCGTACCATGGCCTGGACCAAGGCCGGACGCGAGAGATCGCCACCGCCAATCGCTTCCACGAGGACACGGCGGTGCTCCGCTCAAGCCGGGCAGACCTCCACCGCATGCTCCACCGTGTCCTCCGGGCAATCCACACAATGGTGACACCCGGGCGTTTCCTCCCGCCTTATCCGGAACAGGAACCTCCCGAAACAACCGTGTCCAGTGAGGACCTGCGTCAGGCGGAAGGTGAGGACGCCGTGGCGCCTCTCTAGCCACTCCTCAAAGAGGGGACTTATCACCGCAATTGTGGCGTGCCCAGCGCTGGGTTGCGACAATCGCACTCTCCATGCCGCCCTAAGATCCCGCCGGAGCTCTGTCCGTTTGAGTTTGAGTTTGAGTTTGCCCCGGCCCTTTCCAGTCTGGGAGCCAAACGTCGGAAATGCTCCACGAAGTTCCACCGGCTGTCGAGGACGAGTCCCAGGTACTTCATCGTCGACCCGACGCCGATGTGAACCCCTCCTACCGTTAATTGGGAACCCGACGGTGGCGTGTTCCGAAGATCATGAAAACACATGGCCTCGGACTTGTGCAGGGCCACCTCGAGTCCCAATTGCCGGATCCTCTCGACGATTGTCGCAACCCCGCGTGTCGCTAGTTTAGCGGCCGCCTGGTGCGACCTCCCCTGCGCCAGGACCAGCGTGTCGTCAGCGTAACAAACCACGCTGACGCCGCTAGGGAGGTCGGCGCGCAGCACCCAGTCGTATCCGATGTCCCACAGATGCGGCCCCAGGACCGATCCCTGTGGGACACCGCACGACATCTCTTGCCGGTTCCATACTCCCTGGCGACCGGGGTAGATGACGGCCCTGTCCGTCAAATAGGCCTCGACCACACGACAGAGGCATGAGGTGATGCAACTCCAGGGCAGGGTATTGAAAGCATTGGCGATGTCTAAAGACACCGCCAAATCCGGCCCCACCCGCACCAGCCGCCCGACGAGGCGGTCTGCAATGACTCTCTCAAAGAGCTTGCCCACCTCGTCGAGCAGCACGATGGGCCGGTAAGCGGACGGAGAGTCTGCTGGGCGCCCCGGCTTCTTGATGAGGACCAGTTTCCCCGTCTTCCAACGAAGTGGGAACTGGCCCCTCTCCATGCATGCGCTTAAGAGCCACCTTAGTCGAGGCCCGAGAGCCTCCGAGGCCAGGACCCAGGCTTTCCCAGGTAAGCCATCGGGTCCTGGGGCGGTATTTTTAGCACTCAGCCTACGTATACCGCCACTCGCAGAACTTTTGAGACTTGAAGACAGTATCATAAATGAATATGCGTAAGTGTCTCATTTGTTTCAGTCGACTTAAACTTGGGCCGAATAATTAGTTTTACTCTACAACTGATAAAACTCTCAAACTCTGAAGAATAACTCAACAAACTTAGTTCTCAGAAAAGTTTAATACTCAGATTTTCCTGTGCACTTAACTCGTGGGGAGTTTCTTAGATTATATTTGTTAATTGGATACTACCACTACCATACCACACTTTGTTATCTCTTACAGTGCTCTTCATGCATAGCTTGAAGCAACTATTTACAGAAGTTGCATGTACTGTGTGAGAGCAAAGTTCCCAGGTGTCACGTCACGCCCATGTCGTGCTATGTGGAGATTGGTCTCGGTTTCGGGTCATAAATCCATAACTTCCATGTTTTTATAGATATAGGTACAGCTGATTTTTATTTTTGAGAATTTAGAATAAATATACTTGTTAAAATAATATACCTACAGTTTCTGGATATAAGTATTTAATATTCATAAAAAAAATACAAAATATGAAATATTGAAAAATTATCAGAAATGTACGACTTTAAATAATATGATCTAAAATGTTAGAATTAATACAAAATAAACTCTTAAAATTACTGTTATTAATTAAATTAAATAATTTAAAAAAAAAAACATTTACGTGTATTATTCTACTAGCTACAAAGCTTCGTAAGTTCCATATACTTTTTAATGGAAGGTTTCTTAAACTTGATACGTAATGGTCCTAAGTTTACAAAAGTGTATGTAGAACATCTTCATTTGTGGCTACTCTAGAGTATTTTCTAGCATGATGAAGTCTGAATCGTTTATAGTCTTTGTTCCTTGATTCCTGGGCACCATCGGAGAGCTTTTTTTTTTTTTTTTTTGTGGGTGGGAAATCATCAAATAACTTCTCCCGCTCTGGGCAGAGCAGGAGGGCGTGTCAGACTCTTACTGACTAAAACCCACCCGTGTTCCTTCAGTTGCCTGTGCCAGGGGCCACGGTAACCCTCTTGGACTTTTCCGCAACTCTAGCAGGCATCGGTCCTAGCAAACCCCGTCATTGGTGCTGACATCTCTTTGAGGCGCGCGTGGAACACAACGCGCCGTCGACCCGGGCCTGGTCCTTATCGAACGGCGAGCTGCCCATTGCTCGCCGTTCGCAAGCCCGCGCCTACGGTGGCCGGGAATCGGCCTGCGATTCCCGACGCCCAGGGCGTCTCCTGCGGCGGCTAGGGGCGTGAGGGCGCAAACTTTGCCTCTCCCTCACGCGTTCCGCCTCCTCCTTCGCGAACATTACTGCTTCGCAGAAGGAGGTGACGGCTTCCCAAGCCCTCTTGCTCCGTACCATGGCCTGGACCAAGGCCGGACGCGAGAGATCGCCACCGCCAATCGCCTCCACGAGGACACGGCGGTGCTCCGCCCAAGCCGGGCAGACCTCCACCGTATGCTCCACCGTGTCCTCCGGGCGATCCACACAATGGTGACACCCGGGCGTTTCCTCCCGCCTTATCCGGAACAGGAACCTCCCGAAACAACCGTGTCCGGTGAGGACCTGCGTCAGGCGGAAGGTGAGGACGCCGTGGCGCCTCTCTAGCCACTCCTCAAAGAGGGGACTTATCGCCGTAATTGTGGCGTGCCCAGCGCTGGGTTGCGATAATCGCACTCTCCATGCCGCCCTGAGATCCCGCCGGAGCTCTGTCCGCTGTACCGTGATTTCTCGCGGCAGCGGAGCTACGCCCCGGCGTTTCGCCTCCTCGCGCCACTCCCAAACGTGCGCGAGGACTTTTGCCTCCAGATCCCATGGCGGTAATCCGGCAAGGAGGCTCGCCGCCTCACCGGAGACCGTACGGTATCCCCGGACCAGCCGGATGGCCATGACCCTTTGGAGCGCGTTCAACCAGCGGGCTGGCCGCCGCCTCAAGGAACGCGCCCATACCGGTGCCCCGTAAAGGGCCATGGACCGCACGACCCCCGCGTAGAGCCTCCGGCAGGAGGCGTTTGGCCCCCCTAGATTGGGCAGGAGCCGCTTTCAGGCAGCCCCGGCCCTTTCCAGGCTGGGAGCCAAACGTCGGAAATGCTCCACGAAGTTCCACCGGCTGTCGAGGACGAGTCCCAGGTACTTCATCGTCGACTCGACGCCGATGTGAACCCCTCCTACCGTTATTTGGGAACCCGACGGTGGCGTGTTCCGAGGACCATGAAAACACATGGCCTCGGACTTGTGCAGGGCCACCTCGAGTCCCAATTGCCGGATCCTCTCGACGATTATCGCAACCCCGCGTGTCGCTAGTTCGGCCGCCGCCTGGTGCGACCTCCCCTGCGCCAGGACTAGCGTGTCGTCAGCGTAACAAACCACGCTGACGCCGCTGGGGAGGTCGGCGCGCAGCACCCAGTCGTAGCCGCAGCACCCAGTCGTAACCATCGGAGAGCTGACAATTCTGTTTTAAAAAAGGAACCCTATTTCTGCTAGATTTAGTGTAGCGTTGACGAAAGTTAGTAATATGTTTTTTTTGTACACTTGCGACAATCTTAGCGATATTTGCCTCGGAAATGTTGATAAAATTATCCCGTATACAACGTGTTACAGCAATAACATAATTCCCGTCACTTTTCAATTAAAACAAGACAGGTCGCGTCTGGTACAGTTGAATTCACTCATTGTGAGAAGGTAGGTGGTTTGGTATACTTTTAGTAGCGACAATGACGAACGAAAAACAGTATGTAATTATTAAGTAAGCAGATGCCCTATTTTATATAAAATAATTCATTTGAAACGTGTGCAAAATGTGGTAGAAAATACAAATTATCATTATGTGGCTATGCGGTTTCCGATATGTTTTATTGGTAATTTGTTGTGTATGTGAACTTAAATATGTTGATAAACACTCGACATAATTATCTAAACCTAAACTGCAATTAATAAAATATCACAAGTATAACCTATATCAACTAATAAATTAACTAGCATTACCTACGTATTTAAATTTTTACTATTTCATGTTAGAATAGATTAACATATTTTGTGCAATAAAATTGCAACTTTATTTTTATTTTTGTATAATAATATTAAATTTCCTATCAAATACCACCATTTACAGACCTTCGGCAAATTTCGGCAACTGTCAAAACTCCATTTGAAAGTTTCAGATACGCACAAATTATATGTCATGAGATAAATATTTCTAGTAAATATATTATCAAATAAGTATATAGCATATTTTTGCATACCGTGTACTTGTATAGTTTTCATTGCTATACTCCATGTATTAGAAAAAAAGAGGCTCGTAGAAGCAGGAGTGCAAAACATTTTATTTTAAAGTTAAGTTTGAACCATTTTAATTACAATTAAAATTGTTTTAACATTAAGTACCTACTTTCATAAATAGATCTAAGACCGTTAAAATCTCTAAATACTTAGATAAACGAAATAAGTTTGTTTTTTTAAATTAGGCTTTATTTATAATAACATCACACGTTACAAACTTACAACAAAGCGAATGAACGAAACAACCGATCACCATGATGATTTAAGTTTTCATTATGTTATTTAAGTAGTTTTCTTAACAAAATTTTATTTAAAATAACAACTTACAACACACAATACGTTGGTTAAACTTTTTCGTCTTCATTAACAAATTTAGTCACTAAGATGAAGAAGTTTCACAGACGTTCAAATTATTTTTTTCTACCACATCATCCAATATGCCATCAAGTTGGCGAAACCTTTCCTCTTTTTTAATTGCATGAGAAACGCAAGACTGCCATCGTTCCGGCGAAATATTATCCAGAGCTTGTGGCCACACACCTCTTCATTTGAGCCCATGTTAATTCTATAGCGTTGAGCTTGCAGTTGTAGGGTGGGAGGCACAATACTGGAATAACCTTCTCTCTAGCAATCCCATCTACAACAAACTTTTGGTATAAATGTACGTATATATTCATATTTATTTGCATTCCATAATGTTTAAGAGATGTTACAATGGCTTAAAGCTAAGGTACAGTTATGGACCCTGTAGGGCACACCAAAAAGTATAGGTAATTTTTAAAATAAAAATTAAATTCAAGACACAAATTAACATTAGGCAATTTATAAACTAATATTTATGTTATCAACATTAAATAAGTAAATGTAACATTTTATTTTATTGAGATTAGTCTGTTATAGTTTTAGGTACATATAATTATTTGGTAAGGTCAATTAAACATATATCTATCTTATTATAATATTTATCTATGTATGTATGAATGTCTATGTCTATACTACTAACTGTGTGTGGTGTCTGTGTTCAATAGATTTTTTTTGTCATGTATGTATTCGTTTATCGTGTAGTAAGCTTTTTTAATTAATATTTGCTTGAGTTTATTTATAAATGTCGTATCGCTGGTTTCATCCTTTATTGCATCTGGTAGTTTATTAAATATTTTTATGGACATTACGTAGGGGCTATTAGAGTGTAGTTTCATGCGCGAGGAGGGTAACATTAACATATTTTTGTATCTGATAGATCGGTCAGTATGTCTATCGCCGCGGGTTGTAAAAAAGTTCATATGTTTCCTGACGAAATTTATGTATAATATAGTAGATTAACTTCTTAGCTACAGTTTGAGGATTAATACAAGTACCTGCGCCGATTTTTACTAAATGTCTTTATGGCCAGGCTCTCTTAGGCGAAACTTGCCGAAGTTCGTCGAAGTTTGCCGAAGTTGGCAACTCTCCAAATCACTCGGTGTATCGCCTGATTGATATATAATGAAATATGATTGCCTGACATTGTTTATTTGTTATTCTTGTTCTGATATTGAAGGCTTGTGACGTGCAGGTACTGTGAGGAATTTTTTAGCATTCCGTGTTTTCGTTACGACAATCGTTCGGGGTTAGTCACCGCTACCGGACACGATTTGACGGGAGCATAATGTATGTCTTGTTACATTGTTCTGGTGCTTAAGGGGGTCACCTTGCAGTAATACAATCCTTTAGCGAAAATTGTGACCACAAGCTTAAATGTAAATTGTTCCGGATAAGGCGTGAGGAAACGCCCGGGTGTCACCATTGTGTGGATCGCCCGGAGGACGCGGTGGAGCATACGGTGGAGGTCTGCCCGGCTTGGGCGGAGCACCGCCGTGTCGTGAGGGAGAGGCGAAATTCGCGCCCTGACGCCCCTAGCCGCCGCAGAAGACGCCCTGGGCGTCGGGAGTCGCAAGCTGATTCCCGGCCACCGTAGACGCGGGCTTGCGAACGGTGAGCAATGGGCAGCTCGCCATTCGATAAGGACCAGGCTCGGGTCGATGGCGCGTTGAGTTCCACACGCGCCTCAAAGAGATGTCAGCATCAATGACGGGGTCCGCTAGGGCCGATGCCTGCCAGGGTTGCGGGATAGTCCGAGAGGGATCCCGTGGCCCCTGGCATAGGCAACTGAAGGAACACGGGTGGGTTTTGGTCCGTAAGAGTCTGACACGCCCTCCCGCTCTGCCCAGAGCGGGAGAAGTTATTTGATGATTTACCACCCTCAAAAAAAAATAAAAACTTAAATGTAAATTAGTTCAGCTGTACTAGTAGGTTCCTGAAATTGCTACTCTTTTCTAGTTATATTGAAACAGTCAGTAATATTAATATGAATTCGCATGAAAGCCAAAAAATGTAGCAAACAATCATGCTTTCAAGTCAAACTAATATTCCATATACAATAATAATAAACTATAGAGGCACAAGGAATGGATGCGAACTCGTAAGGAACCTCTTACATCCCAGTATATCCACATATCACTAACTGTGCTGTTACATAGAACCGACGTAAGTTCTCTCTAACTAAACCCTTACAATTTAAACTTACACTTAGCTCGTGGTGATTTCGAGCAATGCAATGATAGTGATGCGCTTCGGCCTCGGATCTACGATTAAACTAAGGCACATCCGTACTTCAGTTAGGCACTATTTCGGATATTGAAATTACTTTAGGAGTCTTACTGGAATTGCATTGCTGAAATGTTAATTTCATTAGTAATTACAGATACTGGGGGCCTACCATAAACACTTATAGCAGGTCAATTTTAGACGAAAAAAAACCTGTCGCGTTCGTTTGTACCATGAGCGCGCCAACTAGCAGGCGAGCCAGTGATCACGTGACCTAAACCGGTAAGTGACTACGTCACAGCATTTCAGCAGGCTGACCTGCAACTTATCCTTACCATCAAGTCTTTTTTGACATTAAAACATTCAACAATTGAACTGCCCTGCCGTCATAATTTGCAGCCTTGCAAAATTAACTTTTATTGACCTGTTTTATTCTAATACAAATTCTTGTAAAAATATACATAAAATATAATTCTGACGTTATTTCGAAGTCTTTTAAAACATAGAAAATCCTCTATAAGCATTGTGTTTACTTTATTTTAGATGTGTGATGAAGGCGAAATTTTTTAGTGTCTCGAGGAAGATAATCGTCGCAACGAAATGCAAAAATTCAAAGTAATATTTTGAGAAACTCGATTGAACCACCTGAGGTGCCGGGACAATGCTTTTGTTCAACGTTATGGGCTCACTAAAGTGCTTGCACTCGAGATTTGATATAAGCTACAAGCTTACATGCCACGCCCTACGAAATCAACAGATTTGTCGATTAAGATCAAGGTTACTTCTATTTATCCGGCTTAATATCATAATATTAATACTTGATGCTATGCTACTTGATTTCAGGTTTTAATAGCATTATCTTTTTACGCGAATGGTACATATCAAAGAGCAACGGGAGATATCGCACATCATGTTGCACAGCAAAAACAATCAGCTGCAATCGCACAAGTATCAGAATGCCTAAATTTACCACATTTTCGCCAAATATATAATTATAAAATTCTCAGCTAGTCGTAGCGAACGGCGAATAAATGTGTTATGGTACAGCTCGCGCGATAAGAGTTTGGCTTTGACCTTCGGTTTTTTGAACTTTTGATTGTACAGCAGGAGTGCGCGGTACGTCGTATCGATGCGAGAGGCAGGGAACGACTGGAGCGCCAATCAGAGCACCGCGTGTACCTACACACCCGCCCCGCACCCCGCTAATTGCCCGTTGATACCCAATTTCTGTTTTCTGCGCAATAACGGTCAAAGCCAAACTCTTATCGCGCGAGCTGTAAGAACAGTGAAATTCTTTTGACTACTTTTATTGTAGCCCCTCTGTATTTAATAAATCCCACAAAGTTTCCAATTTTTCGTAAGAAACTCGTCTTGAAGCTATATTCACAAAAGTCACTCTTTCTAAATTACACTTGGCTACCACGGCTACCACTCACAGACACGGCTACAAAATAAATGTCTATTTACTCTAAGGCTAATCTTTAAACTTTACAAAAACTAATCCACTTTTCAAAATCACCTCGTAAATTCATGTAGGTAGGTAGGTACATAATGCGTTCTAAAATAAACGTGAGGTGTCGAATTTGATATTTTTTTGTTTCTAGTTTATATGTGGATGGAAGGGCGTTTGCTCTCTTGTAGTGGTAAATCCTTTTTTACCACGGAACAATGTTTCTTTCACCACTCTTTTTTGTTTTAAACTAATATCATAAAAACATATTTAAATTTCTATAAAAACCGTAAACTGCTAAAGTATTTTAGAACGTCTGTTTTCAATAATCTTATTTAATCTGTGCTGCCAGCTTACCTCACCAGAGACTATGTAGCAGGTCAAAAGTTGACATGGTGCAGATCAGCGTAAAACGCTCATGGTACGAATACAAAACCTGTCAGGTCCAAATATTTTAAAAGTTTATGGTAGGCCCTCTGAACTAATGCACAGTATCTACACATTTAGAAGAAATTATGTTCGTCATTCCGGAAGGTACAATACTTGCTTCTGTAAATTTAATAATACTTATTAGAAACTCCAAACTTTCTAAGCAGTTTCAATAACATTACAACCGCAAGATACCCCCATACGAATCCCTTTCATATTAAGTTATATCAGCTTTTCTATCCGCCAATTATAATGCAAATTGTTCATATCCGCATCCGCGGCTCCTATATTAAACACTCCCATCACTAGTTTAGCGCTGAATTTATTACGCTAACTTTCCTTTTCGATTCAGAGTTATTATTCTTTGTGATATCGCATTCGTCTAACCACGGTGTTATTATTATAATGCACCTTTCTTTTGTGGCATGCTACAAATTGTACTAACTCTGAAAAGTGCTAAATTGCACCTATGATTATGTTCAGTTTGCTGTGAAATCGTTTGTTTCTTTTGCGGTACCTATGTTTATAACATATGGTTTCTTATACACTGCTTTGTTTCGAACTGTTCTCGTGGTAGCTTTGAGCTAGAACTAGGTAAGTATAATGTTTGTACTTCCCTACCTACATAACACATCCATCAATCCACCTACAATTTTCCCAACTATGTTAGGGTCAGCTTCCATTCTAACCTGATGCTGCTGAATACCAGTATTTTACAAGGAGTGACTGTTTATCTGAACTCCACAACCCAACTGGGTTGTACCCCAACTGGGTGTATCGTATTACCCAGTAACTACTGGGTAATACGATACACCTTTGTAAGACTGGTTGTCAGACTTCTGATTACTCGTAACGCCTGTCAAAGATCTATGACTGACAACCGGGACCTCTCGATGTGTAATTGATGGTCACCCATCCACGAACCGGCCGTGGCAAGCGTAGCTTAACCTTCGGCAATCGACCCGTGCGGCTGTCATCATTTATCCACGAGCCCTTTCCTACCTACATAACACATAATAAGTATGAAATGCATGGTAAGTACATTAATTATAGACCATGATAATATGGCGAGGTACCATTATACTACTGTGTTACCTTCTTATTATGTTTTACTATTAGTTAGGTACGTACGTGTACCACAGATAAAATAATTGAGTTGTTGAATAAGTATGCTCCTATCACATCAGAGGGGCAATTCTCGTATTTTTAAGACCGTTCGCATTCTAATCTCAGTCTCAATCTGTCAAAATTACAATCAATTTACATACATTTTTGACAGGTTTTTGACATTGATTGTCGCTGAGATGAGATTGCGACTTGAATTTGAACGTTTTTTAAGTACGAGAATTGGCCTACTGCTACGCCTTGCATTTAATTAGTTTGATTGTTTCGAAACATTTTTCCATTCTATTGTCTACCTTGAAATTATTAATGACTGAATGAGGACCCAAACATTACGAAAATAATTAGATCCTATCCCAATTTAAAGTACTTTTAAAACTTAATTAATATTATTGTACAATCACTAGGTATACAGGGTTATTGGTAAAACACCTGCAACCTCTTAAAGGGTCACTGTACTCATCATTATGAACAACTTTTACTATGGGAACAAATATGAAATCGCGAAAAAAAAATCTGCTGTTCCCTACATAATTATTTTTGCAAAACTCGTCAAAATGTAGGGACCAGCTGATTTGTTTTTTCGCGTTTTCATTTTTGTTCCCATAGTAAAAGTTGTTCATAATGATGAGTACAATAACTCCTTAATAGGTTGATGGTGTTTTACCATTATCCCTGTATATTTAAGTATACCTTTAGTCAGAAATAAACGTGATTGACAAGGCTAGATTCAAAGCAAGTAGTTGACGTAACACAAGTAAGTAGGTACCTACAACTACTTAATGTTAATAAAATATTATCAAAATTATAAATGAAATATAATTTAAAACTCTCCACAAAATTGCATTTTATGTGAAGTTGTCACTGTAGATACTTAACTCTTCAACTCTTTGAGAAAAAGTGGTCGTTGATAACACTGCTGGATGGAGTTAGATTTTTTTATGTCATGTCTTCAACCTTTTTTTTAATTTACACGAAAATTATTTGGCACTAGGAGCGTTAAAATTATTAAAACCGCTCACTGCACGGGTGGGGTGTCCTTTCGCCTACCTAACTAAACACTCAATTTTAAGCAGAAAAGGGCATTTTCATTACACTGGATTTAATTACGTTCCTACACAGCAATGCTTTGAAGCTGACCATATTTTAAGACCGCTTCTGACTACAAAGCAACTTTAGAAAGGGAGTAAAACAACGCCCTACCCTCTTTGATTACCTCGAAAGGAATAACGAACGCTCCAAGAAAACCTTGTTTTCCTATTCCTTTGAATAATTTAAATAAAATGCCAACAGTAAGCTGAGTTCGCATCAGCGAAGGAAGCGTGACAACATTGCTATCATATTTTTTAAATGATGATTTACTTAAAATTGCTCTTGTCTTCAATTTTATCGCGCTTTATTTTATCGAGTGGTATGTAAAGGGTTCCTACGGCCAATTTGCACGAGCTATAAAGGTCGATGTAAGTACTGGGAAAGCGGTGAATTTAACTTTAATAAGTTCGCATTGCGCCTCCGTGAACACTGGCGAGCGCATATAATTCCCATTAAAAATGCAACAGTGCGATACATATCGGGGATCTAAGTGGGTACGTGAACCACGAACTTGATCGCAAATGGCCATAGAGACGGGAAAAGATACCGTACAAGAGGCGCCGCGAACTTTCAATAAATGAAATCCTATTCGGCTGAGAATATTTTCATATCTGCCAATAGGTATCTAAGCCCAAATATTGTTGGATACCTACATTCCAAATTCCAATAATAGCTTTTAAATCTTTAGTGCCAGAAGCTGTCGCTGTTTCGAGACCTTCTTTTTAATCATTGTTTTTTTAAATTAAACTTTGGTGTTTCTACATCTAATGAAAACTTAAGGATCTCAGTAAAGTACTGACAAATTGAAAGACCTGGCGATCAGATCGATAGCAAGATAAACACTTTCTACAATAACGTAAACAGGGTTTAAACATATTGGATGTTGTTTCTTGCTGGCTAAGAAGTTATTTTCTTTAATAGTTAACCAGCGCATAAATTTCTGTGGTGTACACACAGCTACACATCAAGCTATACATTTCCAGTTTACACTGACCTCTCATTGTAAGGAAATCCTACACAATGCAAGATCAGCGTATACTGGAACGTATAGCTTAATCTGTAGCCGTGCGTACAATGCACGTCGCACGCCGCCTCTATGCAAACATGTAAGTACCTTTTTAGGGTTCCGTACGTCCTGATGAAAAAACGAACCCTTATAGGATCACACTTGTGTCTGTCTGTCGTGTCTGTCCGTCCATCTGTCACAGCCAGTTTGCTCCGAATCGACTGGACTGATTAAGTTGAAATTTGGTACACATATGAATTTCTGTAACCCAAACACGGACTAACGTAAATAAATGAATTTTGAATATGGTCACTTTTCCGGGCAAACTACTCGTAGAAAAATATAAACAAAAGTTTCGCAAACTGCACCGTGTGACATTTCAAATGAAAGGGCTTGTTGTAAGTCAAACAAGTCAAGTCAAGTACAAGTCAAAACTGTACTTACATGTTATTTTTAAAGTAATTTTTTCAAGGTTTCAAGGTTCCTTGAAAAAATTTAACAATACTTTTGCCGAAAATAACATTTTAAGATTTTTGTCTGTTTGTCTGAATGCATGTTCCAGCATCACGCAAAAACTACACAAATTTTATACGAATTGACTTCATGACACATTAGTACGGGCAGTCGCGTTAGTTTAAAAAGTAATTTTATACCGCCAGAAAATCATACCAAAAATAGCTTTTCCTTGGTGTAAAAGATATCTGAGCGTCAACTGCTCTTGTAGCGGGACAGTCCAAAAATAGAGCCCGTCAAATATAAAAAAAAGCCTTTTTATACCACGGCATAACCTTATGGGACGGTTTTGGGATCATCTTCAACCCAAAAAAATGGTCAGCTGCATGGAAGTGGGGGGAATATATGTCAGTCACGTAAATGAACATTATTGTTGCGATGGCACATCAGGGGCCGTACTATGGCGTGTTAATTCCATCATTGTTCCAGCGTGGAAGAGAAACCGAGCTATACATGACCGATAGCACTATCTCTTTTTCTCAACGAAATCATGATGGCGTTAACAGGTCATAGTACGGCCCCTGGGCTAAATTTGGAACTGCAGTAGTTCATAAATTATTACTAATAACGAAAAACTTCGCAAGCAATGGGAAATTACTACTGTAGACTGCGGGTGTCGACCTCAGGACGAGCAGCTTGTCATACGGGCAACTGTACGCCGCTTGCTAACCCGTCACCTGTGTTACTCTTCATACTTTGGTTGATGAGACCAATATTACAAACGTAGTATACAGGAAATAAAAAAAAATATGGCTGTTATTTTAGTATAATGTGGTGTCTTACGACTTCCACGCTAACGAAGTCGAGGGCAAAAGCTAGTTTTAAAATAAACAATTCTGAAGTTATAAAAAAAAAAAAAAAAAAAAAAAATTTAATTCTGATAAATAAATCCATAAAATTCAATAAGATTAAAATTAAAATTACAACTAAAATATTACAATTCAATTTAAAGTACTCTCTTAACAAAGGTTTTCCGCAACGGAGAAGAGACCCTGTCCGCTACAGTCTTCAGTATTCCTTTGCAGCTACCACGCATTATGCGAATCAGGGATATGTACCGTTTTCTTGCGGATGACGGCATGAAAACCATCAGTGCGATAAAGCAAAAACATCCCCGATGCACTACAGAAGCGAGCCAGCCCCAACATCATCCTAAAGATGTTATTATACTGGACGCGCTCCTGCGATCCTGTCATCCAGCGACCTTTTGGTGTGACTGACTCACAGATTTCCGGTATAAAAGCTTTGACAATACGCCTTAGACAACGTTACCTTTACTTGTTTAGAGCAGCGGTAGAATCTGCGGGCCAGCATGTTACCTCTGACCGCTAAAGCCCTGCGCTCCCTCTCAATATCCTGATAGTCTTCAAGACCTTCGGTAATTAAATGCCCCAGGTATTTCAATTTCGTGACACGATTTATGCACAATCCATTTAGAGAGATATTATGTGAATACTCAGGGCATCCACCGGCGGCCCTAAAGACCATATATTCAGTTTTATAGACATTGTATATAAGACCACGTGCACCAACATAGGCCTCACACACTCTTAACAACTCTCCGAGACCTCTCACCGTCGGGCTCAGCAGCACCATGTCGTCCGCGTAGCTAATGAATGAATGAATTAATGTTAAGTAAATGTGTGAAAATTTACCATTATCACCGAACTACTGAGCCTAATTTTTTTTTTTAATAGGGTAGAACTTGGTAATACGCCCTAAGTGTCAAAACGCCCCACCACTCAAGCACTCACACTAACAAAGCCAAAATATTAATATTATTGTATTCTTAGTTCCTATTAAGATAACCACTTGTGCCATTATTGTCAAAAGACTAAAAATTTTCCCAAAATAAAAAGTTTGATTATAACTTGTAAGATTTTTGTTTTATTACAATTTTAAAAATAATAGGGCGTATTAAGTACCAAGTCTTACCCTACAGTAATTACAGTTTCAATTCACTCTACAAGGTCTAACTCTACAAACCTTACATCTTGGTCAAAATGTATGGCTTGGCCGTCCCAGCGAACTCTTGCTTGACACAACATTAAATACCAGTGACTTATAAAGCACATAGGAGGGTCTGTGCGACGGCCGCGAAACGGCCAAGCCATACATTTTGACCAAGGAGTAAGGTTTGAAGAGTTATGCCTCGTAGAGTTAGGAGCTTGGCTGTACATTAGATCTGATAACTTTTTGACAGTGAAAGCGTTATGTAAGTCTCGGCACCCTACTTTAAATGAATTGTTTTTTGGTGGGTAATATATTCATCGTACGGAACCCTCTCCGCGCGAGTTCAACTCGCACTTGATTATTTAAGCCTCTTCTACAACGGATTCAAACAGTGTTTGCCTTCAAACATCGTGACAAAAACAAATTGTAGGGGTCTGATACCCATGTATAATATAAAATATTTTAAAACGAGGTTTAACATTTTGCGGAACATCCTTAGAAATAAGTATGTGACAGCACCAAATATTACAGCAGAGATATGAAAAAGGAAGGAATACATTTGTCACAAAAAAGCTTTGAAGCATTGTTGCATTTGATGTATTCTGTGTATTTTGCAACCTCAAGTATTATAAATAAACTAAAACTTAGTCAGTATAATTTTAACACCTTAAAGACGAATTTGAATTGAAGATGAATTACTTAATGAGTAAAAAATCCTTCATTTAAGCTCAATGCACTGTACTGCGCGCTGTAATGCACGCTGTAATGCGCTGTACTGGTCTCTATTAGAATGCGGACTTCATAGACTGTTCAGTGAGAAATAACCTATAACATCCGCTTTCTATGTAGCATTCTGCAGTACCTACCTATCTCAAGACAGTTATTCTCACCTATTCGAAATTCTTGAGCGCGTTAATCGTGAACTTTAGCTCGACCTAGTATCCGCGTACATTACCTAAGCGATCCGCACCTTGATTTAGGTCAGATATAACGCTAACAAGCCAGTTTAGAAATATTGAAGTCCGTAACCCTTGCAATTTTGGGAGTACTACGTAAATTGTATGAAAGCCTGCGTTGAATTCCTAATCAGCAATGCAATTTTTATTTTATAATAAGCATTTATTGCAGTTCTGGTTCTGATGACCTTCTCTGTGATACTCAGGTACGTTTCTATTTTGCATTTAGGTACTGGCCATTCCCGAAAATTCGACCAATTCAAATTCTACGCTTGGTACGTCTAGGAAATCCTTCGTTACTACGATGAAATCCCCCGTCATATGTTCAGAAAGTGTCAATTTGCACAATGCGAATAAAAGCGGCTTATACTCACTTTTGTTTGGCTTTTTTTCGCTGTTCATTGCTGCTGTCTGATAAGTTACTTCATTCCTTTTTTAATTAATGGAACATTGTTTAAACTTCAAAACTTTTCTTTCTTCTGCTGAAATACGCAGCTAAGTTTACTCCAGATTGCCAAATAACCTAAATCAGAAACAAAAAATACAAAGTTAATTAATCAAGCAATTAACAGTATGAACTAAGGCTCACGAGGTTCGTTAAGTGAGTCGCTGGCACTCGGTCGATGTCAGGCGTTTTTACGTAAATGGTGCATTACAAGGCTCGCTCATTGCGAGCGCCTGCCATCTTGAAGCTGTGAAATATGACTTTAATTTTGTCTCTTGTGACCAAAACTTCACGTGTATTGCGCTCTGACAAGAAAATCTGATAGGTATGAGAAATTGAAAAATGTTTGCGAAAAACATGTTATTTTTCGCTGGAGTTGAGATTAGGTTTACGTGCAGAATTGTAAATTCAAATAGAATTTGAGATTTCATTCGTTTGGTACCCAAAGACATAAATGTTTTTAGTCGTTGAATTTAGTTGACTGCTTTATTGAAAATACGCTCTCGTTTAACTTTTAATTATAGACTAGCATTGAAGTTTAAACGAAATCTTGATTTATTACATCGTTGTGGGTTAGGCATTTCAGGTCGTTTACTCTCTCTCATTTTAAAATAGAGAATAAGTAAGTAAGTAGTAACCTACTTACTTTTTTACTCAAAGCTATCAAAGTTTTTTTCACTTCAAGTTATATTTATCTTTCTGTAACACCTCGCTGTGTTTTGTGCTCTAGTTATCATATTCCTTAGACATTAACTAAGTGGACATTCATTCTGTCATTTTATTTATTTATTTATTATTAAGGCACATCAACAACACAAACATTTACATTTAACAGAGAACAGAGATATGGACTAGTGTTTACGTCAATTACAGACGTGCTGAGCATTCACAACAAAATAGAAAAAAAAACACAGTAAACACGTTACCAAAAAAACAAAAACAATATAAGAACAAAAGCTCTAGCTAAAATCTCGGTAGCAGAGAGAATACCCCCATCGACTAATTATATTATTTTGTTTTGTTGTCTTCAGTCTTCCCCTCATTTATAATCTTAGATCTAAATTTTAATTCAAGAGTGTGTTCAATCAATCACAGAGATTCCAACTAAATAAGTAATTCATTTACGAGAAAATAGAAAAGTAAACATTACTCTTTTATTTTGTGAACCATAGCTGGGTTTGACATGCTTTTAAAATCTACATTTCATTGGAAAAGCAATTTGCTTATCGTAGATATACATTTTTCACACATTTGTGTCTGTCAGGGCCAGACTAGACAAATATATTATAAATTCAATGACACAAAGAAATGGGTGAACCGTTGAAATAAAGAAAGCTTGAAATGTAAATAATTGATGGAGTTTCTTTCGAAACGTAAAAAAGCATTAAGTTTGTTTTTGTAGTAAGTGCTGTCGCCAAGCGTGAGTGATAAATTGATCAAAGTGGTTTTTTATGTAGATACCTACTCTTACTTAAAACTTGATTTTTCTTAAACAAGTCGAAATCGATTTCCAATTATTTAAATTCAACAAATATTTTTTTTAATCCAATAGGTACATGGATTATAATGACTCCTGAACCAGAAGTCCCCAATGCACACGAACTGGCATTAACCAAGTAGATTCTGCTAACTTTGTCTGAGTCCTGCCTCTCCACTATGTACTATTGCTTGTTTCATCATTTACGAAACAATAGTGCCGATTCCCTTGCCAACAAACTAAACTAAATTTAAGTTGAGTGCATATTTTTCTTTCTATTTCATTATGAAAAGGACAGAAGATAAATATTAGTTTAGTCCTGTCAAATTAGTCAGCACCTGACGTAATTTGATGTAATTTTAGTAGTCAATATTTTAATCACGTGTAAACTTGTATGGAGTAGTGTCAGGCGCTGATTAATTTGACAGGACTAAACTAAAATGTATCTTCCGTCCTTTTCTTAATGAAATAGAAAGAAAAAGATGCACTGAACTTAAATTTGGTTTAGTTTTTAAACAAGGGAATCGGCACCATTATCCCCACATTTCTCTTTTCTCTAAAGTGTCGCAGCATTTCACCATCAATAACTGTTAGGTACGTTCAAGATAATCCAGATATATTTGCAGTGATAATAATATGGCAGGAGTGGTGCAGCTGTAGTCACGTCGCGTTGCGCTGTAAAGCGGTTTAATATTGCATCGATGCCGACAATAGCTTGGACGGACGCCACCGGAATATACTCAGCAAACGTGGAAAACCTCGACGATGTCAGATATTATTATGTTACATAGATATTTTTAAATTCTTCTAAGAAAACTGCAAAATTTAAAAATCAATATCTGCAGCCCGACAGCAGCTGGGAAACTCGTAAAAGTTGACCTGTAAATTCGTGTATGTTGGAGTCGAAATGCCTACTTTTGGATGCCTATTTACTAGATGCGGCTTTAAAGTTGTTCGACCATTTTATGTTTTTCTCAAAGGAATCAACAGCTATGTACAGACAGATGTTTTTTCAACCACCCTGGCAAACTGGCAACTAACTCATCGATATACAGGGTGACCCAGAAATCAACGTCAAACCGGAATCAGGTGATTATATAGACATGATGACACACACGAATATTAAATTTTTTAGATTTTTTTTTAATATATAATAATAAATAAATAATAATGTGAATAAAAACCATAAATAAAAATCGAAGAAATCTAAAACACCCTGTTCCTCGTACCTCTATACAATCATAGGGGAATCTTTCCATAATACCAGTTTGCTAACCTTAGCAATTAAGTACGTTAGTCACATATTGGCATAATAAAACTATTTGATTTAGGTATCTTTCGAGGCAGCCCTATCACAAACTTTGGCTACAGGCTTCTAGGTGAGAATTATTTTCAAAGAACTAATTAATTATGCCTTGAAGGCCCTAAATATTTAATAATTACACAGTGGTCTTTGGGTACCAGATAATTTATGGGTTGAAAGAACAAAGAAAGAGTAAGGAAAATATCTAAGTGATCCTCTAAAAGCTTTTTGGGCTTCTAATGATGCAAACTTTTTTTAATAATGCAGCCTCTTTTTTTTTTCCTTTTCTCACAAACCCACCCAAATGAGTTAGGTTACGTTAGAACTGTGGCCAACTGCTACATCCAAGTTGGTCGCAGTTATTTGGCTATTTACCCCAAAATATTCCTATTTTGGGGTCCTAAAAATGCTAAATAGTCAAATAATAATAAAATAAATAAATAAATAAATAGTAATAGTAATAATGAATTCTTTTTGTGAACTTCTGATAATTCCTTATTAGAGGTTCACAAAAAGAAACGCATTCATTTACATTACAGTGTTCAAAAATGTTTTTAAGACAGCAAAATGGGAGTTATTGAGGCTCGATTAAATACAAGTCAAAAAGTAATGTAGAATATCAAGACCAGAGCTGCCAGGTACCAATATTTGTTAAAGAAGTCCAGCTCATCTCGTCATCCAATAAAGTAAATATTCTACGTATATCTATGGAATGTAGGACAGCAGAAGACACGGCAGTCACGTCGCGTTGCAGAACGGTCGCAATATGGTGGAAATGTTTAGATGACATCGACACCTGCTTTCTAGTACGCGGAGCACGGCCACGCTGCAATAAATAGATATAGATCTGTGGAGAATTTAAACTTACTGAACTATGAAATACATAGTACCGTCAAATGGGGTTACTTTGATACTACGGGGTTACTTTGATAACAACTTTAGGCTTATGAAAAACTTAATTTTATAATAACTACAACGCTATAATACAAAGAAACTATCAGTAGTGCCAAGTACTGATAGTTTATTTTTTAACTGGTGTTGTAGATATTATAAAATTAAGTTTTTCATAAGCCTAAAGTTGTTATCAAAGTAACCCCGTAGTATCAAAGTAACCCCATTTGACCGTATTGTAGTTGTTGGCGACGCCGGCTGCACAGCTCGGCAAAGTGATTAGTGCGTTGTGTGTGAACAATAAACAGTGTTAAAGACTGATAAGCAACGTTCTAATAAGTGAGAATAAGTGAAGGACTCTAGTAATAAGAATTGTAAGTAAAGTGAATATTGTTATATTATCGTTAACATATGTTTTTTGTGTGTTTATCGTGACGAGGTACCTGAATAAATAAGAAATAGCGTAACGGACCTCGTCACGGTAAAGTTTTGACCCTAGATAGGGAATTGTATAATAATTTGTATTATTTTGTGCTGGCCTCTGATTGGTCAAAGTAAAGTGACCCGATGTGGGCGTGACCACCAGAGGGCACCAGCAGTAGAGTCACAATTATTAGGAAAAAATATTTAATAATAGAGCAGCCCTGCGCGGTTGAAATCAGTCCTCGGCCATCCATTGAAGAATAAATATCAAAGTTATAATCAAGCAAGTGTTTCATTAACGAGTAAGCTAATCCTTGACCTGGTCTTAGTGTCCTCCAAGAGAATCCCCAACAGTAGTAGTACCTACCTACTCATTCTTCAGCCCTTTATCAATTTACTAAAGATTGACGTGACACGTATTCTTCTTCTATAAATCTCTATTCTTATCAACTTTCACACAGTCAATTCATCGTTTCTTCACTCGAGTTCACTTAATTGCAATTATCTATTGTAAAATATGTGATATGCGTGATAGCTATAAGTAAATAAATATTTGGCTATCAGAATGCATGGGCGCATACATACAGAAGAGCTCGCTAGATTTTCATCCTTAAAACATATTTTTGCTAATATAATACTAAAGATCTATAGTATAAGACCTCCTTCCTTCCTTCTTCCTTTCTTTTGGAATGCGCTCCCTCAGAATATCAGGACGGTAACCAATCAGTTCACATTTAAAGTGAAAGTTCGAGAACACATACGCAAGAAGTTGGCAGATTCGTCTCAGAATTAAGTTGTTGTTGGTTTTCTTGTTAACTCTCATAATGTTTTTAATTTAATTTTTTTGTTGTATGTATGTATATATGTATTTATTCTTATTGTTGTTTTTAGTTATAAATATTTTCTAAGTTATTTTTGCACCTACTCATCACCATCACATCACACACATCTCACTCATCATCTCTGCATCACCCTAAGGTAGACTGGTAGAAAATGCCCAAGGCATTAAGTCCGCCTTTGTACAGTTTTTACTTGTGCATAAAGTTTTAATAAATAAATAAATATTACCTAATCAACAAATGGATTGCTAACCCCGCTACCACGCCTGTTATTACAACATCCCAAATACTTGAACCTAAAACACACATTCCACTCAATTTATACTCTATGAACACTGGATAATGCAAAATGTGTAGTTATTTAATTAGGTTTTAAGCTAATCATTGACCAACAAATTAATGGATGTCGACTGCAGATGAATTTAACAACGCGTTTACATTATATCGACTGTATGTACATACCTATGTATTATTTATTCTACTATAGTTGTTGCAAATAATGGATATCTCTATGTGAAGTTTGTGATCATTGACGTAAAGTTAAATTCACAATGGTGGCCCCGCTTGTGATAAATAAAACCCAAAAGTTGTACTCATACTAGAAATATAAATAATATATTCACTTTATGATTTTTGGTTAAACGTTACACACGGTTTTATCCTCTTGATATTCTTACTATTACATATCCCGCAGTTATATAAAAATATATTACTAAAATGTAGCTCCCTTCTAGCATCTTGATTATTTCTTGAATGCCGGCTACGAATGCTACGCAAGTTGCTACGACCTACGAAGAGCGCAGGATACGCGGCCTACTCGATGTAGCCCAATTGCTACGATCTACGAAAAGCGCAGGATACGCGGCCTACGCGATGTAGCCCGATTGCTACGAACATTTTCATAAAGACCATCAACAAGACAGCCGTCGAAACCGTCATTCCAGGTCGGGCAAAGTGATGTTGGGTTCTTCCATTAGGGATTTTTCAGTAGCAGCCCGTGTCTAGATTTGTGCCAGGTTTATGGCAATAGGCTCGCCCCTTAGGACGTAAACATATCTGGCAAAAAATGGGCGTACTATAAGCACCTCTGCCTTTCTCTTCAGGAATTGCAGGCGTGATATTGTGTTATGTAAATGTTATAAGGAATACGCGGAATATCACAAGGCTAAAACTTTTGTAAAAAAATATACCTTCGTCGAAATATTCTGTAACATTTTTATTTATCAAACAGCCACAAAATAAACACGAGGTGTTAGTGTTGCATAAACACCTGAAACTTAATAAGGTGGCACTACGTTCGTGACTTGCAACAAAGTGTATGTAAGTTTTTTCTCGTTAGTGGGTGCAAGTTTTCTTGTTAATCCCAACTAACTTGCGCTAACTTAGATTATAGCATGTCGTATCGTTTATTCACATTAATACGGCCAGTAGCAGGGAAATGATGTTCAGAACAAGTCCTAATAATAACTTGGTTCATAATGTTTGTGGTGTTCGTATAGAGGCACGAGGAACAGGGTGTAAAGTTCATTCATACCTCCATAAAAAGGGAGGATCCTCCGACCAGGCGGGTGTCATGTCTATCTGTGTGGCCCGATGATTGATGTTGGGAAGTTGTATATATGCTAGTCGCGCGGTAAACTTTGTTTGCGCGATACAGGATTTGCGTGACGTCAGTGTGACGCGCAGCTCGCATGTGGCGATGTAGATACCGCTACATTGGTATGCCTTCATAAATGGTTAAATAAATAAATAAAAAGTTTTTTTTTAACTAATAAATATTGGTGGTCTCTTTTGTATGAGGAAAAGTCTGCAGCCCTGCAATGAGAAAAATTACAGGCTGGTATTTATAAATGGCCTTTTGAATTTAGTTAAGGTGCACCTACTTCCTTGAATTCATTAAATAGACTGATGAAGTCTGGTACGACTGTTGAACATGGGTCGGTTAGCAAGCGAATTCTACTCGTAGATCGGAACTTATTAGTTTTAGGGTTTTAGTAAGGGATTTTATCTTATAACTTCTAAATAGAAGAACTAAAAGCATCTACTGTTAACCAATATTTAATAAATTGAGCAGCACAACGTTGCAACTGCTGAAGTTGTAATCACATTAAGCTTGTGGTTGGAGAACACACGAGTTCCATTACGGTAATTGCAGTGACAAATATCTAAACAGCACTTCTCTTTAGTAAATAATGCAATCGTTGTAGGTATAGATATTATGCAGATACACAGCAGACGCACCTTAACATAAGGTAGGTATTGGTTTAAAAAAAGTGTGGATAAGTTTTTATTTAATCTTAAATGCAAACTTGCTTTTGTTTCCTCGGATTTCAAGATGTGCCAACTTAAATCAAGAGCAGTTTGACACAATCTTTCAAATGTCTTCTACTGAAATAATGTGAAAGTAAAGAACCTATTATCATTTTAATCATCTGCCTAGCTATGTCGTGGTCGGCTTCCAGTCTAACCGGTTGCAGCTGAATACCAGTATTTTACATGAATCGACTGCCTATCTGACCTCAACAACCCAGTTTCTGAATAATACGATATCTCTGGTAAGACTGGTTGTCAGACTTTCGGGCTTCTGGCGACCCGTAACAACTGTCAAAGATCCACGAATGACAGCTGGAACCAACGGCTTAACGTGCTTTCTGAGGCACGGAGGAGTCTTGATATGTATAGTTGTGTGTTATGTATGTATAGTTGAGCTGCACGGTTACTGACAAATGCGTGCACTGACTGGACAGGTCCTCTTAATCTGCGTGGTTCTTTCCTCAGAAGACCATTTCAGACACCAATCTACATGGTCCTCAAAGATTATGTCCGAACTTTTATATACACATTGACATTGATGAATTTTATACATACAATGTCATGAGTATTTACTTTGTAAAGTATTATATTATTTTAATTATTGTGAATGTGAAGATTATGTGGTTCATTACTTTTTTTTTTATTTCTTAGTTAGTTTCACGATCTGGCAGCTTGAGTAATTTAAGCGGCCTACCCAAATGTCCTTTCTTTGGTATTGTTCGTCGAATCGTTGTGAGTCGTCGTTCTGAGTTGAACGGCACGATTACTGACAAATGCGTGCACTGACTGGACAGGTCCGCTCAATCTGTATGGTATTTCCTCAAAAGACCGTTTCAGACACCAATCTACATGGTCTTCATATGATCTGACCAAGATTATGTCTGGACTTTAAAAGAGACTGTGACCTCTGAGTTTGTTTCGGCCTTTCTTCTCAGAGTAGTCAGATAGGAAACGCCGACCTCATCTAGTTTTTAAAATATGATTGACGTGTAAAAGTGTTTGTACAAACCTACTTACAGAAATAAAATCATTTATGTAAATATGGTAACCCATCCACGGAGCAACCGCGACAAGCGTAGCTTAACCTGATTGATCGACCCGTCCGGCAGTTATTACATAGCCACAAGCAAATGAGATATGAGGTAAACACGGACAAAATAATATAGATATTACTGACCCAGATACACAGCAGACGCACCTCACTATTAGCACCGTAAGTGAGGATATGTTTTTATTTAATCATAAATTAGAACCTGCTTTTGTTCCCGTGAATTCTAAGATGTACCTACCGATATCAAAAGTAGTTTATACAATCTTTCAAATATCTTCTATATTGTATAAAGTACCTCTGAGATATGAGGTATATACGGACAAAATAATACCATAATCTCCGCATATTTTGAGTCGATACAACACAAGAACAGAAGCCTCAAAATTAATACAACTCGGTTATTAAGTCTTTGTCGCATAATATTAGACGGTACGCCACGCCGCGGCGCCGCCGCTGCCGGTACCAATTCTAAATAGAGAGAGGACTACAAATTTCCATCCTGAACGATGCAGGTAAGTATTTTGTCGTAGCGAAAACCACTAACTACGCGGAAATTCTCGCTCCTTTACTACCGAACCCCATTTATACTACAACCACCAACGGAAGTTACTTTAGTTCATACAATTTTCTAACCATATTCAAGCCCAAATGACGTGTAATTATGGAAATTTTTTGTAATGAATAATAATGGAAACAGAATCACGTACTTATGCACGAAATGTAAATTAAGATTCTTACCGAGACGTCGTCATGTTGTCGTCAATTATTCAAAAGGAAATGTTATGTACCGGAGCTTTTCATATTACTTACGTATTCCAGGAAATAGGTAGGTAGATGCTGTATTTAAAATACTTTGTGAAGGTATTTTTTATTTTAATTGCCAACGTAATGATCCGAGCTTAACACAGCGATTTTTAACAGTTTATTATGTGGGTAATTACTCTTTCTCAAGCTTGCTAGGATACAAGTCTTTGTATGTAAGGCATGTAATTACTTTAATTACTTGCCGACTATTGTGTGAACTCTACATGATGGCAATTACTCATTTCATTCTGGTATGCAAGAATCTAAATAGGTGCTCAGTAATTAAGATATTGGCAGTTAGTGATGCTTTGTTATCTCAACACAATTAGTTTTCTTTCTTTGTTCGTTATTTCACTGAAGTTAAATGAAAATAATACAAATTAATTCATCTATGAATCGTAAAAACTCAGACCCGGGGGCATAAAACATTAGGGACGAGTCTACTTCTCTATTAAGTCGCCTTTCATTTTTGTTATTAAAACTAAGATATGGGTTATTATAACGTCTCCTAGAACTCAATAGGTATTACCAACTCTCAGTAAGCAATCCTCCAAACGATTGCTACAAAATTAAAATCTCATCTTTGAAATGTTATCTCAAAGTCATTGTTATCAAGTATATCTGCAAGTTTATGCTATCCCCGCGGAGAGGGTCTTGTCCGTTTAACCCTCATGAATAATTCAAGATGGCGCAGACCAAGATCTCGACTCGATATCCTTCGTGGAACATGACCGTTCTCGTAAAAATCGCAAACGTATCAAATAATATTATGTCCGTTAAATTAATACAAAGAAAACATGAGTTTTATTGGATAACTAAACAAAATTTGATTTGAACTATTCCTGCATAAAAGTAAGACTAATAGGAACACAAAGAAAAAGGATATATGTACCTACTTATCTGATAAGTGATACGAATGTCGGCTTTGATCGTTTCTCTCAATGTTTCGAGCCGTCATTCAAACTCGGGTACTCACATACCTACAGCTGGGAACAAATATTTCAATTTTCTGCGGCCCTCAGCAGTACGACTGTACGTACCTACCTAGTATTTACGAATAAGTAGGTTATAACCTACCATCTGTACCTTACAACAATGTGTTTATGTTATGACAACTACTATAAAGTAAGTACTTACTTTGTAGTTGTTTCAGAATCCTAAAAGAAAACATAGGTTGATACTTCGACACTTTATTTACCTACTAATGCCGAAACTGATTTCCATGTGAAAGTAACAAAATAATCGTTACACTAAAATTAAAACCTTGTAAGCTTCAATCTGTCACCTGTAGGTACATACGTCTACGATAACAGTGTATCTTGGCTGGACAACAGCTGGTAAACAGCTGCCAGCAGTTGGCAGCTGTTTATCTATTGTTGGCTCGCAGCACTCCTCACCACACGTAACAGAGTCTCTTGACTGGCCAACTGTTCTTGGCTGGCAAACTGCTCCTGGCTCGCAGCACTCCTGGCAACACGCGACAGAGTTTCTTGGCTGGCCAACTGTTCTTGGCTCGCAGCACTCCTCACCACACGCGACAGAGTCTCTTGGCTGGCAAACTGCTCCTGGCTCGCAGCACTCCTGGAAACACGCGACAGAGTCTCTTGGCTGGCCAATTGTTCTTGGCTGGCAAACTGCTCCTGGCTTGCAGCGCTCCTGGCAATACGCGACAGAGTCTCTTGGCTGGCCAATTGTTCTTGGCTAGCAAACTGCTCCTGGCTTGCAGCACTCCTGGCAATACGCGACAGAGTCTCTTGGCTGGCCATTTGTTCTTGGCTGGTAAACTGCTCCTGGCTCGCAGCACTCCTGGCAACACACGCGACAGACTCTCTTGGCTGGCCAATTGTTCTTGGCTGGCAAACTGCTCCTGGCTTGCAGCACTCCTGGCAACACGCGACAGAGTCTCTTGGCTGGCCAATTGTTCTTGGCTGGCAAACTGCTCCTGGCTTGCAGCACTCCTGGCAATACGCGACAGAGTCTCTTGGCTGGCCAATTGTTCTTGGCTAGCAAACTGCTCCTTGCTTGCAGCACTCCTGGCAATACGCGACAGAGTCTCTTGGCTGGCCAATTGTTCTTGGCTGGCAAACTGCTCCTGGCTTGCAGCACTCCTGGCAACACGCGACAGAGTCTCTTGGCTGGCCAATTGTTCTTGGCTGGCAAACTGCTCCTGGCTTGCAGCATTCCTGGCAACACGCGACAGAGTCTCTTGGCTGGCCAATTGTTCTTGGCTGGCAAACTGCTCCTGGCTCGCAGCACTCCTGGCAACACGCGACAGAGTTTCTTGGCTGGCCAATTGTTTTTGGCTGGCAAACTGCTCCTGGCTTGCAGCACTCCTGGCAACAGCCGACAGAGTCTCTTGGCTGGCCAATTGTTCTTGGCTGGCAAACTGCTCCTGGCTTGCAGCACTCCTGGCAACACGCGACAGAGTCTCTTGGCTGGCCAATTGTTCTTGGCTGGCAAACTGCTCCTGGCTTGCAGCATTCCTGGCAACACGCGACAGAGTCTCTTGGCTGGCCAATTGTTCTTGGCTGGCAAACTGCTCCTGGCTCGCAGCACGCCTGGCAACACGCGACAGAGTCTCTTGGCTGGCCAATTGTTCTTGGCTGGCAAACTGCTCCTGGCTTGCAGCACTCCTGGCAACACGCGACAGAGTCTCTTGGCTGGCCAATTGTTCTTGGCTGGCAAACTGCTCCTGGCTCGCAGCACGCCTGGCAACACGCGACAGAGTCTCTTGGCTGGCCAATTGTTCTTGGCTGGCAAACTGCTCCTGGCTTGCAGCACTCCTGGCAACACGCGACAGAGTCTCTTGGCTGGCCAATTGTTCTTGGCTGGCAAACTGCTCCTGGCTCGCAGCACGCCTGGCAACACGCGACAGAGTCTCTTGGCTGGCCAATTGTTCTTGGCTGGCAAACTGCTCCTGGCTTGCAGCACTCCTGGCAACACGCGACAGAGTCTCTTGGCTGGCCAATTGTTCTTGGCTGGCAAACTGCTCCTGGCTCGCAGCACGCCTGGCAACACGCGACAGAGTCTCTTGGCTGGCCAATTGTTCTTGGCTGGCAAACTGCTCCTGGCTTGCAGCACTCCTGGCAACACGCGACAGAGTCTCTTGGCTGGCCAATTGTTCTTGGCTAGCTAACTGTTCTTGGCTAGCGGTTATAAAGCTGACATCTCGGGTATTGCGACGGTTATATCCGGGATGGGTTGGACTTGTGTCCCTGCTGGTGCCCTGGCGACTTCCACCTCCTCTTGAGGCCCTGGGAGTACTTAAACTGCGAGCAGTTCTACTCAGAGTATATTCGAACGTTGGATGACATGTTATCTCAGCAATAATCAACGCGGACACAACCGCTAATATAATTGTTAGTTTCAACATAACGAGTAATGTTTCGCGCACTTTGTAGGTATTCAAATGATCACTCGATTTTGCGGCATTGAGTATTTATACCGGTGCATCGGAGGAAATTAGATAAACGTTAGGTCTTTGGAGAAGGGGAAGTACCTGGCGGACTATCTTTTGACCCGATACGCGACGTCCCGACCCCTTCGCTCGTGTAGCATTTGCTGGGTGATAAGTTGATAAAGACTATCGACACAGCGAAGTCATCTATTTGAATAATTTTGTCTGCGCATTATTTAATTTTTTGGAAAAACTCGTTTGAATCAATGAAACTATTAAATCCGTGTTGTGTTTACCTATTAAATGTTAGTCGACGACGAAAAATAAAAAAATATTTACGTCTGGAGAAAGACGCTTTCGCTCGCGTCGCTTTTCTGCAACTATGAAGAAAAATCCTATGTCTGATCCCTTATATGATTAGGTATGATATTGAATAATGCTTTTGCCCACGTTTCCACAGCCGTAAAAAAACGCGCAGCGCGATTTTTCCCGCCTTCAACAGAGTGTTCGAATTCGAACGAGCGTAAAAAAAACACTTCGAACTGATTCGTCGTACAGTGCGGATGTACGATGAGTTCCGAAAAAGTATTAGCGGTAGGGTAGCCATTAATTATTGAGGCCAAGAGACCACAAAAGAAGCAAAGAAAATCTTAGATGCATCCTTTAAATACTGAAATATATATAAAAGGCCAATTTTTTACGCCATACGATGAGTTAAGGAAATATCTTGTTTTTTTTTTATAATTATTACTTAAATAGCACATTAGCATTATTACATTGTATTTTCTCAAATTGAACCCGTTTATTGTTTATAATACAACGTGTCGTTTTGCATCCTCGTCAAATTTCAGGAGGCTGTTATCAAAGACATAAATAATCAAATAAAATTATGATCCTGCTCAATAATTAATACATACTTGTTTTTTTAGATATTTAAGTTTGACAGTATTTCAGAATACTCTACTTTCAAAGAACAGAATTGCCCCGTTGCGTATGTGGTAGGCAGTGTCGTACGACTATGTCGCTGTGTGCATGCGTTACAGTTACAGCGCAGTTACAGGCCGGTATCACACGGACCCTAGACATGCCGATTTCCGAAAATGACAAAATTTAAAAATAAATACCTACTTATTTTATTATTGATTCGTGTCGAGAATCATTAGCATAGTTACCTCCTCGAATTTGACGAGGATGCAAAACAACACCTTGTATAATGTCTTTATAATAAACTCCACCCATTAATAAATTATTGAAAACATCGAAGGGCAAATATCCGATATCATCATATATAAGTAAATAAAACTAAAATCTTATAACTTATTGTGTATGTATACAGTTATTAAACCTTAGTTTTACTTACATAAAATGATATCGGATATCTGCCCTTTTTTTTTGTTTTATGACAATAATATGTCATAGAATCCTTTACTATAATAATTCTGGGCATAGGTAGGAGGAGTGTGAAGTTTATTATAAAGAAAGCAAGTAGGTACACATTAAACGGTTTTAATTTGAGAAAATATAATAAACTCGTGTCCTTTGCTGAAATGTTTAGAGATACAGTTTAAAATATATTGTATTTATTTTTCCTGTTTGCAAATTAAGTTACATAAACATGCAATCTAATTGATAATTATTATAATTTATCAGGATGTTTCCTTATGTCATTGTATGGCGTTAAAAATTGACATTTTAATTAAATATAGTTCCTATTCAAGGGATTCAACCAAATTTGTTTTTGCTGGACTCACAAATTGCTGCCGCTAATATTTTTGCGGAACACCTCGCGTCGTACGTCCGCACTGCACGAAGAATCAGTTCGAAGTGATTTTTTAATGCTCGTTCGAACACTCTGTTGAAGGCGGGAAAAAATCGCGCTAGGCGTTTTTATTCCGCCGCGATTTTTTACGTCCGTGCGTACGTGGGTGGGCTTATGATTGCCATAGAACAATAGAAATCATATCATATTAGGTGTTTGTTAAAAGCAAATGGAAACACAAACCACTTATTATCTTTAATTATGTCAGCATTTTACGTGTTTTCCATTCCTCAAAATGCAGCGCTAGGTACTTTACCGGAGGGGTGCGTGTTGAAGGGCCTCCTCGTGGCGCACCCTGGGTAACGTCAGCTCCCATTGCCCACCAGGTTTTGGTGGGCCATGGGGGCTGGCGGCTAATCTTCAACAAACGAGGAAAGGTCATGGTTCCAATCACCGATCATGCTTGATGGTCGGTGAAGGGAACCGGGCTACAGAGGGTCAATACGTCCACTCCTCCTCTGCTTTCAGAGAAAGTTGAGTGGGCGTAGACGGAGAAGGGCCGCCGCTGCGGTGCAGGCGCACCAAAGCGGCGCGTGTTTGTTTCTCTCCTTGAGGAGTAGTCCTCGAGGAGTGAACTTTCGGCGGGTTCGCTGAGTCGGGTTGGCCGGACAGCGAACGGAGGCATGTCTAATGCCGCCGCCGGGGGCTTGGCTTAATTGCCTGGCCCAGAGGAAGGCTACCTCTAAGATAAAAAACCACCCAATCCTAAGCTTCGAAGCGCGGTGAGAGGTTGAATGGCTGGAGGGAGTCCAGTCGTTAGCGCTTCCCCTGCAGAGCACCTGCCGCACTCTGCAGTATGTAGGCTTACCGGGCATCTAAGCTCTGCCCGGTGGACATTTGTGACCTATATCAACTCATGGGATTAAGTATGGAAAATAACCCAAAAAATAAAAAAAAAGACGAAGAGAGGAGTGATGCGGGGTCGGACTCCGACGCCGCATCTGGCGCAAAGGGCTCAAGCCAGAGCTCGGAGCACGAATTGGAGGGTGCTGCTGGGAGGAACCGAAGGTTCTTCCTGAAGCGCCCCAAATCGGGGGAGGGCCAGGGGTCGTCCTCCGAAGAGTGGACCTCGGGCCCCAAAAAAATCCACTCCAGCCGGCGGGGTGGGGCCCGGGAAAAAGGTTTGGGCAGAGGGCTCGCCACCCAGGAGAAGTCCAAGGAGTTAAGCCGAGCCAGCCCTGCCGAGCCGGCCCAGCGAGCCGCCATGGAGGAGAACCACCCAGGAGTGACCGGCCGCAGGGCGGCCATGTCAGAGTCCTCAGGTGGTGAGCTGGTCGCCGCTGGCGGCTCCAACTCGGAGCGAGCGGCCAGGTTTGCGGAGGTCGTGGCAGCCGCGATAAAGGATGTGGCCGTGAAGAGGATTAAGTCCTCTAAATATCCGCGGCCACAGCCTCCATTATAGCGGCAGCGGAGGCCATTCAACCTGGGCCTCCGTCGGACGTAATGTCCGAAATGCGGGCGGAGGTCGCCCGCTTGACAGCCGCCTTGGAGCTTCTCCGGAAGGAGAATGAGGAGCTCCGAGCAGACCTGGCCGGGCTGCGAGCAGCCGGCCCCAGGGAGGTGCCGCAGGAGGGGGCGCAACAGCATGGGCAGGGACGGCCCGTGCGACGACGTACTTTACCGGACATACAAAACTATTTTTTTTATTAGGTACCCATACTCGGAAAGTAGGTCTGATGATGCCTGAGGAGCGGGTTGAGAGTAATAATTTTCAACCCTGGGGAGAATCGTTTTCAATCTGAGAGAGTTCTATTGAACCATGTTCCAACTTCCTATACAGCCACTCAATTACAGCGCGATGTAAAATTGAAATAACATAAGGTTAAGTATTAAAGAGTTTTTTTTTTTTTTCAATGACTATTTTTTATAATTGAATTTCAACAATTTCTTTAAAATAATATAGATTTGGGCAAAATATTTGCCATTTTTTTTAATGAAAAATAATGGCTGAATAGCTAGTAGCCGGTCACAGAAAAAAGAATTGGCAGGAAAGCGGCAATCCAATCTTCGTTTGTTTTTTTATTTGTAGCGTTTTGTATGAGAGGAGGCTCATTTTTTCTTTAGCTAATTCATGTTTTATTTTTACTTTCGTTGTATTCGTAATGAAAACCACAGTGTTTACCTCAAGTTAAAGACTTATTTAGTCCCTCGAACTACTTTCACCACTTTTTTTTTTTGAGGGTGGGAAATCATCAAATAACTTCTCCCGCTCTGGGCGGAGCGGGAGGGCGTGTCAGACTCTTACTGACTAAACCCACCCGTGAACTACTTTCATTACGACACTGTGGGCTATATTTACAAACATTTAGCTGAAGGACCTTTGCTTTCTCAAGGTGTGCGTGCGATTTCCATAACGGTACCTACTGGTTCGCTAATATCTTCCTTAAAGTACAATTAATGCGGTGTTCATTTGCTTGCTACATAAGGGGCTGACCACAGTTAAAGCGCGGTTACTGTCGGTCGGACTGCATAGAAAAGAAAAAGAAGCGCGACTACACAAAACTGGCAATTTATTGAAAAATATGAAGCAATTCTCTAATTACAATAAATCTATTGAATGGACAAAAAAATAAAACACTATCACTCAATACTCAATACTTTATTGCATTCCACATGTAAACTTAGGTGGTCACGTTAATATGTTGCTTGAAGATCAATCTGAAAAAAAACAGAATGTTTGCATGTAGTATGCTTTTTAATCGTTAAAAGATGTTTTTTGAGGTATCTTCGTGACTTTCTTCTATCGTACCAAATTAGTTGTATCTATTATGTTTTCAACACACTATCTAACTAGCATATATCCTGAAGAATATCATATATTTTTCTGATTTTGTTTACTGCAGTGGATCATATAATTATAGGCATTATAAAACTTGCGTTTAGGTCATGTAGTCCCCTTAAATAGGTAGGTACCCGTTTTGCAGACATACTGACAGAACAATCACGATGAACATTCGCTTTTGTCTAAAGCCTACTGATGGCAACGAAAGTTAGGACCGCTCCACAGGTAAATGAAATCTGCTAGCATGTGGCAATAAATTATGCAATCCCTATTCGTTTACTACCTTATAAGGTAATATTTTTACGGCAATAGTTTAACTTATAGGTATCAATGTGGGTTCTCCATTGGTAACAAATTTGTCAAACTCGTGCTAGTAATGGGTAGGTAAACGTTAATAATGCAACGGATGGGGATCTAAATTAATCGCAAACGGCCGCTTCATATCCTGTTGCACAGCCGCTGTTGTTTGTCCTTGATCTGCGGCTAGAATGTATTTAAATTGTTTGCTTTTGAAACATTACATAATCGAAAAATTGTCAAAAAATAGAAGTTGCATACCACGGAGTATAGAAAGAAGTTACATAGTACTTACTGGTTTTTATCTTTCACTCACTGAAACTGCGCATATCCAAACTCAGAGAAGAAATGATAAAATGAAAGTGTCACCTGTCAACTGTCAAAATTAGTCATTGGTTGATTTCCACGTTGCTGTCGCCTTTTTATATAATTATATTTTTGTAGTTTTTCTTTATAGTTGTTTACTACTGCGTATAAATTACAAACGGTAATTTTCCTGTTTATAAATGCAGACCAAAGGTCACAAACTTGATATCTTTAAGCAGTTAGTTATAGCAATTCTATAAAAACAATTACTAGATCAACTGCTAAGATGATTAGAAATAGGTTAATGGTTAAGAGCGTTGATACCTTATGAGTGGCAACGTCGCAATTTAGTGTCATATTTCGTGGTTTTCAATTTGTATCATTTAATCGGAGCTATATTTAAAACATCTGTTGAATTAACTTTTTAGAATTATGTAAAAACTGTGTAAAAGGTAAGAAATCGTTGCGTTTACAGTTCTATTTATATGCAAATAATACATTGGAAACTTGCAGGGCGTTATTTTCATTGTAAAATAACTGTAAGCATTACGGTTACTTACTTTTTAAACACTTTCTCGTAATTCTAAAAAGTTAATTAAACAGATTTTTTAAATACCTATAGCTCTGATTAAATGACAAAAATTGAAAACCACGAAATATGACACTAAATTGCGACGTTGCCACTCATAAGGTATAAACGGTCTTATGAACGAATTAAGTTCTAAGAATGCATGTCGTCAATGTATTTTCTAAAATATTAATTAAAATGAATCTAAACTTTAAAAAAATACTTTTTTTAAATTGTTTGTTTGTTAATGAGAGATAATATCTGGCAGTGGGTACCAACTGATACGGTTACTTAAATCATTTCACTAATAGAAAGCTAAGCAACTTCACGCGGGTGAAGTTACTACGGGCAGAAGCTAGTAATTTTATAGTGAATTCACTATTACACACGTCAAGATATCGGATATTTACAAACACAGACCAACTGCGAATGAAAGGAATCTTTGAGCTTAAAAATCCGACTGTCTGACTCGATGCTACTTGAGTTGGTGTGACTGAAGATGACTCTCAAGGACAGTCCGGTCCTTCGTAACCTCTCAACGAACGAACAGTATCAAGACTTTCTTTTGTCGCGGTTTGTTACAGGTTTATATTACCTATCGGAATATTTTTACCGACATACCTATGTAGATAGAATTATCCAGAAATTCGTGCTTTGCTTATAAAAAATGTAGGGAAATTATGGAAAACGCCTCATTTTTACAAAGGTGACAAAACGTTTTCACCAATAACTAATTAAGTAAGTAAATGTTGTTCAAAGTAAACAAAAACGCCGAAACTTTATTTTAATATTTTAAAATAATATCTAACTATCTGACCCGACGGACTGTGCCCTGTCCAAATTTCAATAGTTCATACAAAAATCCCATAGAAACAAGGACGTCCTGACTTTCTATATATTTTTTTCTGTGGAGCTTTTATTTTATTGAAACCTAATTCATACTATTACGATAGCCAAATCAGTCTAACCGTTTTCAAATGATGCGCTTACCGGGTAGCGTAGGTATAGCTATTAGCAACACCAGCTATAAAATACAATATTTAGCAAAAGAACACTATTTCCACTCGTGCAACGAAAGCTGGTTTTTTGTCAAAGTATTTTACGAATTGGTTTTTCAATCACTTTTAGATTCCCGTTGGCAGTAAATTCGAATGTGCCAACGTTGAAGCAAATGGCAGATACGAGGGTTTGTCGAAAACAGAAAATGTACGCAGAATTAATCGATATACATACCTACTTTATTTACTGCAAGTAATATTCTGCATTTGTGCGACGGCGTTAAATTTTAATATGTAAAGACAGCGTCACTATGTGGGGACAGCGGGAGCCATTGAAATTTTTAAATAATAAGCTGATTTATCAATGAATTTGTTACAAACAGTTATCCTAATAAACACTTTCGAAAACAGAAAAGCTTGATGTGGATTAGACCCAACGCATCGCCCAACATCGTCTACACCTACCGGCAGTTTTGCCTAACTAACCAGCGAGCACATCGCGATGGCGATGAATTGGTAATGTACCCATGTACTATCTCCGATATACTTTATCATTTGGTCTCTGTCTAATTTATGTTTGTTATAACATAAAAGTAAATAAATGTATTCATTTTACTAACTGACTTAAGTACAGTAAGTCAAGTCATATTATGATTCTCATCCAGTTATTTTATTAAAGTTGTTTCTAATTCTAGCGAAATTTTTATTTGCGGAACGTGTATACAGAAAAACAAACTATTTGGTAAAAGGTTCATAACTTATTTATTTGTTGTTTTTTTTTGTAATAAATGTAGCAAAATAAAGTAGAAAAGAAGCGGCATTTCCATTATGCCACCCCAAAAAATCCACCCTATGGTGGATACGCGGAAGCGCACGTCCAAGAATCCATCCTAGGTCTAGTTGGAAAAACGGAATTTATAGGATCTGCCGGTCGATTCTGTAACAACCTCACCGTGATAACTTAGGTGAAGTGAGCTATCATTCCACCCAATGCTAGGGATTGACACTATCGACAACTCACTTCACCTAAGTTTTCACGGTGAGATTGTTACAGAATCGACCGGCAGGTTGGATTCTCCCACCTCCTTCTGCGAAGCAGTAATGTTCGCGAAGGAGGAGGCGGAACGCGTGAGGGAGAGGCAAAATTCGCGCCCTCACGCCCCTAGCCACCGCAGGAGACGCCCTGGGAGTTGGGAATCGCAGGCCGATTCCCGGCCACCGTAGGCGCGGGCTTGCGAGCGGCGAGCAATGGGCAGCTCGCCGTTCTATAAGGACCAGCCCCGGGTCGACGGCGCGTTGTGTTCCACGCGCGCCTCAAAGAGGTGTCAGCATTAATGACGGGGTCCGCTAGGGCCGATGTATGCCAGGGTTGCGGGAAAGTCCGAGAGGGTTACCGTGGCCCCTGGCAGGCAACTTAAGGAACACGGGTGGGTTTTAGTCAGTAAGAGTCTGACACGCCCTCCCGCTCTTCCCAGAGCGGGAGAAGTTATTTGATGATGCCCAACCTCAAAAAAAAAAAAAAGGGTGGTTTCTCCACCCTAGGATATTATGGGGTGGCAAAATTGAAATGCCGGAAAGAAGACCTTACATTAAAACATATGTTTGAAATGTCAAAAAGAAGATTTCGTTACTCTGAATTAAAACTCCAATCATAGCTGTTTCAAGCGATCTTAAAACCTCCGAGCTACTCGTATGTAACTAAACTGTTGTGCTATGTCAGATTGTAACTTGCGTGTCTTTTAATGGGGTTCATGGTTGATAAAGCTGCGTAAACCTTCTTTATCACTTAAACAAGAATACCAAAATAGATAGGCTGATACTATGACGCTTTATTTACCTACTAAGGCCAAACATTATTTCCATCAGAAAATAACTTAATTTTTTTTTAAACCACTGAGTAAACTTCACCTACAACGGACTAACAATAGATGTCTTTCATGAATTTACTCTACTTGGCCTGTCCATAGATACAAAAATTAATTGAAAATCTCACATCAAGAAAATTAGTTCAAAACTATCCAAAGGAGATAGATAACGGTCCCATACAAGCCTGGTCTAGAAATGGACACAAACAAAATAAAATGTATTGTTAAGCAATAATAGTGTTTCAAAGCCATGTATATTTTTGTTCGTCGTAGAACTTTGTGAAGGGCCATAAGACCCACTCCAAATCGAACGACTTAAAACGTGTAAAAAAAACCGGTCGATCGCGGAGTAATCATCATTCACAATTCAATCAATCACAAATAATTCATTTACTATGCCCCAGTTAATAGAAAGTTGGATCTTCGTGAGAAACCAGGCAAGATCAGAGTGGTCCGAGATGGGAGTTATAGGTATTGTTATTGTAGCCGAGGTAAGCTGCAATGCGAAGATCCATAGTCCAAGAAAGGTGAAGTTACTCAGAAATGCAAAAAAAAGAAAATCAGAAACACGGCTAATGACATTTTTGACCAAATCACAACAAAACTTTCCTTAGTCTGGAGCAAAACACTCATGAAGCTGTCAGACGTGGCATCACAGAGTTATTGCCGACGTGAATTCTACTAAGACTGGACCCACCACCGAGTCAGACTTGCTCTTGTAGTGGAAGATGTTTTTTTATCTTTGTTGCACTCACGAGTTGGCTGATGATTTGACCCAATTTCTGTACTGCACCCGTAAAGGAGTCACGAGTTTCAATGGTGGACGACGGTAGATTTTTAATTTCAAGCGAAGCCGCTTTTTGTTTCTTTTCTAAGAAGTCTACCCTGATTTCAAGAGCTTTTATAACCTTTTTGTTACTGCTACATTCCGTCCTTAAATCGTTATTTTCCACCAGGGCACCACCATATAGCCTATAGGAGCCTAGGTATCGTCCTAAGAAGAGCCGAGGGTTTTACAAAATAAATAAATAAATATGGACTCCGCATGAAGGTAAATACAGTCTCATGTTGGAGCGTATACAAAATAAATTTACTAGGTTTCTGTACCTAAGGTGGTATGGTGTATATCCATTTTATCCATTGATGTATTCAACTTTGTTTGTGATAGGCATGGTGGGATACAATAAATTGGAAACAAGGAGGGACATAGCTCTTGCTACCTATATTTTTAAATTATTGCGTGACAAGACTTCAAACCCAGGTATATTGAAAGAAATAAACCTGTGTGTGCCCGACAATTATGTGTTGCGAAGGCGACAGCCACGTCTATTGGCGGTACCCAGTAGTAGGACCAATCTACAGAGTAGAGCCCCTATAACGCGTACCTTGCGTGTACTTAATGACGTAGCAGACAGCATAGATCTTTTTACTTGTTCTCTGAGTGAGTTAACAATAACCACGAGGTACATAATATGTTATAGTAAATAATGAAAGTGTAATTATGGCCACACTATTGAATTAGGAGATTCCTGTAATGAGTGATGATGAGATAATAAATAAATATTTATAATAAAATAAAATTAATAAATAAAAAAGTCTATTGTCTCTTTGAATTTTTCATTCTGAGTTCGTATTTCAGAGTTTTGGAAGGTGATCGCAGTATTTTGGGACCGTATATCCTCGAGAGCCAATTGTAACAAATTCATTTTGTTCATTCTGTTTAGTAACTAGTTCAGAAAACATTTCCCTCGTATCTTCCATCATTAAATTAAATAGAAATCATCAAAGCTTATTACCCGACTGACAAGAAGGCTTATGTTTTGGCGCATGTCTTTCATTTTTCACTACGGCACGAAACCTCTACGACCGTTCCTACAACTGTTTTCTGTATATTTGACGTATCTACATTTTAATAAAATATAAAACTTTCGGATAAGAAGAAAATATGAAATAAACTTGTTGTAAAGGTGACCTCAAACAAGTAATATTATAACAACCATTGAACTAAAAGAAAAGAAATACATATTTATGAAGTTAAAAACAAATGACTTGAAAAACTAACCGGTGCGGCTGGCGGGTGGGGTGATGGGACGGTGCAGGTATAAAGGACATCCGCTCCTCTACAATTTACTTCTGGACCCTCTGCTAGAGCGACTGGAAGAGCGGGGAGGCTGACACTGTCAAGGTTTCGCCGACGGTGACACGGCATTGGATGTTTAAAAACAGGCAATGGTGCCCTCGAGTATGTTCAGAAATAGGGCATCCGAAATAAGCTGCAGTTTGCACCACATAAGATCTGTGCAATGGTAATAATCAGGAAGCTAAAGTACAATGACCCACTTCTGAGCATCGGCGGGGTCGAAATTGGCATGTCTAAGGAAATAAAAATACTGGGGCTCACAACTGACCACCAGCACACTTTCAACAGCCACGCCGCTAACGTGTGTAGAAAACCCGCCAACATCTACAAACAGCTATCCAGAGCGGCCAAAGTGAGCTAAGGTTTGCTCCGGAGGTCATACGTAGCATTTACACGGCAATGGTGGAGCCGGTAGTGACGCACAAACGCCTGAGCGCCGATAACTAAGAAGATTGGAACGCAGAAAATGCTGAACACGGTCCAACGAGGATTCGCCCAAAAGCTCTGCAAATCCTACCGCACCGTTTCGCTAAAGGCATCCCTGGTGCTGGCTGGGATACTCTGGGGTGCTTTGCCGTTTGCTATACCAGGAAACAGGACCTCCAGCGTATATACAGAGAATGCCTGATCTATATCGCGCAGTTTTCATATCACCACCATGATCTGCATCGCTATAACATTCCAAACTATGAACTTTATCTGTCCTGTAACGTATACCTTCGTCCGTAGTTCCTTTTAGGTAACGCATAGTTCTTTTTACGTTCAGGATGTTCTCTTTTGTTAGTTTCTCCAAATTTCGCGATGCAAGGCTTATGCATAGGCAATATCAGGGCTTGTACTTGTCATCAAATAGGACAAGGCACCAACAGCTTCACGGTAGGAGAATGTCTTCGCAGATGCTTCCTCAACCTGAGCATCGTTTACCTTTTTATTGGTATTGTCACTGGCTTGCGTTCGTCCATGCCAAATCTCTCCAACAAGCAAGTTTACGTCACTCGCTTGTTGAGCCGGGCTTTTCGACCGGATATTTCGTTATCTCTCAACTATCTTATTTCGCTCTCGATAGCTTTCTCCACTTTTCTTTGTTTTTACATGATATTGCCTGCTTATAGGTTTGAGGCTCGTATAAATTGATGGCTTCCAGAGCCATACTATGATCATTAAACCTTACAGGAGGCTTTAGGTTTGCTCTAACTCCGAGAACTATTCGAATTTTATCAAAATGGTCTCTTTCGTTTCCTTCAGCTAGGCTTTCGTTTTCTTCAGCTAGGTTTTCGTTGTCTTCTTCAGAAGGCAAGGACTTGAAATCTGATTCATTCATATCACCTAAAATTTCTTCATTGGTTTCGATATGTGCCTTTGATGATTAAGTCATATCTCTGAATCTAATTTATTTGAATGCTGCTTTGTCTCAAATACTATAGTCTTCATCTCCTTCATAACCAATAAGTATCCCTTTTTGAGTTTTTTTGTGCAGCTTCATACGATTAGCTTTAGGAACATGGGCATAGCAGGTGCAACCAAGGATTCTAAGATGTTTGATCGCTGGCTTCTGTCCGTACCACATCTCATGTGGAGACTTGCTTGGCACGTTCGTTGGCCCTGTGCGATTCAACACGTAGACTGTCGCATTTACTATCTCTGCCCACAAGTCAATAGGAATTTTATCATGTGCATGAATGATGGCGCATGCGGCTTCTACTACCGTTCGATTTACGCAGCTTGCTTGCTCTGGGGTGAACCTTTGATTAATTCCGTTTTCTGTTAGGATATTTTTGAATTCCGCGCTAACAAAGTCTCCTCTGTTGTCACTTAACATTTCCTGCTGCTTTAGCTTTATTTAAGAAGATCTTTAACTTTGAAGCTGCTTCAGAAGAAAGTAGATGTGAATAAATCGTGTGAAGTCGTCTTTGAACAGAATGTAATATTGAAACTTAGAAATCGAATATGGAAATGGTCCGCATAAATCTGTATGGATTAGTTCTCCAGATTTAGTGGGTCTAACCCTTGTTCCAAATGAATGCCTGTGCGCCATTCCATAGATAAAGCCTTCACAAATGTCGGATTGGTGGTTCTCCATTTTTAATCCTAGCTCTTTTTCGATCACCTGACTGTACCATGTACCTGATGTACTAGCCTTTCATGGTATACTTGTAAAGGGTTTGTCAGTGGTTGATTGACTTCCTGACTTTCGGGCGCGATACATTTCAACCCCAACTTGAATGGTCCTCCTTTTATCTTTCTAGTTCCAATTACGTTTGCTTCTCCATTTATTTTTACTACACATTGCTTAGGTGTAGTTGTGATTAATTTATCATGCACAGACTGCACTGAGAATAAATTTACCTAGTTTAATAATAAATAATAATAATAAAATAGTTAAATGTAATTGAGTATTATTATTTAGTGTGTTCATTGTTAATTAAGTATTTTTAGTCTAGTATACTAACATAGGTTAAGAAATACTAACAAATGTATGGGTTATACCTGAATTAAAGATAAATAAATAAATTAATTAATTAATCTTTGAGGCATACCAAGCGTCTTTCAAAAGTTTTGCTCAACTTTTCCATTATCTATGGATTCAGCTCTAATGTTGCTTAAACCAATGGCTTCAGTGGTTTCTCCGTTCGCTGCAGTCACCACATTATTTATCAATTTATATATTCTTTATTGGACACCACAAAATACATAACAAAAAAAATATCAAACACTATAAAATAAACAATGGGCGACCATCGCTTTCTGCGATCTCTTTCAGGCAACCTTGGAATGGACAGTGATTTGCCTGGACATAAAATGAGGCGGTCGTTGGTGCAAATAATAGGTATACAATACACTATAATAGAAACACAGCTAGATACATATACTAAATACAGATACACAGATATAAACATATACTAAATAGACACACAGATTTATACATATTATCCTAAATAATTGATACAAAAATACGTACCTACATACAAGATATAGGTACAACGTGTAACATAATTAATGCAAGACCTCATACACCCCAATTAGAGTATTGAGTTAAAAGCATTATGTGACCAAAACCATTTTTTTAAAGCTTTCTAAGTACTATTAAGAAAATCGTGTTGACCCTAGCATTACTTTATGCATTTAAAATTGAGTCTTATTGCCTTGAAATAAGATTTAACTTTCTTTGGCTCAATCGGCGGTCAGTATTGCAAAATACTTTTTTTTTAATATAAGAATAAGAATAATTTATTTGCAGAAAATATAGGTGTTACCAGTTGTAAAAGTTGGTGGTCAATGTACAGTCCATATTTTGCCTGTTTATGGCATGCAAATTAGTTTTACATGAATAGGTACATACGTAGGGTACTTATTTTAATAAGATATACAAAATATACACCTATGTTCTAATATAATTTTTAAATCAAGATAAATTTAAGTTACAATAATATATAAAAACATAAACTTTAGATAACATAAATTCTTTATTAGTTAAACTGAATAAACACATGCCACAAAACTATAGGAAAATTAGAATATTTTTTTTTCTTTAGGTATGTTGCAGAAATTCTTGTAAACTATAAAAACAATTTTCTATCAACCACTACATATACATCTACGCTATACCATATACTATAAATACTTGCTGAAATGGATTCAGTAGTCAATTATGAGCAAACTACTTTCAGGATTTACGTTTATTTTGTTACACCTTGTATACGCAACGAAAATAAATGAAAACTATACATAGATAATTACAGTTACGAGAACAAGATCAGTAATGTTCCTTCACGTGCCTTTTAAGCACAAGTAATGACTGCGCGCGTTTTATTTCAACTGACAATGCATTCTACAAATGAGCGGCCTGGAGATTAAAGGATTTGTCGAAGAAAGTTGTGGAATGCATGGCATTTTAAGCTTCATATTACCTGATGACCTTAAATGTTCGTGTGGGAATCGCAAAGAAACTGGCAACGTTTCAAGATATAGAGAGGGGTGGAAGGTGAAATGAGCACATTATACAAAAGGGAAAGGATATTATGAGCATTCCGGCGAAGGCGAATTGGTAACCACTTGAGCTTCACACAAAATTCGGAAACATGGTCAAATTTGCGCAAACCGAATAAGAATCGTACACAAACATTTTGTAGCCGCTCAAGTTTATCGAGTTGGTCTTGGGTATAGTCAAGATAGCTGGCATCAGCATAGTCAAGGATGGGTGGAAGAGGCGATTGTGCAAGTGTAATCTTAGTGGCAGTCGGTAGAAAATTACGCAATCTCTTCAAAGATGCAGCGGATGCAAAAAGCGTGTGGCTAACTTCCTGTAGCTGGGCAGTCCAAGAGAAGTTCTTATCAATTAATATCCCCATGTTTTTAACTTTCTCACTGAAGCGAACGTCTAAGGTGTCAAAATAAACTTGGGGAAGAGTCGTCCAGTCGATCCTTGAGTCCTTTCTAGAACTGCCTACCACCACAGGCTGCGTCTTTATGGTGTTGACCAAAAGTCCATATCTCTTGCTCCAGTCGCCTATTCAGGCCAGATCACGCTTAATCGTTAAGATAGCCAGGATAGCCTGAGATAGATTTCCAAGAGGAGCTCGTGAGTAAATTTGTAAATAATCTGCATAAAGATGGTAAAAAGAAAATAGTTCGTCGGAGATTAAGTTAATAAAAACTGCGAAAAGTAAAGGGGATAGAACGTCACCCTGAGGTACACCGGCAGAAGTATTACTCCAGAAAGACAAGGTCTCTCCAATGCAAATACGTAGTATGTGTTCCTTTGAAGTGCTCCAAGCTCTCGAAGAAGTCACCTCTGTTATAACATGGCTTGTTGCTCCGTTACCAGTTAACTTTATCCATTGGCAATCCATCCTCTACAGCTAAGACAGTCATGTTTACAGTCACATTTGGGTTTTGTCTAGTGTTTGATGGCTTTGGCGGTCTACTATATTTTATCTATTTTTGGCATTTGAAAACTGTATTCTTCGTCTTAATCTGTATCTTCACGGCTAATATTTCCTCGGTACTCTCCGTTGCTTCTTTAGTAGTCAAAGCTTTTTCAAAAGCGCTCAGTTGCGACGTCAGATTCTCCACTGTCCGATCCTTTTTTGTTATTAAAAGCCAACTTGACTTGAAAGCAAAATAGTGTTGTGGCAAAGTTACAAGTATCTTACAAATCAGTAATATCTCAAGCAGATTTACTTCGATTAGGCTATTCAGCTCAAATATTCTTCAACGCGGATATGTACTTCCTTATGTCATGTTCAGGGTCCTTTTTATAATCAAAGAATTTCAGACAGAGATTTTAACTTTTGTCTTCGTTACTCCCATTGTATAGGCGCGTTTTACTTCGTCACATACCTACGTCTTTTGCGCTTTTGTAACGCGTGACTTGCTCCAGTAACTCGTCTGTCATATTCGTTGACATCATAGTCAGTCTAAACAATCAATCTTTATAAATTGTCGTACATCGTTCTCATATTTTACTTTAGCAGCAGCATCAGCAGGCTTTGCTAGTTCTCCGGGCTTGATTATTTTTTCTTCTAAATTTTTTTCAGCTCCGGGAATGGCTCTGCACACTGTTTCGAACCTATATCTCCAGTGCCTGTGTTTGTTTCCGTTTAGGTGCACTATTTGTATCTTTGAGGCTTCAGCTATAGCCATAGCCCATAACCAATTTCGATGGATTTGTGTAGGTACACTTTCTGCTAGGATAATTTAATCATCAAAAAAATTCCGTCGCAACTTTAAATCTCTGCGCAGATTTCAGCACTCTGCTACCATGTTAAAATTAGGTTAAGTTAGGATATTGAAAAAAAACAATTAATAAGAGAAACGAGAAACTATTAGGTCCTTATATATGAAATTGGCGTTTTGTATGGAAAAAACAAAATGATTTTTTTTTTATCAAATTATTTTAAATATGCAATCAAAGTATGTACTCGTACCATTGTTATCTCTGCACTTTCGCCATTTTATCGGTAGTTCATTATTCCTTTGCTGTGGGAAAACTGTGGGAGCGAGAATCAATAAAATCTTTGAAGGCGGTTTTGACAGCCGCATTCGAATTGAATTTTTTTCCTTGCATGAAGTTGTCCAAATTCCGGAAAAAGTGGTAATCTGTTGGAGCAAGGTTCGGGGAGTACGGTGGTGTCGGAGACATTCCGATCGCAGCTCCTTTAATTTAGCGACCGTCTGCTGTGCAGTGTGTGGTCTAACGTTGTACTGAAGCAGCAGTGGGCTAGAGCAAATTGACCAGTGTCGGTTTTTTAACGGCTAGCTTTTCCATGGTTTGCAATTGTTGACAATAAAGTCTGGCCAGATCTTAGGAAACTGTAGTGGATGACACCTGCTCTGGTCCACCAGACACTTACCAGTACCTTTTTCTGAGTCAACTTTCGCTTGGGCTTTAGCCGGTTCTCCTGGGTTCAACCATTGTGTTGAGCGTTTCCGAGTATCATACAGGATCCATTTTTCATCAAAAGTAACGATTCGATTCAAAATCCCCTCGTTATTGTGACGGTTGAGTAATGTAACGCAGCATTCGACTCGTGTTTGTTGGTTTGCTTCACTCAATTCATGCGGTACCCATTTTTCGAGCTTTTTCACTTTTCCAATTTGTTTCAAGTGAATTAAAATTGTTTTATAACTCACACCGAAGCCTAGCCGCTAACTCTGACGTGGTTTGCGATGGATCCATTTCCACGATCACTTTTAATTCTTCATTATCAACTAGGGTCTCCGGCCGTCCACGGGGTTTGCTCAGTAGGTCAAAATTTCCAGAACGAAAACTTTGGGTCCAAAAACGTACCGAGTTTTCTTTTACGGTAGCTTCCCCATACACATAATTAATCCTTCGAGCTGTTTCTGCAGCGCTGGTGCCACGGTTGAACTCGTATTCGTAAATGACCCGATATTTTAAGTTTTCCATATTGTGAACAGAACGACGTCAAATAAAAATCAAATGGCGCGAAAACAAATGAATTGCTAAATTGGGAACACAAATAAATCTCAGACTAAGGAAAAGTCTGAGAAATAAATACACACCCTAAATTTGAAATGAATTTGAATTTGGAATTCCTAACCAAACGCCAAATATTTGAGATCAAAGTGGCCAGTTTGACAAAACGGTAAACAGTAAGTATTGCTAGGCAAGACAACCATAGAGTAAGGAGTATGCATTCCTCAACACTTTTTACCCCCACAGCTCTAGAACTCCAGACCATGCACCAAGAGCTGAGCACGGCTAGCTTTAGGGTGGGACTTGCGATGAATCGGTCTAAAACCCAGCTAGTAACCAGCACGACTAAGCGTAGGGTCGAGGTAGATGGGCAGGAAATACTTTATGTCAATGAGTATATCTCCTTAGGCCAAAGTTTCTTTCTCCGATCCGCGAATTGACACTGCTTGGAAAAACTACTAGTCCATGAAGATGATATGCCGAACTCCCTGAAGTGCAAACTCATCGACATGTCTAAAAAGACTGGACAGAATTCGGAACAGCACGCTGCGTTCCAAAACGGCCATTAGGTACTGGATGTAAGAAAGAAGGCAGCTAGGCTCAAATGGGATTGGGCACCGCTGGGCAAAAGTCTCCACTTAATGGGTGCCTGAAGATGGACGGCGCCGCCGAGGCCGGCCCTGAATGAGATGGCGAGATGACCTAGATGCGTACCGCGAGCGCTGGTTCAAGGCGGCGCGGGAAGAGAGTTCCTGGAAGGATAAGGTATCTATCAATATTATAGTTTCCTTTTCCGCAATCTTACCTAATAGTTCGCAAATATCTTCCATAAAGGACAATCAATGCGCTGGTCATTAGCTAGGTCTACACGCATAGGATCGTCCGGTGTGGACTAGTGATGTAAAGCGGTAAAATTACCCTGGTACAATACGGTAAAAATGTTATTTTACGTAATTTACGGTAAAATATGGTAATTTTCGGCAAAAAACGTACGTAACGTAACGTACTCATACCCACTAACACTATAAATACGGAAGTGAGTAGATATGTTTGTGTGTATGTCACTACTTCACTATTAACGGATAAATGGATTTGAATGAAATTTGACAGAGATATAAGCAGTACTGGACTCGGAGCTGACTGGATCGCTCCAACACGAATGTTTGAGTACATTCGGTGGGGCGACCTAGACTGCCAGTCACATCTTCTCTTGAAACAGAGCGGGTGGGCAGGTTGCGGATAGCCCAACTCAGGTTGCGGGACTGACGGTCAACGGTCGATCCTGCCCACATGTTTATTTTTATCATGTTCATGTAACATTTGAAAATAATCCCACACTTTAGCTTGATTTAGTGGCGTAATTTTTGCAAACTTGAGGTAGTTTTCCAATAAACATTCAGGTTACTATTGCGCGTGCGTGTAGTCCACAGAACACTATTACTCCTAGCGGAGGTGTTGCTTGCGCAGACTTGCTTAGTTGCTCACCGACAGCAGAGCTGAACGGCAAGATTAGACGTGTATTGCCGCATACGCCACGCATAGTATCACAGAACAACGCTGACGGGCACAGTATGGTGAACTGCACTCATCGGCAACATCGCATACTGAATTTGTAACTTTACGCGCGCGTGATTAAAACAAATAAAAATTTAAAACTTCATAAATCGCCGGTAATTTTACCATAATTTATTTAAATGACCGTAAAGTACCAGCATTTTCAGCAAAATTACGTAATTTTTACGAAACCCTAGTGTGGACCCAACTATTAGGTTGCTATTAAATATAAGGGAACCCGTTTTGCAAATAAATGTTGACAGAACAATCTCGATGAAAATCGACGCTGTCAAATCTAATGCCTGCCTACGTCTACTCATGGCAACAGAAGTAAGGACCGTTCCGCAGGTAGCAGAAATCTGCTTGTATGAGGCCATAAAGCCCTATTCGTACCTTAAAGGTAAGGTAACATTTGTACGGCAATGGTTTAACTTATGTTATACCATTGCCAGAAACCAGAATACTAAAGGGCTAGACCAAGTAAAGTACAGGTAGATGAATAAATTCATAGACAGCCCATTGCAAGAAAACTACTCAAGGAACAATAATACTCACACTTCAAATCACACTCGTTTATTTTTCCAAATACCTTTTATTTTTCCATTATTTGTTAACAGGTAATTATCACTTAATCGATATGATGCCATTCCCCGTTGCCGCAAATAATGTCCCCACCCTTAATTTTAAAACGTTATTTAATATTACTTCCGGGCTAGCATGTGTTCAAATATTGCCATAAAAACAACTTTTAGATCAAATTAAATATTACAAATCATAAACAACCTAACAATTACCACAATGGGAGTTCCCCATTGGCAACTAATTGGTACACCTTCTCGTGCTAGAAGTGGGATGAACGTCAATAATGCAACGACTGGGGATGTAAATTAATCGCAACCTGTCATTTACCATACCAATGCATTGCCGCTGCTTGTTTGGGTGCCCCCTGGTCTGCGGCTGCAATTGATACCATTTTTTTTTTTTGTTTTTCATAATATTGACAAAGGATAAAAGGTACATACTGTTTTTTTCTGTCACCCGCTGGTGCTCCTCAAACTGCACATACTCAAACTCAGAGACGAAAATATTAAATGAAAGTGTCATCTGTCAGCTGTCAAAGAAATTGATTTGTTGTGTTGATTTTCAGGTTGCTGGTTGAAAAAACCCTAAATACAAATATAAATGTGTAAAAACTAAACACAAATGTAAACGAAAAACTTCTTAGTATTATAATTTAAATTCTTTTAAAATCATGGGGGACGCACCAAACTCTTTGGGTTAGTATTATTTTAAGAATGTCCTAATCGTTTAATTCTTGGGTGTGGATGCGGACAACTACAAATTAAGAATGTTTACAGAAGACCATGAAATGCTTAAAGCGCTGTACGACTTTGAGGCAACGTTGGCCAAAACCCTAAGCTTCACGGAAGGCGAGTTTTTCTTCCTTCAACAAAGTAACGCCAAACAGCGGAACTGGTGGCATGTCGTTAATAGAAAAGGTCAAGTTGGATTCGTGCCCTCGAATTACGTCGCAGGAGTCAAGGTAACGGGCTAAATTCATTACCATAATTAGCACACTTCATATTTCAGTTACTAAAGTCAGTGTATTGTTCACATTTGTAACAGGTTGAGCCAGAGTTTTATCTTGCCTTCCTGAATGATTGCATGAAAAGTATAAGTGAGAGTGGTGCAATGTCGCAGAAGCAAGATTTACTAGCCAAGTTAAGTGAGAAGAAGAAACAAATTCAGATAAGTTTAAAGCCTCATGGGAAGAAGGCACCAGCTCCGAAACCCCCACCGCGGCTGGACGACTGCACTCCACCTAATGGTGTGTCACCATGTTTTGATTTGCGACCTGTAATTTCACAGCAGCACATCTGTGAAGAGAGAGAATCTTCCCCATCACCTACTAAGCCTAATAATAATGTGCCTCAAGGTAAACATCTAAAAACAAATGAATGTGCATGAAACTAATTGTATGCATAAATCATGTTTATTTTTAAAGTATTCTAAATAATGTTTCATGGTATGTTTTGCCGTTAATGGCTGATTTAGAGGCTTAGTTCCTGAGGAAGTTTCTGTTTAAATACATTATATTCATGTAGGTAGGTAAATAGCAATTGTTTATTTCCAGTTACAGCAGAGGATGAAGAAGTCAAGAAGAAAGTAACAGTTGGCAAGACATCACCCAACCAAGTGTCTTCAGATACGGATAACCAGGACGACAGCCAGGATAGCAGTGAGAGCATCAAACCAAATGCCATTTATGAAATAGTGCAGGCAGTGCGGAAAGAAACACAGCTCAGCCATGACATGTCGAAAGTAGCTGTAGAAACTGTTCTAATTTCATTGAGAGTAAGTTTTAAAACTATATTTTTTTATAATCATGATAACTTAAATAAAACACTGTCTGACACATATAAGTATAGACTGACTGACCGGTTGGTGTAGTTGGTAGCGACCCTGCCTTCTGAGCCGCTGGTCCCGGGTTCGATCCCCGGACAAGTCAAACATGTGTATGCATGAACATGTCGGTTTGCCCTGTGTCTGGTTGTGTATATGTATATAAGTAAGTATATCAGTCATCAGGTTACCGTAGTACAGGCTCTGCCTAGTTCGGGACCTGAAGACCTTATGTGGATGTTGTCTCATATTATAATTTATAATTTCATTTAATTATTTCCAAAAAAAAATTAAAACTGAAAACTGGTCTTAAGTACTTTAAATATCATAATAAGTACCTACCTAATTTTTGTTAAACAATTTTAAGGCATAAAGTAAATATCTTACTTAACTCTATTTTTTTGGGCAGAAACTACAGAATGCTTCCTGCTACGATCCTTACATACTCCTTTTGTTACCTTATTTATTGTGGATATTTGTTTTTCTAATATAATAATAAAAATTGTGCACAAATTTTAACTTTTTTTTTTCTAAAATTTCAGGAGTTCCTACCAGGCGGGGCAGCACGTTCGATCATCGACGCACTTCTCCGCGAGGCAAACAGCAACATAACATGTCCTAAGAACGCCATTGACGCAGCCCCAGACGCGTTGCGTATGATGACGGCACTGAACGCATTGTCGAAGGCAGCCAACGACGCACAGCAGAGAGGCTGGGCGTTACATGATGATGCGCACGATATACAGACGCAGCTGCTTGAACTGATCTCTGTTATGGTAAGATACTCATCATATGTAGTCTTCATCTCGGTAGTCTCCCCTTTTCTAGCAATATAATCTTTCACACAGGCCATACATTGTTTCTTTGCTCTTTCTGTTACAGCCATCCTCAATACTTAATGCTCAATACTTTCCTCACAACAAATTCCTCATTCCTCCAGATAATTGACAGTAATTCTTATTACCAGCAAGAATCTCATTAAATATTTGTAGATAGTAAAGTAAATGTTTTAAAAATACAACTTCCTTCATTGACACTTTAGCACTACAAAAAAAGTGTTTGAAATTAATGTTCTTGTTTCTTATAATAATCAAACTTTCAAAAGTATAGTTTGGAGATTTAGATAAGTAAATTAAGTATATTAAGTAGTGTTCAATTTAATTTTTGTTGTTATGTTTTTTGTGGTGTACAATAAAGAATATATAAATAAATAAGTGTTAAAGAGTTTTGTCATAATATCTAAACACATGAGGGTGATCCAATCAACAGCAAATACTTGAAATATCCTATGATATATGACTACCTTTCAAGTTCTTAGGTTGTAAACAATAATTATAAAATTTTCTTGTCTTACAGTCGAATGCTGACGTGAACATCTCGCAGCATGTGCTGAGCAGCCACAAGTATGCTTATGTGACTACACTTGTGCAGTACTACCAGATGGAAACCAGGTGGCCCCTGCGACAACTACTGCTGCAGGTAATTGTTTATGCTCTTATTTTAGCCAATAGAATGCTCTTTTAACTAAACAGTTGCCAATGAGAATTTAATAGCATAGTTACATCACATCGTTCTTCTAGCAGGTTTATAATGATCACAATGTGACCTTTTATTTTATTTTTATTTAATAATAAAGGTACACCAACAGCTTCTGTATACAAAATATCAAATAAAAGTAGATAATAGTTGAGGGCTTATACAGTTGCCAAATAATAGGTGAACCAACATTCTCAAATACAGTGATAACCTAAGGTAAAAGCGAAATGCATAAAAATTAAGTGGTAACAACTATACATGTTATATATATATATAACTATACATACCTTTCGCAACATGGCACATTGCGTCGCTTTTTTAAATTCATGTGACGCTATTTTTCCAAGAATCTCGCAAGCCATTGTCAGCTGTTCATTGGAAACGAATTTGCATAGCACATAAACAGTGGCCGTAAGAATTGAGTGTGCATAATGTTTACGATGAAAGTCTTCCGGTGACGTTGCGTATATCGCGATATCCCATCAAGTTCTAATCGATTTCGGACGTAGCAACTATACGCACAACAAACTTGTGCCTAATGTGCTGGTTACAGGCCTGATTACGTACAATTCGTGCGCCCAATGGGTCCAATCGACAAAAATTACGAACTGCCATGGAAACTTTCGTCCCCTTTAGGTGGTCATTTTCAAAAGTCCTTCGCTGGTGCTCATTCTCTTTATAAAAGGAACTCTTGTGCAAAATTTCACGTTTCTATCGCCAGCGGCTTAGGCTGTGCGTGATCTGTGAATGACATAGGTGGGAATTTAAAAAAATCCTTTCCTGGTGCTCATTCTCGTTATAAAAGGAACACTTGTGCAAAATTTCACGTTTCTAGCGCCAGCTGCTTAGGCTGTGCGTGATCTGTGAATGAATCAATTTAAGATTTTTATCGAAATCAGAAGCATACTAAAAACGTGTCCAGCTGGCCACGTGGCTAGCTGTCTTTCGCTTCAAAATGAATCAGTTTAATGTAATGTAAATAAATTTCAGGCGTTCGGCGTAATGTGCGGCTTGGAGCGCACGGCCCTGGCGACGCTGGCCCTGTCGGCGCTGCCCGCGGAGATAGCGCGCGACATGCGCGACAACCCGCGCGCCGTCAGTCGACTGTCGCACTCTGCGCTGCTGTTGTCGATGGTACTCTCCATGGGGGACAAACTGCCCATCACGCATTTTGGTTGGTATTCAACTCAATATTTTATTTTAAATACCTTGTTGGTCTAGTTATCGCAAGCGCTACTGCTAAGCATGAGGTCCCGGATTCGATTCCCGGGTCCGGCAGTGTTATTGGGTTTTTCTGTGGGCGTTTGGATTTGTGCCCGGTTGATGGCAATAGGCTCGCCCCCTGTTACATGGGACTTAACGGTAACTGGCGAAATGTGGGTATACTCTACACCTCTCTATAACCTTTGAAAAATACAGGCGTGATGTTACGATATGTTTATTTTATCCCTTATCCTTTCTAGACCCTATTTCTAAATGGTATGGAGAGTAGAGACAAGGAGAAATATCTCTTATGCTGGTGCTACATTAGCGGGCTATGGCGAATATTCGTGTTAACGCGATGAATGTGGCCGGGTACATCGTGTAATCGCGTAGTATTCGGGCGAAGACGATGTAGTATCGGGGAGTTGTCGGTAAACTGGCGCGGATCAAAGGGATTTGTCGCGACAATATTCGCTTGGGGGTGGCTACACCTACGTCAATTTAGTGTCTTCCAGACTTTGAAGCAAGACGGACGTGCCTGTATTTTTTGTATACTATGGAGTGGAATAACGAAAAAGTGTTAGAGTTCATTCAATTTTATGAAATGGAGAGTATATCATATGGAATCCTAGTATAAAAACCATACCATAAAAAGAAACACTTGGTACATGATGCGTGGATTTGAATTATTATTAAACACAATCCGGCACGATGCATCGCGTCAACTCGACACGAATCTTCGCCCGCCTTAATGTAGACAAGAACATCGCCTATGCACGAACACGATGTTTTTGTCGCGCCAACACGATACAAATCTTCGCCCGCTAATGTAGCCGAAGCATTATGGGGAGAAAGTTGAAAAAGTGTCCAACTTAAACAGTAAATAATAGTTCAAAAACCCTCCGAAATGGCGCTAGCGTAGGCAAATTGTGTGTCGGACTGAAGTATGTCGAGTTAGAAAATTTACAGATTGAAGTATGCCGAGTCAGAAAATTTAATATTTTCAGTGACTAGAGTAGTTAGTGATAATACAATATACCATACCTCAACCATTAACGTAGTCCAACATTATATTGTAAACATAACCTAAAATTATTGCTTTTAATATTTGCCCGGTGGCTACTGTAGCGCCACCCTTATGTAGCACATTTTGACGGACACTTTTCATGCACAGAGATAGTTCTCCTTGTCTCTACCCTCCATACTAAATGGTCTCATTAGAGTCATCTGCAGAGATCGGATAGTCGCATGCATATTTACCTAAAGTTTTTTTAGCTATGAAATAATGGAAGAGGATTGTTAAAAAAAAATACCCGGTATGCCAGGAACACCGAGAATGCATAACTAGTCGGGTGTTTATTATGGAAGCGACTTCTAAAAAAATAATTTAAAAAATTCTGGGTTTCTTGGACTGCATATCTATTCAGATGCATATTTATTTAAAATTTCACTGAGCACAATAATTTTTAACAATTTGTTTCAATGAATGAACAACAACACATGAATTATTCTAATTAAATGTAGTCTGATATCTTATCTTGAGGTTGTTTGCTATGGCGGTTGGGTATCTACCTATCTACTTTACATTATAGATAGGTAGATACGCATCCGATTCTATAGTGAGAATAAAAAGCACGAAATTTGTCGATTCCGGAATCGCAGGATTTTTACGATCGATACAAAAGTGCATTCCTTATAAGTCAACATTTGAAAGTAAGTAATTATACATCGGAAACCTAAATTTGTCGATCCTGGAATCGCGGGACAAAGCGCATTCCATATTAGCCAATATCTCAACTTTAGGTGAATATGCATACGAATATCCGATCTCTAGTGGCTAAACCCATAAATATTTGAGTAGGTTAAGCACGTAAACAGAGTCGGAATTAGTGTTATTACAAATTTTCTGCCAATCGATCTTTGGATGAAGCAGGGACAATTAATGGTTGGTGCAAATAGATATTCTTCAGTATTATAATAGTAGTCTATGATAGATATGGTAGATGTTGCTTGTTGTAAAGTATTGAGATTGTAACAAAATGTACCAGCAACACAAAAATTATATTACAAATACCTAACCTAACCAGCATAGGTCGCAAAATGAGGGCGTTGTGATATTTTTTCGTTCCCACCTTCAGGCTTCTGTTTCTGAGCCCTTAGTCCAGGACGCTAACTGCTTATTGCTAAAACTAAATAATGATACCGTTGTAATTACAATTTACCGCTCGCCTGCTGTTCGGAATGTCGCCGCATTCCTGGATTCACTAAATGAACTCCGGAAATCTGTCTCCAACTATAGAAATATTATTTTAACCGGCGACATAAATATTAATATACATGAAACCAGCGATGATTCTCGGGCAACGGAGTATTTGACTATTTTAGCTTGTCACGGCATGCTACCGGCACACACCCTTGCTACACGACATCGCAACTCTTGTTTGGACCACCTAATCCTAAAAACGCGGCATCCTGCTTTTTGTTTCGTCGCTAATACCTCAATTACCGATCATGACACAGTGTTGTTGTTTCTGGAGAACTATACCACATCCAGTTATTCTACGCATAAAATTAGAACTACTCGGATATTGGACTACGAAAAAATTTAATTGGACCTCCTCGAGGCAGATTTTAGCCCCTTGTATACCTCCCCAGATGTTAATGAAGCCTCCGAATTCTTTATCTCTACTCTCAAACAAATTCTACTTCAAAATTCTACATTTAGAGTAGTATCCAACCGTAAAAGATTGAGCAAACTCTGGATGACCCCAGGGCTTCTTAGATGCTTACGGAACCGCGACAATTTGCATTTGAAATCGAAAAAAAATTCCCGATAATGAAATTTTACAAATCACTTTTAAAAGGTACAGAAACTACTGTTCAATGATACTTAAAACTACCAAATCTAACTATAGTAAAGCTCAAATAAGTAATGCACAAAATAACAGTAAAAAACTCTGGGAGGCTATAAAATCAATTACTCACACTGCAAAAGTCAAGACACACGCCGACGCTCTTTTGTCTTACTCCGATCCAGAGAGCTCCGTAAATGTAGCGAACGCTTATTTTGCTAATATTGGACGTGCCTTAGCTGAAAACATACCTGCCGTTGCAATAATACCTCCACAAACCGATGTTCTCCAAGCGCGCCAAAATTCCCTTGTCCTTCTAGAAACAGATGAAGCTGAATTGGATCGTTTAATTATGAATCTAAGGAGCGATTGTGCGATAGGTTCCGACGATATATCAGGCACTTTTCTTAAAAAAAACAAAAACATACTCCTTCCCCACTTAACTTACATATGTAACCTTGCTTTTAGTTCAGGCACTTTCCCAAACGCTTTCAAGCTGGCAGTTGTACACCCAATTCATAAAGGAGGGGACAGAGATTGTTTGAACAATCCACCTACCACTGTTTGTCTCTGCATCACCAAAAGGTTGACTGGTAGAAAATGCCTATGGCATTAAGTCCGCCTCTGTACATTTGTGTGCTTAAAGTGTTAAATAAATAAATAAATAAACAATTATAGACCTATCTCAATTTTACCTACACTATCAAAATTACTTGAGAGGCTAATGAACAACAGATTAGTCAAATATTTAAATCAAAATCAAATACTCTCATCTTCTCAATACGGTTTTCGCTCCGGAATTTCCACTAACAATGCTGTATTAGACCTAACAAATACTATCGTCACCAAACTAGATGAAAAACAGAAGGTCATAGGCATTTTCTTAGATTTAGCGAAAGCCTTCGATACTATTTCTGTCCCCTCCCTCATTGCCAAGCTTGAGGAACTAGGTATAAGAGGTACTCAACTGTCCCTTTTTATTAGTTACCTCACAGGCAGACGGCAATGTCTCAGGATAGGAGATTGGACCAGCGATGAACTCCCAATAACACACGGAGTTCCCCAGGGCAGCATTATCGGTCCCACGCTTTTTCTCATTTATATAAATGACCTTTGCCAGCTACAGCTTCCTAATGCTTCCATCTTTACATATGCTGATGATACTGCTCTAATATTCTCCGGGGATTCGTGGGATCTGGTGTTTCAATATGCACAGTCTGGACTTGCCTTTGTCACCAGCTGGTTGGCACAAAACCTGCTCACTCTAAACGTTGATAAAACGAATTACCTCACTTTCTCGTCTACAGCCGCTGGAAAGCCTTCCTCGTCTTCACTTGCCTTAATCGCTCACTCCTGTAATTCAACTCACAATATAGGCTGCGATTGCCCCCACCTAAATCGCGTAAGTTGCATTAAGTATCTAGGAGTGCAAATAGACGACTGCCTTTCATTTAGTACTCACATAGATACACTTACTACGCGGTTGCGCAGGTTAATTTATGTTTTTAAGAACCTCTGCTCCGTTGCTGACTCCAGGGTGATTAAGCTGGTGTATCTGGCTCTCCGTCAATCCCTCATCCAATATTGTATAGTTACTTGGGGTGGTTCAGGGAGGTCCTACATGTTGAAAATAGAACGCGCCCAAAGGGCACTTTTGAAAGTTGGTTGGAAGTTACCCTATCGCTTTCCTACCACAGACCTTTACAAAACTTGTAAGGTTCTGACTGTCCGTAAATTATTTATACTTAACCTCTTAATGACAACTCACGGCCACACTCCTTACGATCCCTCTGTGATCTCCCAAAGACGTAAGCATTCGGTCTGTCCCTCTATTCGTACAAATTTTGCCTTGGCCAAACGCTTCTTCCGCTTCCTTAGCAGTCATGTGTATAACAACACTAACAAAATTTTAAACATATACCCCTTGTGCAAATCCAAATGTAAAGCAAACATAATAAATTGGCTTCTTGATTTGGATTATTCTGAGACGGAAAATATTCTAGCTGTTTTAAGATAAATTAGATAGTAAATTTGTAGACAACTTTTCAAGACACATACAAACACTCACTCTAAAAAATATACCTTCACACACACACACACAACACACACGCACTACACACACACACACCATACACACACACACAACATACACACACACAACATACACCATACACTCTCAGGCACACTATTCACTACAAACTCGCAGATTTTGCGTTGATGTGTTCAAATTAGTACCTACTTAATAGTATTGCTTAAGAGGGTGAGAGCCTGGAGATCTGTAATACAGGTCCCGAACCCACTATAGACTCCAGCTCTCACAAAGGTTACAAATTTAATTTGATTTTATATAATACGATCCATTGTCTGTACCTTTTTGAGAGAAATAAATAAATCATTATCATTATCACCTGGTGAATGAATACTTAAATAGAATCGATTTCTAGTTTCAGAATCCCGATCACAATTTGTGTTCTAATTAAGACGTTGACCAAATAATTGTTAAAACTCTTATACAAATCTCTAATTCTGTTTTGCAGAACAACTTGGCGTCGACTTCGCAATATTCCTACTAGAGCTGATAGAAAACTCACCGGAAACAGACGTGGATGAACAGATACCTGACCTGTTCCTGACTCTAGTACTCGCATACAACCTGCAGTTCCAAGACTCTTTTGATAACCTACTGCTGAACGCGCTGGAGACCAGAGATAATGCCAAGACGTTTTGTGAGAAAGCTCTTTTGCTCCTCAATCGTGAAGGTAATATTGACATTGTTATGTGATTTGTTCTTGTCCTTGTCAACGCCAAAAACGCCAAAAACTTTTTCCTTCTTTTCAATAGTATCATCAACGTAAAATATGCATTAAGGGCCGAGTAAATCCTCATGTTCGAGCAAATAGGCATTTTTGTAAAATTCCCAAAGACAATTTAAATAATTTAAACCTACATTACAGAGGACCCGGTCCACATCTTCGACCACGAGCCTGCGCCGGCGCAAGCGGTGCTAAAGCTAGTGATAGACGTGTTCAGTCGCAAGAAGACAGCCGAGCACTTCTACACCAACGACGTCAAGGTCGCCATTGATATCATCGTGAGGCAGCTGGCAGATCTGTCACCTGGGGACGCGGTAATTAATATACATTGTTGCAAGGAACTTTTGTCGCTCGAATGACGTTGACTGACCGGTTGGTGCAGTTGGTAGCGACCCTGCCTTCTGAGCTGCTGGTCCCGGGTTCGATCCCCTGACAAGTCAAACATTTGTGTGCATGAACATGTCTGTTTGACCTGTGTCTGGGTGTGTATTTGTATATAAGTATGTATATCAGTCATCAGGTTACCGTAGTACAGGTTTTACCTAGTTCGGGACCTGAAGACCTCGTGTGGATGTTGTCTCATATAAAAATAAAAAAAAAGATGGAAGCGTTGTTGGTAAACATTTGTGCAATTGTTTT